>JARQOC010000003.1:500991635-501591635 GCA_033576535.1 Allobates femoralis
TATAGTGAAGCCTTAGTCATCGCCGGGTCGCATACCTTTTGTCTGGATTAATTTATGTGGGGTTTGGTGTCTGGGTCAAGTAAGTATCAAGTCTGGGTCAAGTCCGTATAACAAACAGAACTCTTTTTTAAGTCCATCTGAACCCGATGAAACCTGAGCATCCATGGGTCCACTCATATCTACTCCCTATATTTTTTTTAAAATAACCCTGTATTTACAAGACTAATAAATCATAATTAAAGGTAAATATTTTAAACATTTTGTGGTGGTGAAAGATTGATATTTGATGACCTCTGGCTAACATGTTAAATAAGTCCAAATATGGCCTTTTCGGAAGTCATTTTGTGCGTAACTGACTTTACTCTTAAGGTACCGTCACACGCCGCAATCTCGCCTGGAGATCTGAAAGGCGATGTGTCGCCCCGGTGAAATCGCCGTGAAAATGCCTCATGGTTGCGGCGTGTGATTGACCGATTTTGCGGTGATAAATCACCTACCGGCAGTCACCTGATTCCTGGACAGTGCTCAGTAATCAGGCGCAATCGGAAAGGCGATATTTTCGTGTTTTGGCGTGTAACAGGGCGATGGTGATGGAAAGACCGATTTCTGCGATTTCCCGTAGGCGCGCCTCAGCGTGCTGTAGTCCACGTCCCGTCTGAGATGATTGATGTGGGCTGCTGTGTTCCCATTGGCTTCAGCTGACACCGCGCCATATTTGAAGAGCTGTCCGTTCAGCACTACACACATCTTCAGCTACACAATCGTCCGCAAACTCAGTGCAATTACGCGTGTCATAGAATAGCGCAAGATATGTTGTCCGTGTGTATTAACTTGCGCTGTGTGGAGTATAGTGCCACACATGACAGCTCAGATGTTGAGCTACACATCGTAGATGCTTGCCATGGGACATGTGTGTGTGTGTGTTTGCAGGAGCCACAATTGACGACACGAGCGTGTATTTGTTACAAACTCTGATAGACAATGGTGTCATGTATTAGCCAGCCTTCAAGAGCAGGCTGACCAATCGTAATGCAGTTGTGTTGTCCAATGAGCGTGTATGGGCCGCGGTGTAAACCACTGTGGCACGCCTATCTCCTCGCTGCGCTGAACATGTACACCTACATTGCCTTTGTGATTGCAGTGTGTGAAGCGGTGATGGAATGAGGCAAGATTGATTCTGCTGTAGGTGAAGATGAAGGTAAGCCTTAGCTTTAGAGCGAAATTGCGGCGTGACTCCGCCATCGGCGATCTGAGGTGGGCACGAAAAACGTAAGTGTGCATGTCATATCACTACACATTGCCAGCCGAGATTGCGGCGTGTGAAGGTACCTTTAGTGTACCGTTACATGAAGCAATATTGCTTGCAATCTCACTGCCAATTTGCTCACTCATGTGAAATCATGGACACAGTGTTACATTTGTACACGGCAACAAAATGTAACAATGTGTCCATGATTTCACTGCAACCAGCAAATTGCCAGTGAAATTGCCTAGCAATATTGCTTCATGTAACGGTACCTTAAGTGTTTATCTTTTTTAGTAGCACAAATTTATTTAGCCATACTGTGCTCTGTAAATCAGAGTTTGTTTTAATCTTGTTGACCAGCAAATTAATCATTTATAAAATATTATAATATTGTAGAATGACATTAATATCTGTAGAAGGAACATGCATATTAAATGAAAACAAATATTTTATGTCAAATCCACACCTTTAAAAAAATAAATAAATAACTGACATGAACTTTTGTCAGTTTAGAATTCTGGGCAAGCTTATTATCTGATCATTATTAATGAGATAAAACATCACTGACAAAAAATTCTCGAGCTCATGTTTTATTGTACCCAACTGTGCTGAAAAAGGTCATTTTGTTTTAAAACAAAATAAAGCAGTACTGTATTTGAAAAGGATAACGAGTACAACTATGAATTACAAATAAAAAGAATTAATATCTAACAGCTAGCACAAACGTTAGACAGCCAGTCAATCTAAACAATTTATCCTGAAAAGGTCAGGTTAGAACATTAAATAATTCATCATTTTCTTACGACAAAGATTTAAAGATTTTAAAGAAACAAGTAGCATTTTTACTTCAACTGTTTTATTTGTCTTAGGGTACTGTTACACGTCGCAACATTGCATGCAATTTCACTGGCAATTTGCTGGTTGCAGTGAAATCATGGACACATTGTTCTATTTTGTTGCCATGTACAAATGATACAATGTGTCCATGATTTCACTGCAACCAGCAAATTGCCAGTGAAATTGCATGCAATGTTGCGACGTGTAACGGTACCCTTAGAGTTTGCCAAAACAATATCAAATGTTAAAAATTTATATTTAACAGGGGAAAATAAAAATGGTTGTGACTTAAAGGGATTGTGGGCTTTTTCTATAATTTACATGTGTATCTAGGCTGCAAAATGTTGACAGTTCGTAATTTACCTCCTGTCAAGGTTTCCTAGCTATCACTGAGCCACCACAAGAGAGCACGAGCTGAGGGCACAGGGGATTGCACACAGCCTTCAGCTCCTACATTGACCCTGTATGCTGAATCTGCAGCTCACAGAGCGGAGCATAGAGCTACACATTTAGTACACTGTGCCAGAGGAGGAGGTAACCCACTGTGTGCAGAGGGGATGAGTGGTCAAGCTTGCGACTGGGGCGTGCTGTAGTACTCTGGGGGTAGCTGGCCATACTGTAGACTGGGGGAAGGGGCGTGTGTGTTGGAGTCTGGGAGTAAACAACCAGTTCTCCAGTTAAAAGCAGGCAAAGGTCAACCAACAAGACCAAATAATATAGCTAATTAGCAAGGAGAACCAAGAATATTTCTGGCAACCTGTGAGACAGGTCCAAGTGTATATAAAGGGATTGGTACCTTCCCATAGGCAGAAGCTCAGGAACCAATGACTCCATCTGGTCACTCACGTACCAACCCAATAAGGCTGTGAAGCATAACAGGTCCTAGACACCCTAACCCTAGTGGATGAGCGGAACCTGCGCTCTCCACAATCCACTGCAAGGGCTTCTCCCCCAAAATCAGCATCACCTTCAGTGTGAACACAGCGATACCTAGTGACAGGGGCAGAAGTCGCAGAAGGAAGTTCCAGCAGAGATGCATCACTAGCACCATCCATAGGTGGGATATGGCAGAGCCTAGTGGATGGGGCAGGAATTACAGGGGCAGGTCCAGATAAGGAAGTGTTACTAGCACTACTCATAGATGGAATATGGCAGCGCCTAGTGGCCAGGGCAGGAATTACAGAAGCAGGTTCAAGTGGGGATGTGACAATATGAAGACCGTCAAATGGAATGTTTAACCCATTTACCACTCAGAGTGTTTTCACTTTACTGATCAGGCCAATTTTTAAAATTCTGACCAGTTTCACTATACGAGGATGTAACTCTAGAATGCTTCAATGGATCCCATGTTAATGGTAGATTTAAGACAATATGTTTTCAGCTTATTTATGAATAATTTGAAATTTGGCAAAAATGTTGAAAATTTAGCAATTTTAAAATTTTTCATACAATGTTTTTTGTTATGAAGTTAGAAGGGTTCAAAATTCATCAACAATTTCACATTTTTTCCGACAAAATTTGCAAAGCCACTTTTTTTGGAACCATATCACATTTTAAGTCACTTTGAGGGCCTATAAGACAGAAAATACCCAGAAGTTACACAATTCTAAAGACAGAACCCCTTAGACTATTGAAAATCACATCCAAGAAGTTCATTTATTCTTGAGGTACTTCATAGACACTAAAGCAATGTGGTAGGAAAAAATGTAAATTTTACTTTTTGCAACAAAAATGTTCCTTTAGCTTCAAATATTGAATTTTCACAAGAGTAACAGGAAAAATTGCAATACAGAATTTGTTGAGAAAGTTTTGCTGAGTGGGCTGATACTTGCACTGTGATGGAAAAATACTGTTTGGGTGCACAATAGGGCATGGAAGGGAAGCAGCGCCATTTGACTTTTAGAACAAAAATTAGCTGGAATTGTTAGCTTACAATATGTTGCATTTAAAGATCCCCCAATATGTCTAAACAGTGAAGCCCCCACAAGTCACCCTGTTTTTGAAACTAGATCCCTTAAGGAATTTATCTAGATGTGTGGTGAACACTTTTAACCTCCAAATGCTTCACAAAATTTTATAATGTTAAGCCAAGAAAATGACAAAATACCTTTTGTCTGCAAAAATGTTCTTTTAGCCCAATTTTTACATTTTTGCAAGTGCAGCAACAGAAAAGGGACCCCAAAATTTGTTGTGCAACTTCTTCTAAATAAGCTGACACCCCAAATGTGGTGGAACACCACTATTTGTGCACATATCAGGGCTTGGAAAGGAAAGAGCGTCATTTGACATTTTAAATGGAAAATTGGCTGGAATTGTTAGTGGACTACATGTTGCATTTGGTGGGAGCATGATGTGCCTAAACAGTGGAACCCCCACAGAAGTGTCCCCATTTTAGAAATTAAATCCCCAAGACAAAGGGAGGTCAGTAGTTATTGTTGATGCAACACTCTATCGCAGAGAAGTCGCAGGGATTCTAAAAGATCATGACACCTATTCCATAGTAGAGTCTGATCCTACAGAAAAAATCAAACGGGATTTAGAGATCTTACTTAATGAAGGATATGCTCTAGGTGTCATAGATGACAAACAATTTAAATACATGTTGGTGACTAATCCAATCTGTCCTATTTTCCATGCATTGCTCAAGACCCACAAGGATTGTTTCCCTCCACTACTGAGACCCATCATCTCCGGTATTGGATCTTTGAACAAGTGGTTGTCTGAGTGGGAGGACCAGAAACTTGGTCTTGGGAACAAAGGTTGAAAGGTTGCCTTAAGAGACTTTAATTGGAATGGAAAGGACAAATGGATTACAATGGATGTGATTTCACTACACTCTTGCATTCCACATAACCTGGCCATGGAAGCCTTATCAGTGATTCTGGGTGGTTCATCGTATTCCCAGGACATGATTAGGTTTGTTCTCATGTCTAGTAATTTTCCTCTAAAAAACAATTTTTTCAAATTCGAAGATTCCTTCTTCCTGCAGACGTGTGGTTGTCCAATGAGGGCAAAGTTCTCCCCCTCATTGGACACCCTGTACATATCTGTTTGGGAGAAGGAATTCCTATTCACGGTTGGTAACCCTTTCCTGCGGGCTCCTAGATGGTACGGGAGATACATCGACGATCTCATCCTTATCTGGGATGGATCGGTCGATGTGTTTCCTAACATGTGTGCGTCAGCATTTGTTTCATATTGTAACAACAACTATATGAATATTAGGTTCACAATGCAGGACCACGGTAAAGAAGCTTCTTATCTGGACTGCACGCTCCTTGGAAACCCTGTCACAGGAAGGATAACCACAAATTTGTGTAGGAAAGCCGTATCAGGAAACTCTTTACTCCATGCTGACAGTTGTCATCCACAACACACAACCAAAAGCTTGCCGGTTGGTGAATTTATAAGAGCTAAAAGTATGTGCTCTATGCCAGTCAATTATGATGCACAGTGCCTAGACATAGAGAGCAGGCTTTATGCTCATGGGTACAAGAAATGGATGATTACCCTGGCCAAAAACATAGTTGTTAACACAAGTAGAAATGATTTATTGGCGCGTGCTGTTCCACATACACAGAAAGAAGGATATAGGAACAGGCCAACAATAATAACAATAATAATAACATAATCACTTTTTCCACTCCTTTCAGCACAGACTATGTAGGCATGGTAAATATCTTGTATAAGTACATTCCCATACTGTACCAGGAGTCTTCCCTACGCAAAATACTAGAAGGAAGTTTCAGGTGCATTCCTAGAAAGGGTCAAGACCTTGCTAGCTATGTTTCACAGAGTCAATTCAAGCTAAATAAATGTGGAGAAAAACCTTCTTGGATGCGATATACGGGCAATTATATATGTGGACAATCACGGTGTAAAATATGCAAACATATGATTAAGACCGATTCGTTTAGGGATAAGGTCAGCAGCAAAATTTTCAAAATCAAAGTTACATCAACTGTATCAGCACATTTGTAGTGTATATGGCGACCTCCTCCGATTGTGACCTTGACTATATCAGATGTATGAGCTGACCTCTGAAAAAGCGCATCTCGGAGCATATCACCGGGGCAGATCCTTATAGTACGAGTAGTAAAAAATCAATCTCACGATTGTCCAAACATTTTTTGGAAGTACATGGTGGCAGAACCAGTGGGCTAACGGTTACAGGATTGAAGGTTGTTAAAACATCCCCATGCAGGGGAGATCGTATAAAGGATCTACTTAATCGAGAAAGCTACTGGATTCTGTGTCTTACTAGCAGGTTTCCAAGAGATATAAACTACAGAAATGACTTGATGTACTTTTATTAATTCATCGACTTTTCTACTCATCTCATTGCACATTTGATCTCTTGCAGTGCTTTAATGAGTAGTATTTGGGCTATCTATTCATGAGCTGGATGAGCAGCTGGCAATTTGAGGATCATGGCTGGGATACTTAAGATCGGTGTCTTTTGGACCAGTAAAACAGTCGAGGTACATATTTCTTGGCCACATTGCGTATGCTACATTTTATACACAAACTTGTCACAGCAGTGATCCCTAATATTTAATAGCCATTTATTCTTGTATTCATTCATTTATTTATCTATTCATGTATAGCCAACATATATGCACCGCAATGCAGTCATGTGTATCATAGATATAATTTTAACGGAATTGTTTGTGAATTTCTGCAGTTTTGCAATTTTCTGTTTATCCTAAGTTGATCAGCATATATATACATATTTTTGTATCACCTAAAATAATTATATGAGTTTGATTAATTGATCTGAACTTTTGTATATATATATATGTTATGCTGTGCTAGCTTCCTTCCCATAAGATTATTGTGGTGTTTTCCTTGGTTTGTAACCGCTTTACTACGAACCATAAGGAGCTTCCTAATTATTTTTTGTGCCATTAATTTGTAACCATCACATGTGTCGTGTATTTTTGGAATTGTGTATGTATATAGTGTACGCAAGTTTTTAGCTCTTTGTCATTGATAAAGGTTTTACCGAAACGCGTCTTATGGAGCTTTGCCGCCTGTTATGATGCTTTTATCTTCGTTGTGATGTGTGCTTAAATAAAGAATAAAGAAAGTTCATAACAATGGAACAAGTGCTGGCTTCTTCACTCATTTTCTAAATCCTCCAAAGATTTTATCTAGATGTGTGATGAGCACTTTGAACCCCCAGGTAACTGAGAGAATTTTATAACGTTGAGCCATAAAAATGAAAAAGTTAATTTTTTCCACATACTGTATATACTCGCGTATAAGCCGGGTTTTTCAGCCCAAAATTTGGGCTGAAAAGTCCCCCCTCGGCTTATACGCGAGTATACAGCAGCAGTCCCACAGGTATACAGGCCCCCCATCAAGATCCAGGGCCCCCCCCCTTGCGCGGCAAACCTGTAAAGTAAAATCATACTTATCACTGTCCTGTCGCGCTGTCCCGCCGCTGCCGACATCACAATCCCGGGCTTCATTCAGCGTCTTCCCGCGGCTTCCTGTAGTCGCGGGCAATGACGTCATTGCCCGCGACCACAGTAAGCCGCCGGAAGACGCTGAATGAAGCCCGGGACCGTCATGTCGGCAGCGGCGGGACAGCGCGACAGGACAGTGATAAGTATGATTTTACTTTACAGGTTTGCCGCGCAAGGGGGGGGGCCCTGGATCTTGATGGGGGGCCTGTATACCTCTGGGGCTGCTGCTGTATACACCCCTGGGGCTGGTGCTGTATACACCCCTGGGGCTGGTGCTGTATACACCCCTGGGGCTGCTGCTGTATACACCCCTGGGGCTGCTGCTGTATACACCCCTGGGGCTGCTGCTGTATACTACCTAAGGGCTGCTGTATATACCTCTGGGGCTGCTGTATACTACCTCTGGGGCTGCTGTATACACCACTAGTGCTGCTGTATATACCTCTGGGGCTGCTGTATACTACCACTGGGGCTGCTGTATACACCACTGGGGCTGCTGTATACTACCTAAGGGCTGCTGTATATACCTCTGGGGCTGTATATACCTCTGGGGCTGCTGTATACTACCTCTGGGGCTGCTGTATACACCACTGGGGCTGCTGTATACTACCTAAGGGCTGCTGTATATACCTCTGGGGCTGTATATACCTCTGGGGCTGCTGTATACACCACTGGGGCTGCTGTATACTACCTAAGGGCTGCTGTATATACCTCTGGGGCTGTATATACCTCTGGGGCTGCTGTATACTACCTCTGGGGCTGCTGTATACTACCTCTGGGGCTGCTGTATACTAACCACTGGGGCTGCTGCTGTATATACCACTGGGGCTGCTGCTGTATACTACCACTGGTGCTGCTGTATATACCTCTGGGGCTGCTGTATACTACCTCTGGGGCTGCTGTATACACCACTAGTGCTGCTGTATATACCTCTGGGGCTGCTGTATACTACCACTGGGGCTGCTGTATACACCACTGGGGCTGCTGTATACTACCTAAGGGCTGCTGTATATACCTCTGGGGCTGTATATACCTCTGGGGCTGCTGTATACTACCTCTGGGGCTGCTGTATACACCACTGGGGCTGCTGTATACTACCTAAGGGCTGCTGTATATACCTCTGGGGCTGTATATACCTCTGGGGCTGCTGTATACACCACTGGGGCTGCTGTATACTACCTAAGGGCTGCTGTATATACCTCTGGGGCTGTATATACCTCTGGGGCTGCTGTATACTACCTCTGGGGCTGCTGTATACTACCTCTGGGGCTGCTGTATACTAACCACTGGGGCTGCTGCTGTATATACCACTGGGGCTGCTGCTGTATACTACCACTGGGGCTGCTGTATATACCTCTGGGGCTGCTGTATACCACACTGCTGGGGGCTGTATACCTGTGCTGGGGTCCACCCTCGGCTTATACACGAGTCAATAGGTTTTCCCAGGTTTTGGGGGCAAAAGTAGAGGGGTCGGCTTATACACGGGTCGGCTTATACACGAGTATATACGGTATATGTTCTTTTAGCCCCATTTATTTTTGTTTTTACAAAGGCAACAAGAAAAAATTGATACCAAAATTTGTTGTACAACTTCTCCTGAGTATGCCGATAGCCTAAATGTGGTGGAAAAGCAATGTTTTTGCGCTATTTGTGTGGTGGAAAACCGCTGTTTGGACATTTTAAATGGAAAATTGGCTGAAATTGTTAGAGGATTCCATGTCGCGTTTGGAATGCCCCTGATGTGCCTAAACAGTGGAAATCCCCACAAGTGACCTCATTTTAGAAACTAGACACCCAGTGAATGTATCTAGATATGTGGCGATCACTTTGAGCCCCCAGGTGCTTCACAGAATTTTATAACATTAACCCATGAAAATGAAAAAATAGATATTTTTCCACAAAAATGTTTTTTAGAGCCATCATTTTCATTTTCACAAGGGCAGCAGGAGATAATGGACCCCAATATTTGCTGTGCAATTTCTCCTAACTATGATGATATCCCATATGAGGTGGAAAACCACTGGTTTGGCACTTGGAAGAAAATGAGCAACATATTGGAATGCAGATTTTGATGGAATGGTCTGCTGGTGTCATGTTCAATTTGGTTTGCCCTTAATGTACCTAAAGAATGGAATTCCACCACAAGTGACCACATTCTGGAATCAAGAGACCCCCCAAGGAATTTATTTAGATTTGTGATGTGCTCCTTGAACCCACAGATGCTTCACAGAATTTTACAACCTAGAAACATGAAACTAAAAAAAATGTACTTTTCCAACAAAAATGTTGATTTAGCACTAAATGTTTTCATTTTCCTACGGCTGTCAGGATGAATTGGACCCCAAAATGTGTTGAAAACTTTCTCCGGAGAATGCTGATACCATAAGTGGTGTAAAACCATTGTTTGGAAGCACGGCAAGGTTCAGAAGGCAAGGAGCGATTTTTTGGACCGCAGATTTAGATGGAATGCTCTGCAGGTGTTATGTAGCAATTAGTTAGCCCTTGATGTACCCAAACAATGGAATTTCCCCACAATTGACACCGTTTTATAAACTAGACCTATGATGGAAGTTACCTAGATGTGTTGTGACTGATTGCCTCACAGAATTTTACAATCTAGAAATGTGAAAATCAAAAAAATAGATTTTTCCGACATAAATGTTGTTTTAGCACCAAATGTTTTCATTTTCCAAGGATATCAGGAAAAATTGGACCCAAAAACTCATTGTGCAATTTCCCCTGAGCATGCTAATACCCAATATGTGGTGGAAAGTCACTGTTTGGTTGCACGACAGGACTCAGGAGGGAAGTAATGCTATTTGAACTATGGAGCACAGCTTTTACTAGTGCCCAGTACATTGTACAGGGTGGTATATTTATATGGATGCACCTAAATAAACTAGGTGATATCAACTTCCTGTTTGTGGCACATTAGTATAGAGGAGGGAGAAAACTTTTCCAGATGGGTGATGCCATTGTGGTCAATTTGAAGTTGGCCATTTTGGATCCAACTTTTTTTTTTTTCAATGGGAAGAGGGTCATGTGACACATCAAACGTATTGAGAATTTCATAAGAAAACAATGGTGTGCTTGGTTTTAATGCAACTTTATTCTTTCATGAGTTATTTTCAAGTTTCTCTTTGCTTACAGCCATTGACATGTTACAGAGGTTAACACGGGAGAAGCGGATAGAAATTGTGTTGATGTTTTATGAACACAGTACCTGGGTCATTGCAGCAGATTTCAATTCAAGACACCTTACGAAACCACCCATCTCCCATGTTACAGTTAGCTAACTGCTTGCCAAATTTCGTGGAACAGGTTCAATGTTGGATTTGCAAAAATGTGGACGTAAGAAAACGGTCACTAATGAAGAAACATCAGTGGTTGTCCTAGCTTCGTTCAGCTAGAGCCCACAGCGTAGCACTCGCCACATGTCACTGGAGAGAGTCGAACATCCTTTCGGCGAATATTAGCTACTCACAAATGGCACCCTTACAATATCCAGCTACTGCAGCATCTCACTGAGGATGAGCCAGATCGGTGCACTGAATTGCAGAACGGGCAAAACAAAAATTGGAACAGGACCCTCCGTTTACACAGAACATTATGTTCAGTGATGAGGCAAATTATTTTGTGAATGGTAAAGGTAACAAACAAAACCACCACTATTGGTCTGACACTAACCCAAAGTGTAGAATGCAAAAATCTGAAAAAGAAACCAGGCGCTACCATAGGACGATGATGTACTTCGGTGGTTTTCCTGATGAAGAGCTCTGTGAACCTTGAAACGCATAGAATAAAAATTACCTCCATGACAACTTTTTGAATTTGAATATTATTGGTTATATGCAAATTTGCACTTCACTAAGGAAGTTGAGAAACTCCCGTGCCACATTTAAGCAGCTTCCTCAAAGTCATAATCGCTTTCCTACAAGCTTTTAATATAACTAAGGGATTTGTGCCAGATCAGTACCCCAAACTACAGACGCTGCATTTCGGGGTACCTGCCCCTCATCAGTGTAGTGTGTGGGATATTCTGATCTGGCATGAGTGAGTGGGCTAAGACAAGGTCTGGGAACTTGCTATCAACCTTATGGAGACAGCGAAGTAAGTGAGGAGATTGTAAGCCACTTCCCTCCTCTCAGATATATGCACATATGCAAATTTGCACTTCACTAAGGAAGTTGAGAAACTCCCGTGCCACATTTAAGCAGCTTCCTCAAAGTCATAATCGCTTTCCTACAAGCTTTTAATATAACTAAGGGATTTGTGCCAGATCAGAACCCCAAACTACAGACGCTGCGTTTCGGGGTACCTGCCCCTCATCAGTATAGTGTGTGGGATATTCTGATCTGGCATGAGTGAGTGGGCTAAGACAAGGTCTGGGAACTTGCTATCAACCTTATGGAGACAGCGAAGTAAGTGAGGAGATTGTAAGCCACTTCCTCTTCTCAGATATATGCATATATGCAAACTTGCACTTCACTAAGGAAGTTGAGAAACTCCGTGCCAATTTAAGCAGCTTCCTCAAAATCATAATCGCTTTCCTACAAGCTTTTAATATAACTAAGGGATTTGTGCCAGATCAGAACCCCAAACTACAGACGCTGCGTTTCGGGTACCTGCCCCTCATTAGTGTAGTGTGTGGGATATTCTGATCTGGCATGAGTGAGTGGGCTAAGACAAGGTCTGGGAACTTGCTATCAACCTTAGGCGGCCGTCACACGGAACGATATCTTGCCCGATATCGTTTAAGCGATCTCCTTTTTGATCGCTTAAGCGATATCGGGCAAGATATCGTTGCATGTAATCAAGCGATTTACGATGGTAAATCGCTTGATCGTGACATCGCTGATCTGAGGTTCGGTTTCTCAGATCTAGCGATGAACGATGCAACGATCTGCATCATCGTGGTGTATAACACCACGATGATCCATCTCCCAGCGACCGCGCCTATGCTGGGAGATGGTAACTATGGTACACGTCGGGTAACTAAGCGACGCGCGGCGCCTAGTTACCCGATGTGTACCATAGTAACCAGCGAGATCGCTGCTCCACATCGCTGGTGAGTCTGTCTGTGTGACATCTCACCAGCGATGTGAGCGATATTGTAAGCGATTGCGCGTGCACGTGATCGCTTACAATATCGCTCACGATATCTCACCGTGTGACGGCCGCCTAATGGAGACAGCGAAGTAAGTGAGGAGATTGTAAGCCACTTCCCTTCTCTCAGATATATGCAAATTTGCACTTCACTAAGGAAGTTGAGAAACTCCCGTGCCACATTTAAGCAGCTTCCTCAAAGTCATAATCGCTTTCCTACAAGCTTTTAATATAACTAAGGGATTTGTGCCAGATCAGAACCCCAAACTACAGACGTTGCGTTTTGGGGTACCTGCCCCTCATCAGTGTAGTGTGTGGGATATTCTGATCTGGCATGAGTGAGTGGGCTAAGACAAGGTCTGGGAACTTGCTATCAACCTTAGGGGGCCGTCACACGGAACGATATCTTGCCCGATATCGTTTAAGCGATCTCCTTTTTGATCGCTTAAGCGATATCGGGCAAGATATCGTTGCATGTAATCAAGCGATTTACGATGGTAAATCGCTTGATCGTGACATCGCTGATCTGAGGTTCGGTTCTCAGATCTAGCGATGAACGATGCAACGATCTGCATCATCGTGGTGTATACACCACGATGATCCATCTCCCAGCGACCGCGCCTATGCTGGGAGATGGTAACTATGGTACACGTCGGGTAACTAAGCGACGCGCGGCGCCTAGTACCCGATGTGTACCATAGTAACAGCGAGATCGCTGGCTCCACATCGCTGGTGAGTCTGTCTGTGTGACATCTCACCAGCGATGTGAGCGATATTGTAAGCGATTGCGCGTGCACGTGATCGCTTACAATATCGCTCACGATATCTCACCGTGTGACGGCCGCCTAATGGAGACAGCGAAGTAAGTGAGGTGATTTAACACTTCCTTCTCTCAATATATGCAATTTGCACTTCATAAGGGAGTTGAGAATTCCCGTCCATCATTAAGCAGCTCCTCAAAGTCATAATCGCTTTCCTACAAGCTTTTAATATAACTAAGGATTGTGCCCGATCAACCCCAAACTACAGACGTTGTTTTGGGGTACTGCCTCTCATGAGTGTGTGGGATATCCTGATATGATGAGTGAGTGGCTAAACAAGGGCTGGGAATTGCTATCAACCTTAGGGGCCGTCACTCGGAACGATATCTTGCCGAATGTTTTAAGCGATCTCCTTTTGATCGCTTAAGCGATATCGGGAAGATATCGTTGCATGTAATCAAGCGATTTACATGTAAATCGCTGATCGTGACATCGCTGATCTGAGGTTCGTAGTCTCAGATCACGATTGAATCGTTGCACCACGATACTCATCTCGGGGTATGCAGATGATCCATCACACTCACTGACGAGCGCGGAGTGGTACCATAGAGCGTCGAGTGGGTAGCTGATCTGGCGCTCTAGTATACATGCTGTGAGCGATATGACGTAGCGAAGCGCGTCTACATGTGGCAGGGAGTATCTCCACGTGTGCCTTATGAAGCACGAATTTGCTTACAATATCGCTATATTCTGAGGCTAGGGAAGCATATCAACCACTTATTGTGCCCAAGTATAGCAATCCGACTTCTGCCACTCACTCATGCCAGATCAGAATATCCCACACACTACACTGATGAGGGGCAGGTACCCCGAAACGCAGCGTCTGTAGTTTGGGGTTCTGATCTGGCACAAATCCCTTAGTTATATTAAAAGCTTGTAGGAAAGCGATTATGACTTTGAGGAAGCTGCTTAAATGTGGCACGGGAGTTTCTCAACTTCCTTAGTGAAGTGCAAATATGCATATATCTGAGAGGAGGGAAGTGGCTTTCAATCTCCTCACTTACTTCGCTGTCTCCATAAGGTTGATAGCAAGTTCCCAGACCTTGTCTTAGCCCACTCACTCATGCCAGATCAGAATATCCCACACACTACACTGATGAGGGGCAGGTACCCCGAAACGCAGCGTCTGTAGTTTGGGGTTCTGATCTGGCACAAATCCCTTAGTTATATTAAAAGCTTGTAGGAAAGCGATTATGACTTTGAGGAAGCTGCTTAAATGTGGCACGGGAGTTTCTCAACTTCCTTAGTGAAGTGCAAATTTGCATATATGCATATATCTGAGAGGAGGGAAGTGGCTTACAATCTCCTCACTTACTTTGCTGTCTCCATAAGGTTGATAGCAAGTTCCCAGACCTTGTCTTAGCCCACTCACTCATGCCAGATCAGAATATCCCACACACTACACTGATGAGGGGCAGGTACCCCGAAACGCAGCGTCTGTAGTTTGGGGTTCTGATCTGGCACAAATCCCTTAGTTATATTAAAAGCTTGTAGGAAAGCGATTATGACTTTGAGGAAGCTGCTTAAATGTGGCACGGGAGTTTCTCAACTTCCTTAGTGAAGTGCAAATTTGCATATATGCATATATCTGAGAGGAGGGAAGTGGCTTACAATCTCCTCACTTACTTTGCTGTCTCCATAAGGTTGATAGCAAGTTCCCAGACCTTGTCTTAGCCCACTCACTCATGCCAGATCAGAATATCCCACACACTACACTGATGAGGGGCAGGTACCCCGAAACGCAGCGTCTGTAGTTTGGGGTTCTGATCTGGCACAAATCAGTTAGTTATATTAAAAGCTTGTAGGAAAGCGATAATAACTTTGAGGAAGCTGCTTAAATGTGGCACGGGAGTTTCTCAACTTCCTTAGTGAAATATTATTGGAGTAATTGGCAGCGCGATTTAAAAAAAAAACTTTTATATTTTTATGACTAACCCACATTGGATAGATCCCTCCAAGACTGTTGGAACACAAAAATTGATGGTATGGTGTGGTATATGCAGTACAAAGATACTGGGGACATTCTTCATCACTGGAAACCTCAATGCCACTGGATATCTGAAATTGCTACATGATGATGTATTTCCCTCTTTATGCACTGAAGATGGCACGTTCCCTGAGTTTTTCCAACAAGATGGTGCACCACCACGTTATGGGTGTCGAGTCCGAGCATTCCTACATGAGCAGATTTCTGGAAAGTGTATTGGTTGTCGTGGGTCAATTGAATGGCAACCAAAGTCTCTCAATCTGTCACCCTTAGACTTGTCTTTGGCATCATCTGAAGGCAATTGTCTATGTTGTTAAGATACAAGATGTGCAGCATCTGAAACAACGGATACTGGAAGCCTGTGCTAGCATTTCTTGTGCGGTGTTGCTATCAGTGTGTCAAGAGTGGGAGAAGAGGGTTGCATTGACAATCCAACACAATGGGCACCACTTTGAACACATTTTACAAGTGGTCATAAACTTGTAAAAACTCATGCAACAATAAAGTTATGTTAAAACCAAGCACACCATTGTTTTTCTTTTGAAATTCTCAATATGTTTGATGTGTCACATGACCCTTTTCCCATTGAAAAAAATGAAGTTGGATCCAAAATGGCCAACTTCAAAATAACCACCATGGTCACCACCCACCTGGAAAAGTTTTCCCCCTCCCATATACTAATATGCCACAAACAGGAAGTTAATATCACCAACCATTCCCATTTTATTTAGGAGTATCCATATAAATAGCCCACCCTGTATAGATACTTCTTTCTTCTGATACATACCGTGGAGGGCGATGTGTGGCTCTCATGAGAACTGCCGGGCTTCAAACCCAATAAGATGTGGACACTCGCTGTTGTGGACGTCCCTTTTGGATGTCCATAGTCTCTAGTCATGCAGGCTCTTTCCTCGAGCCGACATACAAATCTCCCCTGGTAGCGTATATTTGGTTAACCTGAGGAAAACAGCACATTGACTGTTGAAACGCCTTGCGTCCCACAAGGGAACAATAAAGGTTTGGATGGTTTAATTTCATTTTTTGGGTCCTTAATCCTAGTGCTCCAAGCAGACCGACAATTTCTTTCTTTCCTGTGAAGTGGTTGTGTCTCAAACAACCCAACAAGGTGAGTGTATACCTAAATTTTCTATTCCTGTTAGTATCGGATAAGACCCTATTTTGCGCTATTCTTCTGCCAGCTCTTCTACTTTGATGGATACATTGAAGCTTTGTAGAGTCATTATCACATAATTGACACTGGTCAGATTTAGATTAAATGGCCTGGTCATTAAAGGAGTACTTCAGTGAGATAAAAAGAAATACTGTACTATCCATGTACGCATCGCTTTAAAGCTGATTTGTCCATTGCAGTTCTATTACCTTTATAACACTTGTAATTCAGAATGACAGTGGCAGCTCCTCCTCACTCATCCTTCCCGTCTGGGACATTACATCACACACCAGCTCTGTGAAGCTCTGAGCTGTGAGTTCAAGTCAGTCTCCTGATACTTTAGGAGTCTGAGGCCCCATTCACACACTGCTTTTTTTGCTGTGTATTTTTAAGCACAAGCTCATCGCAAACCAGGAGTGGGTGATTAAACATAAGTGGAGCACTTGTTTTTATTAGACCTTTCCTCTGAGTGTGCCACTCCCGGTTTTGATTGTTCCACTCCTGGCTTTTTTTGAGCTTGTGCGTAAAAATACGCAACAAAAAAAGTAGTGTGTGAATGGGGCATAAAGAGCTCCCTGCTGTATCAGTCAGTGAGTGCAGCTACTGTGACATTTTTTTTTTAATCTCCCCAGACAACCCCTGTAAGGTCAAAATTGACTCCATCACTAAGCTGTTAAGAAACACCATCTCTTTGTGTTAAGACCTCTCTTTCCAATTATTTCAATCCAATATCCTAAAGAAAATAGAAAAGTTTCTATTTTTGAATTACTTATTAAAAGTCTCTTATCAGGAACTAGAACTTTGATCATGAACACTAAAAAAGGCCTGATTCCTAAGTGAATTAAAAAAAACAGAATTGTCTATTACAAAATTCATTACAGAGACTGGCATGTCATGCATAACATCAAAGTGTTAAAGCAGAGTAAGGTGATATTATTGCATCTTTTAAGCCTTTGGTATTCCTGTGAGTTCATTCATTCCCATAGTTCAAATTTTCTCTTAGTATTTTATTTTCTAGTGAAGCTAAACAAAAAACTTTGGTTTCTAATAGATTAATAACAATAATAATAATAAATTATAATTTAATATGTAGCTTAATATACATATAACTGGAAAGAAGAGATTACTCTATTCATATTTTTTAATTATAAAGCAATCAATTGTTACAAACTCACTTGACCCTGTTATTGCATCATTTGCTTCTGCTGTCAGGTACAATATCCATTATATGCTAATGAATAGCATAAATTCCCCCAAACACAGACACACTGCCATCTGTATAACCCACCACACACAGACACACTGCCCCCATATCACTCCCCACAGACAGACATACTGCCCTGTATAACCCCCCAAACACAGACATACTGCCCCTGTATAAACCCCCCACAAAGACATAACACACATACAGGGGCTGACTGGCGACGCAAATCCTGGGTGGCAAAGTTTTTCCGGCAGCCCTTGGGTGAGGACCGGGGGGGGGAGGGTGCTGTCGGAAATTATCGGCGGCCCATCTCGGTCCCTCTCCAGCCGGGCCCGTATGTGGAGTTCCTGCGCCCTAGGCACTGTCAGCGGTGCCCCCCCATCGTGCCACGCCCCCCTGCAGACGGAGGGGTAGCTAAAGGCTAAAGGGAGCCTAGAGGTTCCCATTATGGTTGGAGTAGATGGTTGCTAGTTGACCGCCACCATGTCACATCAGCAAGGAGGTGGCAGTCATGTTTTGGGTCGTAATCATGTGGAGAGAGCTAGTTTGCCCCTATAGGGTCCATGAAGGCATGAAAAGGACCACGGCAAAGTATATATACTTTTAGACTGACCACTTTTTTTCTTTGTACAAAATCATCCCCATGCATGACAATGCACCATCTCTTCGTACAGAGCATAGCCCTGAGTAATTGGCTGCTATGGACATAAAAGTAGAGAAAACCATGGTGTGGCTACCAGTCTCCCCTGATCTCAACCCTATTGAGAAACTTAGAAGTACCATTAAGCAAAAAAAATCTAAGATGCTGTAAGACCTTAACCATCAAACCAGCAGCTCTGGGAGTCAATTCTGACATCCTGCAAACAAATGCAATCTTAAAACATCCAAAACCTGACAAGTTCAATAAATGCAATATTTGTGAAGGTGATCTCAAAGAAAGGTGATATACAATATGAGACATACTGGTAGGATGCTTACATTGTGAGCCCCAATGGGGACAGTGTTGATGATGTATGTAAAGTGCTGTGGAGTTCATAGTGTAATATAAATGTAAAAAAATATTTCTTCATATGTCGTCACAATACCGGGATCTGAGGATCTTCTATTTCGAGGTCAGGGGCTCTCTGATGCCATGTTGCTGCCTGTCTCGCTGTCTTCCTCTTTTGACACTGAAGTGCGGTGGACAAGAGAGCATTAACTGGTTAATAACAAGAAGTATGGAGTGTACTAACTGAGCCATAAACCCTCCCCATACCATGTCCAGCAGACATTGTAGGATTACTATATGGATTTTATTGTTAGGGCACGGACACACTGGCGTGAATCTCGGATAAGTGCAATGTGTGATTTTATCGCAGTGCAGTCAGTTAATCAACGTCTGAAACACATTGGCGAGTGTCGGACGCTTTTTTCTCATCCAGATTCTGGATGGGAAAAAAGTCACAACATGCTGCGACAGTCTGCGATTCATGCGCAAGACTCACCAATGCAAGTCTATGAGTCCAACAAAATCATGGACCGCACACTGACAGCACACGGACCATCCGAGAGGCATCAGTTTTTTTCACTGATACATTCTCATTCTTCAGCTGAGACAACTGTAAAATGCTCCTGTAAATAGCAGTAATAGCTGCTGAGAAACAAAACAGATTGCACATGGATGTGATCTAAGAAAACTGTCGGACACTCACACAGCATTTGGATGTCACAGTGGCCAGCCACACAGACAGCCCGCCACAGCCACACACAGAGCCACAGCCACACAAAAACAGTCAGCCACATAGACAGCCAGCCACATAGACAGCCCGCCACAGCCACACACAGAGTCACAACCACACAAAAACAGTTAGCCATATAGACAGCTACACAGACGCAGAGAGCCACACAGAGAGACACAGCCACATAGACAGCCACACACATAGCCACAGCCAGCCACACACAGAGCCACAGCCAGCAACATAGACAGCCATAGCCAGCCACACACAGGCACACACAGACACAGCCAGCCAAACACAGACACAGCCAGCTACACACACAATATCAGCCACATACATACAGCCAAACACATACAGCCACACACATAGCTAGCTACACACATAGCTAGCCACACACATAGCTAGCCACACACATAGCTAGCCACACAAACACAGCCACACAAACACAGCCACACACAGCCAAAGCTAGCCAGCCAGCCACACATACAGCCACACACATACAGCCAGCCACGCATACACACACAGCCAGATTGAATACACATGCAGCCAGCCAGGCAAACACACATGCAGATGCACACACATGCAGCCAGACACACAGACATGGAGGCAGACACACACATGCAGCCAGAGGCACACATTAACATGCAGCCAGACACACACGCAGCCAGAGACACACTCACACAGCTGGAGACAGACACACACACACACACATGCATCCAGAGACACACACACACACACATGAAGCCACACACACACACACACATGCAGCCAGAGACACACACATGCAGCCAGAGACACACACACACACATGCAGTCAGAGACACACACATGCAGCCAGAGACACACACACTGCCAGAGACACACACATGCAGTCAACGACACACACACATGTAGCCAGAGACAGGCACACACATGTAGCCAGAGACACACACATGCAGCCAGAGACACATATACATGCAGACAGACACAGACATGGAGCTAGAGACACACATACATGCAGACAGACACAGACATGGAGCCAGAGACACACATGCAGCCAGAGGCACACACTAACATGCAGCCAGACACACACGCAGCCAGAGACACACACATGCAGCTGGAGACACATACATGCATCCAGAGCCACATACATGCAGCCAGAGACAAACACACACATGCAGCCAGAGACACATATACATGCAGACAGACACAGACATGGAGCTAGAGAGAGACACACATACATGCAGACAGACACAGACATGGAGCCAGAGACACACATGCAGCCAGAGGTACACACTAACATGCAGACACACATGCAGCCAGGGACACACACATGCAGCTGGAGACACACACAAACATACACATGCATGCAGAGGCTTGTACACACATATGCAGCCAGACACACACGCACCCAGAAACAGACACACACATGCATGCAGCTAGAGACACACACACATGCATGTAGAGACCCACACACACACACACACATGCATCCAGAGACACACACACGTGTCCAGAGACACACACATGGAGGCAGAGACACACACACACACATGCAGCCAGAGACAGACACATGCAGCTGGAGACACACACATGCAGCTGGAGACACACACAAACACACACATGCATCCAGAGACTTACACACACACATGCAGCAAGACACACATGCACAGCCAGCCATGCATGAACATGGGCAAGTTTTATATGGAGGAGCAGCACACATTGCTCACCTCATGGCTGGTGTCCCATTTAGCTCTTCTCCGCGGCAGGAATGTAATGTAGCCAGGCGCGCTGCATCACAGCTTGCAGATATGGCCACACTCAGACCCCTTCTGTTAGCAGTGACACGGCCGGTACTGTTCACAAACAGGATAAGGTGCCGTGGGTTCACAAGGTTCACTGCCTGCGTGCTGACGTAGCACGCAGGCTACACACCGCTCTGAACCCTCCCTCCTCCCTGGCGCAGTGGCGCAGGCGCCCTCTCCACTCCCTGCATCCCACAGGCCAGCCGGGTGGCTGCCATGACAACCCGCTGTTGACGGAAGCCCGGACCGGCCCCGCGGTGGCGCAGCCCAGTGCAGAGCTGAGAGCTCTCTCAGCTCTTCTTAGAGGTGAGTGCGGCTGCGGCGGCGGCTGCGGGCGGCCGAGCCGACAGACGGCCGCCCGCTAACACTGACAACAGTCAGTGGCTTAATCGCGACCGGCGTCCCGCCGGTTGCCTGGACAACGCAGCCCTACTTGCTGCGATATGAAGCCCGGGCGCGGCGGTCCCACTGCGGCCGCACCGCGCTGACAGCCGCTCAGTTCATCTGATGATGATCCTTTCACTATTCAGGGCGGCTGTCGGCAGTTCCGGGCGGCCCTGAACTGTCATATACCGGCGGCCCGGAGGGCAGTTGCCCCCCAGGAACCCGGGCCAGTCCGCCCCTGCAGACATACTACCCCTGTATAACCCCCCATACAGATGTACTGCCCCCGTATAACTCCGCACACACATATATATTGCCCCTGTATAATCCCCCCAGACACTACATACTGTCCCTGTATACCCCTGACACACACATTCTGCTCCTCTATAACCCCCCCCCACACACACACACACAGACATTCTGCCCCATACCACCTCCTCACACACATACTGGCCCCTGTATATCTCCCACACACACAGACATACAAACCGCCCCATACAACCTCCACACACACATATTGGCCCCCGTATATCCTTCTTACATACACACGCAGACATACTGCCCCTGTATAATCCCCTGACATAGACATAGTGCTCCTGTATAACCCCCCCCACACACACAGACATGTTACCCCATACCACCTCCACACACACATATTGGCCCCTGTGTATCCCCCTACACACACAGACAGACATACTGCCCCATAACCCCTTCCCAGGAAATGTCAGGATTTTGATTTTTCAGCTCCTGCATGGAGCGCATACCTACCACTCCCAATGGCTGCTACGTCCTGTGATGAGGTCCCAGTGTGATGACCTCATCACATACTGCAAGCAGCGGCCAGTGGGATGACAGAGTTTCCTGGTCGCCATTAAAGTTACAGTACCAGTCCTTTGGCGACCGTGAACAGCTGCCTGGGGACAAGTCCAGGCATACTTGTGCACAGTGACATGGATATGCGTCCTCAGGGGACAGTCATCCATGTGAAGCAGGTACTCGGGTCGGGGCTTGGCAACTGGTGGGTGAGGGTCCCTGTACCTCCGGTCACCGTCGCAGTTGTGACCCTGGTTGTTATGACCCTGTCCTCCATCTTGCTATATACAGTATATATGGTCTCACATTCTGCTATATATGGTATATGGTTTCCATTCTGTTAGGTAAACATTATCTTCTGCCTGCCTTCAACAAAAAGCTGCTTCAAATGCTTCCCCCACTGCTCACATTGCATGGCACTGATTCTATGATATCCCCTCTCCTCATCATCACCTTCTCCCAGATTCCAAACTTTTCCTGGCAGATCAGTGAATCTCACTAATAGACACTGTCAGTCACTAAATACAGTGAGGAAGAGGGGAGGCAGAGTAAACGTTCAGCTGTACACAGCCTGTGCTGCTGAGAAGAGCAGGTAGACGAGGTTCTTCTGCTTCACATACTTTGTGACACTGTGCCAGTCACACTAACACTGCTATTCTCATCTGTGGATATCTCTTCTGAAAAGGCCGGGATAACACTGGAGAGCCAGAGACCACAGCATCACAGGCAAGAGACAAGAGGGGGCGGAGCCAAGTGCTGCCCTGCCGCTTGTAAGTGAAAGTGCAGGAAGTCAGGAACAGCGCAGCTCCCAATGACAGGAGCTGGCTGCTTCTCTGCAGGGCAGCGCTGGCCCCCAACACTACCGGGCCCAGTCACACTTGTGACCACTGCAACCTTGGTAGTTATGCCACTGTTAATAGTTTAGCTATCATATCTGGAGTTAAGATGTGCTGGTCTGTTGGTTTTCTTATTGACAGCTCAGTTGCCCAATCTCTTTCGAGCTTTTGTGGAGATTCTGTAGCTGCTCTTTGTCTTACTTAATTGCTCAGCCTTTTAGCTCTGCAGTGTTACCCATAGCACTGCCAATCTTAGTTTCAGCTCTGAGGTGCTAAGTTGGTCTCTTGAGTCTGTTCTGAGAATTGATCTTTTTCTGTCTTACCTGGCCTGTGCTAGACCATACTTTTGTCTTGTCCCTCTCTTCTGATCCGATCCTCTCCAGATAACTGACTTTGGACTATGATTTAACTACGCCTGTTTTATTTCCTATGTCTTCACCTGCTCTCTTGGTATCTGACCTGAATGTTTGACTATTCTACTTGTCCGTGTGGTGACTAGCGTCTCCCAGATTCCAAACTTTTCCTGGCAGATCAGTGACTCTCACTAATAGACACTGTCAGTCACTAAATACAGTGAGGTAGAGGGGAGGCAGAGTAAACGTTCAGCTGTACACAGCCTGTGCTGCTGAGAAGAGCAGGTAGACAAGGTTCTTATGCCTCACATACTTTGTGACACTGTGCCAGTCACACTAACACTGCTATTCTCACCTGTGGATATCTCTTCTGCAAAGGCCGGGATAAAACTGGAGAGCCAGAGACCACAGCATCACAGGCAAGAGACAAAAGGGGGCGGAGCCAAGTGCTGCTCTGCCGCTTGTAAGTGAAAGTGCAGGAAGTCAGGAACACGCAGCTCCCAATGACAGGAGCTGGCTGCTTCTCTGCAGGGCAGTGCTGGCCCCCAACACTACCGGCCCAGTCACACTTGCGACCACTGCAACCTTGGTAGTTATGCCACTGTTAATAGTTTAGCCATCATATCTGGAGTTAAGATGTGCTGGTCTGTTGGTTTTCTTATTGACAGCTCAGTTGCCCAATCTCTTTCGAGCTTTTGTGGAGATTCTGTAGCTGCTCTTTGTCTCACTTAATTGCTCAGCTTTTTAGCTCTGCAGTGTTACCCATAGCACTGCCAATCTTAGCTTCAGCTCTGAGGTGCTAAGTTGGTCTCTTGAGTCTGTTCTGAGAATTGATCTTTTTCTGTCTTACCTGGCCTGTGCTAGACCATACTTTTGTCTCGTCCCTCTCTTCTGATCCACTCCTCTCCAGATAACTGACTTTGGACTATGATTTAACTACGCCTCTGTTTTATTTCCTATGTCTTCACATGCTCTCTTGGTATCTGACCCGAATGTTTGACTATTCTACTTGTCCATGTGGTGACTAGCGTCACATTCATGTATTTCTTGTAGATTAGGCTGAAGAGCAAATGGCTGGAGCTAGTCAACAGTCCATTTGCAAGGTGCTGTTCTGTGGCCAGTAGCAGAGCATATTGCCCTATATTACCTTCCTTATTACATCCTGTCTTTCCAAGTTATAAGCAATTCTGGCCCTGGTGACAAATTATTGATTGTTTATCTTTATTTAACCCATATCCTTATAAAAAATCTGTTGGATAGCAGTCAATATTATTCAAAGATCACTTCCCCACCTCTGAGACTGCCACAATATACTTCCATGATTAGCCTTCTTAAATATTCACTTTCCTTTTTCGTTTATAGCACTAGTCATTTTTTTGTAGCATTCATTGGCGCGTGTGACCCACTCTCATGTTGTTCACCCTTATCCACTTATCTTTCACATAAAGGTTTAATTAGAAGCTAAGCTTGGTTCCTTCTGTATATCTTCTCCATTTCATTTTCGGCTTGGCTGGGCATATGTAGAGATGAGACAAAAGCATTAGGCCCAATCCAAATTGAGGCCACCTTGGTGTGGTTGCTTTTTTTCACAATTTTTATTTAAAGAATGTTAATTAAGTACATAATTCTTCTTTTGTATATTTGTGCTCAAAAGTTAACATACCCCAGCAGATTTTTGGCTTTCTTGGCCATTTTTCAGAGAATATGAATGATAACACAAGAACTTTTTTTCTACTAATGGTTAATGGTTGGGTGAAGCCTTTTATTGTCAAACTACAAACTCTTTTTAAATCATAATTGTGACGAAATGGACTCCTTCAATGTAGAACATATGATGATTTCTTATGTAACTCAGACCATATTGTATATTGGCATGTAAACTTGTAATGGCCAAGGAGAATTTCCTACAGTATTCTCATAGATTACTGTGGTTCAAGGCTGGGTTCACATTTGCGGACCCCTCCGCAGCGTTCTGCGGAGGGGTCCGCAATGTGACCGCAGCGGCCGCGAGCTCCTATCTTTATAATGGGAGCGCACGGTGCTGCGCTTGACCGCGCAGGACCGTGCGCACCCATTCACTCCTACATGTGATCTGTGCGCAGGCGGATGCCTGCACACAGATCACTCAGTCTCGTCCGCACCAGGGACGCGACATGTTGCGTCCCTGGTGCGGGCGGGAGTGTGTGATTTGTGCGCAGGTGGATAGATCACATATGGGAGTGAATGGGTGCGCACGGTCCTGCGCTGTCAAGCGCAGCACCATGCGCTCCCATTATAAAGATAGGAGCTGGCGGCCGCTGCGCACACATGGCGATTCCCCTCCGCAGAACGCTGCGGAGGGGAACGCTAATGTGAAGGCAGCCCAAGTTTAGTTTAGTAATTATCTAACTTGTTTGTCACTGAAGGCCAGAGAACTTAATTATGCTAATCGTCCATTGTCTATTACCCTGTGAATGTTGATTCTATGTACATGGCTCCAGCCACTATTGTTTTAATGTCATGGTTTGCAGACTGAATGTCCCCTACTAACATTCCATTGTAAGGACTATGTCAATCAGTATGTCACTCTACCTTGTCAGGAGTACAATACTACAAAAAATTTGTTAAATGAGACTTGAGGTCCAACCAATGAAAAGACAGTGTTATTCCACCTATCGTGACGTTCCCAGTATCCTGCAATGAGGGCTGAAGGTATATAATGAGATGTGTTCATTAACCAGGGTTTGAGAGAGATTGAAGATTGGATACAGGCAGCTAATCTAGGGTCTTTGGGTCCGGTTAGCGAGCCATAACCCCAGACCTAGGCATTTCGGTGCCGACCAAGGGGGACCAGAACATGGACTATAGAGCCACGAGGACTTCAGCATCGGATTATCGGATTCGGCTGTGATGACAAAGACTGCATAAGGATAAGGAAGCAACCCAGTTTGGGACGATACAGTCACCTGGCTACAGATTTTGCTGTGTTACATTCTAAACCCTGGTGAGCCAGCGGAAGGGTGAGACTCTGTTGCCTGTTACATTGTTGTATTTTGCTGGTCATGCGTTATATGCTGTTAACTGTTTGGGGATCCAATAAAGCCTTAATATTGTGATTCCCTCACCCTGTGTTGTCTGAGTAGTGTTCCGCCCACGGTTAAGGAGCTCGGGCGTTCAGTTGGGGATGAGCCCTGGTCCACGCTGTCTCTGTAAAGGCGGCTGGTCCTGCGGACGAGAGCACCCACTGACCCCCGGGTTTCCACAATAATGACAACCAAAAATATCCAAATGACCCTTATATAAGTCCCCTGACCTACGTATTAATCTCACCTTAAGAAGGCCTTCATCATCTTTTGCCACTGCTCTAATCTGTTTTTGGCAATTTATGATCTGCTGGCAGCATAAGTGTTTCAAGGAGGTAAAAACTCAATACATTTCAATAGGAGCCTCGATTTAGCTCTCATAAGTATGCATTGGGAGTTTGTGATGTAACTTCTAACTTTCAAACAGTCATAAGTTGCAATCTCAAGATGGTGCCTCAGGATGAAAGTGGGGACAGTAAGGCTATGGTCTGATTAGCGTTCAGCTCTCAGCCTGCCGGATCTGCTTAAAACTTAGCCTCTGGCAGGCTTAGTGCATAGCGTTATCAGCATGTAACGCTTTGCGCCGCCTGCCTATGTATCCCTATGGTAACTTAATGTTTACCACAGCTGCCGACTCCACAGAGAATCCTCAGATATGCGATATTGGCTAGCGCACAGGAAAACGCTGTAAACTGTGTTTCCTGTGCGCTCTGCAATAGGGCATATCTGGGGATTCTCTGTTGAGCCGGCTGTTGCGTTAAGCATCTGGTTGCCATAGTGATACGAAGGCAGGCAGTGCATAGCATTACATGGTGATAACATTATGCGCTAAGCCTGCCAGAGGCTGCGTTTTAAGCAGATCCGTAGCCTAACTCCTGCTTTATCATTGTTAAAATATCAGGGGTTTTTGCCTGAATCACATATTCTGGAGATGTAGATAGAAACTCTAATGCAAATGACAGCACAGAGCACCGGATAAATGTGACCAGATCCAAAATGCCACCAATAGCTTTCAACACAGCCCAAAATAAAACAAATCCCCACTCAGAATTTTACTTTTCAAACAAATATGGATTCCTGCCAAAGGACCATTGTCAGAACATGTATTTGTCATGCTGGTGGGTGTGGACCCACTCCATCACAGAATCTGGCTCACCCTGAAGGGATGTAACTACGTGACTACAGGTGTGCTATATCTTCTGTGACAATAATACCTACAAAAGGATTCAATATGATCCAACAACCAGTTGCAGAATTATTTTATCTCATATTATGAAGACGGACATAATATGAGTATTTTCAATTATAAATTTAAAAAGTACCTCTTGAAACATGTTTTGGTTTCTCTAAGGCTAGGTCCACATTAGCGTTGTGACATCTGTCTGGACGGATCTGCTATAGAGTAGCAAATGGCAAGGGGCGCTCAGCTGTCCCCTGGAAAAAGCACAAGATTTCAAACGCAGGCATTTTTATGGCTACATTTGCATGCGCTGGGGATCTGCTCACCCTTATAATTCTATGGCAGCGTTAAGGCAGCGTTACAATGTGGTAACCCTGAGTTAATACTGCTCTATGCCAGATCTGTTCATACTGATGCCACAACGCTAAAGTGGACCTAGCCTAAGATCCCCAAAAGTATTTTTCCTCTACCATTATGCTCCACTAGATGGTGGCCCAATTCTAACGCATCGGGTATTCTAAAATATGTATGTACAGTAGTTTATGTATGAAGATTTAAGAATAATGCAATGCGAAGCGTGGTTCAAATCCCACGCCAATTCGCGGCCAGACTGCACCTGTCGCTGATTGGTGACGGGCCACTGGCGCGACCAATCAGCGACGCGGGTTTTCGGTTACAGACAAACAGACATAATTAGACGATTATATAGTAGATATTATATCAGTGATAGGCTGGAGTCACACTTGCGTGTAACTCGCGCAAGCCTTGCATCAGGTAATCTAGCACGGCCATATTTCTCCAAACAGGAGCGCTTTAGCATGTATTTCTAGACAGCTGCATTCTCCTGTCTGGAGACCGTCGCTATATAAAAAAAAAGTATAATGCTCCATTTAAAAAACTCTGTCTATTGAAATAGAACCTTAAGCCCTTCCCGACCCATGACGTTATACAACGTCATGGGCAGGTTACCGGGGTTTGATGTGAGCTCTGGTGCGGAGCTCACATAATTTGCCCGACATTTCAACTGATCTCATCAGCTGAGATGTCAGGCTAACAGCACCGATCAGAACCGGGATCCGATCGGTGCTGTTAACCCTTTGGATCCCGCTGTCAATCACTGACAGGGCCGCCATTAGGGGGTTACAGCCCTTACTGCAGTGAGGGGCCCGGGGCCTGACTGCAGGGGGCGTGGCTATTGAATAGGGGCAGGGGGGCCTGACCATGCCGGTGGGGGGCGTGGCCTTTTGGAGCAAGGGGCCCCCTATGCTGCGTGAGCGCTCCCACCTCCCCCCACTGACGAGTTCCTGTGTGTGGGGATCCGCTGGCTGCCGCCCACTCCCTTCCCGACCAGGGAGTGCACGTCACAGTGCACAGTACAGTGACTGAGCACCTCCTTGAACAGAAAAGACTATATGTGGGGCCGCAGGGGGAGAAGCCTCACTGGAGGAGAGAGACCATATCGCAGCCTGGTTACCGGGGGATGAGGCTGCGGCTCCACTGATATAATGAACAAAGATGCGCTGCCTCCTCAGCTGCTCCTCTGGTCTCTTCTTCGGCCTCATCTGTGGCCGAGGAATCCTGCACAGCATCAACAAGAGCTGGCAGGCAGCCAAGCATGAGGAGAGGGGAATGAAGTGAGCAGCTACAGGAGCTCCCCCTCCTCCTGTAATGTCACTTCCAGGCCAGCTCAGCAGTCGGGAGCAGGGGAGGGGGAGAGAAGGGGGCTGACAGGAGCCAGAATGTTTGTACAGAAGATCCTCTGCTGATTACAACTACAGGCCTCCTTCACTGGGTACACGATGATGAAGAAGAGAGTGAGTATATATACGTGTGTGTGTGTGATACAGATATCATGTATGAGTGTGATATGTGTCATGTGCTTCTGGGTGTGTGTCATGTATCTAAGGTGCTGTGCCTGGGTGTATGTATTATGCATGTAAGACAGTTCTCCTGGGTGTATGTCATGTATGTAAGATGATGTTTCTGGATGTATGTGTCATGGATGTGATGTGCTCCTGGGTGTATGTGTCATGTATGTATGATGATGCTCCTGGGTGTATGTATCATATATGTATGATATGTCATGTATGTAAGACACTGCTCCTGGGTGTATATATCATGTATGTATGAGGGTATGCCTGGGTGTGTGATGTATATCTGATGGTATGCCTGGGTGTATGTGTGTCATGTACATAATGATGGTGCACCTGAGTTTGTATGTGATGTATGTATGATGGTATGCTGGGGTGTAAGTACACCTGTGTGATGTATAATGTATGTATGAGAGCACACCTGGGTTTGTGTGTGATGTATTTATGATGGCGCGCCTGGGTGTGTGCAATCTGGCCTGGAGTCTGGTAACTTGTGACTGTCGTTCACAGCTCTGACACTGGAGAATACTTACAACGCACAATGTCTGTGATGCGAGGAGGAGACAGGTGCAGTGGGGAGGCACAGCGTATAGGGGAAGATGGGCATGGGGGGGGGGGGCAGGTTCAGGAGAGAGACACAGCGCGCATATGGGACACAGTGCACAGGTTGGAGACAGGCACAGGGGAGAGACAGCAAACAGGAGGGACAGAGACTGTGCAAAGGGGGTGACAGGTACAGAGAGGGGAGAGACATGCACAGAGAGGGGCATTGCCAAGCTGTGACTTGGCCTCTATTGTCTAGACTTCCAGAAAATGGCCGTGGAGGCATTGCATGCGCAGATCGAGATCCGCAGCCATTTTCTGGAAGCTTTTGGCCTCTAGCTCCACAGCTCAGCTTACCCCCTCAATGGGTCAGGGCCCGGGGAGAGATCATACATCCCTGTGGCTCCTGCATACCTCAGCTCACCCCCAGTCTATGTGTCCCTAGCCCTCTACAGTGTGGTATATGCCTCAGTGTCTCGTGTATGATGTATATCTAGCAGTCTCCTATGTGATGTATTTAATTTACAAAACTTATTGTCACAGAGTCGACTGCGCTCCAGATCAATGCAAACCTGGAAAATCTGAAATCACCAAACATCGCAGGACACAGAGAAGCAGCTGCAGCCATCAAATTAGGTGAGTAAATTAATTAAATGTAGCCGGGTAATTGTCATGGTGATGTGTGGCCCCTGCATGACTTTCCAAATGTCCCCCCACCCCAGCAGGAAAAAAGTTCCCCACCCCTGTACAAGGTAATAAATAACACCACCAGTATTTTTCTGCCTCATGTGGCATTTATTGTTCACATCCCTCAGCTCACATAAAGAACAATGTATAGAAAGAGATTAATGTGTGACTGGGGAGGACGTGGTGCAGAAAGGGAGTTTTTCCAATAGTGGGCCGTGAAAATATGGAAGGTTCGGGGGTGGAGGTGAAGTCTGGATGGAGGTGGAGCCTGGGTGGAGGCGGAGATTGGTGGAGGCGGAGATTGGGTGGAGTCTCATGGGGCCCCAAAATTTTGCCAGTAAGGGGCCCCAAAATTTCTAGTGGCAGCCCTGATCACTGAGTGGGATTCAAAGGTGCTGTGGCTGGGAGCACGCTGTTCCCCTCCTGCATTGGAGATCCAGTGATAATATTCCTGAATCTCCGGTGCTCATGTGACAGCCTGGGATCCTGGCTTGACCCCGGAAGCTGCCAAGGAACACTTCAAGTGAGTGGTTGGCAAGCATTACCAACCACTCACCGTTCACAATTCCGACAGATACCGATATGCTGCAGCTCATCGATATCTGTCAGAAGCAATTGGATGGTGCAGCAGGGTGCCTCTCTATGGGGCTGTGTAAAAATAAGAACCAATTAAAAAATGAAGTTTTTATAAACATGTAAAAAAAAAATAAAACATAAAAGTTCAAATCACCCTCTTTTCTTCCATTCGCAATAAAAGTATTAACAAAAAATTAAAAAATACACATGATTGGTATTGTCGTGTTCAGAAAAGCAAGATCCATCAAGATATAAAATCAATTAATGAGAGCCGTAAACTATGTAACAGAAAAAAAGTCCAAACGCCAAAATTACTTTTGATCGGTCGCTGTAATGTTGATATAAAATGCAATAACGGGTGATCAAAACAGCGCATCCCCCAAAAATGGTATCATTAAAAATGTCAGCTCAAGATGCAAAATATAAGTCATCACACAGACCCAGATCTCGAAAAATGAGGACCCCACAGTTCACAGAACATGGCGCAAAAAGTACATTTTTTTTTATTTTTCAAACTTCAGAATTTTTTTTCACCACTTAGATACCAGTAAAGGTATACATGTTTGGTATCTATGAACTCGGACCAACCCGCGGCATCACACCATTATGTCAGTTTTACCATATAGGGAACATGGCGACTAAAAACCCCAAAAAGAAAAAGTGTAATTGCACTTTTTTTGCAATTTCCTTGTACACTATATGGTAAAACAAATGGTTGCATCTGAAAGTAGAACTCGTCCCACAAAAACAAGCCTTCATATGTGTATATCGACAGGAAAATAAAAACGTTATGGCTCTTAGAAGCAGGGGGAGCAAAAAACGAAAATGAAAAACAAAAAATTCTAGGGTCATGAAGGGATTAAGGACATGTGGATGCCACCCTTCAGACACGATAGCTTACATTTCCTATGGAAATTTCCTCAAAGCAAAATTATTTGCTCTGATTAAAAAACTTTTATCAAAGAAAATATCAACATTAAATATAGATTAAAATCAAGAACGTATAAAGACACAGCCATTAATATTGCATATAAAAGCATATAATCTATCCAGGAACTAAATTATATCTGTCAGATTACCATATAAATACTTTCAGCACTCCATATAATTTGCAATATGAAAAATAAGATATCCTCACCAGATATACTCCTATCTTGCATTAAGATGCTTTTAATAAAATACTGAACAATACTTCAGATCTCTGTCAAGGACATATCAACCTCTGGGAAATATGGTATCAGAAAAAGAAGAATTTTCCAGCTCCAATGGCACTACATGAAAAAACTTTATTAACCAAGGTTAAAATAACCCATATGCATGACAACACATTTGAAGCATGTTGCATGCTCTTTATCGAGCTCAGTATAATGAATGAATTTAATCATTTTATACTACATAATAGAAGGCGTGTCAAAACACAAACACATGATACAAAGCAGGTGTGGAATTTAAAAGCATGCAGTAAGGAATCAGCGCACTTTAAAAACAAACTGACATAATATATTCAAACATAGAAAGGACATGAAACATGATAAACAGTAAGAAAAAAAAATCACAATATGATTTATATATGAGACCAAACAAGTATGCATATACAGTACCAGTAGAAAAGGATAAACAAAAGTATATATATATATATTTATATATATATGGTAAAAAATGTTTTAACAGCGTTAGCTAGTAGCTAGTAAAATATTAGAATCTGAGAGTCCTCAGTGGTTGATACCTTTTAATGGCGAACTGAAAAGATGTTAACAAATAGCAAGCTTTTGTGACTCTAAAGGTACCCTCACACGTAACGATATCATTGCCGATATCATTCAAAAGTCACGTGTTTTGTGACGCTTGAACGATGTTGAAACAACATCGTTGCGTGTGACACTACAAACGATGAACGATCAGTCGGCTGATCGTTCATCGTTTGATTTGAGGACAGGACCTCAAATCTATCATTGGTCGTCCGGTGGACACGCAGCATCGCTGCGTGTGATACTGGGAGACGACCGATAAGCCAGCTCCCAGCGCCTCTCTGTAAGCGCTGGGAGCTGATCTCCAAGGTAAACAGCGGGTATCTAGGCAGCATGCTCTGCCTAGATACCCGAATTATACCTTGGTTACCAGCCTTCTCTGCTCACGGGCTGGTATCCAAGGTACACAGCGGGTAACTAGGGACCCTAGTTACCCGCTGTGTACCTTGGATACCAGCCAGTGAGCGGAGAAGGCTGGTAACCAAGGTATACCTCGGGTATCTAGGCAGAGCGCGCTGCCTAGATACCCGCTGTTTACCTTGAAGACCAGCCTGCTGCCGCTTACCGCAGCCTGGCAGCGGGAGCAAGACATCTTGGAAATGATATTTAAATAATTTCCACGATGTCGCTGGTCTACTGTGTGACAGCTCACCAGCGATCTGAACAATTTTGTTAGCGATCGCGCGTGCATGTGATCGCTAACAAAATGGTTCATCGGATTGATGCGTGTGACAGTACCTTAAGGCAGGCATCTCAAACTCCATGTCTCGAGGGCCGCACATAGTGCAGGCTTTCAGGATTTCCTTAGAATTTGACAGTTGATAATTTGATTACCAACTGTCAAATGCAATGGAAGCCCTGAAAACCAGCACTGTGTGCAGCCCCCAAGACATGGAGTTTGAGACCCCTGATCTAAGGCATCAGGTTTAATAGTGACACAAATTCTGAACACAGTCATATATACACAAATGAATGATTGGTTAATGCAGTACTTAAGAGAGATGAGGTGAAGCAGAAAAAAGTGGTCAATGTGGGGAAGGAGGAAAAGAGAAGCTGGTGCAGTAAATATCAGTGTTCAGAGATTTGAAGCATGATAGTTTTATTGTCCTTTGATTGGTGGTCTGGTCCTAGATTTGAACATTCTTTACATTAATTCTAGAATCAAATTACTATTTCTATATTATCAATTTTTTGGATATGCCAATCAGTTTAGTTTTCCTTGAAGAGGCATTTTGCATATTTAATTTCCCAGAGGAGCTTTGCTTGGCTCATAAGCCTCCTCACACAGCCATGCCAGACCTGTTACTTTCAACAAATAGTAACATTGCCCTTTAAATCACTGTGCTATAAGATAACACAACCTGCAAAATTGAATTTTTTGAAAGATACAAGAGAAGTTTTCACTGATTTATATGTAATTTGGTGTGCTGATTACGAAAATGACCTCCATTTTTTTCCATCACTTAAGGCTTTTTTGTAAAACCAAGATCAATATTTTTGCTAAAATCCTATTTAAAAAGGAATTCTGTCGAACAATTGTTCATGTAATATCTGGCAACAGTAGTTTTTATCCATTTAAATTTATGTATAAATATACAGATGCCCCCCCTGCTGGCACACGGCCCCCCCATCGGTATACAGGCCCTTCTGCTGGCACACGGCCTCCCCATCGGTATACAGAGGCGCCCCTGCTGGCACACGGCCCCCCCATCGGTATACAGAGGCCCCCCTGCTGGCACACGGCCCCCCCCTTCGGTATACAGAGGCCCCCTGCCTCTGCATTGATCTCACCCTCTGATGTCCGCAGGCACCCGGGGTCCTCCGTCCACTCTCCTCGCTTTCTGTTTGCTCAGAGCGGTGCAGCAGGGATGACATCATCACTGCGCCCGGCGGTCACATGTAGAACCCACCGGCATACAACGAGGAGAGTGGACGGAGGACCCCGGGTGCCTGCAGATATCGGAGGGTGAGATCAATTCGGAGGCAGGGGGCCTCTGTATTCTGAAGGGGGGGCCGTGTGCCAGCAGGGGGCCTCTGTATACCGATGGGGGGGCCGTGTGCCAGCAGGGGGGGCCTCTATATATTTATACATAAATTTAAATGGATAAAAATCACTGTTGTACAGATATTACATGTGGGTCATTCCATGTCAAGTGATCCAAAAATGAATATTTTTTTTCCCTGACGTCCTCAGATTTTTAAAAAAAATTTTCTATCTGAAGAACAACTTTATCTAATTACAAAAAAAAAGTTTTGAATTTTTTTCTTTATCTGTTAATTTTTTACAGATTTTTAAAGTTTTAAAAAAGTGCGAATTTTGGCCTGGTATGGCTTTACATTTTCTATCATATCTCGGGCTAGAAATAAGATAGAGAAACAAAATAAACACCAATCTACTCAGAACTGTCCAGGCTTTCATCAGATATGTCACAAGAGGATATTTGTTAATATTTTACCCATGTGATCGCAAGCGCAAAACTTTAAAACGCATTTCCGAAAAATCGGCGCGCTTTAAATATTTCAAAAACTGCCCATGTGTCTGCTGTGCTCTTAGCCACATCTGTACCAAATTTCAAGTTGGGATCGCAATGGGATCATATTTTAACATATTTTACTAGTAAGAGCGTCAATGGGTCATTCCATATCAAGTGATCTAAATATGAATATTTTTTTTTACCTGACGTCTTTAGATTTTTTTTTTTTTTTTCCTTTATGAAGTACTACTTTAGTTAATTACAAATTAAAAGTTTGGAATTTTTTTCTTCATCAGTTAATTTTTTACAGATTTTTAAAGTTTAAAAAAAGGGTGAATTTTGGCCTGGTACGACTTTACATTTTTTTATCTCAGGCTAGAAATAAGATAATGAAGTGGGAGAGGCGTCATTTTACTCAGAACGGTAACAGCTTTCATTTGAGATGTTACAAGACTATGTTTCTTTATATCAAATTCAAACTATTGACGGGCAATTGTGAAAAAATGACTGATTGTGTTCTTGGTGACTTTTGAATTGACACTATAATAGTTAAATATTTTGCACTTAGGTCCAATGAATGCGTCCATGGGGTCAAGCTGGGACAGAGTCATCACAAATTAGCCTTATTTGCAGATGACCTGCTACTTTACATCTCCCAGCCCCTGGTCTCCATCCCTTCGGTCTTAATGGAGTTTGAACGGTTCGGACAATTGAGCAACTTTAAAGTGAATTGCTCCAAAACCGAGGCACTCAATATTTCTTTGCCTGGAGAATTGGTTTCTCATCTATCTAAACAGTTCCCATTTAAATGGAAAGTAGAAGCCATTAAGTACTTGGGAGTCCTTATACCAAAAGATCTTAAACAAATATTCAATTTAAATTATCAACCCCTTTTGACTAACGCGGAATCGGCATTTACCTCCTATAGACAATTAAAGCTATCCTGGTTCGGGAGAATAAACGTAGTCAAGATGGATGTCTTGCCCCGACTCTTATATACTTTTCAGACAGTTCCTGTTCTATTGGATAGAGGTTTCCTCTCCAAAATGCAATCTATGATCCTTAGATTTGTCTGGGGGGGCAAGAGGTCCAGATTGCGAATGAATATCCTATCCTTGCCCGAGACCAGAGGAGGGGTTGGACTACCCAACATACGAGCGTACTTTGAGGCTTCCTCTCTTGTTAGAGCTCTAGATTGGCATTATCATGCGTCCTCCAAGAAATGGGTAGGGGTGGAGCAAGAGGGTTTGGGGATTCCGCTGAAACACCTGCTTTGGATTTCCCCTAAAGACTCCACAGACCTAGTACCTTTGACAGACATGACCAGAAACACCTTGAAGGTATGGCACCTAGTGACGAAAACCCTCCGCTTAAACGACAGACTTAGCCCTTTGACTCCCCTTTTTTCCAACCCATCTTTCCCACCCAGATTTGACAGGCAGAGATTTTTATGTTGGCGGATTGTGGATGACACCCGAGTAGGACAGACTCTGTCCAGTGGTGGTTTGCCCCCGATGGCAGAGCTACAACTCAAAGAACCTACGAGACCTCTTAAGTGATTCGAATTTCTCCAATACAGAGCATAATTATATTCAGCTGACCACTCTTGCAGGGTAAGATTGATGCCCAACGTATTGGAGAGGTTATTCCAACTGGAGGCTCCACCGAGGTGCAAAATATCAGTTCTATACCAGGCCTTAGGGTCCATGAGAGAGCAGGGCACCCTTTACTTCCAACGTGCTTGGGAGAGGGAATTGGGGTGTAGCATTTCAGAAGCTAATTGGCAGAAATGCTTTATATTTACTCACTCACTAGCTAGCGCTTGTTCTGCACAAGAAAGAAGCTATAAGCTGCTCACTAGATGGTACTTGTGCCCGACGACACTCCGGAACATGTTCCCTGGAACCCCTGATACCTGCTGGTGCTGTGGGGAAGAGAAGGGTACAATGATACACATTTGGTGGAGTTGTGGGGAAATCCGGCGGTTCTGGTCTGAGGTTTTCAATGCATACACCCGGATAACAGGTAAACAAGCCGAATGCTGCCCAGAATCGGCAATGTTATCCATTTTTCCAGGTCCTATTGGGCTACAGAAGAGGGATATTCTCCGCTTTTGCATCTCGGCTGCTCGTGCTGTGATCCCGAGGTTCTGGAAATCAAGCCGGGCTCCATCTCTACTTGATTGGTTCAAAGAATTGATGGACACATATCGAATGGAGGAGCTCGCAGCTGATGCGTCGGGATCTCGGAACAAATTCTTAGGGATTTGGGTTGAATGGATTCTTTTTCACGACTCTGCAGACTATTCCAACTAGGCCTCAACGGGTAATGACCCACTTACGTGGTCAACCTGTTAGAAGGGGCCAAGTAATAAAAATCATTCTGCTGGGGCTGCTTGTCCCCTTGACATCAGAACATCTCAAAACCCTGAGAAAGGTTGTATACTTGAGTGTTTGGAATTATATTTAGATTGTAGTATATATTGCACCAGAGATAAGCGCAAAAGTAAATTTGCAGCTTATCTTAAAGTTACTAATAACTTTGTGAATTCTCTTTTTGTATATTTTATATGTCTCAAGATTTTGTTAAAAGATTGAATGTATGTCTTTCATATGTTTTTTCAAAATTTAATAAAAATGAGATTAACCATAGTTAAATATTTTAAAATATGATCCCATCACGATCCCAACTTGAAATTTGGTACAGATGGGGCTAAGAGCATAAAAGACACATGGGCAGTTTTGGAAAATTTTTATTAAAATGTTTTTTTCGGAAATGCGTTTCAAAATGTTGCGTTTGCATTCGCATAGGTAAAAAATTAAAATTAACAAATATACTCTTGTGACATATCTGGTGAAAGCCTGGACAGTTCTGAGTAGAATGGTGTTTATTTTGTTTCTCTATCTTATTTCTAGCCCGAGATAAAAAAATTTAAAGTCGTACCAGGCCAAAATTCACCCTTTTTTTAAACTTTAAAAATCTGTAAAAAATTAACTGATGAAGAAAAAAATTCCAAACTTTTAATTTGTAATTAACTAAAGTAGTACTTCATAAAGGAAAAAAAAAAAAAAAATCTAAAGACGTCAGGTAAAAAAAAATATTCATATTTAGATCACTTGATATGGAATGACCCATTGACGCTATTAATAGTAAAATATGTTAAAATATGATCCCATTGCGATCCCAACTTGAAATTTGGTACAGATGTGGCTAAGAACATAGCAGACACATGGGCAGTTTTTGAAATATTTAAAGCGCGCCGATTTTTCGGAAATACGTTTTAAAGTTTTGCGCTTGCGATCACATGGGTAAAATATTAACAAAGATCCTCTTGTGACATATCTGGTGAAAGCTTGTATAGTTCTGAGTAGAATGGTGTTTATTTTGTCTCTCTATCTTATTCCTAGCCTTAGTTATGAGGAGAAACGTAAAAGCAGGCAACAGCGAAATTCACACTTTTTCCGAACTTTGAAAATCATTTAAAAAAAAAATAAATTTTTTAAAAAATTTTTCTCTTCACATTTTGCATTGTCTGACATGCTATTATCAAATAACAAAATCTCAAAAGAATTAAAAATATAGAGGTAATAATCATTGGTTCACTTGACATGGAATGACCCATGTACAATTGTTCGACAGAATTCCTTTTTAAATAGGATTTTAGCAAAAATATCGATTTTGGTTTTACAAAAAATCCTTACGTGATGGAAAAAAACAGAGGTCATTTTTGTAATCAGCACACCAAATTACATAAAAATCAGTGAAAACTTCTCTTGTATTTTTTTCATCGCAGACCTGTGTAATTCTTTGTTTCAGTATGATTATGTTGATACCAAATGTATATATAGTTATCCATGTAATACAATGCTATCAAAACAGTTCTCATTCCAGACACATAGGAAAATCCCCATGTATAAACGTTAGGCCATTTATGCATTACACAATTGAGCTTTTACCTTCTATGAGATCTGTCAGCCCTAGTTAGATATATGGATATGATTTTTGGATTGATGAGGCCTGTTTATTCGGCAGTCGTTTTCATTTTCTTATCAGAGGAAAATGATGTGCTCATCATTTTATGCATCTTTTTTACCTGAAAATTTGTTAATTAGTTTTTATATTTTAAAAATGAACATTTAAAATTAGAAATCCATTCCATTTAGTAAAGAATTGAGCCCATAATACATTGTTTTGTAATATTAGTTGTTGTTCCTTTTTTCAATGTGTCCACCATGTTTTAAAACCTAGAGACAAAGAAATAGAGATACAGAGAAATAGAGAATGTTAAAATATATTTTATTCGGATTGTGCTCCTTACATTAGGTTTCATCATTCTATTGATTTGGTTCCTGAGGTTAGCTCACTAGCTTTCAGTAAAAGCCATTATCTTATATAACCTGTCAGTCTGGGAAACACATTATAGTTCTATTATGTTGATATCTGTTCACATCAAAGCTGAATGTAACTTATGCTGTTAAATGAAAGAAACCACAATGTTTGGTTTGATTTTTTTTTCTGGAAATGCTTTGTTAATTGAGCATCATAATGACTGTTGAGTATACCGTATGTGAACTATATATAACTACAACTTTGATTTTTCAATGTCACCTTGACTTAAATGCTTGTCATATTTTTGGCAAATATGCAAGGGTTACAGTACACAATTCAGAGTTTTTATATAGTGCTAAGCAAAAAATGAAGAATACTTTCAAAAACAGAAGTGTTACTAGTTTAGTTGTATCATCTAACAAAATGCAACCTGAATGAACGAAATAATCATCTAAATCAAATACAGTTGAAACCAGATGTTTACATACACTCTCTAAAAAGACACATATGCATGTTTTTCTCACTATCTGACATGAAATCGAAATAAACTTTTCCCACTTTCGGTCCGTTAGTATTACTATAATTACTTATATTTGCCAAATGCCAGAATAATGAGAGAACCAGAAATTAAGGAGATGGGTTATAATCTTTGCGCTGCTGATCACCGATCAAAACACCAGTGGAGATATGAAGATGTGGTATCGGAAGATTTTTTTTTTGTCAACGCATTTCATGGACATCAGCCCACTTCATCATATTCATAGCTTAATTCCAGCAGCTGATGTGTTTCTTATGGTGGTTGTGACCTACACAACCTAACCAGATGAGTTTCCTTACAACCACTCTTTCCCTTAATAGTATACGGCTAAGACCCTATTTCCAGCATACATTCATTTTCTTGCAGAATAATGAAAGAGAGAATGTTCTAAGGTATTTTTTATTACTTTCTGCAAAGTTAAAAGTTTACATATACTAAGATTACTATGCCTTTAAACAATTTAGGATAGCTGATATTATGATGTCATGTGTTTGGAAGCTTCTGATTGGTTTATTGGCAACATCTGAGTTTATTAGAGACACACCTGTGGATGTATTATAATGCACACCTGCAGCACACTGCTTCTTTGTGTAGCATCATGGGAAAAACTAAAGAAATCAGCCAAGATATCTGGAAGAGAATTGTGGATTTACACAAGTCTGATTCATTCTTGGGTGCAATTTCTAGATACCTGAAAGTGCCTTGTTCATGTCTACAAACAATTATATGTAAGTACAAACAAGATGGGAGTGTCCAGCCATCATTCTGCTCAGTAAAGAGATGGATTCTGTGTCCCAGAGATTAACGTGGTTTGGTCCGACATGCGCATATCAACCCAAGACTAAAAACAAAAGACCTTGTGAAGATGATGGCGTAATCTGGTAAGATTTTGTCATTATCCACCTTGAAACGAGTACTGTATGAACATGAGCTGAAAGGCCACTCTGCCATGAAGAAGCCATTACTCCAAAAGAAACATAAAAAAGCCAGATTAAGTTTGCAAATGCATAAAGGAAAAAAGACCTACATTTTTGGAGAGATGTCTTGTGGTCTGATGAAAATAAAATTGAAGTATTTGCCCTAAATAACTATCATTACATTTGAAAAAAAAGGGAGAAGCTGGAAGCATAAGAACACCATCCCATGTGTGAAATTTGGGGATAGCAGCATAATGATGTGGGGTTGTTTTGCTGCAGGAGGGACTGGTGAACTTCACAAAATAGATGTCATCATGAGGAAAGACGATTATGCGACAATACTGAAGCAACATTTCCAGACATCAACCAGGAAGTTAAAGCATTGGGTGGAAATGGGTCTTCCAAATGGACAATGACATGAAGCATTCTGCCAAACTGGTTACAAGTGGCTTAACCCCTTCAGGACCCAGCCTATTTTGACCCTAAAGACCTTGGCATTTTTTGCAATTCTGACCAGTGTCCCTTTATGAGGTTATATCTCTGGAACGCTTCAACCGATCCTAGCGATTCTGAGATTGTTTTTTCGTGACACATTGGGCTTCATGCTAGTATTAAATTTAAGTCGATAATTTTTGTGTTTATTTGTGAAAAAATCAAAAATATGGCAAAAATTTTGAAAATTTCACAATTTTCACATTTTTATTTTTTTTTCTGATAAACCAGAGAGATATGTGACAGAAAAAAGTTATTAAATAATATTTCCCACATGTCTACTTCACATCAGCACAATTTAAAAAAAAAAAAATTTTTTTGGTAGGACGTTATAAGGGTTCAAAGTTCATGAGCAATTTTTCATTTTTCAACCAAAATTTACAAAACCATTTTTTTTAGTGACCACATCACATTTGAAGTCCTTTTGAGGGGTGTACATGACAGAAAACCCCCAAAAGTGACACCATTCCAAAAACTGCACCCCTCAAGCTACTCAAAACTACATTCAAGAAGATGATTAACCCTTCAGGTGCTTCACAGGAACTAAGGTAAAGTGGAAACAAAAAATGGATATTTTTATTTTTTTATCAAAAATGTTCTTTTAGCCTCAATTCTTTCATTTTCACATGGGCAACAGGATAAAATGGATCTTAAAATGTGTTGTGCAAATTCTCCCGAGTACACAGATACCTCATATATGGTCATAAACCACTATTTGGGTGCACGGCAGGGCTCAGAAGGGAAGGAGCGCAATTTGAATTTTGGAGCTAATTTTACATCTAAAAAGTGAAATGGCGCTCCTTCCCTTCTGAGCCCTGCTGTGTGCCCAAACAGTGGTTTATGACCACATATTAGGTATCGGTGTACTCAGGAGAAATTGCCCAACAAATTTTAGGATGAATTTCGTTTGGTGAGCCCCTGTGTGCCTAAACATTGGGGCTCCCCCACAAGTGACCCCATTTTGGAAACTAGACCCCCCCAGGGAACGTATCTAGATGCATAGTGAGCACTTTGAACCCCCTGGTGCTTCACAAATTGATCTGTAAAAATGAAAAAGTACTTGTTTTCCGCAAAACAAATTTTTTTCCATTAATTTGTGAAGCACCTGGGGGGTCAATATGCTCACTATCCATCTAGATAAGTTCCCTGGGGGTCTAGTTTTCAAAATGGGGTCACTTGTTGGGGAGCTCCAATGTTTAGGCACACAGGGGCTCTCCATATGCGACATGGTGTCCGCTAACAATTGGAATTGTTAGCGGGCACCATGTTGCGTATGGAGAGCGTCTGTGTGACTAAACATTAGAGCCCCCCCCAAGTGACCCCATTTTGGAAACTAGACCCCCCAGGGAACATATCTAGATGCACAGTGAGCACTTTGAACCACCATGTGCTTTACAAATTGAGACGTATAAATGAATAAAGAAACTTTTTGTGAAAAAACATACTAGTCTAGTAGTTGCAATTCACAGCATAGGGGACCCATGGGGCTCTGCCATATTTTTGGTCCAGCCAAGTACAACTTGACAGCTACGGACTGCCACCAGCCCCCAGCTGCCTCGTCATACCTGGCTGGAACCAAAAATACAGCGAAGCCTATTTTTTTTTATTTCTAGAATTATTTCTAGAAAAAAAATGACATAGGGCTCCGCCATATTTTTGGTCCAGCCAGGTACAACTTGGCAGCTACGGACTGCCACCAGCCCCCAGCTGCCTCGTCATACCTGGCTGGAACCAAAAATACAGCGAAGCCTATTTTTTTTTTATTTCTATATTTATTTCTAGAAAAAAAATGACATAGGGCTCCACCATATTTTTGGTCCAGCCAGGTACAACTTGGCAGCTACGGATTGCCACCCACCCCCAGCTGCCTCGTCATACCTGGCTGGAACCAAAAATACAGCGAAGCCCATTTTTTTTTTAATTTCTAGAACTAATTCTAGAAAAAAAATTACGTGGGCTCCGCCATATTTTTGGTCCAGCCAGGTACAACTAGGCAGCTGGGGGCTGGAATCCTCAGCATAGAGAGGCCCAAGCGTTCTGGGCCCCCCATGCTGCGAATTGCAGCCCGCAGCCACCCCAGAAAATGGCGCATTCATTGAAGCGCCATTTTCTGGCGCTGTACCCACGCTCTTCCAGTTGCCCTGGTGCCGGTGGCTAACTGGGTAATAAAGGGGTTAATGCCAGCTTTGTATTGGCAGCTGGCACTAAGCCCGAGATTCATAATATAGGGCCAATGTTAGACCCGCCATTAGGAATCTCTAGTACGGTAAATAGTCAATAAATACACACAGAGAAAAATCTTTTTATTTGAAAAAAAAACACAGACACAATTCGGACTCCATCTTTATTATAAAAAGATCCGACGTAGTCCACAACGAAGGTCCCACGACTCTCAATCGCTCCGACGTAGTCCATAACGAAGGTCCCACGACGTTTGATTGTCTCCGACGTAGTCCACAACGAAGGTCCCACGACGCTCGATCACCTTTGCTTTCAGATCGCTACTCTGGAGCCCGATCCGCCAGCATGGTGATCGAGCTGCAGAAAGTGATCTGACACCCCGGGCGCAGTGACCCACTATGTGCATCACTGCGCCTGGGCTGCCAGATCACTTTCAGCAGCTGGATCCCCATGCATGGGGATCGAGCTGCGGAAAGCAATCTGGCAGCACAGGCGCATTGACCCACTATGTGCATCACTGCGTCCGGGCTGTCAGATTGCTTTCTGCAGCTCGATGCCCATGCAGGGAGATCGGACTGCAGAGCAGCGATCTAAGAGCCTGGGCGCAGTGACCCACTATGTGCATCACTGCGCCCGGGCTGTTAGATAGGTTTCTGCAGCTCAATCCCCATGCGTGGGGATCGAGCTGCGGAAAGCGATCTGGCAGCCCAGGCGCAGTGATGCACATAGTGGGTCACTGCGCCCGGGGTGTCAGATCACTTTCTGCAGCTAGATCCTCAGGATCCAGCTGTAGAAAGTGATCTGACAGATCCAGCACAGTGATCCACAGTGACCATTATGTGATCACTGTCGATCACTGTGCTGGATCTGTCAGATCACTTCCTGCAGCTAGATCCTCAGGATCCAGCTGTAGAAAGTGATCTGACAGATCCAGCAGTGATCCACAGTGATCACATAATGGTCACTGTGGATCACTGTGCTGGAGCTGTCAGATCACTTCCTGCACCTAGATCCTCAGGATCCAGCTGTAGAAGTGATCTGGCAGCTCCAGCACAGTGATCCACAGTGATCACATAATGGTCACTGTGGATCACTGTGCTGGAGCTGTCAGATCACTTCCTGCACCTAGATCCTCAGGATCCAGCTGTAGAAGTGATCTGGCAGCTCCAGCACAGAGCTGTCAGATCGGAGGCGGCGGGACTCACAGCAGAAGAGAAGGAGGAGCGGGACGCAGCAGTCACAGGACGGAGCGGGCCGCCGGAGGGGTGAGTGGGAGAGGCGATCGCCGCTCCGGTGATCGGGGGGGCAGGAACGGGGCAGTGGGGGGGGCTGGCAGTAGATGTGGGGGGGGGCACTTAGGACTAGGAGGAAGCGGGGGCAGTCAGGAGGAGGCGGGCGGCAGGAAGAGGAAGCGGGAGGCAGGGACAGGAAGCAGGCGGCAGGGACAGGAAGCGGGGGGGAAGGGGCTGTAGAAAGATGAAGGGGGGGCAGGAAAGAGAGGTGGGGACAGGGGGGCAGTTAGAGGATGACAGGGGAGCAGATCAGAGGGTAGGGAGAGCAGCGGCAGGCAGGGAAACATGACAGGCGCGGTGATTTTCACTTTCACTTTTGAGCGCCAATCACCGCGCCTGTAGCCGGGGGGTGGGGGCAAATCGACCCCCCCTGGGGTGTAGTACAACTCCCCATGTACCTGCAGGCCGAGTGACAGGTCAGTGAGACCCTCACTCGGCCTGCAGGAGCCCGATCATTCCATGGCCCACCCCTAGGGCCAAGGGTCGGGAATTAACTTGTTTTCATGGCCCAAACGTAGGGCCAAGGGTCGTGAAGGGGTTAAGGATAACAATGTCAACATTTTGAAGTGGCCATCACAAATCCCTGATGTCAATCCTATTGAAAATGTATGAGCAAAGCTGATAAGGCAGGTCCAAGTACGGCATCCTACAAGCATGGCTCATTTAAACCAGTTCTGACCAGAGGAATGGGCCCAAATTCCTACCAGCTATTGTGAGAAGCTTGTGGAAGGATACACAAAGCGTTTTAACCAAGTTACGGTGTACAGTTTAAGGGCAATGGTATCAAATACTAATGAAATGTATGTAAACATTTGACTTTGCAGAAAATAAATAAAAATGCCTTAAAACATTCTCTTTCTCATTGTTCTGACATTTGGCAAATGAAATTCATCCTGGTAATCCTAATTAACCTAAAACGGGAAATGTTTATTCTGATTTCATGTCAAATAGTGAGAAAAACATGCATATGTGTCTTTTTATATAGTGTATGTAAACTTCTGGATTCAACTATAAATATGTAATGTTATCTAATGTAGCTTTGCCTTTCAAACAGCTTCAATTCTTCTAGGTACAATTGCAAACTGTCAAGGCCACTTCACACACAGATATCTGAGTCCAATATCTGAACAGATCTCTGGTTGCAGTGAAATCATGGATACATTGCTCCATTTTGTGGCTGTGTACAACATGGAGCAATGTATCCATGATTTCACTTCAACCAGAGATCTGTTCAGATATTGGACTCAGATATTTGTGTGTGTGAAGTGGCCTTATGATGTTTTGTACAATTACAATCAGATGGATACGTAGCCGGTTATATGAAACAGGTGATAATGATCACTGATATGTTGAAACAAAGTCATGACCTGAAACAGAAAAAGCTGTTTTAGGAGGATTAAAATACCCAACATAATAAAAAATTTAGAGAAATCTACTCTTTGGTGTAATTGCACTATGTTTAAAAGGATATTTTCAACTGTCTCATGCTGATTAATAGGAACCTGTCACCTAAAAATCACCCCCCAGCCTATCAATACCTGTCCTTGCACCTTCCTAATCGTATCCTACCTATCCCTCTCTGTCCTAAAACACTCATTGCAAAGTTTAAAAAAGTGCTTTATAAACTTACTAAAGTGAGGCTTCATGTCCCCTCAGAAGTGGCACAGGGCGTACCCTGTGCATGATTTCCGCCACCTCCGCTGCCTGTATTCACGCCCCGATGGGCGTGAAAATGCTTTGTAATCATTCTCTCCCTCCTCCACGGGCATATTAGCCGGTATGACGCTAATCGCGTCATTATTGGCTCAGTGACATTGATACACCCTTTGGGTGTATGACGAACCTCAAGCTGCGCATTGCGCATGCTGAGGTTTCCTTTACGGCAGCATCTGTGATGAGCTGCCATAAAGTAAACCTCGTGTATGCGCAATGCGCAGCTTGAGATTCATCGATACACCCAAAGGGTGTATCAATGTCACTGAGCCAAATAATGACCGATTAGCGTCATACCGGCTAATATGCCCATGGAGGAGGGGGAGAATGATTACAAAGCATTTTTACGCCATCGGGGCGTGAATACAAGCGGCGGAGGTGGCGGAAATCATGCACAGGGTACGCCCTGGCCGACTTCTGAGGGACGTGAAGCATAACTTTAGTAAGTTTATAAAGCACTTTTTTAAACTTTGCAATGACTGTTTTAGGACAAAGAGGGATAGGTAGGATATGATTAGGAAGGTGCAGGGGCAGGTATTGATAGGCTAGGGGGCGATTTTTAGGTGACAGGTTCCCTTTAAACCACAAGGACCATGAATCAGAGCGTGAGTACAGGTTTTCAGCTAGGTAATTCTATCTGAAAGGCTCCAGTGTTTAAACAAATATAATTTAAGGATCCAGCCAGTGACCAGAGCAATAGAAGAGACTTGTCTGGCACTAGGTCCAACCAGATTTTCGCAGCGCTGCCAAAGGTAATTGACAGGTACTCGTTTTGGTAAAAATCTGACAATAATGTGCTGCAGTACTAGGAGAAGCCAATTGTATGAAGAGCTAGAGCTAGAGTAGTTTCATCTACATTAATATGTTACACAGTAAAAAACCACACAATGACTCCATTTCTGATCTTACATAGACACTACATGGTGTGGAAATTTTCTATATGGATAAATATAGTAAGGGCCAACTGTTAAAAATACAGTACAACAATCACGAGAAAAATGACCAAAAAAGGCAAAGTATCCAAAAGTGAAAAATCTTTATTTTTAGGATGTGCGGTACAAAATATAAAGGCATTATCATAAAAGGTACAAGGACTTCCGGTTCCGGCGCCACCATGAACGGCCACTTCTAACAGGGCTCTGGGACCCGCCACAGCAATCCGGCCCCATCAAGCCTCCCTTTGAGCTTCTGAGGCACATCCACAAGCAGGCAGGTGGCTGTGACCGCGAGGCACCTTACCGCCAACATGATGGACCGGTATGTTACCCGGAGGACAGAGAGTGGCCAGTCTCTCCCTTAGCACGAGGCTGCGGATGATGGCGCCCGAGATGCAGGCGGGAGGGGAGAGCGGGAAGAAAGCTCCGTGCAGGGTGAGAATGTCTCAATGGGGATCACAGCAGGGGAGATGATGGACACTATTGAGGGGCAGCTGAGAGACTCAACCTGCGAGATTCAGGCAGGTGGCTCGGACCAGGAGAGAGACCAGCAGCTGAGGTCTCAGGGGAGCAGGATGCATGAATAGCCTGAAGTAGTGCTGAGGGGAGAAGCACAGGATGCAAAAACAGGAGGGTGGCTGAAAGCACAGCTCATAGACTATAAAGCATTGGCCAAAGAACTGGCCATACATATGGCCAAGGATTTTAAGGCAGCTATGGCTGATATGGTAGCTGCCACGACCAAAGAGCTTAAGATAAAAGTGGGAGCTCACGATCAGAGACTTAAAGAGACGGAAACTAGAATTGGAACTGCTGAGGATAGAATACTAGAGCTAGAAGACCAAGTGGTAGCACTACAAAAACGCTCTGAATATGCCCTTTCAAAGTTGGAAGATATTGAGAATAGGACAAGACGGAGCAATCTTAAGATAGTGGGCCTCCCAGAATCTGTCCCGACAGGCCAGCTTGAAGAAATTTTCGAAGTAGATCTTCCCAAAGCCTTGGGCCTGCAGCACAGGTGTAAGATGGAGCGCACCCACAGAATTGGGCCTCCTAGAAAAAACGTGATCGCTACAACAGGCACCGCAAGGAGCCCATCTCTCCCTGGGAATCCTAGCAACAAACCGAGACATGCCATTGCTAAGTTTCTAAACCACAGGGATAAAGAAGAAATCCTCAGGGCTTACAAGACTAGGAGACTTCCTCTGACATTACATGGCCATAAGGTGTTGGTCTTTGCGGATTACTCAATAGAAGTTTCCCGCCGCAGGAGAGCTTTTAGTGAGGCGTGTTCCATACTCTACAAAAGGAATGTGCGATTCCAACTGAATTTCTCTGCTACCCTGAGGTTCAGATCTAGAGAGGGAGTACCACTGGCTTTCACAGACCCAGGGGAAGCAATGACTGCGATTTTAGATAACACCCGTTCACCAAGAGCTGTGACACCCCCAAACGTTGCCACAGATAAAACACCAGCGTTATCGGTGCCAGATATGGAGCCTGAGGAAGATCGTGATTCGGTGAGATCGTACAGGCTACGTTCCGATGTCATGAACGAGGGGCCGTCATCCAGAGGTGTGACCCCCAAGCAACAGCGTCAGATGGGACCCCGCTGGCAAAAGGAGAAGTAGAACCGTTGAGACTGTACGCCTGCTCGGACATTTCGGATACTTCTCTAATGATGTAGAGGAGGAGGGTGCTTTAGCAACAACTGACCAAACTGTACTGCTTTGAGGCTGCACCGTCCCCTTCTTCAATATCACGTTGCTCCCGATGCCCTTCTGGACCAACTGACCTCATTCCTACCCCCAACCCGCCCCCCGTATTCCTTCCTCTTTTTTTTTTCCTATCTCTACAGGAACCCTGATCCTGCCGCAGGAGAGAGACTCCAGGTCGCCGTCTACACAGATATGGCCCAGTCTCCAAGTTTGTACATGACATTCCCTTGGATGGATCTTATTGACTTTTACAATGTTTAGATAATTATTGTTGGGGGGGGGAGGGGAATTAGACATCGAGGCTATTATTGATAAGGTAACTCGAAGTTATCGACTAAGAGCTCTTCAATGTTTTGCATATAAGTGATTAATGCGCTTACTATCTGTTAACACCAACGTTAACTCAGAAGGCAATTTACCTAAAGCTGTTAATGATAAAAAGTTGGCTATGGCATTGCAAAGAAGGATAAAACCTGGGGTAAGGATGCCGTGGTGGTGGAGACCGAAGGTGTAAGAAGGAGTAGCGAGGAAAGAGAAACGGGAAGGGAGTGAAGAGAGAGAAGAAAGGTAAGGGGAAGGTAGAAAGAGGAAAGAGGAGAAAGAGGAAAGTAAAGAGGAAGGTTAGGGGAGGAGGAGGAAAGGAAAGGGAAGGGGAAGGAAGGTGAGAGGGAGAGAAAAGAAAGAGGAAAGAGAGAAGAAATTGGGAGAAGGGAAAGATAAGGGCAAAAAAAGACTATAAATAAGTTATTAATTACCAGTCGGTTGCTGTGGCGGGATAGGACGTTTGTATATGGGTTGTATTGGAGGGAAGAAGAGAAGTCAGCTACTAGGACAGAGTGGGAAAGTGGTGAGATTAGTATCATGGGGGGGGGACATTAGGGAGGGGGAGATTGCCTAGAGACATACTTAGCAGTACAACAATGCATCAGCGATGTTTTTTGGAATTCAGCCATTTCATCTTGGTTTGGGTCATGGGGAGTGGTGCATGCATGGTTAATGTTACATTACTTGTCAATGATATCGATAAAGGGTGGTTCTGATGGTTAGGTGGGTCTCCTGGAACGTAAAGGGTATGCGCTCCACGGCAAAGCGCATGATGATTTTACGCCATCTCAAAAGACTCCGTACAGATGTTGCCTTGCTTCTGGAGACCCACTTATTATCTGAGGATTTTTTTTCGTCTCAAGAAACTGTGGGTGGGAGAGGTCTAGGGTCTGGTGCGGTGGAGAGAGAAACAGGAGTTTTAATCTTAATTCATAAATATCTACCGCACAGGGTCCTGGCCACACAAGTAGATGAAGGGGGAAGGCTAATCCAAATGACCATCCAGATCCAGAAGGACGTCTTTTCTATCTATAATATCTATGCACCAAACACGAATCAGAAAGCTTTCTTCCAGGGGCTGCAAGCTAGACTCCTAACCGATCATGGGCACAATAGGAAAGTAGGAGGCGATTTTAATATGGTGCTACGCGTAGAGGAAGATAGGAGACAATATCGCCTTTGGGGGGAGATATCAGGCACCAGGAGGGCTGCGAACAGAGAGCTTCCTTGAATCTTTTTTTACAGATGTGACTATGACCGATGCATGAAGGACGGTGCACCCTCTTGATAGAGAGTTTACCCACTTTTCCCACCCCCATGGTCTTGGTCAAGAATAGACATGTTCTTCACTTCTCCCAACGTGTTACAAAGGGTAACTGAAATAAAAATTGAGGACATGGTGATATCTGATCATAGCCCATTGGTGTTTGGAATCCAAGGATACATATGAGAAGGCACGGATTATCTGTGGAGGTTTCCAGACACGTTTATCAGAGATGAAAATTTTGTTTCCCTCCTTAGAGAATGGTGGTCAACATACTTCAGAGACAATGAAATCCATCGCTTCGATCTGGGCTTGTTTTGGGAAGCAGCGAAATCGGTGTTGAGGGGTCATGTGATGGCTTACAGCATGGGGATAAAGAAAAAATAAAAGAACAATTTGTAGCGGCCAGCTTGGAAGTGAGGAACACATACTCTCGTTATAAAGGCTGACCCTGACAGGGAGGCCTGGCAACAGGCTAAAGAAAAATTTGATATCTGGGCAAGACGGAGGGAAGACATATATAAAAATAGAATAGAGCTTAGTCTCCATAAATTTGGTGACAAAGCTGGTCGGCTGTTGGCACGACTATCACGTGGTAAACAAATTTCTTCCCCCATTCAAACTATAATTGATAGGCGGGGTAATACTTGGACCAACCCTACAAGATATCAATCAGGCATTAGGAAAATTCTATGCATCCCTGTACTCAGATAGCGACTCTGACGTACCCATACAGTCTGACTTGTTGCAGTTGGTCCGTCTGCCGGGTGTGACAGAAGAGGACAAATAATTTTTGAACAGCCCCGTCACTGTGGAAGAGATAGAGGATGCTATCAGGAATATAAATCCGGGCAAAGCACCTGGCCCCGATGGCTACAATGGTGCATTCTTTAAAGCTCTCAGGGAACAGGTTTCCCCTGTCTTGCGAGACTTATTTAATGCAATACTTCAGGGAGCTCCTATCCCGGATAGAATGAACTTGGCCCATATAAAACTTATCCCAAACCAGGAAAGATACCAACAGATCCTGCAAGCTTTAGACTGATCTCACTGATAAATCAGGATCTAAAACTTCTTTCCAAAATAATGGCAGACAGACTGGCGACAATAATGCCTAAATTAATACCTCCCCACCAGGCGGGGTTTATTAAAGGTAGATCAACTGCTACCAATATTAGAAGAACGATGCTTCTGCTTGATGTTATGGGAAGGAAAGTGGGAACGGAGAGAAGGGACACTGTGATACCGATCAGAAAGCTCAATATATACGGGCTGTGGAAGGGTCTTAGATTCTATTGGGATAGTGGGGCCATTCAGGCAATACCTTCAATCTTTATACAACAAACCAAGGGCGTGTGTCAGTACCCCTGGCTACTTGTCGGATTCCTTTTTCTTGCAGAAGGGGACAAGACAGGGTTGCCCGTTGTCCCCCCTACTCTTCAATCTGGCCATAGAGCCCTTGGCTCTATATCTGGAAAATAGCACCACATATGAAGGTTTTAGAGTGGGACCAGGGAGGTTAAATTGTCGCTTTTTGCAGACGATATTGTTCTTTATGTCCAGAATTCCGAAAGGGACCTCCTTCATATTCTTGCAAACATTGAAACTTTGGGTAAACATTCAGGCTTTTGCCTAAATAAAGAGAAATGTGAGATCATGTTCATTAACCCTAAAAGTAAATTCTCACAAAGGCCGCAATTTTGCGATCTTCCAGTTGCTAAAGATAGTATTAAATATTTAGGTATCCAATTGGCTAGATACCCTAGTCAGACGTATAGACTTAACTTTGTCCCAATTCTCTTAAAAATAGAAAAGGAGCTGGCAGGTTGGGCTAGTTTGCCACTCTCTCTGATGGGAAGATGCCATCTGCTTAAGATGATCAGTTTTGCCAGGCTATTTTACCCGCTTCAAAATATCCCCATGCTGTTAAAACATACAGATTTAACTAAACTAAACAAAGCCTTCTCAAATTCCTATGGAGGGGAAAAAACCCAGACTGGCTCTTGGTGTTTTGATGCAGTCGAAACAGGAGGGAGGCCTTCAACTCCCAGATGTTCGTGGCTACAATTTGGCGTGTATTTTACGTAATGTTCTCGACTGGATCAAGGGCACTAACAGATACTCTGATGTAGTTTTGGAGGGAGAGTTTGCTAAACCCTGGGATCTGTCGGTTTTGCTGCATTCACCACTGCCTTGTCTGTCTAAGACTCTTAAGGGCACGGTTATCTAGAGACATGATCGTAGCTTGGAAGGGGCTGAGGAAAAAATTAATTTATCCTGGAAAATTTCTAAAATACTCAACCCGTGGAGGTGCCCGGCCTTCCCGTTAGGCCGTGAAAACCAACTCTTCACAGCTTGGAGAGAGAGAGGCATTAGAACTATGGGTGACCTTATAGACACAAGAGAGAGGAGGTGGATGACTGAAAATGAGGTCCTACATACCTATAACCTTCCTCGATTTAAAACCATGCAATACCGCCAGATACACCATTATCTACTCTCTGATTAAGAGATGTTTCTGGTGAGGTCGAGGACAACTTATGGTCTTATTTGCTGGCTATGAATGAGAGGGATATATCCATTACTTCTCTTTATGCTAAATTGCAAACGGTTTTGAGGCCAGCGAGGAGGGTGACTCTCTTCACAAAATGGAAAAAGACGTTTTATTCACAACAAACGATGGAGAGACTCCCAATTTAGGATTATTCATGGGACAGTACAGGCGTTTAATATACCCCCGACTTCAGGTACCCAGGAGAGATGGGTGGACTGCCCCAAATGTAAGTCCCACATGACGGATCTGGAACATGGTCTTTGGTCTTGTCCTGATTCTCGACTATTTTGGAATTCAGTGGAAAAATGGGCGAGAGGAATTTGTGAGGGATTCGAAAGATTGAACCCGAGTTGTGGCTTTTCCACTACCATGGAGATTTGACGGGGAGGGACAACTGCATGTATTGTTTCATTATATTGCTATAACTGCAAAGAGACTCCTTCTACAATTTTGGCTCAATGATAGACCCCCTGAATTGTCTCAGATCAAGTCTTCCTTACGAAATGTTCTCGCAATTGAGTCTTTGGATATACGTAATCCCAGCAAACTAGCACAAAAAATTTTTCATAAATGGAGACGGTTCATTGAACAAGAATTCACTGATGCTGAAATTAGGACTTTTATGATGCCTCATAGGTCTTCAGCTTGGTATGCCATGGAGGACTTGGGAGGTACACTGGCCAGACTAAAGTGTATAACTTAGAAGTGGCATTCAATCTAGAAATCTTCAGTTAAATTGAACAATTGCTAATACTGCGGAGATGTTCTCTAGGAAGGGAGGAGGGTGGGTTTAAGGGGTGTTATTATTTTCTAAAATGTTGATATTAAGCTGCCGCTGACTTTGCGCGGTTACGACACAATATGTTATGTTACATTAATGTTAATTTCTGACTTTTGATTTTTCTTATTGTTATATATGTCATTGTACCTATATATTTATTAAACAATAAAAATGATGGTTCAAAAAAAAAAGGTACAAGATGGGACAATTACAGTTACCCTTACACTGTAGCAACACAGTACATATAAGTCTATTAATATAGAGGTTTTATCAGATACATCAATACAGAATCAGATGTATAGTTACCGTACTTCCTTGTGTATACATGTTGGAATATTTGCATAATTATATCTATTAATTGGGTCTGGATTATTTATAGGGCTGTATTGCACTAAGGAAAGATATAAGGAAGGGGAAGGAGGTGATTAATATCTAGATTATTATGGGTTAACTGGGCGTTACTGACTAACGTCCAATTCCCGTATGTCTCACTATTTAGAAAATCCCCTCTCCTATATGGTATGCAGTGGAGCTAATATATAGCTCAAGTACAACCATTATCCTGGTCACAATGATATTATGATATTAAGCCCAGCAATCCTTTAACCAGTAAACAGATATCACTGATGCTATAATACTGCTGTGAATGTTGTTCTGAAAATAAACTTAGTACCTGTTTGTAAAGAGGCCCTGTGTGCTTGGTGTATGCACGCAATGCGCATTTTGATCTTGTTTTCATCAGGGGGCGTGACAAAGTGGGGGAAGAGGCGATGTTAAAAGGTGTGATTAGCCAATCAGATCGCACCGCTGTCGCCTAGTGACAACGCATCCATGGACCTCCAGATCCGTGTCAGCGGATGGCGTCATGGAGACGAGGTGCCACAGTTTCATCTACAGCTATGTTCCCCATATGTATTAATAACCCCTTCACCCATGAAAAATAGCAGACCACAGCTGTCCCAGTGTAACGTCGATCTGTTTGTCCTATGTTTCCCTGGCATTACTGTGCATATCAGTGTTTCCTTTCCCTGTTGGATGTCACCAGAGCTTTGCATTAAATTTGTAAATCTAGACATGTAAAGAGGTCCAGCCTGCTGCTCCTGATCTGCCTGTTAAGAGATCCAATGCTGCATGCTATGAATTGTTTTGCTGCTGTGTGTCATTGTTCTTGTCTTTGTGTAAATACAAAAGAGACAAACGGCGCAGAATAGTGCCCTATCAATGGTGACACTGTTAGATGAGTGATGTTTAGTGTCCACTCACCTTGCTTGGTTGTGTATACCCACAACCGGCTTGAGCACCTTATACAGCTGCCGCTGGACCTCCACCGCCACTGATTGTGGAAAAACTGAAATTGTCGTTAGGAAAAGGTGTACCACAGTCCGCGCTGCTGTGACACGAGAGATCACGAGGAAGACAATGCTTCAAATAAAAACTTCCTTTATTCTTCCTTTCCTACGCGTTTTGGAGCCACATCCGAGCTCCTCCTCTTCCTCGTGATCTCTCGTGTCACAGCAGCGCGGACCGTGTTACACCTTTTCCTAACGACAATTATTGTTCTTGTCTTTGTCACTGGACCAGTCCTATCTGTGTCTACCCTGGTATCAGTTTCCTTGCCTTGCTGTTGAAGAGTATTTAAAACAGATAAAACATTGCCGGAAGAGCAATGTTCTTTTTTTAATGACAGCAATTGAGTTTATTCTAGAGAATAACGTCTTTTCTTTCGAGGGTGCATTCTATAGGCAGATCAGGGGCTGTGCAATGGGGACGCGATTCACACCCAGTTATGCCAACATTTTTATGGGTTGCTTTGAGTCCGAGTTCATCGCACAGTCCCGGTCAGCGATAGGGCACTTAAATTCTACCGTTGTTACATTGCCCACTTATTCTTTATATGGGGATGGATCTGAAATTGAGGCTCAGACTTTTATAAACGAGTTAAACACCAACCCTTGGGGTTTGCAATTCTCAGCAACAATATCTGAAAGATCAATAGTTTTTGGACCTCCAGATTGCCCTGCACCAGTTGGGGATAGTGTCCACATCTACCCATTTTAAGTTGGTGGATGTCAATAGTTATTTGAGATTTGACAGTGGACACCTCCCAGCTGGTGGTTATGGTGTTCTCCGTAAGGAGCTACCCCTTGGCTGGGTCCTTCCCTGGAAGGATATCTGGCTAGTCCTGTGTTTGAGACTCCTAACTGAGGCTCCACAGACTCTATTTGCATCAAGAAGTTTAAGAGGACCTGTCACCAAACCAGGCATGGTGATCCAATTACTAGCACTGGATGCAGCATGTCTGCAGCATGCAGGCAAGGGGTCCCCGAGCCCTTGAGCAGCCCTGTACCCCGAGATAATACACTTAGAAAACTTAATGCTGCAGCCACTAAGGAGGTGGCTAGGGGCAGGAGCCACTGCTTCTCACAGGGGAATCTCACGCCCCCTGTATAACGTATCCTCCCTTTGGTGCCTCCTCCCTGTCAGTCATGGTCTCCCTGGCCTGCATGACGCAGGCGCAGAGAGAGGGAGCGTGTTTGTGCTGATACTGTCCATCGGCGGTTTTCTTTTTTTACTTACGCTATCTGTATGAGTATGATGGTGCCTTAGGGTGTATGAATAACAGAGGGGTGGTTTATTGCATATGGATAAGTATGTGTTGCATCGTTACTGTATGGCGGTGTTTGTTTTGCATTATGGTATATGTAGAAGTGTGGTGGTGTATTTTACTGTTTGGTGGTTTTATTTTTTTCCTTATGCTATCTGTAGGAGTATGGTGGTGCCTTAGGGTATATGAATAACAGAGGGGTGGTTTATTGCATATGGATAAGTATATGTTGCATGTTACTGTATGGCGGTGTTTGTTTTGCATTATGGTATATGTAGAAGTGTGGTGGTGTATTTTACTGTTTGGCGGTTTTATTTTTTTCTGATGCTATCTGTATGAGTATGATGGTGCCTTAGGGTATATGGATAACAGGGTGTTGCTTTCTGGCATATGGATACGTATGTTGTGCATGTTACAGTACTGTTTTTTTTTTATTATTCCCATTATCCTATATGGATAAGTATGGTGTTGCATGTTACTGTTTGGCGTTTTCTTTTTTTCCTTATGCTATCTGTAGGAGTATGGTGGTGCCTTAGGGTATATGGATAACAGGGTGGTGTTTTCTGGCATATGGATACGTATGTTTTGCATGTTACTGTATGGCGGATTTTGTTTTTTCCCATTATGCTATATGGATAAGTATGGTGATGCATTTTACTGTTTGCCGGTTTTATTTTTTCCATTATGCTATCTGTAGGAGTATGGTGGTGCCTTAGGGTATATGAATAACAGACGGGTGGATTATTGCATATGGATACGTGTGTTGTGCATGTTACTGTATGGCGGTGGTTGGGTTGCATTATGCTTTCTGGACAACTACGGGGGTGCATACCGGTATATGTTGAAGTATGGGTGTGCATTATAATGTATTGAGGACAATGGGGTTCATTTTGGTATATGGAGAACTATGGTGGTGCATTATACTGTATGGCGGTATTGTTGTTGCATTACGCTGTATGGAGCTGTATGTGGGTGAATTACACTGTATGTATAAGTAACTACATACATACATTGAAACATACATACGGTATGTAGAAAGATTCATACATGCACTGGTAGAGATATGTAAAGATACATGCAAAGAGACACAGGTATATATATATATAGACAGATATAAATAGACATTGATTCAGAGAAGATTTTAGCCCCAGATTCATGGCTACATAGAGTCATACATAAAAGGATTAGTAGATAGATGGATTCATACATAGGTATAAGTAGTAGTTTGTGAAGTAAATGTCACAGAATCATATAGCTGTAGATAATTTGTATGTACATAAAGCAGTCATGTGTCCAGTACCATTGTTATTCATATATAGCAGGGATGACAAAATGCTAACAAGAGTTACTTTAGCATATTTTGGCAATGATTTGATAAATCAATTACTGTAAAAACCTATATTTGATGAGTGTTATCAGTGAGGCTCCGCTGGGACAGGCTCTGATTGTTCTCCCTTCTCCTCTCTCTGTCCTCCTGCGATGTGGTGTGGGCTATAGACAATCTTCCACGCTTATCTGAGTGCAGCAGGGAAGAAAGAGGAGGAGGAGGGGAAGAAGGAGGGCTGGGGACAGCATCACTATCAGGGGCTTCTCTGCGCAGTCGCAAGAATCCTGCCCAGAATAACAGGAGCAGGGCTGGGATAAGCAGTGACGGCAGGCAGGAGGCAGGGCGGATGGCCTCCTGCGGTGATGTCACAACCTTTCCCAGCCCTGCTCTGTGATTACATGGAACAGGGTGGGTAAAGGAGCCCACGTCACCGCAGGAGGCAGTGCAGATGGACAGTATCAGCACAAACACGCTCCCTCTCTCTGCGCCTGCGTCATGCAGGCCAGGGAGACCATGACTGACAGGGAGGAGGCACCAAATGGAGGATACGTTATACAGGGGGCGTGAGATTCCCCTGTGAGAAGCAGTGGCTCCTGCCCCTAGCGACCTCCTTAGTGGCTGTAGCATGTAAGTTTTCTAAGTGTATTATCTCGAGGTACAGGGCTGCTCAAGGGCTGGGGGACCCCTTGTCTGGATGCGGCAGACATGCTGCATCCAGTGCTGTAATTAGATCACCATGTGTGGTTTGGTGACAGGTCCTCTTTAAAAAAATACAGACTCAAATATACTTTAAAAAAAATGCATAACAAAATGGAAAAATACATGGAAATAAGCATCAAAACAGAACATGGTTTCCAATTGTTTGGCTAGTAACAATCTAGTCTGTACAAGAACCAGTAGTGTGTGGGTGCAGCTTCGATGGTTTAGGCTTAATTTTCTCCCTGTTCTCGTGAATGACTTGATACATGCATGACATCATAGCCAGCCCATTAAAGTGTGCTGAGGTATCATTATGGATCCTGATGATGTTTCGGCCGGACAACTATGGGCTTTGTTAAAAACAACACACTGGCATTTGACTAAATAAAGAAAACCCCTAAGAAAGGGGGATTTTATTTGCAAGATCGAAGGATAAATTGTACATAAATTAAAATAACTGAGTATATATCAGAGGAGTCACAGGTAGAAGACAAGTCCACATTCATACACGCTTCAAAAAAAGGAATGAAGGATATTACACAGGGGAAAAAGAAAGCCTAACTGGTAGACATATAGGGAGAGGCTTGGTAGAGAGCAATAATCAAGCCTGCACAGGGATTCGTCTGGTGGGTAGCATTTAACATGGAAGTAGAGAATGAAAAATTAACAGTAGATGAACATGAATAAGAATGGCTGAATATATTCAATATAAATTCAAGGGTATGGGAATAGAAAAACGCTCACCTTGGCCTCCAAAGATCCGATGCAGGCTTGTATCCACCTGTTCAATGATTAGTGATCCAAGGAAATGGAGAAGTCAGCACCCACTCCAGTTGCAACAATAAACTTCATTAGGGTGGAGGCACACTATCATGCATCAAAAACGCTGTTTTTGATGCATCACAGTGATGCGAGTGCCGTGCGTGTTTGTGGGTGTGTATGGTGCAAGTATGGTGCGTATGGTGAGTGTGGCTGGCTGTATGTATGTTAGTGTGCTGTGATTGTTAGGTGTGAGTGCGTGTGTGCTGCGTGATTGTGATGCTGTTCACGGTCCTGAAGGACCGCAGACAGCATTTGTCGGGAATAGAAACTCGCTGGCTGTCAAAGCCGCAAGTTTAAATTTCCCGCTTTGTTGGTACAGTAAGCTATCCTTTTGTACTGCTGTGACAGCAGCGGTACAAGATGTTTAGCTAATACAATAATGATTGTAGTTAAATAATGTATTCTGGGTTATTTTACTGATTAACCCCATCAGCATCCTCGACACCGCATGTGTGCACAGAGGATGCTGAGGCTCTAAACCCAGTGCTGAAGAGGTTAATATGCAGCTGGTGTAGTGACACCATGTATGATGAGAGTGTCCTTACTCTCTGCAGACATGGTGTCATTACACCATGTGTGTGAAGGGGTTAATTTTTAAGTATAAAGGGTTAAAACAACTGTCGGATTTATAACTTCAGAGAAAAGCCGGCTTTATGTTACTGTCTATGGGGAGCTGTGGCTTCAGCACCATGAGAGGGGACAGCTCCCCATAGACAGCACCGGAACAATCTGGGAGAATCTGGTTTTGAAAATCGGATTCTCCCGGATTGTACCCGTCAGGTGCAATCCAGCGCCCCATAACATGGGGCTGTATGGTCCTGGATTGCTCCGGACCAGGGCAATCCGATTTTCAATCCGGTTCTGCGCTCCCCGCCCACAGCAGTGATAGCGGCTGCTGCTGTCGCAAAGACACAGAGAAGAAGACGGAGGGCCGTGGAGGATGGTGAGTGAATCGGCCCTCCCCCCCGAACAATAGTGCCCGCCACTGCTGACAACAGGATCCACAGCTCCCCCCGCAGCCTCCCCACCAGATCCTAAGTTAGGATAGGGTGGGGAGGTGGTGGGGGGAGCGGAGGATCCTGCTGTCAGGTGGCAGGGAAGTTGTCAGCAGCTGTCAGCATTGTTTAAAAGCCGGCGGCTTTTTACCGCTGGCTTTTAAGCAATGAAAAGGGGATTGCAGGTTTTTCCTCTGATGCAAGACCTCTTTATAGGGTCCAGCAGCAGAGGAATTGCCAATAAAAACCCAAAGGTCATTATCTCAGAAAATTAAAGTAGGGAGGATGAAGGGTCTGAGAAATAAAATATTATCTAAATAGGTATCAGAGGCTCACCTTGAGAGTCACAACCAGCATATCACAGCTGCTGCAGTCCCCAGAATGGTGCATATAAAGTAGGGAGGATGAAGGGTTAAAAATCACGCTGTCATATTCCACGAGACCTCAAGAAGTAAATGTATTATTGATTTATTAGCCAGCACATTTCAGGGCTCCCTGGCCACTTCTTCAGGATAAATCAATATCATATTGCCATGCTTCAGGGCGTTTCTGAGAGCCCTGAAATGAGTTGACTAATAAAACAATATTATATTCACCCTTTGATGTCTCGTGTAATATGGCAGCGCTGTTTTTTACCCTTCATCCTCTCTAAATTAATTTTCAAAAATAATGACCTTTCAGTTTGCAATGGCTGTAAGCCATAATTATCAACATTAACAGAATACTTGAAATAGATCACTCTGTTTGTAAGGACTATATAATTTATGTGTTTCACTTTTTGTAATGAATCACTGAGAAAAATACTTTATGATATTCTAATTCATTGAGATGCACTTGCATATTTTGGTTTATAATAAAATGTGAGATAAGCCAATATTTTTGGTGTCATTTATTTTCAACTGAAACATTAACTATATAAAAGAACAGAAAATATTGACTATGTAATACACCGTACTTTCAACTTTGAATATACTTTGCATTTGGCAACTGACTGTGACCCTGAGCTAAAGATTTCTAAAATTTAATGTGAAATATAAAGGTAAAAATCAATGTTGGTGTGAAAAATAGCTTATGCCATTTGTGTTTCACAGCGGTTATTAAAATGTAATTTTATATCCAATAAAACACATTGATTGTTTGTACAACTACAAGACTTGATAACATTCTGAGGAGGCATATGAAAAGTTTACATTTATAACAGAGCTTTGGACAAACAAACTTTCAAAACTTCAATATTATTATTTGAACAATAAATGCAATATGATGGAAAAATGTAAATTAAGTTGATAAAAAATATTGATATGTTATTTGGGAAAAATTATGTTCTGTACACTTCCATAGATAGGAACACATACATTTATACTTCACATACACATCCAATTATTTATATCAAAGTCATACACAATCCTAAAATCAATAAAAAAATGTTCTTGTAGTGCAAAAATGCTGTGAGTCCACAGTAAAGCACAATAGCAATTTTACCTGCATTTTTAGGGCTCTTCATAGAACTCTATAAGGAAAATGCACTTTAAAACACAAACTACAGTGTCTTTAATTGAACAGTAGGCATGAGTTTTAATTTGCTTGAACTGTTGAAGAGGTTGTCCAGGCTTGGGACACAAATGTGCAATTACGGTACTGTGTGCCCGATGTCAAGATTCTTAGGTGCTAGGCAGTCACGTGACTGCAAGTATGCAATTAGGTGTGTACTTAGTGAAGCCAAACATCTGATTGGCAGGTGAACACATGTATGTAAATCACATACTTGCCATCATTCACCCGACTGTTTCCAAAACCAAAGAATCCTGAGGATTCACAAGTCTACAGTAACAAACAATAACTGTAGTCGTGTGCCCCAACCTGGAAAACCCCTTTAAATGGTGGATTTTTTACTAAAAAAAACCAAAACAGTAAGGCTATGGTCAGACTTGAAGAGGTAATTGCGGGAATCTGGATGCGGGAACCACAATTACCTTCAGACACATTTTTGTGTCCAAATCTTTTCTTTAAACCGCAATGCAGTAACCGGATTGCTCTGGATATGTAATCGGGAGCAATCCGGTTACCGCCTGCTTTGTTCATCCCTGCAGCTGCAGGGATGAACAAAGGGTTAAATAATAGGAATCCATGTGGGCAACATGTCTCTAGGGGGTGTCCACCCCCCCCAGAGACATGCTGTCCACACAGGACGGCATGTCAGGGGTTAACTTAACTGTTAACCCCTGAGCCTCAATTGTCGGCTTTCTACAATTCATTCTATTAAAACCCACCGGCTCCTGCATCAGGACCGGTAGCCTACACAATTTACATAAGCATTTAACAGTACAGCATTCTCAATGAAGAACTGTCTTTGTTGTGTGGCACCCCAAGGGTTAATGTGCCACAGAAACAGCAACACAGGTTTACTCCCCACACAACACTACACTAGAAGGTGGGAGGAGCTTAGGTGGTACCTGCAAGAGTGGGAGGAGCTAATGTTGTTTACCTCAGAGCAGGAGTGACAGTTAGTCAGTTAAGTTGAGAGCAGGAGGAGAGTCAAGTGGGAGTGGAGGTCCTGAGAGGTCTGAGGAAAGGAGTCAGAGGAACAGAGGAACATACCCGGGACAAGGAGTTACCCTAAAACTTAACCCCGGAGAGGCACTTAGGACGGATACCGGATCCGAGGCTGTGCCTGAGACAGACAGGACAGTGAATACCGGGATAGTGAAGGTCCACCATCTTCACTGTACCATAGCAAAGCAACACAGAGGGGTCAGTGACACAGAGGACTCAAGTTGCCTAGCAGATTGGTACCCGTGAGGGGAGACAGGGCCAGCAGTTCAGCTAAAAGCGGCAGCAGGGTCACACACAGAGCGCAGAAGTAGGAAGCCAAGGACCCAGTCAGGGTGGGAGCAACCCGGCCCCGGTACAGACTCCGTGGACAATACTTTGTTATACCATCTGCAAAGTAAAGACTTGGAAAACGACAACAAACGTGAGTGTGTGTGATCCTTGTGCTGAAGCCACACTCTCCCTCATAAACTGCCATTGCCTCCACTCTCATCATCTCTACTACTACTCCTACTTTCCTGCAACATCTGTAACAACCATCACAGACTTTAATTACCACTGCCCCGGGGAACCAGGCCCTACCTGCGGAGAGCCATTCCATCTAAGCTGCTAAAACATTATCCCCGGAGGTTCTGCAGCAGCGGTGGTCCCATTTCTGACCACAACCCGTGGGTGGCGTCACGACAAACCTAATCCCCTGTAAATACACCCCATTTACTTGTGTGAACCCGGGACACGGTCCGGACCAGGACCGCCGTGACATCCCCCAGCAGTAGCCCGGTCCGGTACTGAGTACCCCGTCCCAGTGGGCTCTACAGTTGCTTACGCAATTTGCGTAGGATACTGGTCCTGATGCAGGAGCCAGCGGGTTTTAATAGAATTGTAGAAAGCTGACAATAGCTGCTCAGGGGTTAACAGTTAAGTTAACCCCTGGCATGCTGTCCTGTGTGGACAGCATGTCTTTAGCAGGGGTGGACACCCCCTAGAGACATGTTGCCCACATGGATTCTTATTATTTAGCCCTTTGTTCATCTGGATAAAGCCGCCGGCTGCCGCAGGCATGCACATATGCCTTGCGCCAGCCGCAGGGACTCCCGTAGGAGCCCATTATAACAAAAAAGGCTGCGGCAGAGTAACCACTGCGAAACCTGCAGCCTGCATGATTTTTCATGCAGGCTGCAAATCCGGAGCTGTTAACCGGATTGCATGTAGTGCAATCTGGTTAACATAATGGGCCACTATAGGCAGAGGTTCCTGATCCGGTTTTGAGCTTTTTGACAGCTCAAAACCGGATCAAGATTTCAAAAATCTGCCGCAAGTGTGACCACAGCCTCACAATAAAAGCTGAACTTATGTGATATAATAATATGGTCTTTAAGGATTTGTACTGAACCCTAAAACAATATTGACATCATCACAAGATCTAAGACTATAGAATGTATTATACTTTCATTGTTGCTAACTATGAGTGGAATTGATCTTTTCTCTGAATAATTCAGGGATTTTCATCACCAAGTAATTGTATATATTACTAACTACATTTCATCTTCAACACATTGTGGATTCACATAAAATATATCTGCTGGAGACAATATGATCAATATTTATAAATGAGGTATGCACTACGATATTAGGATTTCTGACAGCATATTTTCCTTCTGCTCCCAAATTTGGGATATTTTGCCTGACTTTAAACATTTAACAGCAGCATCTGGCTCGATCTGACTATATCGCACGTCTAAGCTTTAATGAGATCTCAAAGGTTTATTATATTCCTTACAGCACTTACTCATTCATTTTGTTGCTCTTGCCAAGAAAAGCGAATTCTTCAAATTCAAATGTTAATTTCACATTTAATTCCCAGGATTAGGCCCCTAAAACATTACATTCAAGATATCAAATACATATACAATAGCATCAGGGATACAACAGCGGAGCAAAAATACAGTTAGTTGAACAAACCTGTTTTGTAGAGAGATTATGAAGGAGGTTCAACAGAAAAAAAGCAGAAGCAATTAAGCTAATGCAAGTCGGGTGTCAAAAGGTTATAGATATTTCAAGAGCTGAACAATTTACCGTCTGGAGAAAGAGAAGAGCTCTTGCATAAAATGTCTCCTAGTTCAGATTTATTATGCTTTTAGTTGTGTTATATGTGATACAATTAGCAGGAGGTGCCAATAAGACTTTTTTTTTCCCAAGGACATGGTCATCCCATGCCATCTGTTATTAATTACATTGTCCTTTCTACAGCTGCTAGAGGGGAAAAGATGTTCTTTAAGATGCACCTACAGGTTTCCTTAGTTTAATTTGTGATACTGAACAAGAGGAAATGAGTTCAAAAGACATTAGAAAACACTGCCAGGATATTGTAAGTGGAAAAATTAAAAATGTAAAAATAGAATAATACAATATTCATAATCCTTGTTAATCAGCAAGTCGTAGATTTTGTCCAGAAATAAAAAAAAAAAAACAGTACAATTAAATCTTGTTAGGTATTAAGGACTTAAAATTTCTTATATAACAGTTACTTAATTATGTCAATATGTTATAGAGTACTAGCTTTAAAGGCATCTCGGGCAACATTGCTGGCAACTCCCGGGAGCACGCGCGTTTGTGGCCGCTCTCCAACTTCTCTGATGAGCTGTCAGACGAGGAGACATCACCGGCAACTCATCAGCGATGTTGCTAGCAACTATTGCTGCCAGGGTTAAACTCAACCCTAGCAGCGATCCTTAACATGGGAGTCTATGGGAGTCTATGGGGGAAGTTGCCGGCAACATCGCTGTTGGTGCGTCAGACCGGGCGATGCAGTCACATCGCTTGAGCAACATCGCCCGGTTTCACAACATTGTTGGGAAACCAGGCAATGTTGCTGAAGCAACTATCACCATTGAAATCACCCTGTTATAGAGGGCAACTCTCCGGCGATGTCGCCGCAACTCGGCCACGCCCTTCAATTGCCAGAGATGTTGCCCCGTGTAACAGGGCCTTAAGAAAGCAGATAAGCTGATAAGGAAGCTTATAGCCACAATGCTCCTCTGGGAAATATGCAAATAGTCACTTCAGTAAGGAAGTGTATGAACTCTATTGCCACCTTTTGGTAGCTGTCCTCAAAGTCATAATCGACTCTTTAACAAGTCTTTTAATACGACAAAGGATTTGTGCCAGAACCCCAAACTGAAGACATGTGTGGGAATTCTGATCTGGCTGTGTGAGTAGGCTAAGACGAGGTCTGGAGGACTAGCTTTTTACCTCATTGAGAAGTTCATTAGAGTTCATTCACTTCCTCACTGAAGTGACAATTTGGATATTTCCCAGAGGAGCACTGCGGCTATAAGCTTCCTTATTAGCTTATCTGCTTTCTTAAAGCTGACAGACAAATTCGTCTCCATGAGGTAAAAAGTTATTTCTCCAGATCTTGTCTAAGCCCACTCACACAGCTAGATCAGAATTCCCACACACTGCACTGATGAGGGACAGTTACCCCGAAACACAGTGTCTGCAGTTTGGGGTTCTGATCTGGCACAAATCATTTGACATATTAAAAGGCTTGTTAAAGAGTCAATTATGACTTTGAGGACAGCTACTGAAAGGTGGCGCTCGAGTTCATTCACTTTCTCACTGAAGTGACAATTTGTTATAGAGTAGTAATTATGACGGTTTTTAACAGGATATATTTCTATAATTCATCTAATTGTGATTAGAGATGAGTGAACCTGTGGATTTTCAGGTTCACAGGGTTCAGATGCACTTTAGAAAAGTGACCCAAACTCTAAACACCTTATAACTCAATGAGGACCCATAATTCTGCACTGGAAAATGGCTGTCAAATGGTCATAGTAATGGCTAGGGGGGCTGCAGAAGGACGCAAAATGTGAGTAAGAGCAGGAAAACTGTCCTGCAATCAAATGTGGATAAGGAAATAACTTAAAGGGGTTTTGTCACAGTAGCAATAATAGTTACATAGGAAGTAAATTAATAAACTAAATATTTAAGAGTGACCCCACATAGACAGATTTCAGAGTTTCCACATAGAGCAACAATTTTAATAAAAGCATGTTTCCTAAATTGACATAGACAGATGAGCATGATAGACAAAAACAATCTGGCACATTCAAGGAACAAAAACACTTATTTTTTCCTTTATTTAAAGCTATCCATCATTTAAATTTTTTTTCAATAATAATGTAGAGCAAGTGATTTTAATACACTTTGTAATATAGTTCATTAGAAAATTCTGGCTGGTCCTTAGTCATAGAAATGAATAAAATGAGTACATATATACCAATCCACAACTAATCACATTGTGTATAAAAACATGTGAGGCAAGAAAAATAATTAATCTTAATTAACATCAGATGAATCTTGAACATTCTTTCCGAAAATGAGTAACATACACATCTTATAAAAAACTGAAGAAAGACTTTGGAATTTTTATATCCTATAAAAATTACAAGTTGTCACTTCAGTGAGGAAGTAAGAAACTCTAAGGGTATGTGCACATTGGAAGTTTTTTGAGCTGTTTTTTAGCGTTTTCCGCCGGCGTTTTCCGCTGAGTTTTATGTAAATTTATGTTAATCCTAACCAGCGGTTGTCTTAACATGCTAGTCAATGGTTTTCAGAAAACGCTGTTTACATTAGAACGTTTTTTTTTCTCCTTTCCACTTTCTTCACCGGTTTTCCACCGGTTTTCAAAGATAGAGCTTGTGACTTCTTTTGAGCGTTTTTCCAGCGTATCTAGCTTACAAGTGCACAAAAAACAGTCTTAAAAACGCCAAGAAAAACCGCCAGAAAAGAGCCGAAAAAACGCTGTATAAACGCTAAAAAAACGCTAAAAAAACTATGGACACTGCTGAGGTCAGGAATTTCATCTCCTGAAATTCTACTCCGGTTTTCTGACGGTCTGCAATGATGCAGAACCGTCCAATGTGCACATACCCTAATGCCACCCAATAAGGGTAGCAGTGGCGTAACTTCAGGCTCAGGGGCCCCGATGCGAAAGCTCCAACTGGGCCCCCAATTATTGCAAATCTTTGATAGTATTAGTCTTTTTCTATAGGCCAAAGGGACTTTTGGGGCCCCCCTAGGCTGCAGGGCCCGGGTGCGATCGCAACCCCTGCACCTATTGTAGTTACGCCCCTGAAGGGTAGCCATCCTTAAATTCATAATCGGCTCTTTAACAATCCTTCTAACCCCTTCCCGATCCATGACATTGTAGACACGTCATGGAAGTTGGTGACTTCCCGACCCATGACGTCTCTATAACATCATGGCTTGTTTACGGTCCTGCAGCTCCGGTGACTTGTCACTGACCCGGTCACCAGAGGATCGCAAGAAACTTCACTTTATCCCAGGGGGGTGGCTTAGCCCCCCCATGGCTAAAGTCACTCTGATTGGCAGTTGAAAGTGAAACTGCTAATCAGAGTGAGTCACCCCTCCAGATCTGATTGGAGCTCTCCAATTAGATCTGGAGGGGCGGGTTGGTGGGTTCCCTCCCCCTCCTCATCCCCCTCCCACTCCAGGGCTCCTCAGCCCTCGCAATCCCTTTCCTTCGCCCCCCACCTCCAGTCCATGTCCTTCACATGTAATATTAACCCGCCGGCAGGCTGCACCCGCCGGTGCTCACCCCCCATCTTTCCCCCCACCTCTGGGCCCCGTGTCCCCCCATCACCTCCCGGTGGGCTGCACCCGCCGATGCACCCGCCGGCCAGCCTCCTCTGCTCTGGTGTGGTGCCCCTCCTCTTCTTGGGCTCCTCCTCCTTGCTTGTGAATCGTGAGTGAGGTAAGTATGAATGAATGGATGGGTGGGTGCATGGATGGATGGATGGGTAGGTGCATGGGTGCATGCATGGGTGCATGGGTGAATTGGATGGATGGGTGCATGCATGTATGGATGGATGGATGGGTGCATGCATGGGTGCATGGGTGGATAGATGGATGGGTGAATTTGTGGATGCATGGGTGCATGTGTGCATGCATGGGTGGATGGATGTGTGCGTGCATGGATGTGTGCGTGCATGGATGTGTGTGTGCATGGATGAATGTGTGCATGGATGGAGGTGTGCATGCATGGATATTGCATGGATGGATGTGTGCATGCATGGATGGATGTGTGCATGCATGGATGGATGTGTGCATGTATGCATGGATGTGTGCATGCATGGATGTGTGCGTGCATGAATGTGTGCATTCATGGATGTGTGCATGGATAGATGCGTGCATGCGTGGATGTCTGCAAGCATGGATGGGTGCATGCGTGGATGATGGGTGCATGGGTGAATGGACGATGCATGGGTGGATGGATGGGAGCAACAAGGGATCAAGTGTCCTCTTGTTGTTGTCTCTGGGATCATAGTCATGATGCACTGTATGACAGATTATTGCCATACAGTGCACCATGAATCTGACCCCAGAGACCATAGGAAGAGGACACTTGATCCCTTGCTGCAGTCTCTGGATTGAACAAAGGCGATTGAGTATTGTGGGACCTTCGTATGGAACTACGCCGGAGGCGATCGAGCATCGTGGGACCTTCGTTGTGGACTACGTCAGATCTTTATAATAAAGATGGAGTCCGAATTTTGTTTGTGTTTTTTATTTCAAATAAAAAGATTTTTCTCTGTGTGGTGTATTTTTTTTGACTATTTACTAGAGATTCCTAATAGCTGGGTCTAACATTAGCCCGACATTAAGAATCTTGGGCTTAGTGCCAGCTGCCAATACAAAAGTTGGCATTAAAATAGAGTAAGTATTAGAAAGTAGTACACTGGGTTCTAGTGTTATTGAGAGTATGGAGAAAGCCAAGAGTTTTTTTTGTTAGAGCGGATCCGTGGACCCCTGACCAAATGTAGAGGGGTATTAAAAGAAGGGCGTTTTGAACCCGAAATCCCACATGTACTTTGGGAAACGTTACTGAAACCTGTTTGCATAGGGGAGATCACATCATCACAGGGGTAGGGTAATTTATATAGTAACCCCTATTATAGTGTAATAACACAGAAAGAGTTATATAGAAAAGTAATGACACTCAAGCACAAGTAAAACACGAATTTGGTAAAGCACTTATTCTTTAGAGTTGTAAACTCATGAAATATTAGTTTTGTATACTGTGCACATAGTCACTCAAATGTTTATACTGTGCACATAGCCACGTTAATGTTCATATTGTGCACTTAGTCACTTTAATACTAAGGCATGCTGGAGAAATGGTAATTGAGATGGAAACAAGGCGGCTGTTGGAGGACAAAAGCAGAGACGGAGCCTTAGCAGAGACGCAACGTGCGCAGAGTAAGCTGAGCAGGATCCCTATGGTAACATGGATACAAAACTGGACCGCAGGCACAGAGCGCAGATTCGGAAATGGCGTCCGCTAGCAGGGAAAGCAGGCCAGGTTACCATGGCACTAGACAACACAAACAGAATGGGTGCGCAGGTGCACACCGCACTTCCACACGCCGCTGCCATGAGGAGAGGACAGAATGGTGATCTTACACAGTGAGTAGGTGCACATAAATTAAAGTACAGTATATCTAAAATAATTACACAGATTCATTAAGATAAACAGCTGATCGGTAACCTCCCAATGAAGGAAAAAGAGGCAATAAGAAACCGTTGTGTGAACTGCACAAGATGTTTTTCACTATATGAAGTGTATAAGTTGATATGAATATTGAACATTATAGCACTTTTTGTAATGTATTACAAGCATGTAAGTGAGGCAGTCGACAGGGTAGGGGGTACTTGGATACCGGGGCTGATGGCGATTTGGATGGGGGATCACGGCTGGTCGGTCCATGGTCCCGTACCCTGGACCCTCAATGGCGGGATGGTGGGGAATGATGGTGGTGAAGGGGATTGTTTACGTGACGCCACCTGTGGTACCTGGTAATGTGTTTACCAGCACTGTGGCCGGCTGCTGAGGTGATGGAGGTGCAGCTCAGTGTAGTACAGCTCCCCACAGGTGAAGCTTTACCTCAGGGCAGCGGGGATGGATGAGGGGAGTCGTAGTAGCGTCTCTGCAGTCAACGCTGTGGGTATTGGCGGTTAAACAGGCACACACACACAGTAGTCATTGTTTCAGTACCTTTTACTGATGACAGGTAACAGCTACAGTCCACAGAAGTAACCAGGTCCCCGGTGCAATTTGGGACTTTCACCTTGGAGAGTTGTGAGGCCTCCTCTGTCACTGTGTACGGTCTTTTGGGGTGAGTACTGTCTGTAACTGAAATCTCCGCTCCTTCTCCCTCTCAGGGCTTTACTCTATAACTGACAATGAGGTCCTTCTGTGGGGTCCCTATTCTTCCTTTGGCCCCTGGTCCTGTGCTTGGTCAGTTTCGAGTGGCTCTTTTCTGTTACCTCAGGGGGATTTGTTCTTCCTGGTCCTTCTTTGCAGTGTTGGACTCCTGTGTCCTGGTGAACTAAAGGGAAACCTGGTCTGTTCCTTTTTTTAATTCCCTGTTTCCTCCACTGGCCTCCGACCCTCTCCCTAGGGTGCAGCACAGCTGGGTCAGTGTTCCCTGGTCCTGGGCCTGACTTTATCCCAGCGACCAGCTCCTTCACTCCTGCTCTCACTGACTAACTGGAACTAACTGACTCCTCCCCTCAGGCATGGATCTTTTAAAGGGGATCTGGCTTAAGGCAGCCAGTAGAGCTCCCCCTTCAGGTCTGGGGTGGAAGGTGTTGTTTGCTGTATGTACCAAGGTGTAAATTCCTCCTTGCACCGGTGGATCCTGTGGAAATCCCCTGCAGGGGTACCACATTCCCCCTAGTTAAATACAGTTCTCCGGGACTGAAACATTTTTCAACAAACAGATCATAACTATTTACATTTGAAAAGTGAACAGAGTCTCAAAATTAAAAATTTACAAAAACCAGGGAGAAATGGGAAAAATGGGTAACCAGTCCATACAGCGCTAGTCCATCCGATGCAGGCTGTTTAAAGGGTGTTTGCCACTACCAGTCCTGTGGCTATCGTTCATTTTTTAAAGTAATAAAGGAAAAATTCAAAAAGTCCAACAGGCAAAGTCTCTGTAGGCTTAAAGTTCAACATTACACAACAAAACATTTACTATGGGTGTCTCGGCGTAGGAGTCCTAGGTACTGCAGGGGCCTCTACCGGGTCATAAGCGCTGTAGGCTTCCAGGCCCTGGAGTCACCTATTGGCCAAGATTTTGCTCTCCCTAGACAGCTCCTTACACCAACTCCACTCACCCTTCTTACTGATGTTGTGTACATGGTCTGGGTTGGTTTTGCCTACTCTTCACCCTTTTCTGTTCACTAACATTAATAACATATATACATTTTAAACATGTTTACATTTTCCACATGTTATGGCTTATTCTCTGCACCTGAGTGGTGGGTGTCCTAGATTGACATGTGTTGACCTACGTAATTCTGGTGTAGGATTGGTGAGAGTGGGCCTATGTGTCACAGGTAAACTGGGTAACAGTCTGCAACTACCTGATCTCACAGTAGGAATGGCAGGTAGACCGATTGCAGGATTCTCTGGTTCCAACACAACGGGTGGTTCTTCTACTCTTGGAGTTTCTACTGCTGGTGGGAACATCATAGTTGGAATTAGGTATGTACCTTCTATTTGAGGCCAATCCTCTGGTAATTCTCCAATAAGTGTCTGGATTGTCTTTGGCTTCTCTTTCTCAGGTTCTGGACAAGGTACATCTTCTTCTGGTTGTTACTGTTGAGGGCACATCTTCAAATGATCCCTGGACACTGTTGCTGTTGTTTCACCATGGTCTTTGCTGATGGGACAGATTTTCTGGTTATCAAATTTAGATGGTAATACAGTGTATGGTTCTTTTTCCCATTGATCATCTACTTTGTGCATTCTTTTTCTTTTCAAAACCAATTCACCTGGTGTTAAGGGCGTTCCTTGCGTACTTTTGTTAATGTTGGTTTCTTGTTTTTCTCTAGAATTTTCCAGACTTCTCTCAACGCATTCCTGCATTTTCTGGTATTGTTCTTTTCTTCTAGTATCCCAATCTGCATCTGTAGTATCTGCTTCAGGAACTACTATGCCTATTTCAAAGTCTACTGGCAATTTTCCTGGTCTTGCTCTCATGAGGTATGCAGGGGTACAATTTGTTGAGCTTACTGGAATGTTGTTGTAGATGTCAACAAGATCTGGTAATTTCTCTGGCCATTGGTTTCGTTCTTCTAAGGGCAGAGTTTTCAGCAATTCAATTACCACGTGATTCATCTTTTTGCACATTCCATTAGTTTGAGGATGGTAAGGCGTGGTGCGAAGTTTCTTGCATCCGTATAGGCGACAAAACTCTTGAAATATTTCAGCTTCAAAGGCAGGCCCTTGGTCTGTCAATACCTGTTCAGGGTAACCATGTGGTCTGCAGAAATAGGCTTGAAATGTTCTTGCTGCTGTCTGAGCTGTTAAGTCCTTTACCGGATTTACCACAAGGAATCTGGAATAGTTGTCTACCATGGTAAGAGCATAGGTGTAGCTCGATTTGCTGGGTGTGAGTTTGACATGATCTAAGGCTGCCAGTTCTAATGGTTGTTTGGTGATAATAGGCTGGAGTGGTGCTTTCTGGCTGTTACGATCTCTTCTTCTTAATGAGCATGGTCCACAATTTTTACACCATCTCTCTATGGAGGCTCTCATGCTGATCCAATAGAATCTCTCACGTAACAATATTTCTGTTTTCTCCATCCAAAGTGTCCTGCTCCGTCATGGTACGCTTCTAATACCATTTGGACATCTCTCTTTGGAACCACAACTTGCCATACTATTTCATGTGTTCTTGAGTTGATATACCATCTGCACAGTTGATCTTGATAGATGAATAACCTGCTTCTTTCTTTCCACAGTTACTGAGCCTCTGATGGAGCATTCCTTTCAAGTTGGGAATCCGGATGGGTTATTAACTTCTTTACAAGGCTCACTGCCGGATCACTGTCTTGAGTCTTTATCCATCCATATATATATCAGTATGGGCGCACACCTCTTTTTGGTGGGTGCTAGCTTCAAAAAATATGTAATCACTTACCAATAGATAGATCAGCTGCACACCACATTATTTCTTTAAAGGGAAATGCCAAAATGGCTGTGTGAATTTATTGCATTATATAATAAGAATCAAAGAAATATTTATACAGCTACTGAAAGCTGGCCCTAGGTCTAAAAGATAAATGTGAAAGCATTAGTTGATGTCATAGCCATGAAATCATAAGCCCAGTAACTGTTTACAGAGTTCTTTCACTTATACTGGGTCCTATTTCTCACCCTCATGTCTGCAAGCTGGAAGTGTGAATGGGAAAATGCCCTGTGCAGTTAAAATCATGGTCTTAAAGGGAATGTGTCAAGACTATGTTAAAACCCTGCTTTTAAAGGGAGTGTGTAACACCTGTGTGAATGTTCTCACATTAGTCACTGGGCAGGGTGCAGCTCCAAATGTAATAACTAAATATATATCAGTATGGGCGCACACCTCTTTTTGGTGGGTGCTAGCTTCAAAAAATATGTAATCACTTACCAATAGATAGATCAGCTGCACACCACATTATTTCTTTAAAGGGAAATGCCAAAATGGCTGTGTGAATTTATTGCATTATATAATAAGAATCAAAGAAATATTTATACAGCTACTGAAAGCTGGCCCTAGGTCTAAAAGATAAATGTGAAAGCATTAGTTGATGTCATAGCCATGAAATCATAAGCCCAGTAACTGTTTACAGAGTTCTTTCACTTATACTGGGTCCTATTTCTCACCCTCATGTCTGCAAGCTGGAAGTGTGAATGGGAAAATGCCCTGTGCAGTTAAAATCATGGTCTTAAAGGGAATGTGTCAAGACTATGTTAAAACCCTGCTTTTAAAGGGAGTGTGTAACACCTGTGTGAATGTTCTCACATTAGTCATTGGGCAGGGTGCAGCTCCAAATGTAATAACTAAATATATATCAGTATGGGCGCACACCTCTTTTTGGTGGGTGCTAGCTTCAAAAAATATGTAATCACTTACCAATAGATAGATCAGCTGCACACCACATTATTTCTTTAAAGGGAAATGCCAAAATGGCTGTGTGAATTTATTGCATTATATAATAAGAATCAAAGAAATATTTATACAGCTACTGAAAGCTGGCCCTAGGTCTAAAAGATAAATGTGAAAGCATTAGTTGATGTCATAGCCATGAAATCATAAGCCCAGTAACTGTTTACAGAGTTCTTTCACTTATACTGGGTCCTATTTCTCACCCTCATGTCTGCAAGCTGGAAGTGTGAATGGGAAAATGCCCTGTGCAGTTAAAATCATGGTCTTAAAGGGAATGTGTCAAGACTATGTTAAAACCCTGCTTTTAAAGGGAGTGTGTAACACCTGTGTGAATGTTCTCACATTAGTCACTGGGCAGGGTGCAGCTCCAAATGTAATAACTAAATATATATCAGTATGGGCGCACACCTCTTTTTGGTGGGTGCTAGCTTCAAAAAATATGTAATCACTTACCAATAGATAGATCAGCTGCACACCACATTATTTCTTTAAAGGGAAATGCCAAAATGGCTGTGTGAATTTATTGCATTATATAATAAGAATCAAAGAAATATTTATACAGCTACTGAAAGCTGGCCCTAGGTCTAAAAGATAAATGTGAAAGCATTAGTTGATGTCATAGCCATGAAATCATAAGCCCAGTAACTGTTTACAGAGTTCTTTCACTTATACTGGGTCCTATTTCTCACCCTCATGTCTGCAAGCTGGAAGTGTGAATGGGAAAATGCCCTGTGCAGTTAAAATCATGGTCTTAAAGGGAATGTGTCAAGACTATGTTAAAACCCTGCTTTTAAAGGGAGTGTGTAACACCTGTGTGAATGTTCTCACATTAGTCACTGGGCAGGGTGCAGCTCCAAATGTAATAACTAAATATATATCAGTATGGGCGCACACCTCTTTTTGGTGGGTGCTAGCTTCAAAAAATATGTAATCACTTACAATAGATAGATCAGCTGCACACCACATTATTTCTTTAAAGGGAAATGCCAAAATGGCTGTGTGAATTTATTGCATTATATAATAAGAATCAAAGAAATATTTATACAGCTACTGAAAGCTGGCCCTAGGTCTAAAAGATAAATGTGAAAGCATTAGTTGATGTCATAGCCATGAAATCATAAGCCCAGTAACTGTTTACAGAGTTCTTTCACTTATACTGGGTCCTATTTCTCACCCTCATGTCTGCAAGCTGGAAGTGTGAATGGGAAAATGCCCTGTGCAGTTAAAATCATGGTCTTAAAGGGAATGTGTCAAGACTATGTTAAAACCCTGCTTTTAAAGGGAGTGTGTAACACCTGTGTGAATGTTCTCACATTAGTCACTGGGCAGGGTGCAGCTCCAAATGTAATAACTAAATATATATCAGTATGGGCGCACACCTCTTTTTGGTGGGTGCTAGCTTCAAAAAATATGTAATCACTTACCAATAGATAGATCAGCTGCACACCACATTATTTCTTTAAAGGGAAATGCCAAAATGGCTGTGTGAATTTATTGCATTATATAATAAGAATCAAAGAAATATTTATACAGCTACTGAAAGCTGGCCCTAGGTCTAAAAGATAAATGTGAAAGCATTAGTTGATGTCATAGCCATGAAATCATAAGCCCAGTAACTGTTTACAGAGTTCTTTCACTTATACTGGGTCCTATTTCTCACCCTCATGTCTGCAAGCTGGAAGTGTGAATGGGAAAATGCCCTGTGCAGTTAAAATCATGGTCTTAAAGGGAATGTGTCAAGACTATGTTAAAACCCTGCTTTTAAAGGGAGTGTGTAACACCTGTGTGAATGTTCTCACATTAGTCACTGGGCAGGGTGCAGCTCCAAATGTAATAACTAAATATATATCAGTATGGGCGCACACCTCTTTTTGGTGGGTGCTAGCTTCAAAAAATATGTAATCACTTACCAATAGATAGATCAGCTGCACACCACATTATTTCTTTAAAGGGAAATGCCAAAATGGCTGTGTGAATTTATTGCATTATATAATAAGAATCAAAGAAATATTTATACAGCTACTGAAAGCTGGCCCTAGGTCTAAAAGATAAATGTGAAAGCATTAGTTGATGTCATAGCCATGAAATCATAAGCCCAGTAACTGTTTACAGAGTTCTTTCACTTATACTGGGTCCTATTTCTCACCATCCATAGTGAGGCAACGGGTTTAGTGCAACAGTCTGACGGTTCTGGTAGATGTGATCTTCGGCCATTTTCCATTTTCTACTTTTACGGAAAGCTGGGAGTTCTATTTCCTCCAAGTCATCCTCTTCTTCTTCAAGTCCCTGTAGATGTACTTGAGGGTTTCTGGAGAGGGCATCAGCATTTGCGATGTTGCTGCCTGCCTAGTATTTGATGGTAAAGTCATAGTTCGATAGTTGGACCACCCAGCGTTGCTCCAGTGCACCAAGCTTCGCGGTATCCAGGTGTTTTAACGGGTTATTATCCATGAAGATGGTAAATTTTGAAGCTGCCAGGTAATGCTTGAACCTTTTTATTATAGCCCAGTCCAAGGCCAGGAACTCCAACTTAAAGGAACTGTAGTTTTCCGGGTTCCTCTCGGTGGGTCGAAGTTATCTGCTGGTGTAGGCAATTACTCTCTCTCTACCATCTTGGATTTGGGAAAGGACTGCTCCCAGGCCTACATTGATTGCGTCGGTGTAAAGGACAAATGGTAGGTTATAATCGGGGTAAGCCAGGATTTCCTCACCGGTTAGAGCCTGCTTCATCTGTTAGAAAGAGTTTTCTTGTTCTTCTCCCTATTACTATGGTGGCTCTGAAGACCTTCTCTTCTTAGATTGGCCTACCCGAAGATCTTGTAGGGGCACTGCCATCTTTGTATAGCCCTTAATGAATCTTCTGTAGTACCCAACCAAACCTAAGAATTTACATACTTCGGTGATGGAGGTCCTGGATAGTGGTCACTTTTTCCAGGTCTGGTGCTACTCCATCTGCGCTGACCACATGCTCGAGGTATTGGACTTTAGGTTTCAGCAGGTGACATTTAGATGGTTTGAGCTTCATCCCGTACTTTGCTAAAGCTGCAAATACCTCCGCCAGGTGTTCCAGATGTTCTTCGTAGGTTTTGGTATACACAATGACGTCGTCCAGGTATAAGAGTACCGTCTTGAAGTTTCGATGTTCCAGGCAACATTCTATAAGTCTTTGAAACGTTCCCGGTGCATTGCATAACCCGAATATCATGCTATCGAATTCGCATAGTCCCATTGGTGTTGTGAATGCAGTCTTCTCTCGGTCTTCTTCTGCAACAGAGACCTGCCAATACTCACTAGTGAGATCTAATGTAGAGAAATAATTAGCAGTCTTTAATACAGCAAGAGACTCCTCTATTCGGGGTAACGGGTAAGCATCTTTGTGAGTGAACTTATTGACCTCTCTGTAATCCACACACATCCTCATCGTGCCATCCTTCTTTCTGCAATATATATACATACATTGCGGAACTGAAATGAAGTAAAATCAAGGGATAAAAATAAAAAAAATCAATACTCACCTCTCTAATCCATCCAGCGACGCTTCCAGCACTGCCTACCTGTCAGAGATGTGATCCCAGCAGCGTTTCCTGGTGAAATGACGAGTTCTCGCGATAACTCGTCATGTGACCGGAAACCGCTGCCGAGATTATGATGTCACAGCAGGTGCTACAGGTCCTCACTAGTAGTGAATAATAGTGAGGACCTGCAGTCACATGACGAGTTCTCGCGATAACTCCATGTCATGTGACCGGAAACCGCTGCCGGGATTATGACGTCACCGCAGGTCCTAGAGGTCCTCAGTACTATTCTCTACTAGTGAAGGCCTGTAGGACCTGCGGTGACCTCATAATTTCAGCAGCGGTTTCCGGTCACATGACGAGTTATGCCGGGATCACATCTCCGACAGGTAGATAGAGCTGGAAGCGTCGCTGGATGGATTAGAGAGTATCGATTTTTTTTTTTTTTTTAACCCTTGATTTTACTTCATTTCAGTACCGCAAAGTATGTACATACCTTGCGGAACTGAAATCGAACATGACCTCGAACTGCCAAATTTAGAGCAAATTGTTCTAATTCGACGAACGACTCGAACATCGCCAAAAACAGCTCGAATTGGAGATTGGCGAACAATTTGATTCGAACACCGCTCATCTCTAGTCTCAATTTAATTGGGGATGATCTCCTGTGGGTATGCGATGGTCTACCCCTTTAATCCTCCCAAAATCTAATGGATGCTTACTGAATATTTGTTCGAACTCTTGTGCTACCCGTTAAACTCCGCAGTTCTGGTGAGAAGGGCTGGCATCAGTTCCCACGTGCAACTGCTAACACCACTCCTCTAGCTGTCCTTCGGAGTTGTTATCCTCCACCTCACTAGACAGGGAAATGGCTTCTACTGCCTGTATGTTGTTGTTACAGACAGTATACAGCTTTGCTACAGTAGCATACCGGGGTAGTTTTGCTTCCTCTTCCCCACAATTTAATACACAGATTGGTACTCTTCCCTTGCGTACATCCACCACCCCTCTGGCTGTCAGTAGTGTAGGTCTATGCTCTTAATATACCGGCTCTACAACTGCCTGGTATTCCTTTCCTCTGAGACCTATTGCTGCTCGACACCATATCATCATTTCACTTTTCGGTGGTAACACAATGGGAACCGAGTCTGTTACTCGCACACTGCCAATCTCTCCCTCAGACAGATTTACCTGTTGCTTGTGGATGAGGGCTCGGATTTCTCTTTGGATGACTCTCGTCCTCCCATAAACAGCAGTCGCAGCAATCTGTCGGAGTAAAAACAACACTTCTCCAAGGCAGTTTTCAATCACATTAGTACCAATTACCATGTAGGGGTATTTTTCATCAGGATTATCTTCTACCACACATAACCCTTGGCCTTTGAACACCACCCTCCCCAGCTTTATTGTCACTTCTCTGAACCCCACCTGATTCTGTGGTTGCCCATTAGCTGCAAGAATGACAAAGTTAAGGTCTGAGGGTCTAAGATCAGTGTCAGACCAAAATTGTTTGTAAAGGACATGTGGGATGGTGGTAACCTGCGACCCGGTGTCCAGTAGGGCCGACATGGGGATTCCTTCTAGCGTAATGTTGAGGTATGGACGGCCTCCCACTTACCGATTACGCCAGTCATATGGGCCCAGTTGTCCTACTCCTGGGGGCTGGCCCTCGAGCCCAGGAATCTTGTGTTTAAAGGAAATCCTCTTGCAAAGTGGCCTGGCTTGTTGCATCGTAGGCAAATGAGTTGTCCTAAAGAATCTGTGTAGTCTCTGGCTCTGCGTTGGAATTGTGCGTCAGTCCCCTGAACGGGCGACTTGTTGGTCCCCTCCACGGGCGACTTGTTCATCCTACTCATCCATGGGACATCCTCAGGGCAATCAGCTAGTTGGATTTAGCTTGGAGGTGGTGCCCCAGGCATGGTTTGCAAGAGTTTTAGCACATAGTCCATATTTTTGGTTAGCTGCAGCACCTGGTTGCATAAGTCATCATCAGAGTTATTTGCTACAGCTTGTGTCTCCACCTTTGCAGGGTCTTTGGAAGCGGGATTACAGTCTATGAGAGAGGTGTTAACCTGCCAGTATTGGATTGCAGGCTCTGTAGGCACTGGATCCCGTAACACTGTTATAACACAATCTTTTAAGTCATTAAGGTTCACAGTTGGATGATCCAAGACCCACCTGCTGGCGGTGGTAGTCTGACCTCAATCCTTCCGTAAACTGCTCTGCAAACATTTTATCCTCTTCTAGCACACTTGCCAGGTCTACTTGCTTTAAGGACCGGAGTGCCCTTGTAAACGGAGGGCTAAGTCTCTGATGGTATCCTGCGGTCTCTGCTTGCACTGGTAGACCAGCATTCTCAATTCAGACTGTGTGCGTTTTTTGAAAGCAGCTTTGAGTTAGTCCAACACTTTAGCTGCAGAATCTCTGTCAGAATCACTCCAGGACTCAACCTCCAGCTCCGCTGCGCCTGTTAATTATCCCAGCACAATGGTGGCTCGCTGCTTTTCTGTCATAGTATACATGTCCAGCACTGCACACATCTTTTGTTTGAAGACTGCTAGGGTACCGGGTCTTCATATGTTGGCAACCATTTTGCGCCCGGTATGTACGGCAAGGCTATCGGCATTATCGGGGCCGCTGCTCCAGGTGCTGCATTCCAGGCATCCCCTCTGTCAGGGACTTGTGCGTCGTCCAAGTCACTCATGATGGGGCCCCCCTAGTTAATCGCTGCCAGCCAGTGAGGTAAAACAAACTTTTCCGGTCGTCGGCGACTCTGCAGGGGGAGTAGAGCACCTCGGGTATTTCCGGAACTGGGCACTGCGCTTCGTTAATCTCTGGCAGAGTGAAGGGGCGGGGCTTATCTTCCCGCTCTTTTCCGCCCGCTCTGTAGAAAAGGTTTTTTTTGCTAGGGGCACCACAACAAATTAGTGCTCAGGGATCTGCTCCTACATGTCAGAGAGCGAATATACTATTTGAAAGAACAGACAACATGTATAAGTAATGGAGCGATCACCCGATTCAAAAAGATCCGATTCAAAAGTGCTTTTTGTAGTTTGGAATTAAAAATAAAAACACTTTTCTGATCTTTTTGAATCGGGTGATCGCTCCATTCCTTATACATGTTGTCTGTTCTTTCAAATAGTATTTCCGCCCGCTCTGTGACGCAGTTCAATTTCTGTGGCGGAGTAATTACAGCCCGATTTTACAGTACATAAACAGTTAATAAAGTTCAATTCTAGGCACACAGTACCCAGTTTTACCGGGCACGGATTCCTGTTCGTGATGCCAGCTTGAGGCGGTCGACAGGGTAGGGGGTACTCGGATACCAGGGATGATGGCGACTTGGATGGGGGATCACGGCTGGTCATGCCCTAGATCCTCAATGGCGGGGATGGTGGGGGATGATGGTGGTGAAGGGGATTGTTTACGTGACGCCACCTGTGGTACCTGGTAATGTCTTTACCAGTGCTGCAGCCGGCCGCTGAGGTGATGGAGGTGCAGCTCAGTGTAGTACAACTCCCTACAGGTGGAGCTTTACCTCAGGGCAGCGGGGATGGATGAGGGGAGTCGTAGTAGCGTCTCTGCAGTCAATGCTGTGGGTAGCGGTGGTTAAGCAGGCACACACACACAGTAGTCTTTGTTTCGGTACATTTTACTGATGACGGGTAACAGGTACAGTCCAAAGAAGGAACCAGGTCCCTGGTGCAATTTGGGACTTTCACCTTGGAGAGTTGTGAGGCCTCCTCTGTCACTGTGTACGGTGTTTTGGAGCCTGTAACTGAACTCGTCGCTCCTTCTCCCTCTCAGGGCTTTACTCTATAACTGACAATGAGGTCCTTCTGCGGAGTCCCTATTCTTCCTTTGGCCCCTGGTCCTGTGCTTGGTCAGTTTCGAGTGACTCTTTTCTGTTACCTCAGGGTGATTTGGTCCTCCTGGTCCTTCTGGACTTTTCCTGCTGCACTGGATGCTTTGCAGTGTTGGACTCCGGTGTCCGGGTGAAATAAAGGGAAACCTGGTCTGTTCCCTTCTTTAATTCCCTGCTTCCTCCACTGGCCTCTGACCCTCTCCCTAGGGTGCAGCACAGCTGGGTCAGTGTTCCCTGGTCCTGCGACAGGCTTTATCCCAGCGACCAGCTCCTTCACTCCTGCTCTCACTGAATAACTGGAACTAACTAACTCCCCCCCTCAGGCCTGGATCTTTTTAAGGGGATCTGGCTTAAGGCAGCCAGTAGAGCTCCCCCTTCAGGTCTGGGGTGGAAGGTGTTGTGTGCTGTGTGTACCAAGGTGTAAATCCCTCCTTGCACCAGTGGATCCTGTGGCAATCCCCTGCAGGGGAGCCACATAAGAAAAATCTGAAAATTTGTACAACAATGTTGATTAAGACCTAATTTGTAAAGTATATATCACCCTGGTCAGTATGGCCAGAGGTAGTTGGAAAAAGGGTGTATTGACCCGAAATGTCAAAACTATATTTTTACATAGATAGATAGATAGATAGATAGATAGATAGATAGATAGATCTCGAATAGATACCATAGATGTAAATAAAATAGAAATGGTGAGAAACAATTTCACTGGACCCTTCTAAAGGCATGTTGGTGGGTTTGTAGGACAGTGACCCATCCCTCAGTTGGCATTTTGTCCAGAGAATGACTTTTGAGACTTGTTTTTTTCCAGTGTTTTATTGTCATTGAATAAGGCACATTTTTTTGTTAAGGTACTAACATGTGCCGTCTGCACTTCCCTCCTACTTTTCATTCATGCAGCCTTTGGAGTCCAAGTGATAGACTTTAATGGACTCTGCTGCCCTTCTCCTCTCCACCACTTTAACACTATATTATATTGTTAAGTTTTTTTGTTTTTGACTTATAGTCTGTGTGTGTTATAGTAAGGTATTTTAGCTCACTCTTTGTGTGCTGGACTATTTCTGCAAACAGGTACTTTGATACTGCCCTACCTACAGAGACTGGTGAAAAAGCCGCAAGCCTCTGATCTCAAGGTGTGAGGTATGGAACTGCAAGACACTACAGTTCTCAAGGGCCGCAAACAGTGCATGTTTTCTCCCTAATTGAACAAGGTGCTGGAATCATCTATCTCCTCTGCAGATAAGGATATTAGCACTAGAAATGAGCGATGTTCGACATGCTCACCAATTTCAAATTCGACCTGATTTGGGCTATGTACGAGTCTTTCGACAAATGCAAACGATTTGCTAAAAATTCGGTAATTCGAGGTTATGTTCGATAATGGTTCGTTGACCAAAAGAGTTACTGACTTTTCACAGTAATGCTTTTGTTCAATATTATTATGAGTTTCAGTGTCTAGGAATAGTGGGGGTTAGAGGTCTGTCGTCAATGCAGATCTCCATTTTTTTTCCTTCCTGCACTTACTGTGGGTGGTCCGGTCTGTCAACCTATCAGCAAGCATAGAGCAAAGTTCACTTTTTGCACACAAGATCTTGTGTCATTGGCTGGGTATATCACATGTCCTTGCCATATAAGAATCGGCCATTTTCCCTCCTTGCTATTTTATCAGTGTTGGAGCTCAGTGTCAGATGCCGCCACTGCTGCTGTGTGTACTACATAGAAATATAGTTAGATACCAATTCCATTCCAAGATAGATAGATAGTAGATTTAGGGACTACTTCCAAGAACAGCCATTTTTAGGGCTTAAAAGCATTGTGTGCCAGGCAGGTCTGTTCCGTTTCTGTGCAAGCGTTTGTTTACAGCATCTGGCCAAATCTAGCCAAGCAAATCATTTTTGGCTAGTAGCAGTGTGTGCCAGGCACTGGTGTAGCCACTGGTGTAGCCCTGTTGTGAAGAAAGCTACACCTCCTGTGTTTACTAGCCTTTTTTTACTGCATCTAGCTAGGCAAATCCTTTTTGGCTAGTAGCAGTGTGTGCCAGGCACTGGTATAGCACTGTTGTGAAGAAAGCTACGAATCCTGTGTTTACTAGCCTTTTCTTACTGCATCTAGCCAAGCAAATCTTTGGCTAATAGCAGTGTTTGGATAGGTAGCTGTGGTCCTGTGTTCTGTTGAAATCTACCTCCACACAGCGCAGAAAACACTTTTGTATTGCATCTGCCCAAATCTTCTTACCAAAACCTTTTTAGGGTAGTACCACAGATTGACTAGGGAGCTCTGGTCCAGTGTTCTGTTGAAATCTACCCCCACACAGCACAGAAAACACTTTTGTATTGCATATGACCAAACCTACTTACCAAAATCTATTTAGGGTAGTACCACAGTTTGACTAGGTAACTATAGTCCAGTGTTCTGTTGAAATTTACCACCACACAGCGCAGAAAACACTTTTGTATTGAATCTGCCCAAACCTACATAACAAAACCTATTTAGGGTAGTTTTACAGTTTAACCAGCTAGCTGCAGTCAGGTATTCTGTTGAAATCTACTGCCACACAGCGCAGAAAACACTTTTGTATTGCATCTGCCCAAACCTACTTATTAAAACCTATTTAGAGTAGTACTACTTTTTGACTAGGTAGCTGTGGTCTAGTGTTCTGTTGAAATCTACCACCACACAGCGCAGAAAACACTTTTGTATTGCATCTGCCTAAACCTACTTAAAAAAATCTATTTAGGGTAGTACCACTCCTTGGCAATTCAACTCTGCTAGTTTAATATCTATAGGTTTTTTTGCCAACAACAATAACAGGGTTGCCAATTAGTTAGCCTCAAGTATGAATGGTAAAAGATAACAAGGTAAGAGACGGCACTCACCGCTTGTATGGTTGTATTTGCAGCTTCTTTATTTTATCCGTGCAGGTTATGGGTTACAGACAGAGGTGGAGGGAGGGGGTGCGGAGGTGGACGACGGGCCCTCCATTTCGCACTGAATGTGCTTCAACTCCTGTACAATCCTCTGGCAGTTTACAATTTGTCAAGCTTGTTCTCTCTTCTGGTGTTGCAAAGGGTGGTCTAAAAAAGGTCAAATTATTCTACAAAATTGCTGTTACCAAATACACTGTTACTGTTAACGTTTGAGTGATGATGATTTGACGTTCGCCGGGTTGGAAAGGTAGAACTGGGATATTCACTATGTGCACCACTTTTGTTTTGGGGAAAAGTAGTACTAAGATTGTTTAAAAGCTTCTGTTGATACTCCTGCATGCGTGTGTCCCTTTCCAGGGCAGGAAGCTTTTAGCAAAATTTAGTCTTATACCGGGGACTAACAGTGTGGCAATCCAGTAGTCGGCATTACTTTGAATTCTAACAATCTGAGGATCAAGTTGCAGGTAGTGCAGCAAGAAGGCACTCATGTGTCTTGCGCATCCAGGAGGCCCAAGTCCTTGTTGTGTTAGTGGTAGTGGGGCAACATTCAGGCTTGCTTCTTCTGCCCTCTCCCCCCAACCTCGCACAACATAAATGTGATCAAGATCTCCCTCATCGGCTGAGTCTTCCATGCCCATTGCCTGTTCATCCTCCATTTCTTCCTCGGCTCCTGCATCTTCATTAACAGTTTGGCTGCTACCATGCACCCTCGTTGTTCCTTCTCCCCAACCCTCCCATGCCTGCCGCCTTTGTGCTTGCTGACCGTGTAGACCTTTGAGATCTTGTTATCACTTCCGCATACGCCTCCTCTTTTACTTCTTCCCCTTCCTCTTGGCCCACCACCTCACTCCGAATACTGGTTAAAGTGTGCTCCAGCATGTAGATGACTGGAATAGTCATGCTGATAATGGCATCATCAGCGCTAAACATCTTAGTAGCCATTTCAAAACTCTGCAGAAGGGTGCAGAGGTCCTTGATCTGAGGGCGCTCCAGCAGCGTGATTTTCCCCACATCTGGATCACGCTGGCCCAGGCTATACGTCATAGCATACTGCACCAGGGCTCGTCGCTGCCATCACAGTTGCTGCAACATGTACAGAGTGGAATTCCATTGTGTCGGCACATTCCATTTCAGGCGGTGAACCAGTAGGTTGAAAGACTTCTTTAGCGATGCAAGTTCTTGAGCAGCAGGATGCAAACGGCGGAAGTGAACACTCAGCGACTGTGTCATCTGCAGACGTGCATCTAGGCCGGCATAGTGAGTTAGAAATTGCTGGATGACCAGGCTCAAGACGTGAGCTATACAAGGTACGTGGATCATCTTGTCCCAACGAAGGTTGAACCCATTGTCGCACACAGCCTTCCCTGGCTGCAGGTCCAGTGGAGACACCCATTGATTAAACTCAATCTCTAGAGCTGGCCGCAATTCCTCAGCTGTGTGACTCACATTTCCCAGACATTTTAATGTAAACACCGCCTGATGGCGTTGAGCCCTGCAGCCAGCATAGTAAGGAGGTGTGCCGGATTCCCTGTGCGCAGTTTGAACAAATGTCACATTACCAGACACAGAAATAACAAAAATGGGATTGTACATGTGCTGTGATCCATGTGCTCAGCATGCCAGTGTCATATGCCTATATCTACAATAAGGTATCCGTGAGTGAAGTGTACTAGTGACATGTATGGTTCTACTATACATATTAGAAACTGCAAGTGTTATAGGTGCGGGAAAATGAGTGAAAATTGTCAAGGGATTTGGGTGTGAGTAAAATCGTGGTAGAGCTGTGATAAAGGAGATCAGGTGAAAAAATCTGTGTAGGGGCACTAAATAGCGAAGTGTATTGATCAGTGAATGTGGGAATGGTTAAGGGTCAATACCTTCTAATGGTCAATATCCAAGGAGAAGAGGATATTGCTAGTGGTTGTTATGAGAAATCTATAGGGGAAAATGACAGAGGATGTATATAACAGAAGTTATCAAAGTGATGATAGCAGATCATGCTATCATCACTTTGATAACTTCTGTTATATACATCCTCTGTCATTTTCCCCTATAGATTTCTCATAACAACCACTAGCAATATCCTCTTCTCCTTGGATATTGACCATCAGAAGGTATTGACCCCTTAACCATTCCCACATTCACTGATCAATACACTTCGCTATTTAGTGCCCCTACACAGATTTTTTCACCTGATCTCCTTTATCACAGCTCTACCACGATTTTACTCACACCCAAATCCCTTGACAATTTTCACTCATTTTCCCGCACCTATAACACTTGCAGTTTCTAATATGTATAGTAGAACCATACATGTCACTAGTACACTTCACTCACGGATACCTTATTGTAGATATAGGCATATGACACTGGCATGCTGAGCACATGGATCACAGCACATGTACAATCCCATTTTTGTTATTTCTGATTTTGGTTTATAAATGTTTCCACTAGACCTAATCCTGACGAAGACCCGATGTGGGTCGAAACGTTGATTTTTTGTCTTCAAATGCAACACGAATAAAAAAAACACTTCTTGTAAAGAACCTACTTCTCAAGCCTCTTTTAGGGTGTGCCAAGGATAGACCACTATTATTTGAGATAATTTTTTCCTTTGGCACCCCACATATGGTGGTTGAGCTAGATCATTATAAAATACACACATTACCAGACAGGCATTGGGTGCAGGTGGAGGACCTAGAAGAGGTGGAGGAGGCAGAATCAGTGGAGGAACTTCTATATACAGAGGTTCGATGCACAACACGTTGGGATAGCAAGACTTGTACAGCAGCCCCTTCTGCTATCACCATAGTCACCCAGTTCCCAATCAGCAACATGTTATGCCCCTGTCTATGTTTACTCATCCAGGGGTCTGTGGTAAAATGCACCCTGTCACACACAGAGTTTCTCAAGGAAGTAGTGATGTTGTGTGCAACATGCTGGTGTACCGCAGGCAAAGCTTTCTTTGAGAAGTAGTGGCGACTGGGCATCTGGTACTGGGGCACTGCGATGGCCATTAGGTCTCGAAAATCCTCTGTATCCACCAGCTGGAAAGAAAGCATTTCCATAGCCAACAGCTTGCAGATGGTGAAATTCAGCCTTTTAGCTTTGGCATGGGTAGGAGGAAATGGTGTTTTACTTGTCCACACCACAGGGCTGGTGGCTGTGCTGAGACAGGGCTAAGTAGGGTGTCCCAGACAAACTGCTGGACTGTGATGGAGGTGCAGGCGGACATACTATGTCACATTCATAAAAAGGTGATACTCTTGATGTCCGACATCATTCAACACCGCCAGGTGTTTCCACTTCCAAAACAGCTGATGACCTGTCAATCACACTGGGTGTTGCAGGTAAAGAGGTGGAAGTTTTGCGGCCGAAAGCCTGTCTGAAAGCTGTCCCCACAGTCACAGAGGATGAAGAAGCTGCACGTGCACTTGATGGTGCAGACGGTGGTTGGCCAGGCCTGCTAGGCCACATTGTAGCACAGTGAGCTTCCCACTGTGACTTATGCTTTATGTCCATGTGACGATTCATGCATGAAATACTCAAACTATTGATTTTTTGGCCTTTACTCAGATTTTGTTTACAAATTTTGAAGATAACATGAGTTGGGTCATCCTTTCTGATCGGAAGAAAGGCACAGGCTAGGCAAGGCTTAGCAACCATGCGACCTGCAGAGCCACCATGGCTTCTGCACAGAGACAGAGTTGTGGCTGAGTACACAGTTGTTGACGTGCGTCCAGAACTCTCTCTCTGTCCAGGAAGCCGTAACCTAACATCGTCACTAGCCTCCTCTACCACCTCCTCTGCTGAGCTCATCAACTGCCTGCCGGTGGGTTGACAGTAAGTGGGATCTCCATCCTCATAATCACCCTGTGTGTTCTCACACACGTCATCCTCAGAGCCAGCCTCTTCCAGAGCGCAAAGTCAAGTTGTCATTCTAATCATGTATCTGAATCTCATCATCATCTGCCTCATTGTCTCCACCAACAGGGGTAACAGTTTGGGAATGAGGGTCTACATTATGCTTAGACCCTTCTTCATCTCGGCCTGGATCCGACTCACAAAGATTTTGGGCATCGGTGCAGATCATTTCCTCGTCTTGACTCACTGAAGCTTTGGAGCAGACCGCTGATTCCCAGACTATAGTATGAGTGAACAGCTCTGCAGACTCACCCATTTGTATTAACCCATAGTCAGTAGGGCAGCTGGGGATTTGTGAGCTGTAAGGAAGCAAGTGCGATTGGGGTGACACCTCTGAGCACTGGAGTGTTTGTGATGTTGAAGTTGAGGTAAAGGAGAGCCCACTTGATGGAGCGCTTGATATCCATTGCAGAACTTGCTCCTTTTGGGCATCATCTAAAAGTTTAAGCGATGCTCTGCTGCGTAAGAAAGGGATGATAGCAGATTGTCTACGAAAAAAAGTAGATATTTTAGTTTGGCTTGAAGACGATACTAGTTTTTCCTGTAATACTCCGCGAAACTGATAGTTGTCCCAGCTGTCTGTGGCGGGGCATGACATTGATGGGATCGATTGCATGAGTTTTAAGTTTTTCCAGCCCAGTAGGCCTAAACAGGTCACTGACCTACCTGACTATTTTTTGGTAAGATTCCACAAAACTTGTTCTACCACAAAAGTTGATCCACCTGTGTGTGGTGGGGCATAACATTGATGAGAGCGCTTGCATGAGTTTTGAGTTTATCCGGCCCACTAGGCCCAAACAGGTCACTTACCTACCTCTCTGTTATTTCCTATAGTACTCCACAACACTTATAGTTGTCCCACCTGTGTGTTGCATGGCATGTCATTGATGGTAGCATTTGCGTGAGCTTTGAGTTTATCCAGCCCAGTAGGCCTAAACAGGTCACTGATCTACCTCTATTATTCTCTGTAATACGCCACGAGACTGATAGTGGTCCCACCTGTGTGTGGCGGGGCATAACATTGATGGGAGCGCTTGCATGAGCTTTGAATTAATCCGGCCCAGTAGGCCTAAACAAGTCACTGATCTACCAGACTTGTTTTTACGGTAATATTCCACAAAATGTGTAGTTGTTCCACCTGTATGTGGTGGGGCATAACATTGATGTGAGCGTTTGCATGAGCTTTGAGTTTATCCAGTCCACTAGGCCTAAACAGGTCACTTACCTACCTCCCTGTTATTTCCTATAATACTCCACAACACTTATAGTTGTCCCACCTGTGTGTTGCATGGCATCTCATTGATGATAGCACTTGCGTGAGCTTTGAGTTTATCCAGCCCAGTAGGCCTACACAGGTCGCTGACCTACTTCTCTATTATTTCCCGTAATATTCCACGAAACTGATAGGTGTCCCACCTGTGTGTAGCAGGGCATAACATTGATGGGAGCGCTTGCATGAGCTTTGAGTTTATCCAGCAAAGTAGGCCTAAAGAGGTCACTGACCTACCTGACTAGTTTTCCGGTAATAATCCACGAAACTGATAGTTGTCCCACCTGTGTGTGGTGGAGCGCAACATTGATGGGAGCACTTGCATGAGCTTTGATTTTATCCAGCCAAGTAGGCCTAAACACTGTCCTACCTCTCTATTATTTCCTGTAATAATCCACGAAACTGATAGTTGTCCTACGTGTGTGGCGGGGCATAACATTCATGGGAGCGCTTGTATGAGCTGTGAGTTTATCCAGCCCAGTAAGCCTAAACAGGTCACGGACCTACCTTACTAGATTTTCCAGTAATATTCCTGAAACGTATAGTTGTCCCAGCTGTATGTGGCAGGGCATCACATTGATGGGAGAACTTGCATGAGCTTTGATTTTATCTGGTCCACTAGGCCTAAACAGTTCACTTACCTACCTGAATAGTTTTTCTGATAATACTCCACGAAACTTATAGTTGTCCCATCTATTTGTGGCGGGGCATAACATTGATGAGAGTGCTGGCATGCTCTTTCAGTTTATCTGGCCCACTAGGCCTAAACAGGTCACTGACCTACCTGAATAGTTTTTCTGGTAATATTCCATGAAATTTATAGTTGTCCCACCTGTGTGTGGTGCAACATAACATTGATGGGAGTACTTGCATGAGCTTTCAGTTTATCCAGGCCACTAGGCCTATAGAGGTCACTGACCTACCTCTCTAGCTTTTTCTGTAATACTCCACAAAACATATAGTTGCTGAGCAATGTTTAACCTTGAAATGCTAGGCCAGGTCATGTTCCAGACCCTGTGCCATGCATGCAGGCTGGACTATTCAGCAATTTCTGGTCTGGGACAACTGATGCCATTTTGCTGTGGTCTGACCATTGGGAAGAGTAAGTACTCTTGTTGGGGTCCCCTTGCTGTGTGGTTCATGATTTGAGCAGAGTGTGACATGCCTATACCTGTGTCTCATCCTCCTTTTACTCCTCCACCTCTTTTTACTTAATGTAGCAAACTACTGCCACTTTTCCCTTGTAACTCAATTTGTCCATTTGTCAATTCAAAGTCAGTTTCACTTACCTTTGAAATTTTAGGTGAATGTTAACCACCTTCTATTTTGAAGTGCTTTGGAAGAGTGTGCAGGCTGGCACAAACTGTGTCTCATGCACCCATGCTACGCCATGAGACTATTTGTACTGTGGGTAGATTGCTGTCACTTTTCCTGATGTTTGTTGTCTATTCTGAGTATTTTGGCAGCTATTGGACACCTTTGAAGGTGTTTTCTATGTGTTTGCTGTAGCCTGCCATTGATTCCAATGGTGTTCGACGGTGTTCGACGAACAATTCGTCGAAAATACCTCAATTCGGTGAATCGAATTTGAACACTTAAAGGGAACCTGAAGGATTTTGAACACAAAACTGAAGGATGTGCACTTTAGCTGAGCGCACAGGAAAACGCGGTCTGCAGCATTTTCCTATGCGTTCAGCAAAAGCACACATCCTGTAGCTTTGTGTGTGGCTGGTTGTCAAGGTAAACAGTGGGTTTCTATGGGGCAAGCCCATTGGGGCGTGAAAAAGACAGCAGGAGGCGGCAAGAGGGACAAAAGAGGACAAAAGGGGGCCCCCCGGTTCATTAACATACACCCAAGTAAGTTATAAATACATTTTATTAAACAGTCACAGGGCACATTTAGCACAGAAAGGGATAGTTAGAGAAGTAATAGAAAAGTGCAGGGACAGGTAGTGATAGCCTAGGGGACTTTATCTAGGTGACAACTTCACTTTAAGTGGTGGCTCATCACTAATTAGCACCTGTACAATGCTATAGAAACCTAGAAAACTTGCACTGTTTTCAGACCTTGAAGAATGTAGTTGGTCACACCTACCCTAGACGTTTCTGTGGAAGTAGCCAGGGGGCTAAAGGAATCCTTGAGCTCTTTCCACACAACTTCAGCTCTCCATGGACTCTCTTAGGCCCTTGGCCTATGGTGCTTTGTTTGATGTTTTTTTTTCATGCAGATTGAGAATCTACATCAAAATTTGTATGTCTATCCTGAGGCCAGCAGTGTGTAGGACAGGTCAGAAGTTTACTGCGCCCACATTGTATTTTTGTAGTTCAGATTTCTTTTTTATGCCCCCAAATCTGTACCAAATCTGCAATATAAACTCAGAACTCTCATAGACTTTGCTGGCTTCAGGATAGACATGCAGATTCTCAAAATCTGCTTCCAAAAAAGCAAATAATATGGTGGGGCCACAGTGGGATTCCTTGCTGCATGAAGCCAGCTGTGTAGCCTGAAATAAAATAAATAAATAAATAATGGAAAAACAAGTGTTGGGCTCCACCCTATGTTTAATTGACCGCCAAGGTAAATCTAGGCAGCTGGGGGCTATCACTCTCAGTATGGTGTGGGCCCATCATTATTGGTCCCCGCCATGCTATAGAATAGCATCCCGCATCCAACCCTTAAATTGGTGCATTCATATGAAGCTCCAAATTCTGGTGCTTTACCAGGCACTTCCATTTGCCCATTTGCCATGTAGTGGTGGCAAACTACTTAATAAGGGGTTATTGCCAGCTTTGCATTGGCAGCTGACATTAAGCTTGAAATTCTTAATGTCCGGCCATTGTTAGACCTGGTCAAAAAGAATTTCAAGTAAATAGTAAAGAAGACACCACACAGAGAGACAACATTTTAGTAGAAATAAAACCCCACCTGGACTCCATTTTTATTACTCCCTCATACCCATACTCAATCCTCTGCAATAATCTTCTTGATTTTAGGCTGTGGTGAAGAACATAGCGTCCTGTCACCTCAGCCTCCAAACATTAAATGAATAAACTGTCAGCTCCGGTCTAGTAAGCGGTGACTCCTGAAGTCACCCGATGACAGGTCAGGTAAGCATATTACCCGCTATGGTTAGCGGCCACCATGCTTACCTTAACGGTCTATTCGGCAAACATATGCCCTTTCGGTGAACCGAACCCAAACTTTAAAATGTTCGCCCATCTCTAGCATGGAGCTCTGATAGAAACATTTTAAAATGCTATTAATGAGATGTTTGGATTGTTGTTGCTATCTGTTTTGGTGCTAACACACAAAAAACATGACTGTGTCTTATGGGCACTTATGAAGGTTTGTAATTAGCTAAAATTCTCAAAATTTGTAACAAATGTATTTAATATCTTACTCTGTGACTCAGGAAATGCAATCTCTTCTTTTAATGTTATTTTTTTCTTCGATCAAAGATTGTTAAAGTTCTGTTTTCTTCTTATTGATCGAGTCCTGTAAATACTGCACTATTCTGTATGCAAAAATCTTTCTGATCAATGTTTTTGATTTAGAAGACCTTACCAACCTATTTGTTTCTCATAATGTGTGCTCTTTTGTGCAAGACAAGCTATTTGTAGAGTGGACCCTAGGCATAATTTTTCAACTGAGAAAAAGAAAGTGTGGAGTTAATTAACTACTTGTGCAAATGAAATGCAAAAATAGGAAAAATCAAAATGTTGGATAGAAACAACTAAGCAATGGAATAAAACAGAAACCCTATACATCATTTGTACGCTTATGAAGACACTTTTCTTTTTTTTGTCATATGGTAGTCAATGACATTTTTTGCACCAAATTCTTCAAAATTGCCTATGTTGTTCATGAATTTTGCATAAAATTAAAAAGCTCTTTAATTATGTCTTTACATTTTTAGCAACTTTTTGAAGCAAAAAAAGTTATTTGTTCTTCTAAAATATCACAAAAATGTGTTAAAAATACATACTGTATGTGCATAAAATCACTCCAGTGGTGGGCTGGTGGACATGTGCAAAAAAAAGTTATGACTATGTCAATAATTTGTTATACTTGAAAAAGTAAAAGATATTACATTTTGATTGCTATTTTAAAACAAAAGACTGCAGCACAACAACTTAAGGGAGTTTGGCTAGGATCACACTTGACAGTCAGCTTTTCTGCATTTCCAAAACCTGATTCTATTTTTGGAAAATGCCATTTTTTAATCTAAAAAACAATATGCTTTAACGCATGCGTTAACACATGGTACCTATATGTACCATGCGTTAATAGATGCGTTTCCCATAGGACCCCATGTTAAAAAAACGCTATGCATTGGAGCCTATAAAGGATCAGTTTTTCAACTTGGAAAAACTGATGGTTTTAACGGATCCAGGGCTCAAGTGTGACCCTAGGCTTTTTTTTCTTATGAGGTCTCCTTCAAATTATCCAGCTTTATTCCACACTAAACGTGATAGGTTAGGGCGGCTTCACACTGCGGCGTGATCCGGTCCGGGTCTGTTCGGGAGGACTCTGACAGCCACGGACCGGATCAGCACACAGGACTGGGGGGACATTTTGCCCTCTGGTCCTTTGTCCAGCGCACGCAGCTGCAGCCACTGGCAGGACAGGACCGCGGCGCCCGCGGTCCTGACTTATCAGCAGCGGGAACTGTGTGCGCTGCACACCGGACCGGAGGGCATAATAGCCCCCCAGTCCTGTGTGCTGATCCGAACAGACCTGGACTGGATCACGCCGCAGTGTGAAGCAGCCCTTAGATGGCTTTCTGTGAAGTTGTTCTTCCAAAATTGGAATTGAAAGAAGTACAGTAATGATTGTGAGGGATTTTTTATTTCAATTTAAGAGTCTGACCTCACAAATGCTGTTTAGTCTGTGCGGAAAATTCTGCCAATGCACTCTAAACTCCTCCAAAATAGTGAAGAGCTTTATATTTACCGTATTTTTCGCTTTATAAGACGCACCTGATTATAAGACGCACCCCCAATTTTGGTGAAGGAAAAGAGAAAAAAATTATTTTTAATGTTAAATGGGGTCCGTCTTATAATGCCAGTGTCCGTCTAACAAATCATATACATATATGTCCCACATAGCCCCCTCATCCTGGTACATGGTCCCTCATCCTAGAATTAGCCGCCTTAATCTGGATATGGCACCCTTATATTGGATATAGCCCCCTTGTGCTGGCACACATACCCCATAGCTGGCACACGTACCCCATAGCTGGCACACGTCCCCTATTGATGGCACACGTCCCCTTGTGCTGGCACACGTCCCCCACTGCAGGCACACGTCCCCCACTGCAGGCACACGTCCCCTTGTGCTGGCATACGTCCCCCACTGCAGGCACACGTCCCCCATTGATGGCACACGTCCCCTATTGATGGCACACGTCCCCCACTGCTGGCACACGTCCCCTATTGATGGCACACGTCCCCCACTGCAGGCACACGTCCCCTTGTGCTGGCATACATCCCCCACTGCAGGCACACGTCCCCCACTGCAGGCACATGTCCCCTTGTGCTGGCATACGTCCCCTACTGCAGGCACACGTCCCCCATTGATGGCACACGTCCCCTATTGATGGCACACGTACCCCACTGCTGGCACACGTCCCCTATTGATGGCACACGTCCCCTTGTGCTGGCATACATCCCCCACTGCAGGCACACGTCCCCCCTTGATGGCACACGTCCCCCCTTGATGGCACACGTCCCCCCTTGATGGCACACGTCCCCCCTCCATTATAAAGATGGTCTCTCGCCCTGCAATTCCCCCATCATTAATATGACCCCCACGCTGGCCGGCAGCAGATAGAATAAAAAAAGCGCCTCCTTCCTCACCCTCCGGCGCTAAGCTCGAAGCGTCACCGCCGGCTCCTGGTTTCCATGGTGCTCGGCTTCTTCCGCCCATGTGATCGGGCATACAGTGATGACATCATCGCCCGATCACATGGGCGGAAGAAGCCGAGCACCATGGAAACCAGGAGCCGGCGGTGACGCTTCGAGCTTAGCGCCGGAGGGTGAGGAAGGAGGCGCTTTTTTTATTCTATCTGCTGCCGGCCAGCGTGGGGGTCATATTAATGATGGGGGAATTGCAGGGCGAGAGACCATCTTTATAATGGAGGGGGGGGAAACAGCATATGGAGGGGTTGGGTATATTAAGTGCGGGGCCATATGCAGGACATGGGGCTGCAGAGACAGCGGGGGGGGCGGCGGAGGTCAGGCTCATTTAATATGCACTGCTCCCCGCCGTCCACCTCTCAGTGCAACTTCAGCACTGAGAGGTGGACAGCGGCAGTGCATATTAAATGAGCGGGAGCAGGAGATCTCCCCGCTCTCTCTGCAGCCCCGCAGCCAGCCCACTCCAGCCTCGGACACGCTCCAGAGCTGCCCCCCAGCCTCCCCTGCCTCCCCATATTCGGATTATAAGACGCACCCCCCACTTTCCCCCAAACTTTGGGGGAACAAAAGTGCGTCTTATAATCCGAAAAATACGGTACATCTTCCACCAATAGTTTTAGACTGAGATATCAGACAAGCTTGTATACAGTGGTTGTGGCATTAAGAAAACACATTTAATATTGCTTTTCATAAGAAAAATAAAAATAAAGAAAAAAAGGGGCACTCACTGTTATGCCTGTTGAAGTGCGGGACATGTACGAAACAGCTGTCGTCCTCAATGCTCTTCTGATGTCTTTCTAGACCTGCCTTGTTTTAATGGACATGAAATAAAGGATTTTGTTTTAGACATAATGGTGAGTGCCGCTTTTTTCTTTTTCTTATGAAAGTATAAATTGCCATTTACAGCATGTATAAGCTTTGAAAGCTCATTTATCCAATACTATATGCCAGTGCATTTGCTCTAACTGCTTCAGGTGGTGTGGAACTTCTCTTTTTCATATGGGGGAACATTTAATATTGCAATAGTCTGTAAAATATATGAATACAGGAAAGTAAATTTGGATGCATAGGCTCAGTGTTTGGCTTTGTTGCACTGGAGTCCTTGACAACACAGGCAATATCTACAATATCTAAAGGCCACGTTACACAAACAGATATACTGGTCACAGATCTCTGGTTGCAGTGAAATCATGGACACATTGCTCCATTTTGTACACAGCCACAAAATGGAACAATGTGTCCATGATTTCACTGCAACCAGAAATCTGTTCAGACGTTGGACACAGAAGTTGGTGTGTGTAAAGTGGCCCTAAGAGTTGCTTAATCCTAAACAGGCAGCAACACAGCAGATAAAGAACACACCCCCTCAAGAGTTTAGATTTCACATTACATTAGATGTAAGGATGTAATAAACTTCCTCACAGGCAGTGTGGATGGAAAAACATTATAGCAGGGCTGACTGCTATGAGAGATGGTGAGGCTGGTTTCACACTGTAGTTTTTTTTCCTGATCAGATTCCATCAGGTTTGTGTGCCAAAACCAGGAGAGGAACCAGGGGAGGAACTTGCAGAGAAAAAATATAATTGAAAGATTGACACCTGTTCTGAGTTTTGGAGACACTCCTGGTTTTGACACACAAACCTGATCGAACCTGATCAGGAAAAAAACTGAAGTGTGAAACCAGCCTAAGCTGAATAGTTTACAATGTGACGCTGCTGATCTTAGTTACATTTTCTAATCATGCAGGAGGTAAGACCAATAAATTAAAACCTGATCATTACATCTCACACACTAATGGGGCCGTCACACGCATCAATGTCGTCAGTGATCTGATCGCTGACGACATTGACGGATGATCGCTGGTGAACTGTCACACAGGCAGACTCACCAGCGATCATTTTACCAGCGACATCGCGGAAATGATTTCTATATCGTTTCCACGATGTCTGCAGGCTGGTATCCAGGGTAAACTGGGGTCCCTAGTTACCCGCTGTGTACCTTAGATACCAGCCGGTGAGCGGAGAAGGCTGGTAACTAAGGTAGACATCGGGTATCTAGGCAGCACGCGCTGCCTAGTTACCCGCAGTTTACCCTGGATACCAGCTCCCAGCGCTTCCTGAGAGGCGCTGGTAGCTGGCTGATCGCATCTCCCGGTATCACACCCAGTGGGGGACTGTCGTCAGGTTTTAGAACAGATTCTAAAACCTGACGACCATCAACCAGCGATTTATCGCTGGTTGATTCAGCATGTCACACACGTCAATATCGCTGCAACGTCACGTGCAGCAGTGATCGTGCACGCGATATTGACGCGTGTGATGGCCCCATAAGTTACCTAAGCTATTGTTTGAACATTTTATTTCTCTCCTATATTTCTGCCTGCTTACGACTGTGCAACTCATAGAGTGGGAAGTACATTCCTGTAGTAAAAAAGACTTAAAGGGACTGTGTCAGGTCATTTTTCAGTATGTTTCAGGTCATTTTTCAGTATGATACTAATAGTACCCTTGCGTGCATGGACAAACCTTTTAAAAACATGTCAAATCATTATTGTACCGTTTATGGTACCTTTACACGCTGCAACAGGATGGTGGCAACAACCGGGTGCTTCACATGCACGAGCACGCACAAACGGTTGCAAACGGTAATCGCACCACTTTTACACGCCGCAACAAGTGCGCTACGGTAGGTTACATCTATCTCTGGATACACCGCCGGGTGCCACAAGTTACCCTCTGTAGCTTACCTTACCTCATTTACACGCCGCAATAACAAGGTAATATGGGCGGAACAAAGGCAGCAGGGACAACACATAGGCGTGCTACAATTGTGGATTACGAGAATTCCGTACGCTGATAGGACAAAGCAATAGCATCATGATTGGCCAGCCAGCGCAGGAGGCTGACTAATACATGACACTCGAGCAATTGTGTAGTGTGACTGGTCAGCTCATTAAATATGCCGCCCTATGCAGCGTCTACCAATCGTAACGCAGGAGCTTCCACCAATGATCGCTGATGGGGCGGGGTAACCCGGAGCCTGTGTCACGCCCCAGGTACATAGCATGGTGTCGAAACAACCCTTCTGTTCCTTATTTACACGCCGATACAGGCCGAAACCATCGCCTTGAATGCCACCTGTTTTAGGGCGCTGCTCTGAAACAGGTGACTCCAGTGGCGGGTGGCAACAACCGTCTTCACACGCCGCTACCTCGGGTTGATTTGGCGGTGCAAGATACATTTCTCTCATGTACCCGGTTGTTGCCACCATCCTGTTGCGGCGTGTAAAGGTACCATTAGAGTTTTCTTGCTATGAGCATTTTTTCACCCTGGAGGGAGCTGCTGCATTAGTCCTGTCCATTACATTCACAGATGATTAGTCCTCCTGTGTTAAACTGTACATTCAAATAGGTCCAAAGAATAATGAAAACTGGGCACCACTCAGACTTACACCCATTCACAACTGATTTGGTACACCTCACAGTTACCCTTACAGACACATCCTGGATTCCTGTGTTGCTCACCCTCAGATCCACATGGACATATGAAAATTGATAACAATAGAAATGGACAGCACTCACCAGTCTTTCAAGTGTGCAGATTTTATTAAATGTGCGGGTTACACCAGTGCAGGGTGGGGGAGCTGAGATACCGGACTACAGTTTGCCGTTTCACGCGATATGCACTTCAACGGGTCCTGTGTATGGCATGTGTCATCAGATCCTCTCATTTGACAGGAAACCCTGTTTACATCACTGCCAATTTCTAATGTAATGTTGTATTAAAAATACAAATTCAAAATCTCAACAATGACTCAACCAAACAATTAAGAGCCTTCCACAATATAAACAATTCATAGCGTAAAAACATATATAAATAGTTAAATAAATATATACATATACACATATCACACTAGACATCATTTTAACAATTATTTTAAAGAGGATCTGTAACCCCCCAATGGATGTGAATCTAAGTCCAGCACTGAATGCAGCATGTCTGCTGCATTCAGGCAAGAGGGCCACCATAGCTCTGTGGGGCTGCTACCCCAATATATAGGCTTTTAAAAACTTACAGTAAAAATCCATGGAAGCGGGCCCTTGTGATTCAGGCACGTTGTCCACGGGCCCCTGCGCCTCTGTGCTGCCCATGTCCTCACTGCCTAGCTCGTTCCCTTCATGTCCTCCTCGCTCTGCGCGTTCTTGTGGTGTTGACACGAGCGCAGAGCGAGGAGGATATGAAGGGAACGAGCAAGGCAGCGAGGACATGGGCAGCACAGAGGCGCAGGGGGCGTGAAATGCCCCTGTGGACGAGGTACCTGAATCTTGGAGACTGTAGTCTATCTGGAAGGTTAATAGTTAAAGGGAACCTGACCCCTCCAAATCACCCTCAACCCTATCAATACCTGTCCCTGCACCATGAGATATCATTATTAGTGGTCCTTTTCTTTAAAAAATGCTAATAGATATACTCCTAGTTCGCTGGATTTTCTGCGGTCCTTGGAGGATCCCACAGGTGCGGGCTCCGGTGCCCGATAAGCTGCCGGGGTTGGACTCTCCGAAGTCCCTCTCATCCCTCAGGCTGACTGTCTGCGCCTGGGATAGCTTTCCTTCTCCTGGGTCCTCAGCCAAGGAACCCTCCTTCCTTCCTCAGGCTTACTGCCTGGCTGACTGAACTACTTCGCCATTCTGCTGAAAGACCTCTCTAGTTCCCCCTGGAGGTGGTTTTTATTCCCTCCCGGGTGCCTCCCACCATGTGATCTAGTGTGGGGGCGCTTGTGTGTAGGTTCCACCCATCAGCCTGAAATCTACTTGCAGCTGGAGTATCTGCACCGCTTTTATGGGTGCAGTACCCCTCTGTGACGCCTGCATTGCGGGGCGCCACATAACATTGCGAAAATCAACATTATGCACTTACATATGTGCGACTTCTTGTCCCTGAATAAGTCTCACAGGGCGTTCCCTGTGAGACTCTAAGTTCCCCTTAGCCGCTCATTATCACGCCCCAATGGGCGTGATAAATAATCCTAGTCCTCCTCGCCCTGCTGTATGGGCGTAATAGTCGATGTGATGCTATTTGCGTCACAGCCGGTCATATTGACGTCGGTACACCCTTTGGGTGTAAATCAAAAGCTGCGCATGCGCAATGCGCATGGTGAGGTCGGTGTACACCAAAAGGCATACAGCAGGATGAGGAGGACTAGGATTATTTATCACGCCCATTGAGGCGTGATAATGAACGGCTAAGGAGGGCTTGGAGTCTCACAGGGAACGCCCTTTGAGACTTATTCGGGGACAAGAAGTCGCACATATGTAAGTGCATAATATTGATTTTCGCAATGTTACACAGCGCATGTTTTACAGAAAAGGACCACTAATAATGATATCTCATGGTGCAGGGACAGGTATTTATAGTGTTGGGGGTTAATTTGGAGGGGTCAGATTCCCTTTAACATTTCAGCCTCATGTTAGAACATGTTGGGAGACCAGATGTGATGTCATAACCATGTGACTACAATAGGTGGAGCTAAATCCCCATAGAACATAATAAGTTTGCTCACTTAGCTCTGCCCACTATTGTCACATGATCATTATATCACACAAGTCCTTTAGCCATGCAAGTAAATAGTGAGTTAACTATTATCCTGCCAGACAGTCTTCCTCCTCCAAGGTGTAGACTGAAATGTAAAAGTATAAATGATTTTCTTTCACCTATAACATTTCACTATGAGCTCAGACAGGGATGATTAGAATAGTATTATAAAAGCTACAGGTACAGACAATGATCGCTGGGGGGGGGCATAAACCACCTGACAGGTTCCCTTTAAGATCAATAGCCTACCGTGCCTCCTTTTGTAATAAAGTTTTATGGAGATTTCTGCCTTTAGAGGATGGAAAAACCTGTTTCAAGCCCAAGAACCTCAACACATCAGGGTAACCAGCATTCCCTGAGGTAATTGATTAGCCTTGGGGAGCCTATCCCTGTGATCACTGAATTGTAGTGCTCTCGGAACCTAACATAAAGGGGTCCTATAGTTTTTCCCACATAAAATCTCTTACGGGGCAAAATACAGCACACACAATCCATTTAGTCTTGCAAAAAATGCAAGATTTTATGGTGTGGTATCTGTCACTGATGTGCACAGATTAGGCAGTGTAATGGTCTATAAAAAGATCAGTTTCTGCACTTAAAATTCCCCTTTAGGTGTTCTTTATTTAACCACTAGAAATAGGCCTGATGCTATTGCATTGGGAGGACAGTCTTTGTGCCTGTGTCCCCTTGTGCGCTCTCTTCTGTGCTGTCTCTTCCACTGTGTGCTCTGTCTTACTTGTGCCTTTCTCTCCGCTCTGTGTGCTCTCAGCCCCTGTGTGCTCTGCCTCTCCCCATTACTCTGCCTTCCCCTGTGCCTCTACCTCCCCTGTGCATTCTGCCTCCCTTGTGGCTTCGGCATCCCCTGTACCTTCTCCCTCCCCTGTGCCCCTGCCTCCTCTGTGCCTACTGGCTTCCATGTGCCTGCCTCCCATCACTGAGCCACTATACAATGCTCACCACCGAGGCACCAAACAGTGCTAACCACTGAGCTACTGTAAAATGCAGACCACTGAGCCACCATACAGTGCTGACTACTGAGCCACTGTACCATGCTAACCACTAAGCCACCATATACAGTGCTAACCACTGAGCCACCGCATAGTGCTAACCACTGATCTACCGTACATGCTAACCACTTAGCCACCATATACAGTGCTAACCACTGAGCCACCATACAATGCTAACCATTGAGTTACTGAAAAGTGCAGACCATTGAGACACTGTACAGTGCTAACTACTGAGCCACCATATATAGAGTGCTGACCACTGAGCCACCATACAGTGCTAACCACTGAGCCACCGTACATTGCTAACCACTGAACCACCGTACAGTGCTAAGCATAGAGCCACCGTACATTGCTAACCACTAAGCCACCATATACAGTGCTAACCACTTAGCCACCATATACAGTGCTAACCACTGAGCCACAATACAATGTTAACCACTGAGCTACTGTAGAGTGCAGACCACTGAGCCACCATACAGTGCTGACTACTGATCCACTGTACAGTGATAACCACCGAGCCACCATATACAGTGCTAAGCACTGAGCCACCACACAGTGCTAACCACTGAGCCACCGCACAGTGCTAACCACTGCACAATTCTAACCACTGAACCAGCACACAGTTCTAACCACGGAGCCACCGTACATTGCTAGCCACTGAGCCTCCACATACAGTGCTAACCACTAAGCCACGGCACAGTTCTAGCCACTCAGCCCCGGCGCAGTTCTAGCCACAGAGCCACCGTACATTGCTAACCACTGAGCCACCATACTGTGCTAACCACAGAGCCACTATATAGAGTGCTAACCACTGATCCGCCATACAGTGCTAACCACCGAGCCACCATACAGTGCTAACCACTGAGCCACCATTCCGTGCTAACCACTGAGCCACCAAAACACTTAGCCACCTTATACAGTGCTAACCACTGAGCCACCATATACAGTACTAACTATTGTGTCACCATATAGAGTGCTAACCACTGAGCCACCATATACAGTACTAATCACTGAGCCACTATTTAGTCCTAACCACTGAGCCACCATATACAGTATTAATCACTGAGCCACCACTCAGTGCTAACCACTGAGCCACCATACACAGTTCTAACCACTGAGCCACCATACAGTGCTAACCTCTCAGTCACTGTATAGAATGCTAACCACTGAGCCACAATACAGTGCTAACCACTGAGCCACCATACAGTGCTAACCAGTGGGCCACCATATACAATGCTAACCACTGAGCCACCATATACAGTGCTAACCACTGAGCCACCATATACAGTGCTAACCACTGAACCACCATACAGTGCTAACCACTGAGCCACCATACAGTGATAACTACTGAGCCACCTAAACACTGAGCCACCATATACAGTGCTAACCACTGAGCCACCATACAGTGCTAACCACTGAACCACCATACAGTGCTAACCACTGAACCACCATACAGTGCTAACCACTGAGCCACCTAATCACTGAGCCACCATATACAGTGATAACCACTGAGCCACCATACAGTGCTAACTACTGAGCCATCTAAACACTGAGCCACCATATACAGTGCTAACCACTAAATCACCATAGGGTGCTAACCACTGAGCCACCATACAGTGTTAACCACTAAACCACCATACAATGCTAACCACTGAGCCACCATACAGTGCTAATCATTGAGCTGAGCCAGCTTTAAATCTCCCGCCAATACCACACCGCTCAGCTGATTTGTCGAGAGCCGTGAGTGCATGACCAATCCCCTGAGCAGCGCAGTATTGGTGGGAGATCTAAACCTGCCTGCCAATATCTCTCAGCAAAGCGGCTTGCGGCTTGGTGGGAGATTTGAATCCCGCGCCGCTCAGCCAATCTGAGCGGCGCAGGATTCAAATCTCCAGCCAAGGCGCGAGCCACTTCTCTGATTGGTCGCCGCTCACCGTGGTGACCAATCAGCGAAGCGCGATTTAAATCATGCACCAAGAGTGCTGATTGGTCGCCGTGGCTGGCTGCGACCAATCAGCGAAGCGGCTCACGGCTTGGTGCAAAGGCACGAGCTGCTTTGCTGATTGGTTGCCGCTCACAGCGGCAACCAATTAATGAAGCACAATTTAGATCACGCGCCGCTTCACTGATTGGTCACTGTGTTCGGCGGCGACCAGTGAAGCGGCTCGCGGCTTGGCGGGAGATTTGAATGGCGTGGGATTCAAATCTCCTGCTAAGCTGCACGTGACTGCGCTGATTGTGCGCCGCGTTTACCAGCGACCAATCAGCAAAGCGCAATTTAAGTAATGCGGCTAGCACCACTGATCTCCTGGTGTTAGATTGAGATCTGTGTCACTCACTTTTGTCACTTGTGTCACTATCCCACAATGGTGCTGCGGTGCATTGTGGGATAGCGACATAAGCACCGGAAGTCTGTGACCAGGGCCGCACCGTCCATTGGACAGTGTGAGCCCTGTCATTCAGGCGGCAGCCGGCAGGGGGAGCGGCAGTGCAGAAGGGGGCGGCGCCTCATGCACACAGCCTCCCCCTGTCATGGCGCCGGCGGCGCACCGGAGGTAAGCGGCGACCCGGGGAGAGAGGCACAGAAGGGGCGGCAGCGCTGCCCGCGGGGCAATAGCACCCCAAAGGTACTCACGGCCGCGGGCGGCAATGACTGCCGGTGCCGCGGCTCAGGCGGCAGAGGGGGCGGCAGTGCTGGGCTCCGGTAGCACCCCCCCCCCCCCCCGTAATCAGTGCCGCGGCTCAGGCGGCAGAGGGGCTTGGTGCACCCCTGTCTGTGACACATATTATTGGTTATTATATATTAGAAGATTTTTTAAAGATCAGCCTTTAAACGATTACTTACCAAAATATCACATCTAGACCTACGTCTGTAGGTAATAGATGGTGGATCAAGCTGAATACCGTTCAGGTCCCTATCAGACTTAACCAGTGCCAATGCTTTAGAAAAGATATTTTTATAGCATTAAACATGGGTCCATATTTAAAATTAAAAATGAAAAAAGAAACACTTATGATTATTCTTATTTATATTCTTACATTGTTTTTTTATTTTTATTTTTAGGTATATATGGCAAGGTTTTTGCCCTGCCTCTTGTAAAATCTTTTCTGGATAGTCCCTGAGTAATAGATCTTTTTCAAGCTCATCAGTCGTTGGTTGAAATTATTCACATCATTATTGATTCTCTTAAAGCGCAGGGACTGGCTGAATGGCAAAGACCGCTTAGTATGCATTGGGTGTGCAGTTGAGAAATGTAGGTAAGAATTAGCAGCAGTGGTCTCTCTATGTACAGATCTTATTATGCAGTTATCAGTGAACTTTAAGATGGGTGTTGCCGAAGACAGAGGTGAATAGCATATTAAAGTATTTTTTTTCATTAAGATACATGATGAACAAATTAAGGTCGGCTTCTGACCTATCCCAGACGATTAAGTCTTTGTCATTATATCTAATGTAAACCTTTAAGTGCTTCAAAAAGGGATTGTTTAGGGAACATACCATCTCATCTTCAAATACCGCTAAAAATAGATTTGCGAGGGTACAAGCGACTGGGGTACCCATAGCTGTACCCTCACATTGTAGGTACCATAAATCTAAGAAGATGAATGCATTATGCCCCACTATGTTATTTTCAATAGCACTATCCATTAGGATTTTTCTAATGGCTTGTACACCAAGATCTTGTGGAGTTCGCATGTGTAAGGCTAGGGACAGGCTTGGTTTTGAACCCACGTTTCCAGGCAGCGCTAATACCGGACAGCGTGGAAATGGGGTCCCATAGAAACTCTTTGTGTACCTTAGTTACAGTCGCACACAGAGTTCCGGAGGTGCACATTAGCTGAGCGCACAGGAAACGCTGCCTGCAGTGTTTTCCTGTGCGCTGAGGAAAAGCAGCCATCCTACAGCTCTGTGTGCGGCTGTAACTAAGGTACACAAACGGTTTCTATGGGGCACCATTTGCAGGCAGCGCTTGCCGTTAATGCTGTCCGGTATTAGCACTGCCTGGAAACGTGGGTTCAAAACCAAATCTGACCCTAGCCTACGTAATCTTTTAAAGGCTGACTCTTTAAAAACATAGTGGTTTAATAAAGATCGTCTAACGGTGAATTTTAAGTGCAGAAACTGCTCTTTTTGTAGCTACTATTACACAGGCAATTCTGTGCACATTAGGGGCCCGTTACACAGTTCCACCTCGCCGGCGATGTCGGCGGGGAATCATGAGACAACATCGCCGGTGAGCTGTCACACGTAGCAACTCGCCGGCGAACTCGCCGGCAAGTAGCGGCGGTGACCGCTCACTGGGCTGCCCAGAAACCCAGCAACCGGTAACCCGCAATATTAAACATTGTGGATCGCCGCGTTACACAGGGCAATCAGGCATGATCGCACCGTTCAGATCGCCAGGTTTCACAACACTGCTGTGAAACCTGGCGATCATTCTGAGGAGATTTTTCGCCATAGAATTGCCCTGTTACACTGGGCGACTCGCCGGCAATGGTGTTGCGATCAGGCCATGCCCCTGTATCGCCGGCACAATTGCCGGCGATGTGGTACCGTGTAACGGGCCCCTTAGGGACAGACACTGCACCTAAAATTCTTGGATTTCTTGCAAGAATAAATGGCATGTGTATGCTGTCCTCTGTCCTTGTAAGAGATTTTATGTGGGGAAAGCTATAAAACCCCTTTATGTTAGGTTCCAGGAGCACTACAATTCCATGCCGGTAGCCCTGATGTGTTGAGGTTCTTGGGCCCAGAGCAGGTTTTTCCATCCCCTAGAGGTGCAGATCTTCATAAATCTTTATTACAAATGGAGGCACGGTGGAGTATTGAGCTTAATGCACAAGGTGCCTCCGGTTTAAATGACAAATTAGATCTATTAGTTTTTCTCTGAATTTCTGTCAGCCTACTGTATTTTTATGGTTTTTAGTTTTTCTGCAAAATATCCTTATTTAATGGTAAGAATGTATCTTTAATCTTGGATTTTCTGGTTTTCTCTGTCTCAAAGTACACGATCATACATTTAAAATGATGGTTAAAATGGTGCGTAGTGTTATATGTGTATATGTATATATTTATTTAATTATTTATATATGTCTTCACACTATGTATTGTTTATATTGTGGTAGGTACTTAATTATTTGGTTGGGTCATTGTTGCGATATTTGAATTTGCGTTTTTAATACAGCACTATATTAAAAAATTGGCTGTGACGTAAACAGGGTTTCCTGTTAAATGAAAGGATCTGACGTCACACGTCATACACAGGACTCATTGAAGCGCACATCACGTAAAACAGCATACTGTAGTCCGGTATCTCTGCTCCCCCTCCCTGCACTGATGTAACCCGCACGTTTAATAAAATCTGCACACTCGGAAGACTGGTGTGTGCCATCCATTTCTATTGTTATCAATGTTTTTAAATATTCACTCCTTCTCAGCAGCTCTCTCCTCCCTCTTCCTTCCTCTCTTTGCTCTCACAGTAAGCTTTCAGTTTTAATTAGGAGATTTGATAAGGAGGGAGAAATTTCGGGCGCACATCTTACCTGATCTAGATAAGTTATCTACTACATTTGTTTCTCTAAGCAGGAATCCATGCTGTCCTGTGACAAATCTATGTTTTATTTGACCTTTTGTGCGTCAACAGGCTGTTGGGAGCATGGACCAGGGGGGTAAGCGGCTGCTTTGAGTGTGGACTGGGAATGGGTGAGCAGGCTGCTTAAAGCATGGACAGTGCGCGGGTGAACAGGCTGCTGGGAGCATGGACTGGGTGATGGTGAGCGGGCTGTTGGGAGCTTGGACCAGGGGATGAGTGGGCTGCTAGGCGCATGGACCGGGCAGGGTTTTGGGTGTGGACCAGGCAGGGTGGAATCATGGATCAGGGTGACGGGGCTGTGGGGAGCATGACTAGGTGGGTGCATAGACTGGGCAGGGTGGAAGCGTGGGCCGGGCAGGGATGGGAACATGTGCTGGGCAAGGGTGGGAGCTGCGGCAGGCATAGACCAGGTGGGGGTGGGAGCATGGATTGGGTAAGGATGGGAGCGTGAACCAGGGTGAAGGGGCTGTGTGGATCATTGATCGGACAGGTGTAGGAGCTGGGATGGTGGGGCTGCGGGGAGTGTGGGATGGGCTGAGGGGACTGCGGGGAGCATTGACCGGTGAGTGTTAGAGTGTGGACTGGACAGAGGTCAGAGTATGGATTGGACAAGGGTGGGAACAGGGACCGCTGTGAAGGGGTTATGGGGACCATTGACCAGCCCAGGGTGGGAGCACGAACCAGGTGGGGTTGTGAGCATGAACCAGGTGGGTTTATGAGTGTGGACCGGGTGGGAGTGTGAGTGTAGACCAGCTGCGGGTGGGAGCGTGGACTAGGAGTGGGTGGGAGTGTGAATCATGGTGAGGGGGCTGAAGGGAGCATGGACTGGGTGGGATTCTTAGCATGGACTGGGTAGGCATGGGAGTGTGGACCAGGCAGGGATGTGAGCATGGACCGGGTGGGGGTGGGAAAGTGACCGAGGCAGGGGTTGAAGTGTTGACTGGTCAGGAGTGGGAGCATGGACCAGGGTGAAGAGGCTGCAGGGTGCATGGACCGGGTGGGTGTGTGAGTGTGGACCAGGCAGGAATAGGAGTGTGGACCGGGTGTGAATTGCAGCATGGACTGGGTGAGGTGGGAGTGCAAACCATGGTGAGGAAGCTGCAGGGAGCATGGACAAGGTGCAGATGTGAGCATGAACCAGGTAGGGATGGGAGTGTGGACCAGGCAGGAGTGTGAGCATGGATTGGAGGTGGGAGCATGGACCAGGCAGGGGTTGGAGCATTGACTGGGTGGAGGTGAGAGCATCGACTGGGATGCGGAAGCTGCAGGGAGCATGGACTAGGTAGGGGCGTGAATGTGGACTGGGTGGGGTTCTGAGCATGTACGGGCAGGGGTGTGTGTGTGAACCGGGTGATCGTGTGAGTGAGGATCAGGTAGGGGTGGAAGTGTTGAATGGGTGAGAGTGAGAGTGTGGCCTGGGCATGGGTGGGGGTGTGGACCAGGATGCAGGCCTGCAGTGAGCATGGACCTGGTGAGGGTTGTGAGTGTGGATGGAGCAGGAATGTTAGTGTGAATCGGGCGGGGGGGTGAATGTGGACCAGGGTGAGGGGGCTAAGTGGGGTAAGCGAGGTGTATGGGCAGCAGTACTTGTCTGCAAACTGTGAGTTTGACCACCTGTGATGATGTCACTGTCACGTGATCAATTACGTGAACCTGATCACATAACTGTGACATCATCATAGGTACTGTATGCAAGGCAGAGGTGAGTCGGAGGTGTGCGGCAGGGTGGGTATGGAGGGGAGGTGTGGCGGGCAGCGAATGCAGTGTCAGTTTTGGTCGTCGGTTCCACCAACAGAGGTCGCCATAGTTTGACCCCCATCATTTAGTTGTCTGAATATGGTGACCGAAATTTATTCTGGCCTCTAGCCAGTCAGATGAAAGGAGGACACGATTGGAAGTTGATGAAGGACGCCACAAGGTACTGTAAGTATTATACATACTATATTATTATAATAGATTATATTGGCAAAGAAGGCGGATTATAGCGAACACTGAATCAAGCTAATGGCGTCACTGTCAGATCAGAGGTAACATCATCCTGCTCTCTACCCAGTAAAAAGATACGCCCTGAGGCTTGGCTACTGGGCTCAAATAGAACTGGTCTTTTTTGTTTGCTGAGTATCTCATGTTGTTCATGTTTTTCCTTAGCAGTAATGTATGCTTATATTTCATTGTTTGCATTCCTTAGCATTTCAGAGGGAAATTGACTCTTCATTGTACTATTTGTTATGATTAGTATGCACCTGTTCAGACCTGCAGCTTAGGAAAAGCCATCCATTTTCTTATTTACCACTAGCTGCGAGCCCGATGCGATTGCATCGGGATTCTAGAATCTGTGTATAGTTTATTTATTAAGAGTTTAAAATAATAATCCAATTCTTCCATGATATCTTTCCATTAACTACATATGTTTGTATGGTGGATATCATTTGTGGAAAATTGAACTATTATGTTGTAAGGGTCTTAGAACACAAAGTAGCAATACGTGTTATTTTCTCAACCGGTTTCTTTGAGAAATCAATATTAGTATTCTGCCTATTGGCCAGTTTGTGTCAGCCCACCAATCGCGGCAAGATGTCATAACGTCTGGTGGGTCCCTACTCTAACTAAATCCGAATTGATATTACTTAGATATTTTTTACGGCTGCTTTTTTCTTATATTTTTAGAGGATGTAGATTTAAATAATCCAATTTTCAAATTTGATACTGAAGGAGTTACCGACGACAGACTTGCAGCAATTTCCGTGCAATGACTAAAAAACTTGCAGTTAACCTGCTGTAAATGGAGCGAACGTGGCTTCGGCAGGTGCAGCAAATACAGCCACTAACTAACCACAGGTGACTGCAGTTGATGTGGCTGACACTGCCGCAACTACGTTGTCTGCACACACTGCAAGTAAACTACAAATTGCATACATGCAATAATGGAAATTACAGCAAGTATGTTGTAGGTTAGTCCTTAGTGATCAACTGTTAAAATTTAGTATATTCCTCAAAAATGTACAAAAATATGAGAAAAAAGCCGCGGTAAAATGTAATTTTGAATTTATGTATGTCCCTATCTATCTAAATGTGCAGAACACACATGGCAAATGAGATGTGTGTGAACAGCCATCCCACCCGTCTCTTAGCTGTTCACAAAAACCTCTCCCTATGCAAAAAGAGAAACAAATTTCTCAGCACCTATAGTGCTGGAGTTTAAAACAGTGGTTTCTATCATCCAGTGCAGAAATTTGGATGATACACATCTCTGATGTTCTTAGAAAAGTGTGTTCATAAGAATATAGTATGAAGAATGTAAGTAAAAGAAGACATTTCTAAAAGACTAAGCTAAATTTTTTGTTATTTTTTTTTGTATAAAAAAAGAAAATAAGTATAGTAAAAGTCAAAAGTTTAATCTAAAATATTCCTGTAGACAATATTTTTGGTAAAGACTTTTTCAGAATTAGGCAGCAATTTGCCTTGAATGGGTGTATCCAGGACTTTGACCTTTACATTGCATCGTCTTTTGACTCGTGAAAAAGCCACATATAATTGTCCATGTCCAAAAACTGGTTCTGACAAATAAATCCCTACTTTCTCCAGTGTTTGGCCTTGGGATTTGTTGATGGTCATGGCAAAAGCAGGCTTCACGGGAAATTGTCGACGTCTTAAGTTAAAAGGTAAGTCAGTCTCTGATGGAGACAAATCAATCCTTGGAATGAACACCACATTTCCTTCGGCAGACCCAGTAATGACTTTTGCTTGAATCATATTGTCAAACAAAGCAGTGACAATCAAGCGAGTCCCATTGCAAAGACCTTTTCTGCTGTTGAAGTTTCGCAAAAGCATGACAATGGTGCCGATTTTTAATTTGAGGTGATGAGAAGGCATTCCCGTCGGTGTAAGTGAATTTAAAAATTCCACCGGATATTGGTCTGGGTCTTCAGTCTCATTTAGTGTATTCACCAGCAATGCAATCCATGACCTTAGAGTTGACCAAATCCACATCGTCATTTTTAGGGCAAAGAATGGCATGTGATGCAGCAATTTGAATGCTTTCGTTGTTATTTACATCAATTAAAATGTTTTCACCAAATATATCAAATATGAGTGAGCCAGTGCAGATCATGTCTTGCAGGATTTCAATGATATCATCTCCAAGGTTGAAATTATTGGACAAATCACCATTTCCCAGTTGAAGTAACCAACTGCTATAATCGGGATCAATAGAGCGCATGTTGTTGATGAGCGGCAGTTGAGTGAAAACCTGCCATTGTCGTGAGTATTTAATGCAACTCTCTACAATGTCTGATCTTGTACCATGAGGGATGATAGGGAGACACTGTCGAAAGTCTCCTCCCAGAACAATGACTTTACCTCCAAAAGGTGTTTTATTTTTCTTAGAGATATCTGTTGTCATGAGATCCCGTAAAAGTTGATCTATGACATGCAATGCATATTTTGATAACATAGTTGACTCGTCAATAATGAAAAGTTTTGTACTTTTCAAATGTTGTGCAGCATCAGTATCATTTTTAATTCTGGAAACCGATGTTTCATTGATTGGAATTGGTATTCCATAAAGCGAATGAATGGTTCTTCCTCCTTGCAGTAAGTTAGCTGCAATCCCTGTACTGGCTGCAGGTGAGACAATTTCTCCTTCTCCTCTTAGTTCATGAATTAATAAATCATACAGGTATGTTTTCCCACTGCCACCTGGACCGTCGATGAAAAAGCACTTAGGTTGTAGACTTCTATCTTCTAAAGCTTGATGTATAGCATTATAGGCTAAAAATTGTTGGTCATTTAAAGTAGCTTTCATTTCCTGAGCTCTTCTTAACTCGTCATCCTTGTTGTATTGTGGGCGGATTTGTGGTTTTCTTTTGGGGCGTAGTAGATTAAAATCAGTAAAACATTTGCCATGAAATTTTAAAACATTTTGGACATCTGGAATTGCATATCCTTCACAATTCTCACACTCCTCAGTGTTGGAGTGGTATGCATGGCAGTAGTCTTGTATGAAGTCTTGTTTAAATTCTTGCCACAACTCCAATGGATGAGCGGGAGGACCAAAAATACATATATATGCAAACATATCACGAAGCTGTGCAGGCATGTTTAGAACACAGGCATCCAATAAAGTATTTTTCCAAACACTATCATCGAATAGCAATCCAAGGGCTAATGCCGCCTCTTTAAAAGTTGGGTATGTGACTTCATTAACAGTTTTAATGTTGTTAAAACTTGTTGCTCCTTTGACATGCAGTAACAACAACCTTAAATAGTACCGTTCTTGTTCTTTCATACTGACAGTATACATTATTCCAATCACTGAAGCACCTCCTCACTTTCTAATTTCCCATGCACCTTCTTTCCAAACATAGTGCTCAGGAATTTGGCGGTATAAGTAATCATGAGCATGTTGGTCATTCTCATTGAGCTCAAAGTAGGCCATGAGAGTGGATTTTCTGTGCATTGTGTAACTGATGTTGTCAACAGAGTCATTCTCATGAAAATATAGTGGTTGAGAATGTGGGTGATGTACCGCAAGGCGAATAATGCTGTGAGATTGTCTATGCATTGGGTAAGCAAAGATTCGCCAAGCTGCCTCCGGTGCACTTACATACCTTGAATCCATGAATTGGTGTGTTTTATCATATTGAATGTTGGTTTGACAAATTTCCAGATTGGCTTCATCATGTCCTTTGTAGACATATTTGAATAGGTATTTGACACTTTGAATGGAAGCACATACCTCAACATTAATATGACATTTGTACATAATAGTAGATAAGGGTTATAGGGAACAACCCAAGAATTATCAATCATCTTGGAATGGTGTGGAAAGGATGGTCCTAAATTTCTTTGATAAGTAGGATAGGCATCCTTAGTTATGACTGTTTTCGGCTGGAATTTTTTTGGAAAAGCTTTTTTACACTTTCCAAGATCCATACAGGGCGAATTGGGGTTGTGTTGTCCACAGGGCCCATGAATCATGTGTTGCATCACAATTTGATGGAGCAGAGGGTAGTACGCAGGATCGGGAATTTCAGCCCACATTGTATTGTCTACTTCAACCTCAGATCTTAATTTGGAATTGGTATGTAGAATAATTAAAATATAAGCGTGTGGTAGGCCACGCTTTTGAAATTCAATGACATGAACCATTGCACAAACTTTGCCAAATAATCCGCTGTTAATGTCTTTTAATAGGGCTTCAAGTTTAATTCTGAAGACACGGGCCACTAAATCAGGTCTATGTTCCACACGCTGCCATGGTTCTAAATTGTTTATAATCTCACTTAATTTTGGATTACAGGTCATGGTTACAAAAAGATCCGGTCATTCAAATTTAGTTACAATAGCCATGGCATATTGATATCGTTGCTGCATGTTTCTTGGACTGCCTTCAAAGGAAGATGGTAAAATGACCGTCTTGCCAATGGAGATACCTTTTTCTATAGATTTTTTCTGTAGATGTTCTTGGAGTACACAGTAATCCTCCACTTTTAAATCCTTTTGGTGGTGACGAATAAAATTTAGGTGATTAGCCTCGATCTTCACATACGCATCAACTAAGTACTGCTGTGTTAGTTTGCCACCATTTAGGACAGGATTGAACTGATGACGTACAGACAGCAAATAGCAGTAATATTGCAGTTGTGTAACCCTGCGTGGACTTTGGCCTTGATGCTTGAGTCCCTCATGCCAGCCTTGTTCTCCATGAGGAAAAAATAAGGGATAGAGTAATGCATCTAAATTGCTATGTAGAATACTGACTTGCTGTGTTTTAGGGGCCAAGGGGTTATTTGGGTCAGGTTTCAAATGAATTAAAATGTCTCTATTGAATGGTGGCTCTCCATTGTCATTTTCAAAAACCACAGCGACTTCATTCACAGTAGGATTGTTATACCGTCTTGGGTCTTGATGTCTATCTTGTTTAATGGCCATGGTTATATTTGGCATGACGGTGCCATTTTCGACGGGGCTTGCCGCAACTGTGCCACAACCATGCCGCAAGTGCAGCCTGTATGCGGTAATCGCGGCAGATGCGTTTTTTTTACCGCATCTGCCGCGATTTAAAAAAAACGCTGATGTGAAAGGGACCTAAGAGAGATTTTTTTGAATTTAAAGGGACACTGCCAGTTCATTTTTCAGTATGATACTAATATCACCCTTGAATAGTACCTAGGCAGACCTTTATTTATTCAATTTTATTTTCATTAACAAAAAAAAAAACCTACGACACTAAAAACCAATTTGCATAATAAATTGGAACATGGTGTATTGTACTGTTTGTGTTTTCCATATTATCAGCACTGTCAGACCCTGCAGTGAGCTCCTGGATTAGTCCTTTCCATTTTAACCATTATAACCAAACAGAAATAGCCCTGTGCTGTATAAACTGTCATGTAATTATGCACTCCATCTCAGCAGCTCTCTCCTCCTTCTTCCCTCCTCCCTTTGCTAACAGTGCAGTGTCAGGTTTCAGTAGCTTCTGTTCTGATGAAGACAAGGAGGGAGAGAGCTATTGCCGATCTGACTTATCTAGACTCCACCTGTTTCTGTAAGCAGGCATCCCAGCGGTTTAGCAGCATACAGCATGTCAATTCTTCTCAGCGGTTTTTGATCGGTTCCATGAACAAAATCCTCCATAGAAAACCGCCGGAAAAAACGCTGGAAAAACCGACTGAAAAACGCTGTGCACACACTGAAAAAAAACGCCGGAAAACCGCCGGAAAACAGCTGGAGACTTCAGAGCTCAGAACTGATAATTTCCAGCGGTTTACTGACGGTTTGAACGCCACTAAACCTTCCTGTGGGCACATACCCTAACAGAGGATTTTTACATATTAATCTCACTGCCAGTGTTTTTTTTTTCAGATTGGCCTAATGGAGCCTGGTGCAGTGGACTAACAGAATTTTTTAACAGATTAAGCCCACAGATCCTGCTGCACAGTGTCCAAACAGACCTTTTTTTAAGATTAACCCCACAAAGCCTTTTACATGGCGACCACATAGGTGGTTTTTAAAGATTGCACCCACAGAGCCTGGTGCAGAGTGGCCACACAAAGCCTTTTTAAGAGTACCCCCACTGTAAATAAACACTGTTCCTCATACCGGTAGTGCTCTTTCCCTGTGCTATTCACAGAAAAATGCAACCCATGATCTGGCCTTTATATAGGCCTATCAATCACAGCCATGCCAAGTACAGTTAGAAGTTCGTGTTTGGGGTTAAGCACGAACTCTGAACTCTACAGTTCAGGTTCACTTATCCCTAATCGTGTCCTCCAAAGCCTCGTCATGGTTGAAAGTAATGTACAGACACTGGTGTACAAGTGTGTAAAGAAGAGGCCTTGAATACCATGTGACAGGCAATGGAGACAGAGACTGTTGGAACAGGAGACCAGTGAGGTGATCATTAGGGTTTTTTTAATTATTTTATATGTTACTTTCATTATTGTCTGGGTTCTGGAGAGACCCCAAAACTTAATTGGGAGAATACAATTCACAGAGAAAAACTTTGTTGCAAATCAAGTTTACCATAAAAAAAACCATGATTTGACTAGATGAATTCTCTCAGATCCGCTCATTTCTATCCAGGGGCGGACCTACTGTGGTGCAGCTGGTTCAGCTGTACCAGGGCTCCGACCGGCTAGGGGGCCCCTCAAGCACCTGTAGGGGGCCCTGCACAGCCGCCACCTGTGACCCTGTGTGGCTCGGCGCAGTTGGAGCCGCTCGTAAACCCTCCTCGGCTCCACACCTACAACTGCCAACCCCCCCCCTCCCCCCCCCCCCGCTCCTCACCAGCAACTCGAGGGGCTAAAGTATTCCTGCTGCATCAGGGCCCACCAGGCTCAGGTTCCGCCACTATTTCTATCATATGAAATGTAAAAACACTGCCCGATGGACACCAGTGACTTTTCATATATTCAATTGGAGATTTATTTTACAGTGATGACAAAATAAGCATTGTATGCTGAATTATCCTTTGCTGCAATAATTAACACAGACTAGTTCATTATGGTCTATATATTAATAGTAAAAATGTATTTCTCTTTCACTGTAAATGGGATGTTAATGCTTTTCTAATGTGGTGAGTTTAACCTCCTGTAAACATCATATCTCAGATAATGATATCATGGTTAACAATGACCTGTGTACATGACATTGTTAATTGAAGTGCCTATCAAATTTCATGGCAACAAAGATACAGTAAAATTTGACAAGTAGAACAAATTTGCAGAGTTTGACCTTGTAGGAGCGATCTATTGCATTATCTCTATGGTGAGTGTGCTGTAATGTGTTGGCTGATTGCAGTTTACAAATGGTGGAGGGATTACATTTTGGACTGTAAATATGGAAGCCAGAGTAGATAATAATGTAATTACGTTGGTAATGTTATGCATTAGGTACATTATGGGAAACAATAATGCTCCTTTGTGAAAGAAATCAATCCAGTTAATATTGATTTTTTTTCTAATGTGAAATGGCCTCAACTAAACACAGGAGATATCTTTTATTTATTACCTTTCTTTTTATGGTCTTCATTTCCAGAGTCATTTCATATAATGCAATATACAAATAATGGAGCATTATATATTTAATCTGACATCAACAGCATAATATTTATGAATTAATAAAACCATTTTTCTTGGATTATTTTAAAGGAAAAGGGTTGACAGTATGTCAGAACCTGGCTCTGTAGCATCATTTTCTTCTTCAACAAGCCTAATTCGTTCATGATCTGCCCAGCATTGCAAAATTCATTTATGGAATATTGATTTTTTGAAATATGTTGTCTAGAATTAATATTATTTTACTGGAAAGCTATCCAATACATTAAGACTGTCTATACGTTTTAGTTCAAATACATAAATGTTCTTCTGGGCATAACATTTATTTTGATCATCTGCATGAAATACAGACACACAACAATATGAAGTTAAATTATCATAATTAAAAAATGAGCACAAATAAGTCATATTCAGACAACTGTATGTATCTGATAAGAGAAAATCCTTTAGTTTGGAAATGCTAAGCGGTAGTTATCTTCCCATTTACAAATACCGACTGTATAATTGTTTAAAATTATTCTGCATGAAACCAGTTATTTTCAGTCCTAAATTCCTATAATCTACTATAATACTTAATGGCGTCTGTCATCAACTTTCATATGGATGAGGTTGTATATCAGAAGACACCGTGCTGCTGTAAGCCATGCCGAACCCATATTGGAACACCCAAGGTCCTGTAGTACTAAAGTGCTTCACAGCACTGACATGGACTGTGGCTGGGGGGGAAGAAGAAAGAGAGTGAAGGGGGCAAAGATAGTGCATGGGGCCTAGAGAGGGGGCAGAGCGAGTGCAGGGAAGCCAGAGAGTGTAGAGAGTTCAGGAGGGCTATAGAGGGCAGAGAGTGGGTAAATAGAGTGCAAGGGGACCAGAGAGCCCAGAGAGGAGGCAGAGAGAGTACAGGGGGGCCATAGAGCACAGAGAGGGGGTAAAGAGAGCTTAAGGGGACCAGAGAGCATAGACAGTGGGCAGAGAGAGAGTAATGGGGTCAGATAGTGCAGAAGAGAGACCAGACATAGTGCAGCGGGGCAGAGAAAACAGAGTGTGGTCAGAGAGAGTACAGGTGGGGCAGAGAGCACAGAGAATGGGCAAATAGAGTGCAGTAGAGCCAGAGAGCACAGAGAGGGGGCAATGAGAGTGCAGCACCAGAAGAGAGTACAGAGAGGGGGTAGAGAGATAACAGAGGGTGTCAGAGATAGTGCAGAGTGGGATAGAGAGCATGCAGATGGTGAGCAGAGAGACTGCAGGGGGATTCAGAGAGAGTGCAGAGGGTGGGCAGAGAAAGTGCATAGGGATCAGAAAGAGGGCAGAAACAGCACAGAGGGGGGTCATATAGAGTGCAGAGGGGGCACAGAGTGCAGGATAGTCAGAGACAACACAGAGGGGCCAGAGAGAGTGCAGAGGGGTAGATAGAGTGCACAGGGGGCAGAGAGAGCACACAGCGTGGGGCAGAGAGAGCACATGTGCACTTACGCTGCCATCATCTTTGGACACTGGGGGATACAAAGATGGTGGCAATGTGACAACTCACACCGTTTCCATTGGACGATTACTGAAATTACAAGATTACATCAGAGGGGAAATTGGTGGGAGCTAATAAAGTGGATAATGAGGTGTCTCTGTCTATTTTGTATGCAAATGCAAATGTGTGTGTGTTTTTTTTCTCTTTATTGAAAGTATTGCAAATGGCTGGCTGTCATTCTGACGGCTGACATTAGCTATAGGGCTTGATGTCAGCTTCCAAAAAAAGTTGGCATCAACCCCTTCATTACCCAATCTGCCACCACTACATGGTGGGGTAACCGCCAGTTTTGGCGTCTCTAATGGAGGTGCCAATTCTACTGCCTGGGTTACCTTAGCTGGCAAACAAAAATACAGCAAAGCCCATGCCAATTTTTTTAATAATTAAAAAAATTGGGCCCCTCTGTATTTTTCATTGCCAGCTAAGATAACACAAGGCAACGGGGGTTGGCAGTAAATAGCTGCTTGGTATAACTAAGCTTGCAATAGAAAATACAGCGAAGCCTCACTCATTTTTTACTAGCAATTTAAACACTTTATTAATAAAAAAAACAAACTAATTTTTAAGCAACAACACATTTATTTACATATAATGGGAGAGAGCACGAGGGGGAGAGAGACAGCGGAGAGGGGAAAGACCGCACAAGGGGGAGAGACGACGACTGCCCCCAGCAACACATAGCCTGCTCCCATCGTCATGTCACCATTCTCCACATCTAGTAAAGAATAAGCAAAAATAAATCCTTCTTTTGGTGTATTGAAGAGATGACTAGAGAAGGTCAAAAACGCTTTAAGGTTAGGTTCACCTTTCTACACCACTTACATATTATGTTTATAATGTTGAATATTTTTCTGATTTGGTGGCGGTGGTCCCAACATTATTGAACCCACACAAATTATTACTACTACTAAGAACTTCTAAGGGATATAAGAAGCAAATATGTATCTCTATGAATTGAGTACAAAAACCTCACAACACAGTGCATTTTGACCTTTGAATTTAAATGAATATGGTACTTTTTATTTTTAAATCTAAAGATTTCTCCTTTATATGTTTCTTACAGTTAGGCTACGGTTACATTAACGTTTTTAGCCGCTCCCTGGGTGGTCGCGCTAAAAACATAGGTTTTGGCAACCTTAACGCTGTGCTAATGCCATGTTAGCACTGCGTTAACGCTGCCAATGTTATCCTATGGATAACCGACCCTTACCGCCACTTCAATGCCAGCATCTGATGGAAAATTCTTGCTATTTCTGAATGCGAGCAAAGACGCTCTCTGCAGCGTCTTTGCTCACGTTCAGAAATGTTGTGATATTTCCATCAGATGCCGGCGTTGAAGCCACGATAAGGGCCAAGTATCCATAGGATAACATTGGCAGCGTTAACGTGGTGCTAACATGGCATTAGCACTGCGTTAAGGCTGCCAAAGTCTAAGTTTTTAATGCTAGGCACAAATAGCATAAATGTGACCCAAGCCTTAATTTTTTTTATTTTAAAATAATTGAAAACTTCAATATATTTCCTTGATATGCATGTACAAAAGTAGGAAGTAGTCACACACTAAATGCATTTTGTATATTTTATAGTTGGTTTGGTACCACTAATGTAAGGTCCCTGAGCTTAGTAATATTCTTACCAGCCACTGTGATCTGCTCTTCTCTGCACTGCCCAAGTCCCAATCAGCCAACTTGTCATCACAGCTTCTGACAAAGTAGAAGTCAGAGGTAATGGACACAAACTTTCAATGTAATTTTATGGGGATCTTGTTCTAGATATCATAGACTTACATTGAGGTATGACTACCCGATTGCCCAGCAAACACTGGAGCAATCTGACACGTTACAAACTGATGTAGACCGTTTGGAGCAATGCTCATAATACATAAAGCGTCTGGAAAGTATGAGATTAAGTGCAAAGAACTTAGATTAGTGGCACCACTCCAGCAAATAAATTGAAAAAAAAGTTCAAGTATTGCTTTAATATATAACTTCTAATCTAAGAATTATATTGCAATATTCAAGCAACAAGAAATATTGTTGAGATTTTGCATGACAATCTGAATACTTTGCTTTAAAATTTCTAGTATTTTTTATAATTCACTACACTTGTAATAAAAATCAAATCTTATTACGTGAAATATGAAATCTGTTGTTTAGAGGAATTTTACTTTAAACATTAATCCTTGTCAGATCCAGTTTGCTTTTCTTGGCAGAAGCTGTTCTGCATAATTACTTTAATGAGGGATGAGCCATTCATGAAGAAAACTAGTGTGTCTTATAATATGAGCATAAAGAACTTGTAATACACATAGGGCAAGTCATGCCCTTTATTGCACATTGAGAAAGCTAAAGGGAGGGTTATGGTACTTCTCGGAGGTAATGTAATCAAAAGTGAAATAATTCCCATTGTTGTAAAACTTTCTTTAATTATCTTTATATTTGGACCCTTGCAATGAGAAAGCCTAACTTCACATACTTTTTTATATATTTTCTTTACCAATAGTTTTATTTATTAACATTTTCAAGTAATTAATTAACAATTTCGTGGTATTGGGATGAGAGAGTAGTATTATAGTAGTATTATAACTGTCTGATCACAAGGTGCAGGATGATCAATATAGTGCAAAATTGCATATGTATCCATGTTCACATTATGAGAAATATTAGATTTTTTGTATGCAAATGAATGACATAGACATCATCCACACAATTCACACGTCTCGCGCCTGCACAGTGGCGCGTCTCATTATACCCTATTGAAGAGCCAGTGATTTCATTGTGCAGGAGCTAGACTTTGATCTCATATCAGCCGCACAGTGCACGAAAGGCTTGGGAGACATTCACTTGCATACATTCAGGAGGGGCAAGTTTTCCATGGAACAGGGCAGTGGTGACCATAATGTGCAGACCCCTATTTGATACCTAACAGAAATTAGCATACAGCACAGAACAGATTAAAAGTCATTTTATGAGGTATGCAGGGGCTTCAGGAACTTCAGGAACAAGGGCTTCAGGAACTTAAATTTCATCATGGTAAAGGTGGTGGGCAGGGTGTAGAACCCCCAAAAATGGTGACAGTTTCCCTTTAATACAAACATAGCAATAGAAATGTTAATGCGACTACTACTACTGGTTATGGGTTGAAAGATGGTCACCAATAATAACCAACTGCATGTTTAGTAACACAGTGCACAGCAAAATGTTCATGCTTTCTAACTATAGATGATCAGATTAATTTGCTTAGAATAAAGCTTGGGAAAACTCACCATATGAAGCCAAAAACAAATCCAACACAGCACTTAGGCAGGAAGCAGTCAGACCCGAATAAAAAGAGCAAATCCAGGTGCACAGAAACGATAAAAGCACCATCAACATGCCTAAGTGCTGTGTTGGATTTGTTTTTGGCTGCATATGGTGAGTTTTTCTAATGCTGCCTTGTTTTGAGTAATTGTAGAATAAAGCTTGAGTTAAATTTCCTTACATTTTTGATTTCATGCAATTTCGAATATTTTGAGATTCGATTCAGTGTTTGCAAATAAACACATCTTTGACACCATTTCCCACACAGCTGAAGCATACAAGAGCAGGCTAGTGTGCTTTAGTGTTGCCCATGTTCACGTTGCATACTAAGTCACTAGGATGCCCAATTTTTGTTGATTAAAAGTTATACTGTATAGCATTTTATACAGAATTCAGCTTTATTTCTGGTTGAGAAGGGATATGTCCATTGAAAAGCAAGTTGAGGAAATCCATATGCATCACCTGGTGTGTAGGTGTCACCAATAAACATCCGGGTCCCTTTTCAGTAGTGTATCCCTGCCATGCACAAAATTGACCTAATGGGTCATTAAAGACATGTGAAGGTCCTGGCCATTATTGCTGCTATTGACAATGTAAAGTAGTATGTAGCACAATATCAATTCATAGAACCAGACTCTGTCACATGATATTCTGAAACGCACACAGCTTTAGATATAAATAATGGCAGCTATATATCCCCCATCAAGGCAGAATTACACCACAGAGCAAGAAGAGGAAGAAAATGGAAAACGGTAGATGAGGATGGTGATGGGGATGATAATGAGAATTATATATAGAATTAAAGGGAACCAACCACCTCAGATCACCCTAATACACAGTTAGTACATGTCCCTGCACCCTAAGGATACCTTTCCAGCACTGTTTTTGTGTAAAATCTTGCATTAGTATAACTGATATAAAGAGTTTATAAACTTACTAGCCTGGAGACATCTGGGCGTATCCCTCCTTCTGTTATACTTCAGGGCTGTGCATTGCATGTCTGTGCTCCCCCTCCCTCTATGCCTGCTGCCCTGCCCTGATGGGCGTGATCGTTATCTCCTCTGCACAGAGGGAGGGGGAGCACAGCCGTGCAATGAATGTAATACTAATCAGTGCAGTGTCCTTGTATAGCGCTCATAATCTAAATACCACCATTTCTGCATTGTTCCTTACCTTATCCTCCCTATGGGGAGTGTGGTGGAAGAGAGCAGCTTTGTACACAAGGACCTGGCTGACACAATAGACACTTGATTGATCACGGAACCCGGAGAAGCGAGCTGGAGCTGGGCGCTCATTCTGGAGCCAGGAACTGGCGAGCAAAGGTCTCGGATCCCTTCCTCACCACTGAGCCTACTATCTGGTTGTGCAGAGACGGCACAACCAGACAAGGTGAGTGAGGAATTAATATAACGGAGATTCTGCCTTTAGCAAACAGTGTGGCGCAACCAAATTTTTATTTTATAGTTCTTCAATGATGTCATTTGAAAGCAGGAGTTGTACTTCCTAATGTTGTCCAAGAAATGCTTTGATATTGTACTGGTACCTGTCAGAGACTTTAGGGGATCTGGTGGTGACAGGAGAGGTGGAGGTTTTATCTTGCCATTTGCACAGCATAAACCTGGCAGTTCATCTTTCCATTTCAGGGCACTGCAGTACATGCAGACCACATCCATTTTTCCTATCTGAACTTTATGATTATCCTGAGAGTTTATGTCTGACTGGTAATAAAAGGCAGCATGTTTTACATCTCCAACCATCTCCTGTGCCCTGGTGGAAGAAATAGCAATTCTCTTAGTGGCAAGTCGGCCTTCTCTCTGCTGAGATGACTCATTGGCCCTTGAGGAAGCAGCTTTTCTTCTCTTATCTGCAAGCCTCGCTTCCCTCTCCTCAGAAAGTTCATTGGCTCTTGGGGAAGCAGTTCTTGTTCCCTTGTCTGTAAGCCTCACTTCCCTCTCCTCAGAAAGTTCATTGGCCCTTGAGGAAGCAGCTCTTGTTTTCATGTCTGCAAGCCTTGCTTCCCTCTCCTCAGAAAGTTCATTGGCTCTTGAGGAAGCAGCTGCTGTTCTCATGTGTGTCAGCCTTGTTTCTCGGTCTTCACATTTTTCATTGGCCCGTAATGCAGCTTTTCCTTTCACATCAGTTGACATTCGTGCCAAGGAATTCCTTTTCTTATGAGGCATTATTGTGGTAAAAATAGTCTGTAACTGGCAGTTTCTATATCCTCTCACATAGAGGTAATGTGACTGACATCAGCCTTTCCACCAACACACCCCTAACTGACATCCTAATACCTCACGCAAGCTTTGTTATACTGAGAATGTCCTTTGTTGCCTATATTAACCAATCAGAGCTCAGGTTAATTAACTGTAGCAAAATAGAAGCTGAGCTGTGATTGATTGCTAGTGGCAGCTTGATAAATCGCCAGGCAACAGGAAGCCCTCCCCACTGACAGTATATATTAGCTCACACATACACATAATAGACAGGTCATGTGACTGACAGCTGACGTATTTCCTATATGGTACATTTGTTGTTCTTGTAGTTTGACTGCTTATTAATCAGATTTTTATTTTTGAATGATAATACCAGACTTGTGTGTGTTTTAGGGCGATTATGTGGCGAGGTTGGTGTATGTGTGGTTAAATGTGTGCTGAGGGTGGTATATGTGTTAAAGCACATGGTATTGTGTAGCGCATTTTGTGTGTGTGTTCATATCCCTGTGTGTGGTGAGTATCCCATGTCGGGGCCCCACCTTAGAATCTGTACGGTATATACTCTTTGGCGCCATCACTCTCATTCTTTAAGTCCCCCTTGCTCACATCTGGCAGCTATCAATTTGCCTCTAACACTTTTCCTTTAACTTTTTCCCCATTATGTAGATAGGGGCAAAATTGTTTGGTGAATTGAAATGCGCGGGGTTAAAATTTCGCCTCACAACATAGCCTATGACACTATTGGGGTCCAGACGTGTGACTGTGCAAAATTTTGTGGCTGTAGCTGTGACGGTTCAGATGCCAATCCCGGACATACACACATTCATACATACATACACACATACACACATACACACATTCAGCTTTATATATTAGACTAGATGGTGGCCCGATTCTAAAGAATCGGGTAGTCTAGAATCTATATAGAGTTTATTTTAGTAATAGGGGAGTGCTGTGAAATTAATTGTGTGTATACAGGCGGCTCAGTGGTTGGCACTGTATACGGTGGCTCAGTGGTATCACTGTATATGGTGGCTCAGTGGTTAGCACTGTATATGGCGGCTCAGTGGTTAGCAGAGTATACGGCGGCTCAGTGGTTAGCACTGTATATGGTGGCTCAGTGGTTAGCACTGTATATGGTGGCTCAGTGGTTAGCACTGTATATGGTGGCTCAGTGGTTAGCACTGTATATGGTGGCTCAGTGGTTAGCACTGTATATGGCGGCTCAGTGGTCAGCAGTGAGTGCGGTGGCTCAGTGGTCAGCAGTGAGTGCGGTGGCTCAGTGGTTAGCAGTGAGTGGGGTGGCTCAGTGGTCAGCAGTGAGTGGGGTGGCTCAGTGGTCAGCAGTGAGTGGGGTGGCTCAGTGATCAGCAGTGAGTGCGGTGGCTCAGTGGTCAGCAGTGAGTGCGGTGGCTCAGTGGTCAGCAGTGAGTGCGGTGGCTCAGTGGTCAGCAGTGAGTGCGGTGGCTGAGTGGTCAGCAGAGAGTGCGTTGGCTGAGTGGTCAGCAGAGAGTGCGTTGGCTCAGTGGTCAGCAGTGAGTGCAGCACAGGCTGGAGGGGGCAGAGGCTGGAGGGGCAGAGGAGGGAGGAGGCAGAGGACGGAGGAGGCAGAAACTGGAGGGGCTAGAGGAGGGAGGGGTCAGAGGAGGGAGGGGTCAGAGGAGGGAGGGGTCGGAGGCTGGGGGGCAGAGGAGAGCGGAGGCTGGGGGGCAGAGGAGAGCGGAGGCTGGGGGGCAGAGGAGAGCGGAGGCTGGGGGCAGAGGAGAGCGGAGGCTGGGGGGGCAGAGGAGAACGGAGGCTGGAGGGCTGAACACTCACTGGGCTGTCGGCGGTTCCGGAGGCCGGCCCCGGAGTGCGAGCGGGGCTAGCTCTGTGATGGAGGAGAGTCACCGGGTGTGTGGAGAGAGCGGCAGGACTGGGAGCGGTGGCGGCGGAGGCCGCACACCGGAGTGTGGGCCGGTCCGGGCCGGTTCCCGCATGTTGGTGGGCGCACACCAGGCTGTGTGCGGAGCCAGTGGCGGGATGGCGGTCCCTGATGGAGAGTGGGCGGTGAGCTGCAGGGCTGTGGGCCGGATGTGGGTGGGCGCAGACGGGGCTCTGTGCAGGGACTGTGGCGGGATAAGGGGGAGTGGTGGCGCTTTAGCGCCCACCGCGAGGCGCTGTGCCATTTTGACAGCGGCTCACGGTGAGCGCTATGCGCTCACCGCTCGTGAGTCTGGTACTTCCGGTTCCGGTCTTTGACACAGGGCGCAAGCCATCACGGAAGTTGAGCGGATTGGCGGGAAGTGGCCTTCGGGTTTTATATATAAGATATATATATAGCAGTACGATGGTATATGGTGGTAATGAGAGCACATGTATAGCAGCACTATGGTATATGGCGGTACATTACAGTACATGTATAGCAGCACTATAGTATATGGCGGTAGATTATAGTAAATGTATAGCAGCACTATAGTATATGGCGGTACATTACAGTACATGTATAGCAGCACTATGGTATATGGCAATACTGCGGTGACCGCGGTCCCCCACTCCTCCTGGCCCCCGGTCGTCCACAGTAAAAATAAAAAAATCCTCAGTGAGGATACTCACCTGTCCGGCGGCTCGCTCCACCTCGGCCTTGTAGGTCCTACAGGCCTTTAGGACCTGTAGTTGCCTGGGCAAGCGATCAGCTAAGGAGGGGAGGGGGGGCAGGATTGTGTTGGGGGGCAGAATGGAGCGAGTGGGGCAGGATGGAGCGAGCGGGTCAGGATGTAGCGGGAAGGGGGGACAGGATGGAGACGGCAGGGCAGGATGGAGACGGCAGGGCAGGATGGTGGTGGGGGAGGGGTAGGATGTAGGCGGCGGGGCAGGATGTTGGCGGGGGGTGAGAATGGTGATGGGGGTGTCAGGATGGTGTTGGGGGTGTCAGGATGGTGTTGGGGGAGTCAGGATGGTGTTGGGGGAGTCAGGATGGTGTTGGGGGAGTCAGGATGGTGTTGGGGGAGTCAGGATGGATAGGGGGTGGCAGGATGGATAGGGGGTGGCAGGATGGATAGGGGGGGCAGGATGGATAGGGGGGGCAGGATGGATAGGGGGGGCAGGATGGAGGCGCTCCTCCTGACCCCCTCCGCTCCGTGCGGCACCCGTCCCTCTGGGCCTCCAGTCTCTGTGGCCCCTCCCCCTCCCTCCCTCCCTCCCTCTGGGGCTGCACACCCCCCGCCCCCGCTCCTTCATGGTGATAATAAAAATAAAAAAACCTCAGTGAGGATACTTACCCTGCGGCGGCTCGCTCCACCCGTCTTGTAGGTGGCAGGACAGGACCTGTCGTTGGCTGGGAAACCGATCTGCTGGGGGTGAGTGGGCAAAGCGGGGTCAGTGGGCAGAGTGGGGGATGAGTGGGAAGAGCAGGGGTTAGTGGGCAGAGTCATTGGGCAGAGCAGGGGTGAGTGGGCATAATCAGTAGTCAGAGCAGGGTCAATAGTCAGAGCTGGGGTCTGTGGGCAGAGCTGGGGTCAGTGGGCATGGTCAGTAGCCAGGGGGGGGGGGGGTAAGTAGGCAGAGCAGGGTCAGTGGGCAGAGCGGGGGTGAGTGGGCAGAGTGGTGGGTGAATGGGCAGAGCAGGGTCAGTGAGCAGGATTGGGGCGTCAGTGGTCAGAGCAGGGTAATAGTGGGGTCAGTGGTCAGAGCAGGGGTTAGTGGGCAGAGTGATTGGGCAGAGCAGGGGTCAGTGGGCACAGTCAGTAGGCACAGCAGGGGTTAGTGGGAAAAATCAGTGGGCAGAGCAGGGGTGAGTGGGCACAGTCAGTGAGCAGAGCAGGGGTCAGCGGGCAGAGCAGGGGTGAGTGGGCAGAGCAGGGTTTAGTGGGCATAGCAAGGGTTATTGGGCACAGTCAGTGGGCAGAGCAGGGGTCAGTGGGCAGAGTGAGTGGGCAGAGAAGGGTCAGTGGGTAGAGCATGGGTGAGTGGGCACGGTCAGTTGGCAGAGCAGGGGTCAGTGGGCATGGTGAAAGGGCAGAGCGGGGGGTGAGTGAACAGAGGGTGGTCAGTGGGCAGGGTGAGTGGTAAAAGCAGGGGCGAGTGGGCAGAGCGGGGGTGAGTGGGCAGAGCGGGAGTAAATGAGCAGAGCAGGGTCAGTAGGCAGTGTGAGGGGTCAGTGGGCAAAGCATGGTCAGTGGGCAGTGTGAGGGGTAAGTGGGCATAGCATGTTCAGTGGGCAGTGTGAGGCGTGAGTGGGCAGTGTGAGGGGTCAGTGGGCAGAGCAGGGTCAGTGTGAGGGGTGAGAGGGCAGAGCAGGGTCAGTGGGGCATGTGAGGGGTCAGTGGGCAGAGCAGGGTGAGTGGGCAGTGTGAGTGGTCAGTGAGCAGAGCAGGTCAGTGGGGCATGTGAGGGGTCAGTGGGCAGAGCAGGGTGAGTGGGCAGTGTGAGTGGTCAGTGAGCAGAGCAGGGTCAGTGGGCAGAGCAGGGTGAGTGGGGCATTGAGGGGTCAGTGGGCACAGCATGTTCAGTGTGCAGAGGAGGGTCAGTGGGCAGTGTGAGGGGTCAGTGGGCTGAGCAGGGCGAGTGGGCAGAGCAGGGTCAGTGAGGGGTCAGTGGGGAGAGGATGGTCAGTGGGCAGAGCAGGGTCAGTGTGAGGGGTCAGTGGGCAGTGAGGGGTGAGTGGGCAGAGCAGGATGAGTGGCCAGTGTGAGGGGTCAATGGGCCGAGCAGGGTGAGTGGGCAGAGCATGGTCAGTGGGCATAGTGGGGGTGAGTGGGCAGAGAGGGGGTGAGTGGGCAGAGCAGGGTGAGTGGGCAGAGTGGGTGAGGGGGCAGAGAGGGGGTGAGTGGGCAGAGTTTGGGGGTGAGTGGGCAGAGTGGGGGTCAGTGGTCAGAGTGGGGGTCAGTGGGCAGAGCAGGGACAGAGTGGGGGTCAGTGTGCAGAGTGGGGGTGAGGGGGGCAGAGAGGGGGTGAGGGGGGCAGAGTTGGGGGGTGAGTGGGCAGAGTGAGGGTCAGTGGTCAGAGTGGGGGTGAGTGGGCAGAGTTGGGGGGTGAGTGGGCAGAGTGAGGGTCAGTGGTCAGAGTGGGGGTGAGTGGGCAGGGTCAGAGTGTGGGTCAGTGGTCAGAGTGGGGGTGAGTGGGCAGAGCGGGGGTGAGTGGGCAGAGCAGGGTGAGTGGGCAGAGTGGGTGAGGGGGCAGAGAGGGGGTGAGTGGGCAGAGTTTGGGGGTGAGTGGGCAGAGTGGGGGTCAGTGGTCAGAGTGGGGGTGAGTGGGCAGAGCAGGGTCAGAGAGAGGGTCAGTGTGCAGAGTGGGGGTGAGGGGGCAGAGAGGGGTTCAGGGGGAAGAGTAGGGGGGTGAGTGGGCAGAGTTTGGGGGTGAGTGGTCAGAGTGGGGGTCAGTGGTCAGAGTGGGGGTCAGTGGTCAGAGTAGGGGTCAGTGGGCAGAGCAGGGACAGAGTGGGGGTCAGTGTGCAGAGAGGGGGTGAGGGGGGCAGAGTTGGGGGGTGAGTGGGCAGAGTTGGGGGGTGAGTGGGCAGAGTGAGGGTCAGTGGTCAGAGTGGGGGTGAGTGGGCAGAGTTGGGGGGTGAGTGGGCAGAGTGAGGGTCAGTGGTCAGAGTGGGGGTGAGTGGGCAGGGTCAGAGTGTGGGTCAGTGGTCAGAGTGGGGGTGAGTGGGCAGAGCGGGGGGTGAGGGAGCAGATCGTGGGTCAGTGTGCAGCGCAGGGGGATGAATAGGCAGAGGAAGTTAGATCGGGACAGGACCTTTGATGACGTCACGGTCATGTGATCTGTGACTCCACCCATCATCGTGACGTCATCAAAGGTCCTCAAGCAGGATGAAGAGAGATCGCGTGTGGTTGGAGGGAGCTGTGGTAAGGGGGGGGGGGTGACCGGACAGTGGAGGGGGTCTGTGCTGAGAGGCGGGGGGTGACCGGAGAGTGGAGGGGGGCGATCGGGGAGCGGAGGGGCAGTGGTGATAGGCTGGGGGTGACCGGACAGTGGAGGGCGGCTATGGTGACAGGCAGGGGGCTGATGGGGCAGCGGGGGGAAGGCAGTGGAGGATGGCTATGGTGACAGGCAGGGGGTGATGGGGCAGCGGGGGCTGTGTGCAGGGCCGGTGACGGGATAACGGCGAGTGGTGGCGCTTTAGCGCCCACTGCGAGGCGCTGTGCCATTTTGACAGCGGCTCGCGGTGAGCGCTACGCGCTCACCGCTCGTGGGTCTGCTACTTCCGATTCCGGTCTTTGTCACAGGGCGCAGGCCGTCACGGAAGTTGAGCGGATAGACCGGAAGTGGCCTTCGGGTTTTATATATAAGATATATATACATATATATTATATATATATATATATATATATATATATATATAATATATATATATATACACAAAGGTAGAAAAAGAGAGAAAATAGAGCCTGCACTCTTTTAATATTAAATTCATGTAAAGGTGTACAAATACACTGGCTGGCCAATATATACACATACACGTTCACGATGTGTCAGCACACTGGGATTAATGAATGCATGAACTTCAACATTGCTGTAAACATTAAAAATGTATGTTACTGTGTATTTTCATGAAAAAGCATAAAACCATCCAACCTTGTCAAGCAGTACCTAAATATATATGGACCCAATCACTAATGTCCTACCTGTTCATGTGTCAAACCAGACCTCATCTGAACTGGGAAAGTGAAAGAAAACTGAGCATAGTTGGCAATTAAAACCTTATATGGGAGAGATGGGTGGATTATGGTGCTGAGTCCTGGAAATGGCAACACCCCATAATATGTACTATAGCAACCTTGAAAAAACATGGCTCATTCACCTTTAATACTGAATTAATGTACAGGTGTAGAAATACGTTATGTGGTCAATATATTAACCAATGCATACACAATTCCTCAGCACACTGTAATTAATAAATACATGAACTCTACTATTGCTATAAACAATATAACTTGGGCCCCTTTCACATCAACGGTAATCGCTGATCGCGGCAGTTGCGGTGAAAAAACCTCAACTGCCGTGATTACTTGCGGCAAGCCCCATACAATGTCTATGGAGCTTGCGGTAAGTGTGCGGCAGATGCGGCAAGTGCGGTTTCGGCACATGCGGCAGGTGCGGGCGCAAAAAAAAGCGGCATACCGCGGATTTTTCGTGGCCGCACTAGTCCCGAAACCGCACCTGTCGCACACTTACCGCAAGCCCCATAGACATTATATGGGGCTTGCCGCAAGTGTGCCACGATCGTGGTAATCGCTGATCGCGGCAGTTGCGGTGAAAAAACCGCAACTGCCACGATCATCGATTATCGCTGATGTGAAAGGGGCCTAACTTAGCATTTTTTTATTAAAGACTGCAAAAATAATCCACAAAATGTTTGTATATTGGGCACATAGAGTATTTGTGCACTTGTACATTAATTTAATACTAAAGGTTTGTGGACCTTATTTTTTATTTATAGTTCATATTGTGTGTGTGGCCCTCTCCAAGGCACAGTATCCTTATCTACCCATCTATCCCACATAAGGTTTTAATTGCGGGTTATGCCCAGTTTAATTTCAGGTTAGGCTTGGCTTGACATATAAAGAGGTAGAAAATTAGTGACAGAAACCACCCATATTTGGGTACACATTTACATGGTTCTATGGCTTTTGTGCTCTTTTATCAAAAAACCCTAATTACCTTAGGTTTTTAATGTTTACAGCAATATAGGAGTTCATGTATTCATTAATGTCATCATGATGCATCTTGTATGCTGATGATGACGATAATGCAGGCCAGTATGAGAACATAGATACAAAACATGCATAGTTTCTTTTTTATTTAAGTGGTAAAAAAAAAAAATGTTAGTCTTTGGCACCATTATCCGAGAGCCATAATGTTCTAATTTTTCGGGATCTCATTTTTAGGGATATAGCTTGTTTTTGCGCCCTGAGCTGACATTTTTACTGATACCATTTTGGGGTAAATATAATGTTTTGACCACCACTTATCATATTTTGCTGGTTTCATTGATGTGGAGGCCAAAACACGTAAATGTTTACCGAATGGATTAATTTCTTTTCTGTTTTGAGAGATCAGACAATTCTGAATGCAACGATACCAAATATGTGTATTTCTTTTAATTTTTTAAATTGTTATTTTCAATGGGGTAAAAGGGGGATAATTTGAACTTTTTTCATATTTTTAAAATAATTGTAAAAACTGTTAATATATTAACAATTACCTCAGGGGTCTTGAGGCTGCCACTGTCTGATTACTTGTGCTGTACAGAGCCGTGCATCAGCGAAAATGCTGATCTCCTGTGAATGCCGGCGCTCAGCCAGCATTCACAGGAAATTCATCATGGCAGAGACAGGGGTCATCAGCTTATCCATTGGCTATCATGACTACCAATTGGCACCCCGCGATCACATCACTGGGCCACCGATGGGAGCAGGAAATGGAACGATCCTTGAAGGCGCATGTTAGATTGCGCTGTCAGAGCATGACAGTAAGATTTGACTAATTAAATAAATTAATCCGAATGGTAACCTGCATAATGGATAAAAATAAAAATGCAAGAATTATATTTTTGGGTCGCCGTAACATTGTAATAAAACACAATAATAGCTGATTAAAACATCGAATACACTCCAAAATGGTATACCGTATAAACTCGTGTATAAGCCGACCCGTGTATAAGCCGACCCCCCTACTTTTGCCCCCAAAATCTGGGAAAACCTATTGACTCGTGTATAAGCCGAGGGTGGACCCCAGCACAGGTATACAGGCCCCCGCAGTGGTGTACAGGCCTCCCCAGTGGAAGTATACAGCCCCCAGAAGTGTGGTATACAGCAGCCTCCCCAGTGGTACATACAGGCCCCAGCAGTGTTACAGCAGCCTCCCCAGTGGTATATACAGCAGCAGCCCCAGTGGTAGTATACAGCAGCCCCAGAGATATATACAGCAGCCCCAGTGGTAGTATACAGCAGCCCCAGAGATATATACAGCAGCCCCATTGGTAGTATACAGCAGCCCCAGAGGTATATACAGCAGCCCCAGTGGTAGTATACAGAAGCCCAGAGGTAGTATACAGCAGCACCAGTAGTAGTATACAGCAGCCTCAGTGGTATATACAGCAGCAGCCCCAGTAGTAGTATACAGAAGCCCCAGTGGTAGTATACAGCAGCCCCAGTAGTAGTATACAGCAGCCCCAGTAGTAGTATACAGCAGCAGCCCCAGGGGGTATATACAGCAGCAGCCCCAGGGGGTATATACAGCAGCAGCCTCAGGGGGTATATACAGCAGCAGCCCCAGGGGGTATATACAGCAGCAGCCCCAGGGGGTATATACAGCAGCAGCCCCAGGGGCTATATACAGCAGCAGCCCCAGGGGGTATATACAGCAGCAGCCCCAGGGGGTATATACAGCAGCAGCCCCAGGGGGTATATACAGCAGCAGCCCCAGGGGGTATATACAGCAGCAGCCCCAGGGGGTATATACAGCAGCAGCCCCAGGGGGTATATACAGCAGCAGCCCCAGAGGTATACAGACCCCCCCATAAGTAGTATACAGGGGCCCCAGCTGTATACAGCAGCCCCAGCTGTATACAGCCCCCCCGTGGTATCCAGGGCCCCCCTTGCTGCACACCTGTAAAGGAAGATGTCAGTATACTTATCGCTGCCGCCGCCGCTCCGCTGCTCGGTCACCGCGCTGCTCCGGGTCTTCATGCTTCCTGTTCCTTCTCCGGCGCTCGAATAATGACGTCATTTCCTGAGCGCCGGAGAAGGAACAGGAAGCATGAAGACCCGGAGCAGCGCGGTGACCGAGCAGCGGAGCAGCGGCGGCAGCGATAAGTATACTGACATCTTCCTTTACAGTTGTGCAGCAAGGGGGGCCCTGGATACCACGGGGGGCTGTATACAGCTGGGGCTGCTGTATACAGCTGGGGCTACCGTATATACTCGTGTATAAGTCGAGGGGGGACTTTTCAGCACATTTTTTGTGCTGAAAAACTCGGCTTATACACGAGTATATACAGTAATTAAAAAAGTCAGCTTATGATGCAAAAAATAAGCCTTCATTTAGCCCCAGATCTCAAAAATTTAGTAATGAGTTTCGGTAAATGGTGACAAATGTAATTTTTTTTTTTTTTTACAAGTTTCTGATTTTTTTTCACCACTTAGATAATAAAAAAACTATACATGATTTGTAACTACAAACTTGAAGTGACTTGGCGAATCAAACTTACAGGTCAATGTCACCATATGGTGAACATAATAACAAAAATACATTGTTGAATTGCATTTCTTTGCAATTTCACCACACTTGAAATTGTATTCCTATTTTCCAATACACTATATGATACAATGAATAATGTCATTCAAGAGAATATTTCGTCCCACAAAAAACAAGCCCTCATATGGCTATATTGATGGAAAAAAAAGTTATGGCACTTGAAAGAATAGAAAAATAGAAAATCAACAAGTGGTAAGAGAACTAAAAATTTTGAAGAAAAATTGCAGGATTTTTGTATTTCATAATTAAAAAAAATTGAATATTAATGTGATTCTAACTGAAACCTGAACCCAGGTCTCAGACACGGTTTCTCCAGCCTCTGTATCTCATGGTGGCTTACATTTCTCCCATCCCCAAGACCTGGGAACAGACAGGGTGGTAGAGTCAGCCTACTCCTGTCCCAATAATGTACTTTCCAGGTCATCGCCTCAGCTCCATCACTCTCATTCCCTTCTTTTGAGATCCACACCATTAGTCTCTTTCATCGCCTCCCCCTCAGAGTAGCAGTTGTATACCACCCCCCAGGGTCACCCATCCAGTTCCTCTACCATTTCTCCATGTGGCTGCTGCACTTAATGTCTTCAGAATTACGAACCATTATTCTGGAAGACTTTAATATTCCCATAAACAGCCCCTTCTCCCCATCTGAATCCCAGCTCTTATTTCTAACAACCTCTCTTGGCCTCTCACAGCTCTCAACCTCTGAGACACACAAAGACGGTAAACACCTTGACCTGATCTTTGTCTGGCTCTGTTCAACTTTCACCTGAGATAACTTACCTCTTCCTCTCTCTGACCACAACATTCTCTCCTTCACGCTCTAAAATCCTCACCCTCCCCACCACATTTCTACCTATCACATATTCAGAAATGTTCAGGCCATTAACCCTCAAACACTCACAGACCCTCTACACTCATCACTGTCCCCAATTACCTCCTTCTCTTGTCTCGATCTGGCAGTGAATCACTACATCAACACCCTCAGAAGCACCGTAGACCAAGTAGTGCCCCTCACCATTAAAACGTCCAAACACAGAGTAAAACAGCCCTGGCTCACATCACAAACTCGATTAATCCAACAATGCTCTAGGAGTGCTAAACACCTATGGAGGAAAACTCGCACACCAGAAAACTTTATCAACTATAATTTTATGCTATAAATTTAAGAACCTTTAACTCTGCCCTTCACCTCACCAAACAGACCTACTTCACCGCCCTGATCTCCTCACTATCCAACACCCCAAAGAAACTCTTTGACAACTTTCACTCTCTCCTCAGTCTTAAATTGCAGGTCCCTATCACTGACCTCTGTGGTAATCAACTCCCAACTTCAAAGCGCTGTTACTCCTATCCCTCGCCACATGTCCTCTGGCTCACTCTTCACATTTTCCCCAGCCACAGAAGAAGTCTCCAGGCTCCTCACCTCCTCTCATCCTACTACATGCACCGCTGACCCCATTCTCTCACACCTACTCCAGTTCTTCTCTCTGGTCATCTCTACTCACCTAATCAAAATCTTTAGTCTTAGGCTAGGGTCACACTTGGCATGAGTTTTTTTGATGCCTTAAAAATAAGCATGTGTTTCTGCATGCTTTTTTCATTTCTGCATGCTTTTTTTAGGTGCTTTTTGGCACCCATGCATTTTTCCATGTGTTTTTGAATCAGCACCAAAAATTTTTGCATTCACCATTAGAAAACACATGCGTTTTGTTAACATGGGCCCTTACGGGAAATGCATGCGTTTTTGCATGGTACTAAATGGTACTAATGGTACCATGCATTTTTGCATGCGTTTTTGAAGGCAGCTCCTCACTTAAGTGCAAAAACGCATGCCAAAAATGCATGGCACTTTAGGCATGCGTTTTTGCTATTGGGGCATGCATTTTTGCTATTGGGGCATGGATTTTTTGCATGGGGGCCTATAGGTACGTTATTACATGCGTTTCTAGAAACGCAGGTGTCCAAAAACGCATGGAAAATCTGCAAGTGTGACCCTAGCCTTACCCTCTCTTCTGCCATCTTCCCCTCCTCCTTCAAACATTTTATCATTACTCCATTATTAAATAAAAATTCTCTTGACTCGTCCTGCACAAATAACTACAGACTGGTCTCCAATCTCCCCTTCATCTCGAAACTCTTGGAGCACTTAGTCTACTCCCACCTCACCCATTATCTCTCCACTCACTCTCTTCTAGATTCATTACAGTCTGGTTTCCACCCCCTACATTCTACAAACTGCACTCTAGCAAAGTGACCAATGACCTTCTAACAGCAAACCGTAATGGTAACCACTCTCTGCTTATACTTCTTGACCTTTCTGCAGTTTTTGACACTGTTGACCACCTTTTCCTACTCGCTATGCTGCATTCCATTGCCACAAAGGACCACGCTCTCTCCTGGTTCTCTTTTTATCTTTCCAACCACTCTTTCAGTTTGCTGGCTCCACTTCTTCTCCCCTTCCTCTTACTATTGGGGTCCGTCATGGTTCGGTACTTGGCCCTCTACTCTTCTTTCTCTACAAGGCCCCTATTGGGCAGACAATCAACAGTTTTGGCTTCCAGTACCACCTTTATGTTGACGACACACAACTATACACTTTATCTCATGACCTTACCCCTGCGGTTGTACAGAACGCCAATGACTGTATAACCGCAGTTTCCAATATCATGTCCACTCTCTATTTGAAATTCATCCTTTCCAAAACTGGACTTCTTCTAATCCCACCCTCCACAAACCTCCTTAAATCTGACATCTCCCTCTCGGTGTGTAGCACCCCGATAACACATAGGCAGCAGGCTTGCTGTATGGGTGTTACATTTGATGCTGTTTCATTCACTTCATACATACAATCTCTCGCCTGCTATTGTTACCTGCAACTAAAAAACATCTCTAGAATTTACTCCTTCCTTACCATGGAAACAACTAAAACCCTAAGGGTATGTGCCCACAGGAAGGTTTAGTGGCGTTCAAACCATCAGTAAACCGCTGGAAATTATGAGTTCTGAGCTCTGAAGTCTCCAGCTGTTTTCCGGCGGTTTTCCGGCGGTTTTTTTCAGCGTGTGCACAGCGTTTTTCAGTCGGTTTTTCCAGCGGTTTTTCCAGCGGTTTTCTATGGAGGATTTTGTTCATGGAACCGATCAAAAACCGCTGAGAAGAATTGACATGCTGTATGCTGCTAAATCGCTGGGAAACCACTCAACCGCGGGCAGATCCGCTCATATAAACCGACTATGTGTGCACAGCGGTTTCTAAATTACATAGGGTTACATGTAAGTCCTAACGCTGCTTAGGATTTACATAAATTTAAATAAAGCCTATGCTAAACCGCCGGCGGTTTTCGCTGCTAAACCGACGTTAAACCTTCCTGTGGGCACATACCCTAACAGTGGCCCTGATACACTCTACCTTGATTATTGCAACTCTCTATTAATTGGCCTCCCTTTCAGTAGACTTTCCTCTCTCCTGTTCATGCTTAATGCAGAAGCCAAGTCACCTATCTAGCTAACCGTTACTCAGATGCTTCCGCTCTTTGCCAGTCATTGCACTGGCTGCTGTACATTATAGGATCCAATTCAAATTGATTGTTCTCACCCATAAAGCTCTCCACGGTTCAGCACCTCCCTATCTCTCTACCCTTTTCGCTGTCTATCACCCTACTCGTTCTCTTCGCTCTGAGACTGACTTTAGACTAACAACCGCACTAATCTGAACCTCCCATTCCCGGCTCCAAGACATCTCCTGAGCTTCACCAATTATCTGGAATGCTCTACCCCAAGAAATTAGGACTATCCACAACTTACATAGTTTTAGGAGCTCCCTAAAAATACATCTTTTCAGAGTGGCCTATCATTCTCCCTAATCGAAGTCATTTAGACATAGCTTATCCACTACTTCTCTGAACATAACTGTCAAACTCCATCAGACCCAAAAGCTCTACACCGATTATAGCAACAAAAATAAGAAAAACCGCACTCACCAGTCATCTATGCGTGCCAGGAAATTTTATTCCAAATTATGGGTACATAATGCAAGGAGGGAAGGGGTGCAGTGAAAGATGACAGCACACCATTTCGCCATGGAGGCGCTTCGCTCCAGCGTGAAACAGTGTGCAGTCGTCCTTCACTGCACCACTTCCCTCCCTGCATTATGTACCCGTAATTTGGAATAAAACTTCCTGACACGCATCGATGACTGGTGAGTGCGTTTTTTTCTCCTTTTTGTTGCTATATACTGTGATTCAAGCCTGCACCACTCATCCGGAATTGCTTGCCTAACAACCACACGGGCATTAATTACCCCCTGAAGAGAGTTAGTTGCCCGTATTTTTCTATTATATTGGGCTCTACACCGATTGGCTAGTGGCCACTTACTCCGCTCTTATCTATTCCACACTTTCTCAACATGGCTGCACCATGATTGTAAATAAGGCCCTGTACTTTGTGTCACCCCCACCTTTTTGTAGATTGTGAAATCTTGCGAGAAGGTTCATCAGTATTTTTATTTTTTTTTGCTTTAATTATTGCATTTTCCACAACTGTTTCTTATGACTGTTATGTTTGTATATGAATATCTGATTTAAAGGGAACCAACCACCAAAAAATCCCTATCTAACCTATAAATATCTGTCCCCGGAGCCTTAAATTACTATTCTAACCATCCCTGACTGACTAAATCTACCTAACTACATGCACAATAAATCACTTTTTATACTTACCAAATTCTTGACTGATGGGCGTTCCCCCAGGGTCTTTGTCAGATAGACGGGTCTCCTCGCCGCGCTCACACCCGCCTTGCTGCTGTCCATCTTCTTCCAGGATTCAAATTACCCGACCATTGCGTCCTCGCAATGAGCGGGTCACGTGCTGCAGGCCCTGCGTCACTTCCGCCCGCCACGTCGCTGGGTCTATGACGCACCCAGGCCGGCTTCAGCATGCCATCTGCGCATGCTCGGAAGCCGGCCTGGGTGTACCAGTGACGCAGCGTGCGGAAGTGACGCAGGGCCTGCAGCACGTGACCCGCTCATTGCGAGGACGTGATGGGCGGGTAATTTGAATCCTGGAAGAAGATTTTGTATGTTTATATTTTTGACCAGTGCTATAACTTGTATAGCGATAGCTTTAAACTGATATTCAGCCTACAGTGGGAGGGAGCCTGAAACTCAATGATACATTCTTCCTAATCACAACCCTGCAAAATTCAATTTTTTGAAAAAAACAAGAGAAGTTTTCACTGATTTTTATGTAATTTGGTGTGCTGATTACGAAAATGACCTCCATTTTTTTCCATCACGTAAGGATTTTTTGTAAAACCAAGATCGATATTTTTTCTAAAATCCTATTTAAAGAGGAATTCTATCTAACAATTGTACATGTAATATCTGGCAACAGTGGTTTATATCCATTTAAATGTATGTATAAATATACAGAGGCCCCCCCTGCTGGCACACGACCCCCCCCCATCGGTATACAGAGGCCCCATGCTGGCACACGGTCCCCCTTTGGTATAAAGAGGCCCCCTGCCTCTGCATTGATCTCACCCTCCGATGTTGGCAGGCACCCGGGGTCCTCCGTGCACTCTCCTCGCTGTATTCCAAGTTTGCTGAGAGCGACGCAGCAGGGATGACATTATCACTGCGCCCGGCGGTCACATGTAAAACCGCCAGCATACAGAGAGGAGAGTGGACGGAAGACCCCCGGGTGCCTGCGGACATCGGAGGGTGAGATCAATGCGGAGGCAGGGGGCCTCTTTATACTGAAAGGGGGCTGTGTGCCAGCAGGGGGGCCTCTGTATACCGATGGGGGGGGGGTCGTGTGCCAGCAGGGGGGGCCTCTGTATATTTATACATAAATTTAAATAAATAAAAACCACTGTTGCCAAATATTACATGTACAATTGTTCGACAGAATTCCTTTTTAAATAGGATTTTAGCAAAAATATCGATCTTGGTTTTACAAAAAATCCTTACGTGATGGAAAAAAGGGAGGTCATTTTCGTAATCAGCACACCAAATTACATAAAAATCAGTGAAAACTTCTCTTGTATTTTTTTCATCGCAGGCCTGTGATATATTTAGTAACAACATGTTTTTCTTCACTCACCATTGAGCAGTTTGTCTGTGCAAAAAATCTCAATGACCTATCTTGCGGATATGTCCTCAAGGAATGACTAGTGGGGATCTTGTAAGAGTGTGCTCAGTTTACTTCCTGAATAAAGAGGGAGGGGCCGTGAGCTGAGGGGGTTGTCGTGGAGACAGGGAGAAATTATTACAGTTTGTGCTGTGGTAAACAAGTCTCCTGGGGGCTGTGAGGAGAGACATCTGTGCCAGATAAAGCTGAGACTGGTCACTGATTAACTGGACAGCCGGACCCCTGGATGGGACCAAATTAACTTATCCTAGATAGGAAGCAAGTATACTACTGCCTGGAGAGGAGTGCTTTAGAGGAGATAGGTGGGCAATACTGTGAGAGGAAAAGACTGAAGCTCTGATGTGAGACTGCAGACCTTGGTGTGGTGTCTCTAGGTGAACACACTTTGCCTCTCCAAAAGCTACAGAGACTTAAGACCCCCTTCAGACAAGACAGCACAATATCCCCGTTTATTACGGTCGTGTTTTGTTTTTGTTTTTTTTCTTTTTTGCGCCAAAGACCATTGGAAGTGACTGCAATCGGTACTTCCCCAGGCCTGGTACAGACTGTAACTGGACTAAACGGTACCATTAGATAAGATGCTCGGGTATCCAACAGCTCAAACATATAAATATATATGTACATTTATATTTATACTGGGTTTATATGTATTGTGTGTATAGAGTTGATAGGATTGTAAATCGGTGTGTTATTTCAGTGATCCTCACTAAACTGCATATATCTGATTTACACCTGTTCTGCTGCTGTGTGTAGTTAATTATCATTTATTTTTCTGTGTTGATTTTAGGTAAATTTATTCCTGGCGTTGTTTCCTCACACTGAGGAGGAACACTGAGGTAACACACTGACCACTAGCTTGATGCTGGTTGTATGTAAATAATTTAGCTATTTCTGGGGAAATAACGTATCTGTGCATCTTGCTCTAAAGGTCACGTTACACACACAGATATCTGTTCAGATATTGGTCACAGATCTCTGGTTGAAGTGAAATCATGGACACATTGCTCCATTTTGTGGCTGTGTACAAATGTATCAATGTGTCCATGATTTCACTTCAATCTTTGACCAATATATCTGTGTGTGTAACGTGGCCTTAAATTTTCCATTTGTTTCCCCAAGTAAAAGGAAGTATTTTGTGTTGCTCTCTGTTTCTGTTACTCGCTGGATCTAGTACGGACCTCTGGTCATTACAATCTGACATAAGGCAGCACCATCACTATAATCAGCTGAAAAAACCTTTTGCAAAGGGGCTATGTTGCAATACCCGGGACAACCCACCATACATTAAATGGAGCTGAGCAGAGATTTATTGGCATCTTGAAATCATCAGAATTATTTTAATCTGGTCAGTAGAGATGCTTGATGTAAGGTCAGGGTTCCACTTGAAAGATCAATGGGAGAGACTTGTGCATGTCTCACATCATTTCACCCAGCTCAGCCGCCAGCTCTCAGGACAGGAACATGCAGCCACATAGAAATTCATGCAGCTGACATGTTCCTGTCCGGAGAGCCGATGGCTGTGCAGGGTTATATGATTCATATGCGAGTCTCTCTCAGTGCTCTTGAAAGTGGAATCCGGGCCTAAAACTCAAACTAATCTCAAATTGATTACCTATTCTGCGGAGAAGAGATCAATATTTTCTGCCTCGACAACCTATTTAACCCCTTAGTGACGCAGCCAATTTCCCCCTAAATGACCAGACCGTTTTTTGTAATTCTGACCAGTGTCCCTTTATGAGGTAATATCTCTGGAACACTTCATTGGATCCGAGCGATTCTGAGATTGTTTTTTCGTGACATATTGGGCTTCATGTTAGTGGTAAATTTAGGTCGAAAATCTTTGCGTTTATTTGTGAAAATATTAAAAAATTGGCAAAAATTTTGAAAATTTCACAATTTTCAAATTTTGAATTTTTATTCTGTTAAACTGGAGCGTTATGTGACACAAAATAGTTAATAAATAACATTTCCCACATGTCTACTTTACATCAGCGCAATTTTGGGCAAAAAATTTTTTGTGGTTAGGACGTTATAAGGGTTCAAAGTTCATCAGCAATTTCTAATTTTTCCAGCAAAATTTACAAAACCATTTTTTTAGTGACCTCATCACATTTGAAGTCCCTTTGAGGGGCCTACATGACAGAAAACACCCAAAAGTGACACCATTCCGAAACCTGCACCCCTCAAGCTACTCAAAACTATATTCAAGAAGATTATTAACCCTTCAGTTGCTTTACAGGAACTAAAGCAAAGTGGAAACAAAAAATGGACATTTTAATTTTTCCAACAAATATATTCTTTTAGCCTCAATTCTTTAATTTTCACATGGGCAACAGGATAAAATGCATCCTAAAATTTGTTGGGCAATTTCTCCTGAGTACACCGATACCTCATATGTGGTCATAAACCACTGTTTGGGTGCACGGCAGGGCTCAGGAGGGAAGGAGCTAAATTTGATTTTTGGAGCTAATTTTCCATTCAAAAAATCAAATGGCGCTCCTTCCCTTTCGAGTCCTGCCGTGCGCCCAAACAGTGGTTTATGACCACATATGAGGTATCGGTGTACTCAGGAGAAATTGCCCAACAAATTTTAGGATGCATTTTATCCTGTTGCTCATGTGAAAATTAAAAAATTGAGGACAAAAGAAAGTTTTTGTGAAAAAAAAAGTACTTTTTCATTTGTACGGATCAATTTGTCAAGCACCAGAGGGTTCAACGTGCTCACTATGCATCTAGATAAGTTCCTTGGGGGGCCTAGTTTCCAAAATGGGGTCACTTGTGGGGAAGCTCCAATGTTTAGGCACACAGGGGCTCTCCATACGCGACATGGTGTCCGCTAACAATTTGAATGGAAAATTAGCTCCAATTGTTAGCGGAGACCATGTTGCGTATGGAGAGCCCCTGTATGCCTAAACATTGGAGCTCCCTCACAAGTGACCCCATTTTGGAAACTAGACCACCCAAGGAACTTATCTAGATGGGTGATGAGCACTTTGAACCCCCAGGTGCTTCACAAATGAAACCATAAAAATGAAAATAGAAATTTTTTGTGGAAAAGAAAGTACATTTTCATTTTTACGGATCAATTTGTGAAGCACCTGGGGGTTCAAAGAGCTCACTATGCATCGAAATAAATTCCTTGGGGTGTCTAGTTTCCAAAATGGGGTCACTTGTGGGGGAGCTCCAATGTTTAGACACACAGCGGCTCTCCATACGCGACATGGTGTCCGCTAACTATTGGAGCTAATTTTCCATTCAGATTGTTAGCGGACACCATGTCGCATATGGGGAGCCCCTGTGTGCCTAAACATTGGAGCTCCCCCACAAGTGACTCCATTTTAGAAACTAGACCCCCCAAGGAACTTATCTAGATGCATAGTGAGCACTTTCATACCCCAGGTGCTTCACAAATTAGTCCGTAAAAGGAAAAAAAAAGAAGATTTTTGTGAAAAAAAGTACTTTTTCATTTTTATGGATCAATTTGTGAAGCACCTGGGGGTTCAAAGTGCTCCCTATGCATCGAAATAAATTCCTTGGGGTGTCTAGTTTCCAAAATGGGGTCACTTGTGGGGGAGCTCCAATGTTTAGGCACACAGGGGATCGCCATACACAACATGGTATCAACTTACAATTCCAATTGTTAGTGGACACCATGTCACGTATGGAGAGTCCCTATGTGTCTAAACATTGGGGCTCCCCCACAAGTGACCCCATTTTGTAAACTATATGCCCCAAGGAGCTTATCTAGATGCATAGTGAGCACTTTGAACCCCCAGGTGCTTCACAAATTGATCCATAAAAATGAAAAAGTACTTTCTGTCCACAAAAATGTTCTTTTTTCATTTTTATGGATTCATTTGTGAAGCACCTGGGGGTTTAAAGTACTCATTATGCATCTAGATATGTTCCTTGGGGGGTCTAGTTTCCAAAATGGGGTCACTTGTGGGGGAGCTCCAATGTTTAGGCACACAGAGGCTCTCCACATGCGACATGGTGTCCGCTAACAATTTGAATGGAAAATTAGCTCCAATAGTTAGCGGACACCATGTTGTGTATGGAGGGCTCCTGTGTGCCTAAACATTGGAGCTCCCGCACAAGTGACCCCATTTTGGAAACTAGACGCCTCAAGGATTATATCTAGGGGTATAGTGAGCATTTAGTATACTGAAGATTTTCTTTTTTTCACATAATTTCTCACTTTTAGAGCATGTGCACAAGATTCGGAGACACCGTGTCCTGGGCGTCTCCTCTCCTGCATTTTTTTTAGTATTTCTTTATTAAATTTAAAAAAAAAATGACGTGGGGCTTCGCCATACTTTTGGTCCAGCCAGGTACAGCAGGCAGCTACGGGCTGCCACCAACCCCTTCTGCCTAGTTTTACCTGGCTGGAAACCAAAGATATAGGGAAGACCTTTTTTTTTAAATTATTTCATGAAATAATTAAAAAAAAAATGGCGTGGGCTTCGCCATATTTTTGGGCCAACCAGGTACAACTAGGCAGCTGGGGGCTGGAATCCACAGCGTAGGGAGGCCCAAGCTTTCTGGGCCCCCCCCCGCTGCGAATTGCAGTCCGCAGCCGCCCCAGAAAATGGCGCATTCATAGAAGCGCCATTTTCTGGCGCTGTATCCAGCTCTTCCAGCTGCCGTGTAGCGGTGGCAGACTGGGTAATAAGGGGTTAATGCCAGCTTTTTTTGCAGCTGGCACTAAGCCCGAGATTCTTAATGTCTGGCCAATATTAGACCGGGCCATTAAGAATCCCTAGTAAATTGTAAAGAAGACACAAGACAGAAAAAAATATTTTTATTAGAAAAAAAAACGACACTATTTAGACCCCATCTTTATTATTCTTTGGCATCCGACGTAGTCCAGTAGGAAGGTCCGATGTAGTCCAGCAGGAAGGTCCGACGTAGTCCAGTGGGAGGTCCCTCGATGATTTCCAGTCTTTTACAGCATATGGGGGCGTCCCCCATATGCTATAAAAGCTGGCATTTCTTCCAGGAGAATGACAGGTCATGACCTCAGTAGGGTGATGTGAGGTCAGGATCCTTGGTTCACAAAGCGTCAATTGTGATTCCATCATGGGATCACAATTGACCCTTTGTGAACCAAGGATCCTGACCTGACATGACCTCACTGCGATCATGAGCTGTCAGTCTATGGGCAGATAGAGCAGTCTCTGCATAGACTGACAGCTAATGATTGCAGTGAGGTCATGTCAGGTTAGGATCCTTGGTTCACAAAGGGTTAATTGTGGTCCCATCATGGGATCACAATTGACCCTTTGTGAACCAAGGATCCTGACCTGACATGACCTCACTGCAATCATTAGCTGTCAGTCTAATTGCAGGCAGAGCAGTCTCTGCACAGACTGACAGCACATGATTGCAGTGAGGTCATGTCAGGTCAGGATCCTTGGTTCACAAAGGGTTAATTGTGGTCCCATCATGGGATCACAATTGACCCTTTGTGAACCAAGGATCCTGACCTGACATGACCTCACTGCGATCATGAGCTGTCAGTCTATGGGCAGATAGAGCAGTCTCTGCATAGACTGACAGCTCATGATTGAAGTGAGGTCATGTCAGGTCAGGATCCTTGGTTCACAAAGGGTTAATTGTGGTCCCATCATGGGATCACAATTGACCCTTTGTGAACCAAGGATCCTGACCTGACATGACCTCACTGCGATCATGAGCTGTCAGTCTATGGGCAGATAGAGCAGTCTCTGCATAGACTGACAGCTCATGATTGCAGTGAGGTCATGTCAGGTCAGGATCCTTGGTTCACAAAGGGTTAATTGTAGTCCCATCATGGGATCACAATTGACCCTTTGTGAACCAAGGATCCTGACCTGCCATGACCTCACTGAGGTCATGAGCTGTCAGTTTTCCCTGGCAGACAGAGCAGTTTCTGCTCTGTCTGCGCATGCTCCTGACAGAACAGGAAGTCGGCGCAGGGGGCAGGATGAAAGAAGATCCCGGCCGGTAAGTATGCACCGGTGACCGGGGGGTGACGCTGGTGACTGGGGGGGTGACAGTGGGGTGACAGGGGGGTGACCGAGGGAGCGATCATCTCCCTCCCATCTGACAGCTCAGATGGGAGGGAGATGATGGCGGCGGCGGGTGCAGAAGCGGCGGCTGAGGACCGGAGCTGGGGAGGGGGGGGCACCTGAAGACCGGACCTGGAAGGGGGGGGGGACTAAGGGGACCCGGAGTCAGGGGGCTTATTCCTCTCTGATGTGACATGTGTGACATGTCACATCAGTGAGGAATCCACAGCATGGGGCTGCAGGCGGCCGGCAGCGCTGCTTGTGAAGCGCTGCGGCTGCATTTTAGGAGGAAAGGAGGGGGTGGGGGCCGGGTACCGGTACCGGGGGCTGTGTACCGGTACCAGAGGACAGGGAAAGACATTTCTCTGTCATGCCACAGGTTTGATCCTGTGGCATGACAGAGAAATCATTTATTTACCGGCGATTCACTGTATATTCATGTGATCACGGTTATACTCCGGTAAACGGTGTATAACCGTGATCACATGGCGGGTACCGGTAAAAACCGGCCCGATTCATAATCTGCAGGGTCTCAGCTACCCCCGGTAGCTGAAACCCCGGAGATTTTTGACCACTGGGGGGCGCTAGAGCACTTTCCCTGGCTGACGTCTACAGACGTCAGCCAGGCATAAGTACCCATTTTTTCCGACGTCTCTGGGCGTTAGGCCGTCGTTATGGGGTTAAAGGAAACCAGTCACAATGAAAATTAAAATACCATGTTATAGAGTAGGGGAACAGGGCCGTATTTGGAGTTCCTGCTGCCCTAGGCACCGTCAATGGTCGCACACCCCCACCGTCCCAATGACCCACCCTTCTCGCAATCCCCCATCACAAACCCCCCACCCCCCCTGTCATGGACACACCCATTTGCAGACAAAATCCCCCATTGCGGCCGTCCCCCAAGTTTCATGTGGCTTCTTCCCCCATCCTTGCAGCTTCTCCCCCACATTCCATGTAGCACATATAAAAGGTTTGTGGGGGTAAAATCCTGCAGACAGACTGCTTTGCGATAAATACAAAAAATAATTATCTTTTAATGGTTTTAGTTAGTTTATGTGCAAGTTTATTCTCCAAGTGTTTGCTTGGGTTTCCAACCACACTCCAGAGATATACTGATAGGATGTTTACATTGTGAGCCCCAATGGGGACAGTGTTCATGATGTATGTAAAGTGCTGTGGAGTTCATAGAGTAATATAAATGCAAAAAATATTATTCTTAATATTATGTCACAATACCAGAATCTGAGGATCTTCTATTTTGAGGTCAGGGGCTCTCTTATGTGATGTTGCTGCCTGTCTCGCTGTCTTCCTCTTTTGACACTGCAATGCGGTGGACAAGAGAGCATTAACTGGTTAATAACAAGAAGTATGGAGTGTGTACTGAGCCATAAACCCTCCCCATACCATGAAGTATGAAGTGTGTACCAACTGAGCCATAAACCCTCCCCATACCATGAAGTGTGGAGTGTGTACTAACTGAGCCATAAACCCTCCCCATACCATGAAGTATGGAGTGTTCTAACTGAGCCATAAACCCTCCCCATACCATGAAGTATGGAGTGTGTACTAACTGAGCGATAAACCCTCCCCATACCATGAAGTGTGGAGTGTGTGCTAACTGAGCCATAAACACTCCCTATACCATGAAGTATGGAGTGTACTAACTGAACCATAAACCCTCCCCATACCATGAAGTATGGAGTGTGTACTAACTGAGCCATAAACCTGCCCCATACCATGAAGTATGGAGTGTACTAACTGAGCCATAAACCCTCCCCATACCATGAAATATGGAGTGTACTAACTGAGCCATAAACCCTCCCCATACCATGTCCAGCAAACATTGTAGGATTACTATATGGATTTTATTATTAGGGTACGGACTCACTGGCGTGAAACTCGGACAAGTGCAATGTGTGATTTCATTGCATTGCACTTGGACCAATGTTAATCAATGTCTGAGTGCAGATTGACGAGTGTCAGATGCTTTTTTCTCATCAAGATCCAGGATGAGAAAAAAGTCGCAACATGCTGCAACAGTATGTGATTCACTCGCGAGACTCGCCAACGCAAGTCTACGGGTCTGACAAAATCATGGACCGCACACGAACCATCTGAGAGGCATCCATTTTTTTAACTGATACACTATCATTCTGCAGCTGAGAACACTGTAAAATTTCCTGTAAATGATTATACAGTAATAGATGCTGAGAAAAACAACAGATTGCACACGATCAGCCATCGAATGTGATCTGAGAATCTGAGAGAAATGTCGTACACTCGCATAGCAGTTGCCAAACAGAGCATAAAACGGATGTCACTCGTCCGACTCTCCTGAATGAGAAACAGACCGATTTTAAGGTGGCGAGAGAGAGTGTACCACCATGTCCTCAGCTCTGTGCTGTGCACAGTGTGCCACCATGTCCCTAGCTCCGTGCTGTGCACAGACAGTGTACCACCATGTCCTCAGCTCCATGCGCTGCACAGTGTACCACCATGTCCCCAGCTCCGTGCTGTGCACAGACAGTGTACCACCATGTCCTCAGCTCCATGCGCTGCACAGTGTACCACCATGTCCTCAGCTCCGTGCTGTGCACAGACAGTGTACCATCATGTCCTCAGCTCCGTGCACTGCACAGTGTACCACCATGTCCCCAGCTCCATGCTGTGCACAATGTGCCACCATGTCACCAGCTCCGTGCTGTGCACAGACAGTGTACCACCATGTCCTCAGCTCCGTGCACTGCACAGTGTACCACCATGTCCCCAGCTCCGTGCTGTGCACAGACAGTGTACCACCATGTCCTCAGCTCCATGCGCTGCACAGTGTACCACCATGTCCTCAGCTCTGTGCACTGCACAGTATACACCATGTCCCCAGCTCCATGCTGTGCACAGACAGTGTACCACCATGTCCCCAGCTCCGTGCTGTGCACAGACAGTGTACCACCATGTCCTCAGCTCCATGCGCTGCACAGTGTACCACCATGTCCCCAGCTCCGTGCTGTGCACAGACAGTGTACCACCATGTCCTCAGCTCCATGCGCTGCACAGTGTACCACCATGTCCTCAGCTCCGTGCTGTGCACAGACAGTGTACCATCATGTCCTCAGCTCCGTGCACTGCACAGTGTACCACCATGTCCCCAGCTCCATGCTGTGCACAATGTGCCACCATGTCACCAGCTCCGTGCTGTGCACAGACAGTGTACCACCATGTCCTCAGCTCCGTGCACTGCACAGTGTACCACCATGTCCCCAGCTCCGTGCTGTGCACAGACAGTGTACCACCATGTCCTCAGCTCCATGCGCTGCACAGTGTACCACCATGTCCTCAGCTCTGTGCACTGCACAGTGTACCACCATGTCCCCAGCTCCATGCTGTGCACAGACAGTGTACCACCATGTCCCCAGCTCCGTGCTGTGCACAGACAGTGTACCACCATGTCCTCAGCTCCATGCGCTGCACAGTGTACCACCATGTCCTCAGCTCCGTGCTGTGCACGGACAGTGTGCCACCATGTCTCCATCTCTGTGCTGTGCACAGTGTACCACCATGTCCTCAGCTCCATGCTGTGCACAGTGTACCACCATGTCCCCAGCTCCGTGCTGTGCACAGTGTACCACCATGTCCTCAACTCCGTGCTGTGCACAGTGTACCATCATGTCCCCAGCTCCATGCTGTGCACAGACAGTGTACCACCATGTCCTCAGCTCCGTGCTGTGCACAGACAGTGTACCACCATGTCCTCAGCTCCGTGCTGTGCACAGAGAGTGTACCACCATGTCCTCAGCTATGTGCTGTGCACAGAGAGTGTACTACCATGTCCCCAGCTCCGTGCTGTGCACAGACAGTGTACCACCATGTCCTCAGCTCCGTGCACTGCACAGTGTACCACCATGTCCCCAGCTCCATGCTGTGCACAGACAGTGTACCACCATGTCCCCAGCTCCGTGCTGTGCACAGACAGTGTACCACCATGTCCTCAGCTCCATGTGCTGCACAGTGTACCACCATGTCCTCAGCTCTGTGCTGTGCACAGACAGTGTACCACCATGTCCTCAGCTCCGTGCTGTGCACAGAGAGTGTACCACCATGTCCTCAGCTCTGTGCTGTATACCACCATGTCCTCTGCACACCCTTCCATGTCCTCTACACCCCCTACATGTCCCCTGCACACCCTCCTCCACATCCTCTGCACACCCCCTCCATGTCCTCTGCACACCCCCTCCACGTCCTCTGCACACCCTCCTCCATGTCCTCTGCACAACCCCTTCCACGTCCTCTGCACACCCCCTCAATGTCCTCTGCACTCCCTCCATGTCCTCTATACACCCCCATGTCCTCTGCACAACCTCCTCCATGTCCTCTGCACACCCACCTCCATGTCCTCTGCACACCCACCTCCATGTCCTCTGCACAACCCCCTCCATGTCCTCTGCACAACCCCCTCCATGTCCTCTGCACAACCTCCTCCATGTCCTCTGCAACACCCCCTCAATGTCCTCTGCACTCCCTCCATGTCCTCTGCACACCCCCATGTGTACCACCATGTCCTCAGCTCTGTGCGCTGCACAGTGTACCACCATGTCCTCAGCTCCGTGCTATGCAAAGTGTACCATGTCCTCAGCTCTGTGCTGTGTACCACCATGTCCTCTGCACCCCCCTCCATGTCCTCTGCACCCACCCCTCCATGTCCTCTGCACCCCCCCTCCATGTCCTCTGCACACCCCCTCCATGTCCTCTGCACACCCCCTCCACGTCCTCTGCACACCCTCCTCCATGTCCTCTGCACACCCTCCTCCACGTCCTCTGCACATCCCCTCCATGTCCTCTGCACACCCTTCTCCACGTCCTCTGCACTCCCCTCCATATCCTTTGCACTCCCCTCCATGTCCTCTGCACTCCCTCCATGTCCTCTGCACTCCCCTTCATGTCCTCTGCACCTCCCTCCATGTCCTCTGCACCCCCCTCCATGTCCTCTGCACTCCCCCCATGTCCTCTGCACTCCCCCCATGTCCTCTGCACAACCTCCTCCATGTCCTCTGCAACACCCCCTCAATGTCCTCTGCAACACCCCTCAATGTCCTCTGCACTCCCTCCATGTCCTCTGCACACCCCCATGTGTACCACCATGTCCTCAGCTCTGTGCGCTGCACAGTGTACCACCATGTCCTCAGCTCCGTGCTACGCAAAGTGTACCATGTCCTCAGCTCTGTGCTGTGTACCACCATGTCCTCTGCACTCCCTCCATGTCCTCTGCACACCCCCATGTGTACCACCATGTCCTCAGCTCTGTGCGCTGCACAGTGTACCACCATGTCCTCAGCTCCGTGCTACGCAAAGTGTACCATGTCCTCAGCTCTGTGCTGTGTACCACCATGTCCTCTGCACCCCCCTCCATGTCCTCTGCACCGACTCCTCCATGTCCTCTGCACCCCCCCTCCATGTCCTCTGCACACCCTCCTCCATGTCCTCTGCACACCCTCCTCCATGTCCTCTGCACACCCTCCTCCATGTCCTCTGCACACACCCCTCCATATCCTCTGCACACCCTTCTCCACGTCCTCTGCACTCCCCTCCATGTCCTCTGCACACCCTCCTCCATGTCCTCTGCACACCCTCCTCCATGTCCTCTGCACACCCTCCTCCATGTCCTCTACACATCCTCTCCATGTCCTTTGCACACCCCCCTCCATGTTCTCTGCAAACCCTTCTCCACGTCTTCTGCACTCCCCTCCATGTCCTCTGCACTCCCCTCCATGTCCTCTGCACTCCCCTCCATGTCCTCTGCACAACCTCTTCTATGTCCTCTGCAACACCCCCTCAATGTCCTCTGCACTCCCTCCATGTCCTCTGCACACCCCCATGTGTACCACCATGTCCTCAGCTCTGTGCGCTGCACAGTGTACCACCATGTCCTCAGCTCCGTGCTATACAAAGTGTACCATGTCCTCAGCTCTGTGCTGTGTACCACCATGTCCTCTGCACCCCCCTCCATGTCCTCTGCACCCACCCCTCCATGTCCTCTGCACCCCCCCTCCATGTCCTCTGCACACCCTCCTCCATGTCCTCTGCACACCCTCCTCCATGTCCTCTGCACACCCTCCTCCATGTCCTCTGCACATCCTCTCCATGTCCTCTGCACACACCCCTCCATGTCCTCTGCACACCCTTCTCCACGTCCTGTGCACTCCCCTCCATGTCCTCTGCACCACCCTCCATGTGCTCTGCACTCCCCTCATGTCCTCTGCACTCCCCCCTCCATGTCCTCAGCACTCCCCCCATGTCCTCTGCACACCTCCCATGACCTCTGCACACCACCTCAATGTCCTCTGCACACCCTCCTCCATGTCCTCTGCACACCCTCCTCCATGTCCTCTGCACAACCCCCTCCATGTCCTCTGCACCCCCACCCATGTCCTCTGCACTCCCCCTCCATGTCTTCTGCACTCCCCCATGTCCTCTGCACTCCCCCCTCCATATCCTCAGCTCCGTGCTGTGCACAATGTACCACCATGTCCCCAGCTCCGTGCTGTGCACAGACAGTGTACCACCATGTCCTCAGCTCTGTGCTGTGCACAGAGAGTGTACTACCATGTCCCCAGCTCCGTGCTGTGCACAGACAGTGTACCACCATGTCCTCAGCTATGTGCTGTGCACAGAGAGTGTACTACCATGTCCCCAGCTCCGTGCTGTGCACAGACAGTGTACCACCATGTCCTCAGCTCTGTGTTGTATACCACCATGTCCTCTGCACACCCTTCCATGTCCTTTGCACCCCCCTCCATGTCCTCTACACTCCCCCTCCATGTCCTCAACCCCCTCCATGTCCTCTGCACACCCCCTCCATGTCCTCTGAACACCCTCCTCCATGTCCTCTGCACAACCCCCTCCACGTCCTCTGCACACCCCCTCAATGTGCTCTGCACTCCCTCCATGTTCTCTGCACTCCCCCATGTCCTCTGTGCACCCCCACATCCTCTGCACAACCTCCTCCATGTCCTCTGCACACCCACCTCCATGTCCTCTGCACACCCACCTCCTTGTCCTCTGCACGCCCCTCCATGTCCTCTGCACTCCGCCCATGTCCTCTGCACACCTCCCATGACCTCTGCACACCCCCTCCTTGTCCTCTGCACAACCCCCTTCATGTCCTCTGCACTCCCCTCCATGTCCTAAGTACTCCCCCCATGTCCTCTGCACACCCCCCTCCATGTCCTCTGCACACCCCCCTCCATGTCCTCTGCACACCCCCCTCCATGTCCTCTGCACACCCCCCTCCATGTCCTCTGCACACACCCCTCCATGTCCTCTGCACACACCCCTCCATGTCCTCTGCACACACCCCTCCATGTCCTCTGCACTCCCCCCTCCATGTCCTCTGCACTCCCCCCTCCATGTCCTCTGCACTCCCTCCATGTCCTCTGCACTCCCTCCATGTCCTCTGCACACCCCCTCCATGTCCTCTACACACACCCCTAAGGGTAAGCAGAATATACTGATGTACTAGATGGCGGCCCAATTCTAACGCATCGGGTATTCTAGAATATGTATATAGTTGACATGTCCCTGCACTCCCTCCATGTCCTCTGCACCCCCCTCCATGTCCTCTGCACCCCCCTCCATGTCCTCTGCACCCCCCTCCATGTCCTCTGCACTCCGCCCATGTCCTCAGCACTCCGCCCATGTCCTCAGCACACCCCCTCCTTGTCCTCTGCACACCCTCCTCCATGTCCTCTGCACACCCTCCTCCATGTCCTCTGCACAACACCCTTCATGTCCTCTGCACTCCCCTCCATGTCCTAAGTACTCCCCCCATGTCCTCTGCACACACCCCTCCATGTCCTCTGCACACCCCCCTCCATGTCCTCTGCACTCCCCTCCATGTCCTCTGCACTCCCCTCCATGTCCTAAGCACTCCCCCCATGTCCTCTGCACACCCCCCTCCATGTCCTCTGCACACCCCCCTCCATGTCCTCTGCACACCCCCCTCCATGTCCTCTGCACACCCCCCTCCATGTCCTCTGCACACCCCCCTCCATGTCCTCTGCACACCCCCCTCCATGTCCTCTGCACACCCCCCTCCATGTCCTCTGCACACACCCCTCCATGTCCTCTGCACAGCCCCCTCCATGTCCTCTGCACTCCCCCCTCCATGTCCTCTGCACTCCCCCCTCCATGTCCTCTGCACTCCCCCCTCCATGTCCTCTGCACTCCCCCCTCCATGTCCTCTGCACTCCCCCCTCCATGTCCTCTGCACACCCCCTTGTGAGGTAGCTACCGGGGAACCCGCTTGCAAAACGACAAGAACACGTGTTTTCAAGTTAACCAATGTCTACCCATTTATTTTCACATATTAATCACATAACCCGGGTAGCATGTCTGACACATATCACATTGATTAACAACACTTTACATAAATACATCATACATTTACATTTAACATCACATAACACTTATATTGCACATAACGTTTTATAGTAACCCGGGACCTGTAACCACGACTCTCTGGCCCCATTGGAGCTCTACTAACAGCTCCCGTGGTGGCTACGGCCTCCGGCCTACTTACACATCTTACAGTACGATGATGACCCTTCCGGGTTCATAACAGGGATTGGCAAACCCTAGTAACCCGTGGGGCTGCGGCCTCCGGCCTAACCACGCGTTACCCAGTACGGGAGCCCTTCTAACCCCTGCTTCTGACCTTCGTTACATACGCCTCAACGGGCCCTGTGGGTCCCAATGGCGGTACCTGCCGCCTGGCTTTAGTCACCCCAGCATGATGATATACACATTCACCCCTAGTCAGGAATCCTGCCTGACCGGGTCCTTACATACCGTATGTGATCCATCATTCAAACGTCCATGGATCACACACCTGCTCACAGCCCACATCCATGGACTGTGGCCCCTCCATGGCCCATTACAGGGATTGGCAAACCATAGGAGACGGGAACCTCTACATCCGTTACCTACTGGAGCCCTCTTACCCCTGTCTCTGGCACCACAGGCACACTCACCCCATTAGAGGTCGTGGTTGAGGGACGGGTACCCTCTGCAAGCAGCAGGGCAAGCCTCCCTCTCGTCCCAAGGACGGAACGCCTCCAACATCATCCATACCAGCTGGGTCACTGTCTCTCCACATTATTATACATGGGTCTTACATCGGTCATCATCTCTCATTCAGGGCCATTACTTACGCCCTCATACACATAGTTCATCGGGTCCCTTAACTGAGTACTCTGACTCGGACCCAAAGGTGGTCTATGCCCGCCTGGCACACTACATACAATTGCCTCCACGGGCTACATACATTCCGGTTCATCAGGACCTTTAACGGACTCCACTGAGTCGGTCCCAAGGGCGGTCTATACTCGCCTAACATGATTTACGCACACCAGGTGCACAGTTCACACTATCGCTCGGGAACTGCTTTCTTACCGGGCACAGATCCGGGTCTCGCTACCTGGGTCACAGGTTCCACCAGGCATCCCCACAGGCTCCTTTCCCGGGCGTGTTTCACCCCACGCCCGGTCTAGCGTCCACGGGTCAACCATGGCTTCCCCCTCTAGGTGCGGACATGACCACGGACCTCGGCACCGGCATGGAGCTAGCATGCTCCCATCATGTCATGCACACAGAGCCTTGGACTGCTCTGCACTCAGGCTGGTCTCAGTTTCCATCTGACTCATTCTCAGCTTCCAGAATCTATCTCAGCCTCCAGAATGAATGAATCTCACAATCATTCAGGTGGCCGGCTCTTATCGTGCCAGCCACTCCCACATGGACACACCCCCTCAGCTGCTTGTAATCAGCCTGTCACACAGCTCAGGTTAAATCCCTGTGTTCCGGGTTGTCAGCACTCACTCATTACATCCTATTCCTCATGGACTCCTCGATCTCCTCTCACTCTCACTGCCGCTCATTAGGCTCATGAAACCTCATTGTGTTCAGGTTGGTTCACACAGTATTATCATCACAGGAAAACCGGCCAGTGTGCACAGGATCATCCTCTGATCCTACATGTGATGTACCCCGGCCATGCGGATCATGCCGGCGGTGCCTCACACCCTCCATGTCCTCTACACACACCCCTAAGGGTAAGCAGAATATACTGATGTACTAGATGGCGGCCCAATTCTAACGCATCGGGTATTCTAGAATATGTATATAGTTGACATACTGTGACTGACAGAACTTGTTCAGTCAACATGAGTGAACTACACATATATAATATACTTGTAGGCAAAAAATATGAGTCTGCACACATTGGAAGCAGCAGTGTGAACTGCGACCAATCCCCACCAAAAACATGAAAAACCAATGCAAAAACCATATAAGAATCACACAAAAGGCGCTCTGCTGTAAAAATAGCACTTGCTATTTATTTTTACAGCAGAGCGCCTTTTGTGTGATTCTTATACGGTTTTTGCATTGGTTTTTCATATATAATATACTGTATATATATATAGCAGCGCTATGGTATATGGTGGTACATTACAGCACATGTATAGCAGCACTATAGTATATGGTGGTACATTACACTATATGTATAGCAGCGCTATGGTTTATGGCGGTACATTACATTACATGTATAGCAGCGCTATGGTATATGGCGGTACATTACAGCACATGTATGGCAGCACTATAGTATATGGCGGTACATTACAGCACATGTATAGCAGCACTATAGTATATGGCGGTACATTACAGTACATGTATAGCAACGCTATGGTATAGGGCGGTACATTACAGTACATGTATAGCAGCGCTATGGTATATGGTGGTACATTACAGTACATGTATAGCAGCACTATAGTATATGGCCGTACATTACAGTACATGTATAGCAGCGCTATGGTACATGGCGGTGCATTATAGTACATGTATAGCAGCACTATGGTATATGGCGATACTCCGCTCCCCGCAGCCCCCCGCTCCTCCTGGCCCCCGATCCTGCACAGCAAAAGCAAAGATAAAAAAATCCTCCGTCTTCTAGATCCTACAGGCCTTTAGGACCTGTCGTCGCCTGGGAAACCGATCAGCTTTAGGATTGTGTCGAGGGGGGCAGGATGGAGCGAGAGGCACAGGATGGAGCAAGCGGGGCAGGATGGAGCGGGAGGGGGGCAGGATGGAGCCGGAGGGGGCAGGATGGAGCCGGGGGGGCAGGATGGAGCGGGTGGGGCAGGATGGAGCCGGGGGAGCAAGAACAACAGGGCGCAGGATGGAGCGAGTGGGGCAGGATGGAGCGAGCGGGGCAGGATGGAGCCGGAGGAGCAGGATGGTGGCAGGGGGCATGCCACTGGATATCTGTAGCAATTTCAGATATCCAGTGGCGCTGAGGTTTCCATTGATGAAGAATGGCCCCACTATCTTTGTACCCCATATACCACACCATACTATCAATTTTTGTGTTCTAACAGTCTTGGAGCGATCTATCCACTGTGGGTTAGTGTCAGACCAATAGCGGTGGTTTTGTTTGTTAACTTCACCATTCACCAAAATGTTTGCCTCATCACTCATCTGAAGGCAATTTTCTATGTTGTGAAGATATGAGATGTGCAGCATCTGAAACAACGGATACTGGAAGTCTGTGCTAGCATTTCTTCTATAGTGTTGATATCAGTGTGTCAAGAGTGGGAGAAGATGGTTGCATTGACAATCCAACACAATGGGTAGCATTTTGACACATTTTATAAGTGTTCATAAACTTGTAAATAACTCATGAAAGAAAAAAGTTACATTAAAACCAAGCACACCATTGTATTTCATATGAAATGCTCAATATGTTTGTTGTGTCACATGACCCTCTTTCCATTGAAAAAAATAAAATTGGATCCAAAATGGCCAACTTCAAAATGGCCACCATGGTCACCACCCATCTGGAAAAGTTTTCCTCCTCCCATATACTGCTGTACCACAAACAGGAAGTTGATATCACCAACCATTCACATTTTATTTAGGTGCAGCCATATAAATGGCCTACCATGTATATATATATACTGCACAGCTTGAAAAATGCTTTGACAAGCCAAAACGTTGCGGTCCTGTGAATAAATCCACGTTTTTCACCTTTAAAGGATATGCTGCTGTTCATTTTTCCTTAATATCTACACCTTATAATAGGAGGGCTTGAACCCGAATTATTTTATTTTTTGTGCTGTTCCATATATATTTTTCTTATATATAATATACGGTATATATATATATATATATATATATATATATATTGTGAGGTAGCGACCAGGGAACTCGCTTGGTAACGGAAAAACACAACATATGCTTACAATGTAACAAATAACTACCCGTTTATTTAGCACACCTATATCATAAACCGGGTAGCACATGAAAACATTGCACATAAGCACATCACATAATACATTACATCTAATATATAAAGCTGAATGTGTGTATGTGTGTATGTGTATGTGTGTATATCCGGGATTGGCATCTACACCGTCGCAACTACAGCCGCAAAATTTTGCACAGTCACACGTCTGGACCCCGAGAGCGTCATAGGCTATGTTGTGAGGTGAAATTTTATCCCTGCGCGTTCCAGTTCAACAAACAATTTTGCCCCTATCTACATAATGGGGAAAAAGTGAATGGAAAAGTGTTGGAGGAAAATTGACAGCTGTCCGCTATAGCCACAAAATTTTGCAGTCACACGTCTGGACCCCGGGAGCGTCATAGGCTATGTTGTGAGGTGAAATTTTAACCCCGCGCATTCCAATTCACCAAACAATTTTGCCCCAATTTACATAATGGGGAAAAAGTGACAGTTACCAGTTGACAGTTGTGAATGAGCTAACTTTAATTTCCAAACATAAACATCTGATTAAAAACAGCCAATGTGCAACACATGTGCCATATAGGGAATTAAGGCAAGATGTCAGTCACATGAGCCGTCTATTATGTGTATGTGTGAGGTAATATATACTGCCCGGCCGGGGGGAGGGTTTATTGTTGACTGGAGATTTATTAGGCTGCCTATAGCAATCAGTCACAGCTCAGGTTCTATTTTCTTACAGGTCATTAATATGACATATTCAAATTCTATTTTGTTATAGCTAACATCAGTTATTTATTAACCCGGGCATAGCCGGGTACTACAGCTAGTATACAATAGAAAAGCACATCACATGATACATTCATTACATATTCAATAGAACACAGATTACATTTACCATAAGTATCTATCACCGGGCCCTGTGGGTCCCAATGGCGGTTCCAGCCGCCTAACTCTTTACATAGTACTTATTACTAACACAGACCCCCTCACAGGATCCGGGAACAGCCCTGTTCACACAGGTCTCATACAGGCTGCTATACTGCTGACAGCCTTCACACACATACATCCAAGGTCAACTAGACCATATCACGACCCATGGTCGGTCCCAATGGCGGCTATGACCGCCTGGCCTTTGAGCCGTACTCGGTCTCACACCACATGGCATAGTACAGGCTCCAGCCTGACCGGTAACTTACACACCACATGTGATCCATCATACTATATCCATGGATCACATACGTCCTGACACACGGTCACAGTCCATCATACGATATCCATGGACTGCGGCTCCTCTGGGTCCAAAAACAGGGATTGGCAAACCTGAGTTACCAGGTAAGCCATGCATCACCAAAGCCTCCTCCCCACATGTCCGGGTCACCAGCCGCCACCAAACCTCCATACTCAGGCAGGTCTCCAGGTCGATGACTGTGCCCCACGCCTGAGTCGAGCGCCCTCCAGGCTCAGCCTTGGGTCCCCAAAGAGCCCTCTTAACCCCTGCATCTGGCCACAGGTTCATGCAGCATGCAGCAGGCCAAGCCTCCCTCTCATCCCAATGGGACGGAATTCCTCTGACTAACGTCCACACTGGCTGGGTCTCTCCCACAGACTAAACTGAGCTGAACTGAACTCTCTCACACAGCTCCAGGCAGCTTCGTAACGTGGCTGCCACACCCACCTTAAACACCCACATCTGGGATTGGTCAATTAACACGCCTTATTTTCTCAGCCACTCATTCAGCTCATCAACCTCTCAGATCATACAGCACTCACACTTAGCTGTTAACCCACTGTGTACCGGACATTTTAACACAACACACACAGAGTAAAACATACTGATCTGAACAGATTCCTATACTGTTATCCCATGTGATGCACCCGGTCATGGGTCACATCACCACAATATATATATATTTACTAGATGGTGGCCCGATTCTAACGCATCGGGTATTCTAGAATATGTATGTAGTTGACATACTGTGACTGACAGAACTTGTTCAGTCAACATGAGTGAACTACATATATATATATATATATATATATATATATATATAGCAGCGCTATGGTATATGGTGGTACATTGCAGCACATGTATAGCAGCACTATAGTATATGGTGGTACATTACATTACATGTATAGCAGCGCTATGGTTTATGGCGGTACATTACATTACATGTATAGCAGCGCTGTGGTATATGTTGGTACATTACAGCACATGTATAGCAGCACTATAGTATATGGTGGTACATTACAGCACATGTATAGCAGCACTATAGTATATGGTGGTATATTACAGTACATGTATAGCAGCGCTATGGTATAGGGAGGTACATTACAGTACATGTATAGCAGCACTATGGTATATGGCGATACTCCACTCCCCACAGCCCCCCACTCCTCCTGGCCCCCGATCCTCCACAGCAAAAGTAAAAATAAAAAAATCCTCCGTCTTCTAGGTCCTACAGTCGTCGCCTGGGAAACCGATCAGCTGAGGGGGGGGAGGGGGGGCAGGATTGTGTCGGGGGGGCAGGATGGAGCGAGTGGCGCAGGATGGAGCAAGCGGGGCAGAATGGAGCGAGTGGGGCAGGATGGAGCGGGAGGGGGGCAGGATGGAGCCGGAGGGGGCAGGATGGAGGCGGGGGGGACAGGATGGAGCCAGGGGTGCAGGATGGAGCCTGGGGGGGGCAGGATGGAGCGAGCGGGGCAGGATGGAGGCGGGGGGCAGGATGGAGCCGGGGGAGCAAGAATAGCGGGGGGCAGGATGGAGCGAGCTGGGCAGGATGGAGTGAGCGGGGCAGGATGGAGTTGGAGGAGCAGGATGGTGGCAGGGGGGCGGGGCAGGATGGAGTGAGCAGGATGCAGCGAGCGGGGTATGATGGAGCAGAAGGAGCAGGATAGAGCCGGAGGAGCAGGATGGAGCCAGAGGAGCAGGATGGAGCGAGAGGGGCAGCATGGAGGCGGGGGGGCAGGATGGAGCCCCGGGAGCAAGAAAAACGGGGGCAGGATGGAGCGAGGGGGTCAGGATGGAGGGAGCAGGGCAGGATGGAGCGAGCAGGGCAGGATGGAGCGAGCAGGGCAGGATGGAGCGAGCAGGGCAGGATGAAGCAGGATGGTGGTGGGGGGGCAGGATGCTTGGGGGGTGGGGCAGGATGGTGGGAGGGCAGGGCAGGATGGAGCCGGCGGGGCTGGATGGAGCCAGAGGGGCAGGATGGAGCCGGAGGGGTAGGATGGGGGGGCAGGATGGTGGTGAGTGGGGCAGGATCGAGTGAGCGGGGCAAGATGGAGCGAGCAGGGCAGGATGGATGCGGGGGGGCAGGATGGAGCCGGTAGGGCAGGATGGTGACGGGGGGGTCAGGATGGAGCCGGCGGGGCAGGATGGAAACGGTGGGGCAGGATGGTGGTGGGGGGGGCAGGATGGAGCCGGCGGGACAGGATGGTGGCGGGGGGGCAGGATGGTGGTGGGGGTGCAGGATGGAGCCGGCAGGGCAGGATGGAGCCGGCCGGGCAGGATGGAGCCGGAGGAGCAGGATGGGGGGGGGCAGGATGGTGGCGAGTGGGGCAGAATGGTGGTGGGGGGGCAGAATGGAGCGAGCGAGGCAGGATAGAGCCAGTGGGGCAGGATGGAAGCGGTGGGGCAGGATGGTGGCGGGGGGGCAGGATGGAGCCAGAGGGGCAGGATGGAGCAGGAGGAGCAGGATGGGGGGGCAGGATGGTGACAAGCAGGGCAGGATGGTGGCGAGCGAGGCAGGATGGAGCGAGCGGGGCGGGATAGAGCGAGCAGGGCAGAATGGATGCGGAGGGGAGAGATGGAGCCGGCGGGACAGGAGGGTAGCAGAGGGGGCAGGATGGAGCCGGCGGGACAGGATGGTGGTAGGGGGGGCAGGATGGAGCCGGCGGGGCAGGATGGTGGTGGGGGGGGCAGGACGGAGCGGGGGGGCAGGATGGTGGTTGGGGTGCAGGATGGAGCCGGCGGGGCAGGATGGAGCTGGTGGGGCAGGATGGATGCAGGGGGGGCAGGATGGAGCCAGCGGGGCAGGATGGAGCAGGCGAGGCAGGATGGTGGCAGGGAGGATCAAGATGGTGGCGGGGGGAATCAGGATGGTGGTGGGGGGGGCAGGATGGAGCCGGCGGGGCAGGATGGAGCAAGCAGGGCAGGATGGAGCGGGCGGGTCAGGATGGAGCCGGTGGGGCAGGAAGGAGCCAGCGGGGCAGGATTGTGGCGGGGGGCAGGATGGTGGTGGGGGTGCAGGATGGAGCCAGCGGGGCAGAATGGAATGCGGTGGGGCAGGATGGAGCCGGTGGGGCAGGATGGTGGTGGGGGGATCAGGATGGTGGTGGGGGGACAGGATGGAGCCGGCGAGGCAGAATGGTGGGGGGGGGCAGGATGGAGCAGGAGGAGCAGGATGGGGGGGCAGGATGGTGACAAGCAGGGCAGGATGGTGGCGAGCGAGGCAGGATGGAGCGAGCGGGGCAGGATAGAGCGAGCAGGGCAGAATGGATGCGGAGGGGAGAGATGGAGCCGGCGGGACAGGAGGGTAGCAGAGGGGGCAGGATGGAGCCGGCGGGACAGGATGGTGGTAGGGGGGGCAGGATGGAGCCGGCGGGGCAGGATGGTGGTGGGGGGGCAGGACGGAGCGGGGGGGCAGGATGGTGGTTGGGGTGCAGGATGGAGCCGGCGGGGCAGGATGGAGCTGGTGGGGCAGGATGGATGCAGGGGGGGCAGGATGGAGCCAGCGGGGCAGGATGGAGCAGGCGAGGCAGGATGGTGGCGGGGAGGATCAGGATGGTGGCGGGGGGGATCAGGATGGTGGTGGGGGGGCAGGATGGAGCCGGCGGGGCAGGATGGAGCAAGCAGGGCAGGATGGAGCGGGCGGGTCAGGATGGAGCCGGTGGGGCAGGAAGGAGACAGCGGGGCAGGATTGTGGCGGGGGGGCAGGATGGTGGTGGGGGTGCAGGATGGAGCCAGCAGGGCAGAATGGATGCGGTGGGGCAGGATGGAGCCGGTGGGGCAGGATGGTGGTGGGGGGATCAGGATGGTGGTGGGGGGACAGGATGGAGCCGGCGGGGCAGAATGGTGGGGGGGGGGCAGGATGGAGCCGGCGGGGCAGGATGGAGCCGGCGGGGCAGGATGGTGGGGGGGGGCAGGATAGAGCTGGCGGGGAAGGATGGTGGCGGGAGGGCAGGATGGAGCTGGCGGGGCAGGATGGAGCAGGCGGGGCAGGATGGTGGTGAGGGTGCAGGATGGAGCCGGCGGGGCAGGTGATGCGGGGGGGCAAGGTGGAGGTGCTCCTCCTGCCCCCCTCTGCTCCCGTGGCCCCCCTCCCTCTGCCCCTCTACTCCCCGTGGCCCCCCCGCTATCCCCTCTCCACTCCTCCACGGTGATAATAAAAAAAAAAACCTCAGTGAGGATACTTACCCTCCGCCGGCGCGCTCCACCTGTCTTGTAGCTCCCAGGACAGGACCTGTCATTGCCTGGGAAACTGATCAGCTGATCAGTTTCCTAGGCAACAACTGGTCCCCAAGCCCTATAGAAGCTAGAAGACAGAGGTGGAGCGCGCTGGTGGAGGGTAAGTATCCTCACTGAGGGTTTCTTTTTTTTATTATGATCACCGTGGAGGAGCGGGTGGGGGGAGAGGGGGGACCGTGGGGAGCAGAGGGGCAGAGGGAGGGGGGCCACGGGGAGTGGGGGGGGGCAGGAGAAGTGGAGAGGGGGGCAGGAGTAGCGGAGGGGGGCAGGAGCAGCGGAGGGGGGCTGGAGTAGCGAGGGGGCCGCAGGGAGCGCGGGCAGGAGGAACGGGGGCTGTGAGGAGACACAGTGTATCCCGGCTATAGCGGCGCTGACGCGCCGCTGTAGTTGGGCTGCAAATTGGCGCGGAATTCAACTTTGAATTCTCGTGCCTATTTGCATAGTCTGCGTTCATTGGCACAGACGCCTTAGACAATTATATAGTATACTAGCTGTAGTACCCGGCTACGCCCGGGTTAATAAATAACTGCTGTTAGCTATAACAAAATAGAATTTGAATATGTCATATTAATGACCTGTAGGAAAATAGAAGCTGAGCTGTGATTGATTGCTATAGGCAGCCTAATAAATCTCCAACCAACAGTAAACCCTCCCCCTGGCCGGGTAGTATATGTTACCTCACACATACACATAATAGACAGCTCATGTGACTGACATCTGCCTTAATTCCCTATATGGCACATGTGTTGCACATTGGATGTTTTTAATCAGATGTTTATGTTTGGAAAATAAAGATAGCACACGTATGAGGTGAGTTGTGTGAGGTGATTTGTGCACATCTGTGTCTGTCTGTGTGGTGTGTGTGTCCCTGGGGTGTGTATGTGTGTGTCCCTGTGGGATGGGGTCTGTGTGGTGTGTGTCTCTGTTGTGTGTGTCTCTTTGTGGTGTGTGTGTCCCTGTGGGGTAAGTGCATGTGCCGCTATAGGGTGTGTATGTGTGTGTGCCCCTGTGTGGGGGTCTGTGGTGTGTGTGTGTATCTGTGTTGTGTGTGTCTCTTTGTGGTGTGTGTGTCCCTGTGGGGTGAGTGCATGTGTCCCTATAGGGTGTGTATGTGTGTGTGTGTCCCTGTGGGGGGGTGTCTGTGTGGGTGTGTGTGTGTGTGTCTCTGTGGTGTGTGTGTCCCTTTGTGGTGTGTGTGTGTCCCTGAGGGGTGAGTGCATGTGTCCCTATAGGGTGTGTATGTGTGTTTGTCCTGTGGGGGGGGTCTGTGTGGTGTGTGTGTGTCTCTTTGTGGTGTGTGTGTCCCTGTGGGGTAAGTGCATGTGCCCCTATAGGGTGTGTATGTGTGTGTGCCCCTGTGTGGGGGTCTGTGGTGTGTGTGTGTGTATCTGTGTTGTGTGTGTCTCTTTGTGGTGTGTGTGTGTCCCTGTGGGTTGAGTGCATGTGTCCCTATAGGGTGTGTATGTGTGTGTGTGTCCCTGTGGGGGGGTGTCTGTGTGGGGTGTGTGTGTCTCTGTGTTGTGTGTGTCCCTTTGTGGTGTGTGTGTGTCCCTGAGGGGTGAGTGCATGTGTCCCTATAGGGTGTGTATGTGTGTGTGTCCCAGTGGGGGGGTCTGTGTGGTGTGTGTCTCTTTGTGGTGTGTGTGTCCCTATGGGATGAGTGCATGTGTCCCTATAGGGTGGCTATGCGTGTGTGTCCCTGTGGGGGGGGTCTGTGTGGTGTGTGTGTGTCTCTTTGTGGTGTGTGTGTGTCCCTGTGTGGTGAGTGCATGTGTCGCTATAGTGTGTGTGTCCCCTTGGGGTGTGTGTCTTTGGTGTGTGTTTGTTCGGGTGCGTGGTGAGTATCCAATGTTGGGGCTGCACCTTAGCGACTATACACTTGCTGTTACTCTTTCTGTGCGTGTGGTGTGTATACATGTCCCTGTGTGTGGTGAATATCTCATATTGGGGCCCCACCTTAGTGACTATATGCTGGTATGTACTGTTAGTCTTTGGCGCTATCATTAAGCCCCTCTCATTCACAACTGTCAACTGGTAACTGTCACTTTTTCCCCATTATGTAGATAGGGTCTAAATTGTTTGGTGAATTGGAATGCGCGGGGTTAAAATTTCGCCTCACAACATAGCCTATGAGGCTCCCGGGGTATAGACGTGTGACTGTGCAAAATTTTGTCTCTATAGCTGACAGCTGTCGATTTTCCTCCCACAAGTTTCGTTTCCCTTTTTTCCCATTATGTAGATAGGGGCAAAATTGTTTGGTGAACTGGAACGCACAGGGTTAAAATTCCGCCTCACAACATAGCCTATGACGCTCCCGGGGTCCAGACGTGTGACTCTGCAAAATTTTGCGGCTGTAGCTGCGACGGTGTAGATGCCAATCCCGGATATACACACATATACACACACACATACATACACACATTCAGCTTTATATATTAGATATAGATATATATATATACACTAATTTTCTTTCTAAAAAAATTAAATTAACGGGTCCAATATCATCGATATTGGAAAAAAAACCTGTGTGGACCTTACAGGCAGCAGATCGCTTAAAGGAATTCTCCAAGTATTAAAATAATTTAAATACTTTAATTATTAAGCATCTTTCTACATAACTTTATGTAGCAAAAAGGTATGCTTTATCTAGTGAATGTTGTCATGATTTTAAAGATCTCAGCTACCATCTAGCCGAGTGCAGCTGTGCTGGTACAAGATGTATGAAGAGCAAGAAAGATGTATTAGGCCAGCCTCACACCACGGTTTTCACCTTTCAGGTCCGGTCCAGTTTTAACCGGACCAAACCTGATCAGATTTTGGCCACATGTATCCCTGTTATGCTGAATTGGTGCTATTTGGCCATCCGCTTTTGTGATTTTTCTCCCTGATCCGATTTTGTCAGGTTTTGCATCGGACACAAAATCGGAGTCAGCATCATTTTTTGCCTCCGGCGTAAGAATCCAACAAATTCGGATTCGACAAAAAATAGGATGGTTTCCCGGATGCCTTGTACTGAACAATGACGGCTCTGAAATGCAGCCGCGCTCATTCAGCACCATGGACAGCAGCATTTCAGAACCACCGCTGAACGTTCAGCATCATGGAGAGCTCCACTGCACAGACGGCTTAACTTTCAGCACAGCGGACAACAGCAGACACGAGCACAAACAAATCCTGCAAAAAACAGGATCGGAGGGCATATTTGTCCATAGTTTGTTCTCATCCAGTGCTGTCAGGTTCTGTCTGGTGCATCGTGCAACACACCGGACAGAACCTGACAGCAGAAAACCGTGGTGTGAAGCCGGCCTTATCTGCTCTGCACTAAAACTGTCAGGCTGACTGAGGTGGATGTTCATTCTCAGTCAGCTAAAGAAAGATGTTTATTTTCTCCCTTTTTCCATTACGCTCAGTGTCCTGTCAGATTGATTTAACCAAGGAATGCGGGATCATGATGCCTGACCAGACACTGCTCTGACCTGACATGTCTCGAGCAGATGTTCTTTACACAGGCAGCTTACTACATGTCCTCTAAATCTAGGATGGGTGCACACTGGCTTATGTCAATCACTATCTTTAAAAGCCTGAAAGACTTCACTAAATAAAGCGTACTTTTTTGTTAAATAAAGGTATTTAGAAAAATAAATATTTAAAATGTACATTATTTATTTATTATTACAACAATTCTCAGGTAATCCTTTTAAAATAACCCCCCCTCCATAAAAAATAATATGGGGCCTTAGATTTCCTACCTTCAATAATTACAAGTAGTTTGTTAGTTGTCTGTTACCAAGGAAATACATCAACCTGCATACCAGTTACAAACATAAAACAATAGTATTGTTTTAGCTGAATGTATCTAGGTTCATTTTACATTTTTAATGTAATGTAAAATAGACAAAAAGGTTGTGCAGGTGTACATGGTATTTAATATGCAGAGTGTTGAATGCAGGAACAATACAATGTGTTGCCGTTCTTGACTCTTCTTGACCTAGAAAGCTCACCAAAAAAATGAATATGGACATATTTGTTTATAATTACAATCTGGCTTTCATAGTCCAGCAACTGATCAACATGCAAACTTGGAAAGAATCGCAGTTATGAAAATATAACCCACGCAAAATCGTTAAGTACAGCTCTTTGTTTATAGTTTATATATATCACCATCTGCTCACAGTTAGCTCTTTCTGTTTTATCTACTGTATCTATTAGCTAAATAGCACAAAATATTAAGGTTAATAAAAATAGGCAATAGTCTTTCAAATGGAAACATAATGTTTAGAAATAAAACCTATGTGTTATTTCAAAACTGCATATGCTTTTGGCTAATTCAGAGAAAAAATTATATATATGCTGGTCAAAAAAAATAAAGGGAACACTTCAACATTACATTGTGTTGTTAACTGTTCCCTTTATTTATTTGACCACATATATACCGTATATACTCGTGTATAAGCCGACCCGTGTATAAGCCGACCCCCCTACTTTTGCCCCAAAAATCTGGAAAAACCTATTGACTCGTGTATAAGCCGAGGGTGGACCCCAGCACAGGTATACAGCCCCCAGCAGTGTGGTATACAGGCCCCCCCAGTGGTATACAGGCCTCCCCAGTGGTAGAATACAGCAGCCCCAGTGGTAGTATATAGCAGCCCCAGCAGCCCCAGTGGTAGTATATAGAAGCCCCAGCAGCCCCAGTGGTAGTATATAGAAGCCCCAGCAGCCCCAGTGGTAGTATATAGAAGCCCCAGTGGTAGTATATAGAAGCCCCAGCAGCCCCAGTGGTAGTATACAGCAGCCCCGGCAGCCCCAGCGGTAGTATACAGCAGCCCAAGCAGCCCCAGTGGTAGTATATAGGAGCCCCACAGCCCCAGTGGTAGTATACAGCAGCCCCAGCAGCCCCAGTGGTAGTATATAGGAGCCCCACAGCCCCAGTGGTAGTATACAGCAGCCCCAGCAGCCCCAGTGGTAGTATATAGGAGCCCCACAGCCCCAGTGGTAGTATACAGCAGCCCCAGCAGCCCCAGTGGTAGTATACAGCAGCCCCGGCAGCCCCAGCGGTAGTATACAGCAGCCCCAGAAATCCAGGGCCCCCCCGCCTTGCTCCGGTAACCTGTAAAGGAAAATATACTTATCACTGTCCCGCTGCCGTCCCCGCTCGCCGCTGCCGTCCGCGATCCTCCATCTTCATGCGTCTTCTTCCGGTTTCCTGTGTTCGTCGCCGGCAATGACGTCATTGGCAGCGACGAACACAGGAAGCCGGAAGAAGACGCATGAAGATGGAGGATCGCGGACGGCAGCGGCGAGCGGGGACGGCAGCGGGACAGTGATAAGTATATTTTCCTTTACAGGTTACCGGAGCAAGGCGGGGGGGGCCCTGGATTACTAAGGCTGCTGTATACTACCGCTGGGGCTGCTATATACACTGGGGCCGTATTGACTCGCGTATAAGCCGAGGGGCCTACTTTTCAGCCCAATTTTTGGGCTGAAAAACTCGGCTTATACGCGAGTATATACGGTATATTCCCCATATTTTTCGGATTATAAAATGCACTTTTGTTCCCCCAAATTTTGGGGGAAAGTGGTGTGTGTGTTTTAGAATCCAAAACTTTACTTTCTGCACTATAGGGGGCAGCACTAGAGCAGTGTCCGGTGGCTGGACGGGGCTGGCTGGGGGCTGCAGGAGGCAGCAGGAGGTCACATGCTCCCGCTCATTAGTCTCATGTAATATGCACTGCACCCACTGTCCATCACCACATTGCTGAAACCATGCTGAGATATGGACAGGGGAGCGGGTATATTACATGCTGCAGTCACACCCCCATGCTGGATATGACCCCCATCCCTGTTGTATGGCCTCGCATACTGCTGCCCACACTAAAATAACAAATCTCTTTGAATTTACCTCTCTTGCGCAGTCCTCCGTGGCTCTGTACTTGCCGCACTTCCTGAGTCCCGGGGAGCCGGTCATGTGATTGGCACAGCAAAGTGACATCGTCACTGTGTGCCCCAATCCCATGATCGGCTTTCCCAGAACTCAGGAAGTGCGGCAAGCACAGAGCCACGGAGGACAGCGCAAGAGAGGTAAATTCAAAGAGGTTTGTTATTTTAGTGTGGGTAGCACCATGAGGGACCATACAAAATGGATAGGGGGCCATATCCAGGATGGGGGGTGGCATTTACAGCACATAGGGCATGTGTGCCAGTGCAATGGCATGTGTACCAGCACAGGGAGATGTGTGCCATCACAGGGGGCATATGTGCCAGCACAGTGGGCATATGTGCCAGCACAGGGGCATGTGTGCCATAACAGGGGCATGTGTGCTATCACAGGGGGATGTGTGCCATCACAGGGGGATATGTGCCATCACAGGAGGCTGTGTGCCATGACAGAGGGGCTATATGTGCGGGCAAAGGGTGGCTATATGTGCCAGCACAGGGGGGGGCTATATCCAATATAAGGGGGCCATAACGAGGATGGGGGCTATATCCCAGGATGGGGGACCATGTACCAGGATGAGGGTTATATATATGATTTATAAGATGGACATGGACATTATAAGATGGACCCCGTTAAAAATTAAAAAAAAATATTATTCTTTCTCTTTTCCTTCACCAAATTTAGGGGTGCGTGTTTTAATCTGGTGCGTCTTATAAAGCGAAAAATACGGTATATATATATATATATATATATATATTGTGAGGCAGCGACCCGGGGAACTCACTTGGCCACGGAAATGACATCAACACATGTTTCAACCATAAGATTTAGGCAGCAGTTTATTGGGTTCAAACTGCCCCTCTCATATAAATACATGATAGCTACATGATCATCCATACCATATAAACATGACATTACAAATATAACATTACATACAGCCACACGTTACATTCACATATCCCTTTAACCTTCGGTACCGTTACCCAACGCAGAGTACACAGATCAGTTGCCGTCTCACCGGGTTTCGGTCGCCGCCGGTACACCCCTGTTTACGGTTTCTGCCTGACTGCCAGGCCCTTCCTTGGCCCAGTTTCACCTGAGGAGTCCAGGACTTGAACTTCTTCCCCTCCCTGGGGCGCTGCCCTGCTTTCATTCACACACGGACCACCCGACCCCGCATCATACATGGCACTTTACCTAAGCCATCACTTCTCATACATGGCATTTTTACATAAGCTATCATATATATTATCTATGGCACTTTTATATAAGCCATCATCTACTTCAACGGGTCCTTCACCGACTGTCTAGTCGGACCCAACGGCGGCTATACCCACCTGGCATGATTCACACATGGTACTTAGTTCACTCTTGCATACGGGAACTGCTGTCTTACCGGGCACGGACCCGGGTCTAGCAACCTGAGTCACCGGGTACACCATGCATCCCCAAGGGCTCTTTCCCAGACGTGTTTCGCCCCACATCCGGACTAGCATCCACCTGGTTCAGCCACGGCTTCCCCACTCTAGGAGCCATAACAACCCGTTCCCGGCCATCGGTTCGCACACATGCAACAGAGGGTCAGAAGCCTCCCACACGGAGATAAGCAGGCCCCCCTCTCATCCCAATGGGACGGATCGCCTCTGCACGTCTTCACACCAAAGAACTCTGGACTGCTCTCATCTCCAGTCATCTCTTCTCCCACACAGACACCTGGGCTATCTCTTATCGTATCTGACACACCCACACTGACACACCCTCCTGGGCTACTATGCAATCAGTATGCACACAGTTCCCGGCCATGGGTCGCATCACCACAAAATATATATATATCTATTATATAATCACGAATGGGTTTTTTGCCCCTTTTGAGACCGCTCTCGCTGTGAGTCAGCGTGGTCATGTGGATACGACCGAAGCATTGGCCGCGCAGCGGCCATTGCGAGCAGCTCTAAGGCGACTCGCTATGCCCGCGCAGCGGGCATGGCGAGTCGCCTTAGCAGCGCGAAGCATTGGCCGCGAAGCGGCCATTGCGAGTCAGAGACTCGCTCTGCTAGAATCCCGATGCATTGTGCATCGGGCACCCAGCTAGTATATATATATATATATATATATATATATATATATATATATATACATATATATATATATATATATATATACTGTATCTATAATGCATAAATACATAAATACAACAAATAGAAATCTAATTGAATGCTTCTTTTTATACATTTGACCCAGTAGAATATGGCTAAATATAATGGATAACTAGAATATACAGTGTCTGTAACTTCTATTGTATTATTACTTGGGCAACCGAGTAATGTTGTATTTGGTGATTTCTAAGATCATGTTATTAACCTTTAACCAGAGGGAAAAAAACACTAGCTCCTACTTTGACTTTGACTAGTATAGTACGTTACAATATTGCACATTTCTAAAAATTATCAGTTCTAATTTAATGGGAGCTAGTTAGCACATTTTTACATATGGAAACAGTGACATGGCTGTGTAGGATCTCATTCAAAGCACCACCAGCTGTTTTGGTTTCTTTTGTTTTTTTACAGAGCTGGGAGTGCCATTTTAAAAGTAAGTCCCCTGTATTAAACTCACCATATGGCACCTTCATATATTACCGATGCTTCTCCAGTTGCGTGGTACCATTAATCTTCAAAGCTTTTGACTGGCCAGATTTCAGTATCTACATCATCAACACTCGATAAATCTCTGAGAGCCAGAATGATGTTCCCACAGAGATGCATTGAAAAGTTACCTCCACCATGCTAACTGAAACAGAACAGCCTTTTTTGTGATCTTGGCTGTTCACAGTATTTGTAGGGGAGTTTTCTCCAGCACCACAGTTCAATCTTTCTTTGACCACCCTTTCCCAAGGTCCACGTCTCGCACCCGTACAAAGTGATTGGGAATGCAATGGTTATGACCAATTATCGTTTGGTGGTTATAGAAATGTCCTTGCTCTTCCACAATTGCTCCATGTTCATCATTGCCACATGTCTTCCATGTCACTGCTCTTGGGATGGGTTTCAGCTGTCCTGCAGGAATTCCATCAATACTAGGTGCCTTGTTTTTTAGCAATTGCTTGTTTACCCATTCCCCATGACTATCCAGCAGATTCAGCTCAGGGTCATCTTGGACAGACAATTCAACCAAGAGGTCATTGCTAGCCATGGCATAGAGTTCCTCTATGTATTCTTTCCATTTGACTTTAATGCCATGTTGGTCTCTGACCTTGATTCTGTCACTGTTCTTGATGTCTCCTTGTTGGAATGTGAATGGATTTTTTCCCTGTTTCATGAAAGCAAATAAATCCCTGGTTTGGACTCTCCTGTATGCATCTTCGGGCTTCATGCACCACCCATACAGAAAGGAGTTTTTGTCTTTCCTGGCCTCTCATTGGAAGTCAGCGTTCATTCATCTCGCTTCATCTAGAAATCCTCTGGGTTTTGCCTCTCTTCTCTTGCTGGCAATCTGCAGGGTGGATGCAGTTAGCCAATTCCCTTCCTGTGTTTGCTCCTTGTCAGGCACTTGTTCATCTGCTATTTTGATAATGATTCCTTTAATTTCAGCCCATAATTCTTTTTGTCATCTGTAAGCAAGTCAAACCTGTACTGTGAAGGGATTTTGATAACGTCAAAATGCTTATGTACAACTGGGAACCTGATCTGGCGTAGTCTGACTCTGACTTTGGTGAAAAGAGCTGTTATTCTGATCCACAGTCTGCACAAGGTAGAGTCTTTGCGGTAACAATCACTATTTTCCTTTTTTGCTGGCAGAGTATGTAGTTGACCTGATTATGATTCTGGTTATTCAGGGATGTCCAGGTGTAGAGACGTCACTTCGGTTGGGTGAAAAAGGTGTTTGTGATTATTAGCTTGTTGTCCAGGCAAAACTGTACAAAGTGGTCACCAGCTTCGTTCCTTTCACCCAGGTCATGTATACCAACCCCTCCTTCCTCGCCTGCTCCGACTTTGTCTTTGAAGCCTCCCATAATGTAGATGATATCTTGCCTCAGGATTCCATTGAGTGCACATTATACTTGTTGATGTCCTTCTCTGGTGCATCTGATGTTGGCGCATATGCTTGCAAAATTATCACCGGCCCATTGCATTGTGGGCCTAATAATGTGATCAGCCCAATGCATTGTGGGCCTAATCACATGATCGCCCTGATGCATTGTAGACCTAATTACATGATCGGCCCAGCTCCGGCATATGCACAATGCGCATATTAAAGCCGGGTCGATCACGTGATTAAGCCCACAAAGCCCACTTTTCCTGTCTCCTAGATGTACGTTTGTAAGTTCAAATTCATTTTTCAAAATAGTTATAGGGCCCCTTTAGATTAGAGAAGGATGATTAGGGAACAGCTAGGAAGGTGCAGGGACAGCTAGTTATAGGAGATAGGGGTAGATCAAGGTGACAGGTTCCCTTTAATTTGTCGAGGGACTGCTTGTATGCAGTGAAGTGCTCAGTGGAATGGGATCTATTCCATCTCCAGTCAGCAACCCTGGAATCCTGCCTCAGTTCTTTAGTGAGGGTGGTTTTCCAGGGTTGCCTGTTGATTGTACGAGTTTTGCTATGCATGAGAGGTCGGCCAAATTGAGAGCTATAGTTATTGTGGTGTTAAATAAAGTGGCAGCAGCATCTGTATCATGTCAGGAAGCTATGAGAGGGAGAAGGAACTCAGAAAATGAGTGTAAATTAAGATGTTTGAGATTTTTTTCAAGAATGAGTGAGTTTGTGGAGTAGGGGTTGTGTTCTAGGAGAGAAGAGAAAGTAAGTAGATTGCAGTCAGACAGGAGGAGAAGTGAGTTTAAGATGTAGATAGGGAACAGAGGCAGGTCTAGATAAGGTTCAGCACAAGGCCATCTTTGCGAGTGTCTTAGGATGATCACCCAAAGGAGGACGTTAGTGATAAAAGTTTAGAGGTAGCTGGGTGGGAAGTGTCAATGGGGATGTTGAAGTAATTCATGATGATAGTGGAGATGTCAGCAGAAAGAAGTGGAGTAGCCAGGTGGTGAAGTGGTCAAGAAAAGCAGTGGTTTACCCTAAGTGGTGGTAAAAGACAGCAAGCTGAAGGCTGGTGTGGGAGTAGATGCAGATGGAAAGCAGCTTAAAAGAGGGGAGAGAAAAGGTGGGAGCAGCAAAATTGGGGTACAGGAGTAGTTATCAGACAGGAGCATGCCAACTCCTCTACCATGCTTGTTGCTGGGGTAGGGAGTGTGTGAAAGATGGAATTCACTGAAAGGAAGTTCTACTGGAGAGGCTGTGTCAGAGTGGGGGAGCCAGGTTTCAGTGATGCCAAGGAAGGAGAGTTTGCTAGTGATTAAAAGGTCATGGATGTATAAAAGTTTGTTGCAGACAAAGAAGAGCATTCCTTAGGTCTCCTGGTAGAGGGACTGGAGTTGCAGGGGCTGGGTTAATTGATGTAAGGTTATTTGGGTTGCAAAAATTTGTGTTAGATCGTGGGTAGGGGTTTGAATCAAGTCTGGGGATGTGATGAAGAAGGCCAGGATTTGGAGATGTGTCTCCAGCAATGAGGAGAAGCAGAAAGAACATTAGAAGGTGCGAGCATGAGAGGGTACAAAGTGGCTGTGTGTGCCTGGAGACAAGGGATTGTATGTGGAGGAACAGTTATGAGGAAGAGATAAGAGGGTTGGGGAGGATGGATGGAGAGATGACTAGTTCATTACTAGGTGAAGGTATTAGTGGAGTTAGCAAGAAATGAAGTAGTATGGGGGTGAAAGTGAAAAGAAACAGAAACATTGTTTACAGTAACTATATATTCCTTTACCTTGAGGTCCTTTCCGGTCCAATTCTGGTCCAATTCATTATATTAGACTTTGAATTCTACACCTGGAATTATGTACTGACCAGATTAAAGTCTGTTCAGACCTACCAACCACAATATATTCACATATAATTCAATCAGGTGTGACATGGGGGAGAGTATGGACTTCTCTTGATCAACTAATCAGAGCTGAGACCAGATGCAGAAACACATAGCTATAGTAACACCAAGGTCATAAAATAAGGCAAAGGGGTGGAGTGAGTATTTACAGGTATGCCACAATGAACCATACAGGAAGAACGGATCATATCAATGATAAGATTGGTAGGAATTCAGCCATACCAGGTCAAGACAAAATACTCTGCACATAGAAGAGATCAGATGCAGGAGAGATCAGATGCAGGGAAAAGATGTGTATAATGAAGTCATACCAGCTCAGGATAAAATACACTGCACATAGGAGAGATCAGATGCAGGAGAGATCAGATGCAGGGAAAGATGTGTATAATGAAGTCATACCAGGTCAAGACAAAAGGCACTGCACATAGAAGAGATCAAATGCAGAAACGATCAGATGCAGGAGGTGGTCAGATGCAGAGAAAAGATGTGTACAATTAAGTCATACCAGGTGAAGACAAAATGCTCTGCACATAGAAGAGATGTAGGGCAAAGATGTGTACAATGAAGTCATACATGTAGGAAAAGGAGACGTCAGGATTAGATGATACAGAATATGATACAGGTGTGATGATGAGATGGATGGCCAAATTCATCATATTATTTCTGGTCCAATTCATTACATTACACTTTTAATTCTGCACTTTGAATTATGCACTGATGAAAGAAACTGCAGAATGGATTTGAATAAGTGTCTCTAGGACCACACAGACCACACTAGAATGACATCTAGCACAGTGGAATAACAACTCCTAAGAACAGAATCTGTACTTGGGACTAGATATGAGTGAAGCGAACCTGTAGAACCTAGAGAAGTAAAGGGGGGCTAGAAACATTTGTTGACATCTATTCTTCATTTATTTTCCTTGCTGCCTGTGTAGTGCTGTATTGTATTTCAATGGAGCCCATAAAAATCAATTGGCTTTTCTCGTTGCCATTATTTTAAATGTGCCTTCCAGCCTCCCCCATTATTTACACTTTGGCAATCATATCACTCCTTTTTATACAACCCCAGTGAATGACTTTCCTTCTGTGCCAGCCAATTGTGTTGTGGTTAATTAATAATAATAATAATAATAATATAATATTTATTCAGCTATATAGCGCTATTAATTCCATAGCACTTTACATACATCAGTAATGCTGTCCCTATTGAGGCTCACAATCTAAATATCCTATCAGTATGTCTTTACAATGTGGGAGGAAACCGGAGTGCCTGGAGGAAACCCAGGCAAACACGGGGAGAACATACAAACTCCTTGCAGATGTTGTCCTTGGTGTCCTTGATGGGATTAATTAAAACATGTACTTGAATAAATCTATCCCCAATTTTGTTTCATTTCTCCACAATGATAATGTATTTTGAGTTTAAAGTATTACAATAAACTGTTGATACCAAACTCTTGTTGTTTTGTCCATATGTACAATTTTCCATGTAGGCAGTATTCCTTGTGTTCCTTGTGGGCAATTTTGAGATTGAACAATTTTTCTTGTAGCCAATTTTCTGTGTCGTCAACTTTGCTAGTGGGCATTCACGTCTGTGGGCAATTTTCTGTGGGTATTTTTCCTGTGAGCATTTTTTATGGAACCAGAAATTAGATAAGCAAATGTCCTATTCAAAGAGGACTTGAACATTAGTGCCACTTATTGGAAGTAGAAATCCTAAAAGTCAACCCTTTAATGAGCCTTTTTATATGGCTAAGGGTAAGCCAAACCAGAAACTAAATTTGCAGACATGGTGTTTCAGGGTGTTCTTGGTAGTGCAAAGTATGAGATCTGATTTGGCAAGCTGAGTATCATGCTGTACTGATCGTTAGCAGGGTTACATACAATTTCCAGGGAAAGGGATGCTTGATCTGCCCCTTAACAACTGGTACCCTATCCTCTATTCCAGAGGTACATCTAAAGGTAGCGAGGTCTGAGCAGCCAGCATAACCCGATTTCCCTAGAAAACCCTGAAACTAAACTCCCTCTGCCCACCCAAAGTAATAGGAAAAACACAAAATTTAAACTACTTTGATCTGCTGCTTTGCTCCTGAAAGCAGCAGGGGAAATGGCACGAGGTCGGCAGATCTTCTTACAGCAGTGGCGCCAACACCTCAACTCCCAAGGTTGGTCAAGGTTAAGGCCCATTTACACACACAGATAATTGTGCAGAGATTGCTCGCAGATCTCTGGTTGCAGTGAAATCATTGACACATTGTTCCATTTTGTGGCCGTGTACAAATGTAACAATGTGTCCATGATTTCACTGTAACCAGAGATCTGCGAACAATCTCTGCACAATTATCTGTTTGTGTAACTGGTTCACCGAATAGGACATAAAAACATAGAAAAAACTCACCAAAAATTTGCCAGGTAAATACCCATTGCACTTAGCAGCAACTGCCAGCTCCTCTGAGAGGCAACACAGGTGTCTGTATGCCGATACTCAATCACCTACAACCCACAGTGGGGGCGGTTGTGGCACCAGCGTCCGGCCATGCTGTCAGGGAGGTGACTGGTGGCATTTAAAGACACAAGGTTACATTTTCATCTTTAGTGTTTTATTGCACTTTTTTCATCTGCAGTTTGAGGCTGAGCCCTCTGGGGGGCGTCTGTCATTTTGTGAGACATGTAATCAGTGCGGAGCAGCCCGCCTGATCTAATAGAAGGGCGTGACCAATAGGCTGCTCTGACACTATGCCTTGCATGCACTGTGAGTGGCAGAGCCTTATGGTAACCTCGTGTCTTTAATTGCCACCAGTCACCTCCCTGACAGCATGGCCGGACGCTGGTGCCACAACCGCCCCCACTGTGGGTTGCAGGCGATTGAGTACCGGCGTACAGACACCTGTGTTGCCTCTCAGAGGAGCTGGCAGCTGCTGCTAAGTGCAATGGGTATTTACCTGGCAAATGTTTGGTGAGTGTGTGTAACTGGGCCTTTAGAATGAGCTATCACTGAAAAAAGCTGAAGAATTACAAGACTACTTAAGGAGAGGTGGGAGTGAACACACACTGCAGAAAGCTATCCACTACCAGCGAAGAAATAACATTAACCCTCGCTGGTAAGAAATTAACACACAAAATAAAAACTCTAAGGCCACGTGCACACGTTAAGTATTTGATGAGTTTTTTACCTCATGATTTGTAGCCAAAACCAGGAGTGGATACTTAAACACAGAAATGCTGCAGGTGTTTCTATTAGACTTTTCCTCTGATTGCTCCACTCCTGGTTTTGTCTACAAATCCTGAGGTAAAAAAACTCATCAAATACTCAGCGTCTGCACGTGGCCTAAAAGCTGTCACAGACTCATGAAATTAGAGGCTAAGACTGGGGTTCCAATAGATAGGTTTTCTCCTTATAGAGTTTGACATGGTAGGTCTGGTATGACATTGCGAGGAGACTGAAATGCCTAGCATGCTCCTCTGGAAAATGACATTTGCAAATTACCTTTTCAAAGCGAACTTGAACTCTAGCGCCACCTATTGGAAATAGCAATCCCAAAAGTCAATATCAATCATTTAATGAGCCTTTTTTATGAACAAGAATATAAGCCAAAACCAGAAACTCACTGTGCAGACATGATGTTTTGGGGAGCTTGCTCTTCATCAGTCCAAAGTATGAGATCTGAATTGGCTAGGTGGTCCAATTTATATTAGTTTTTGTAGCGAACCGATGATTATAGAAGCCAAATGTAAATCAGGATTGAAATACACTGGCAGAAAGAGCAGTCCGAGTACATTGGTCTATTCCCAGTACATTTGCAGTCTGAGTTGAAAATGAATGCTACACTAGGATTTTCAAGGCTGGCACACCATTTGTCTACAAAATATATCATTTGATTAGGGAACAAGCACCTATGGATAATAGAAAAATTGGAGCCCGGCTCAACAGGACTGGATTTTTCTTTTCTTTTTCAAAAGAAAGTAAAGCACACACAAAAGAAAAATTTACATGGTCAACATGACCCAATCAACGCGTTTCGACTGCACTAAGCAGTCTTTCTCATGACATGTCATGAGTAAGACTGCTTAATGCAGTCGAAATGGGTCAACTGGGTCATGTTGACCATGTAAATTTTTCTTTTGTGTGTACTTTACTTTCTTTTGAAAAAGAAAAGAAAAATCCAGTCCTGTTGAGCCGGGCTCCAATTTTTCTATTGTTCTTGATATGAGGCCAGGGTAAGGCCAGTGTCTGAGCTCCAGGTGGATGAGCATAATGAGTGAGCTGGAATTAAGTTTCTACTAACAAGCACCTATACAGCCATACTACTACTTTTATATGTAGAAGAGTAATTACGTGTTGTAGTTAAAACTTAAAGGGAACCAACCACCTCAGATGATGACTATAAGCAGTTAATACATGTCCCAGCACCCTCCCTAGACCGTTCCACCTATACTTTTGTTAAGAATATTGATAATCATAAATCGAAATATACACTTTGTAAAAATACAGGCCTGGCGACTTCTGGGCGTCTCCCTCGGGCTCAGCTACTAGTGGGCTGTGTCTTCTATAGCATTACTGGCTGTTCTACCCCTCCCTCTTACTTTGCAGGACGTCACTGAAGGGAGTGATATTATCTTTCAGTGGGCGGGCACGCAAGGCTGCTCCTGTACCCGCACGTCATCGGAGGCAGACAGAGTCACGTGCACTCACATCGTCACTTCCTGTCGGCTCCGTGCAGTGACGCGCAGCTGAGGGATACCGTATGAGCAAAACGCATTGCGGCGAGCGGACGTGGTATCTTTCATTAAGCTGATACCACGTCCGCTCGCCGCAATGCGTTTTGCTCATACGGTATCCCTCAGCTGCGCGTCACTGCACGGAGCCGACAGGAAGTGACGATGCGAGTGCACGTGACTCTGTCTGCCTCCGATGACGTGCGGGGACGGGAGCAGCCTTGCATGCCGCCCCACTGAAAGATAACATCACTCCCTTCAGTGACGTCCTGCAAAGTAAGAGGGAGGGGTAGAACAGCCAGTAATGCTATAGAAGACACAGCCCACTAGTAGCTGAGCCCGAGGGAGACGCCCAGAAGTCACCAGGTCTGTATTTTTACAAAGTGTATATTTCGATTTATGATTATCAATATTCTTAACAAAAGTATAGGTGGAACGGTGTAGGTAGGGTGCAGGGACATGTATTAACTGCTTATAGTCGTCATCTGAGGTGGTTGGTTCCCTTTAAATCAATACCAAAATGTATCTTTAAGAAACAGAAGTCATTATACTCAAAGATCAAATGAAGCAATGATATTGGGCTGTAATATTTCAGCAGTCTACTTGATATTCTGTTTCCAAATATACATTTTAATAATATAAAAGGGCAACATGATTAAAATAGAGGATTTTCAACAACAGTAAAAAAAATTCTATACACAGTATTAGCAAATCAGAACATAGTTTTTCTCTACTTTCAGAGATATTTAAAATTGCATAATGACAATGTATTTTAAATAATCATAATGAAATGCTATTAGTGCAAACTCACCAAGAGGCTTTTGACATTCGTAAATATAAAAATAAATTATCTTTTAATAACATATACTTTTCATTCCCAAAATAATGTGCTTACTGCTGAAGGATTTATTGAGTCATATGTATTAAACTAAATCTTTTAGTATTAAGTGTGAGCAGAAAGAATTTTTATCGCAACCAGTGGATTTACAAACAAAATTACACTTTTACAAATTATTAAATAAAGAAATGTTGACCTTATTAGCAAAAATACAATACAATACCAAATGGAAATTAAAGTGATCCTTCACCCCAGTTATTCAATGTGGCTATACTTTTGATGTATTGTCACCATACAACCATACAAAAAGTCCTCTCTTCCACTGCTGCCTAAGGCTAGGATCAAACTTGGAGGGTGACCCATGCCTAACACCCCCGCTAATTGTCCTCCACAGCGCATAGCGTTAACGCTAGGAGCTGCCTGCCAACGCTGCCCCATAGAAACCTGCAGTTTACCTTAACAGCGGCCACACAGGACGTGCGCTTTAGCTGAGCACACAGGAAAATGCTGCAGACAGCATTTCCTGTCCGCTGTGATAAAGCGCACGTCCTGTGTGGCCGCTGTTAAGGTAAACTGCAGGTTTCTATGGGGCAGCGTTGGCAGGCAGCTCCTAGTGTTAACGCTATGCGCTGTGGGAGAAAATTAGCGGGGGCGTTAGGCGTGGGTCACCCTCCAAGTGTGACCTTAGCCTAAATCTCCATTAAACTGGCATCTCATTTTCTTCCCTTAGAAAATAGAAGTATGGTTCAAACTTTTCAAAACACTCCGCATGAAAATGGAGATAGCAAGATTAATAGTGGTCCATCACACACCAAAGAAAAGGCTGAGAAACTGACTCTAGATTCTACACAGTACTTCTCATGCCTTTACTGCAGTATTTTGGGGTAAGATGATTTTTTCCATGCCAAGTTTCCCCTACCCCAACACAGGAACAGAAAATTAACCGCATACATGGCATTGTTATAAATACTTCCACAATACATCTGCATTTTCAGAAAATTCTGCTACAGTGAAAATTCAATTTAAATTCACCTACAACTACAACCTTCATAACAATAATTTCCATAATTTTTCTAATATAAAGTGGCTATAATGAGCAGGCGTGGATTAAGGGTAGCCAGGGCCTGGGGCTGTTCAGACTGTGTGCCACCCGGTCATGTGATGGGGGTCATGTGACGGGAGTCATGTGACGGTGTCATTATCATATACCTGAAACAGGTTGTTTCAGAAAAATAGTTGCCGTGTGAAACTATAACCTAACAAACATCCATTGAACTAGTCAATTTAGGACTAGCACACACACAGCGCAGCAGCTGCAAACTAATGAAAAGAGTGATAATATAAAACACTGAAAATATATTGATATAAAAGTAATATTGCAATTGTGTACATTTAAATCAATGCATGTAGGATAATCGTGAGGCTTAATGTACAAATTGGCAACATATAGAACAAAAAGAAATGGAAGAAGATAAATCAAAAGATTAAAAAAAAAATATGTACCGTATATACTCGTGTATATGCCGAGTTTTTCAGCACAAAAAATGTGCTGAAAAGTCCCCCCCTCGGCTTATACACGAGTCATATACGGTACACAGGCGCCCCTCCATCAGTGGTATACAGGCCCCAGTAGTATACAGGCGCCTCCCCCCATCAGTGGTATACAGGGCCCCCCTTGCTGCCGCACACCTGTAAAGAAATAGATCATTATACTTATCCCTGTCGCCGCCGCCGCTGCCGCTCTGCACCGCGCTCCTCTGGGTCTTCATGCTTCCTCATCCGGCGCACAGACAATGACGTCATTGCCTGCGCCCGCTGGAGGAGGAAGCAGAAAGAAGCATGAAGACCCGGAAGAGCGCGGTGCAGAGCGGCAGCGGCGGCGACAGGGATAAGTATAATGATCTATTTCTTTACAGGTGTGCGGCAGCAAGGGGGGCCCTGTATACCATTGAGGGGGGAACGGGCGGCCTGTATACTACTGGGGCCTGTATACCACTGGGTCCTGTATACCACTGATGGGGGGGGCGGGCGGCCTGTATACTACTGGGGCCTGTATACCACTGGGCCCTGTATACCACTGATGGGGGGGCGGGTGGCCTGTACACTACTGGGGCCTGTATACCACTGGGCCCTGTATACCACTGATGGGGGGGGCGGGCGGCCTGTATACTACTGGGGCCTGTATACCACTGGGGCTGCTGTATATACTGCTGGGGCCTGTATATACCACTGCGGAGGCTGATGTATAACACTGGGGCTGCTGTATATACTGCTGGGGCCTGTATATACTACTGGGGAGGCTGCTGTATACCACTGGGGCTGCTGTGTATACTGCTGGGGCCTGTATATACCACTGGGGAGGCTGCTTTATACCACTGGGGCTGCTGTATATACTGCTGGGGCCTGTATATACCACTGGGGAGGCTGCTGTAATACTGCTGGGGCCTGTATACCACTGGGGAGGCTTCTGTATACCATTGGGGCTGCTGTATATACTGCTTGGGCCTGTATATACCACAGGGGAGGCTGCTGTATACCACTGGGGCTGCTGTATATACTACTGGGGCCTGTATATGCCACTGGGGAGGCTGCTGTAATACTGCTGGGGCCTGTATATACCACTGGGGAGGCTTCTGTATACCACTGGGGCTGCTGTATATACTGCTGGGGCCTGTATATACCACTGGGGAGGCTGCTGTAATACTGCTGGGGCCTTTATATACCACTGGGGAGGCTGCTGTATACTACTGGGGCTGCTGTATATACTGCTGGGGCCTGTATATACCACTGGGGAGGCTGCTGTATTCTACCACTGGGGAGGCTGCTGTATACTACCACTGGGGAGGCCTGTATACTACTGGGGGGGGCCTGTATACCACACTGCTGGGGGATGTATACCTGTGCTGGGGTCCATCCTCGGCTTATACACGAGTCAATAGGTTTTCCCAGGTTTTGGGGGCAAAAGTAGGGGGGTCGGCTTATACACGGGTCGACTTATACACGAGTATATACGGTAATAGTTTATAGAAAAATCGAGACGGTAAAAAAATCAGATACCACATACATTAGAAAGGGACAGTGATCCAAATAAGGGAGGGGGGTTGAGTAAGTACATACAGTAAATATTTACAAACTGATATGGTCAAAAAGATCCAGGGGCAAAGAGTACAAAAATACCTTAGAGGAGAATGTAACAACATACAAAAGTATAATAAAAATGGAAACTAATTCAATTAGTGCCTATAAAAGCTAATGGAGGTAATTTTACATTGATCACATACAATGAATCAAAGAAGATAAAATAGAAAACGTGAAAGCTGAAGAAAGGAATTATCAGAATAAAACAATATACTGATAGGAGTATCTCCCTATATGCAGATAGAGCCCCCACACAGTCCCTCTATATAAAGTATGAGAACCCATATAGCCCCTTGTATACAGTCTGAGCCTCCACAAAGCTGCCTGTATACAGTGTGAACCTCCACATGCAGAGAGCAGTGATCAGTGGCATAACTACCACGGTCACAGGGGTTGCAAGCAGGGGCGGACTGGCCCGGCGGGAGATCGGGAGATGGCCCGGGGGACCCCGACACTTTTGGGCCACGCCCACTAATCCCCACCCCCATACCTCCCCATGGCACTGTAGGGGGGGCCCGAACGCAAAGGGGGGGCCCATTGGTCCCCTGAGTGCCCTCACATGTCATGTTAGGGGGCCCCTGACCTCTGCCCCCACAAGCTATCCTCAGGGCCCCCTTACTGCTGCCTCCCCCTCTCTCCATTACCGGCGGGCAGTCGTGCTGATCTCCGCCTCTGCCTGTCATGTGGGCTGTAGCCGGCGCCGCTCTAGTTCCTGTATCGCCGGCTGCAGCGTCACACTACATGACAGGCTGCGATCAGCGCGACTGCCTGCCGGTAATGGAGAGTGGGGGGACGCAGCACTAAGGGAGGCAGCGGTAAGGGGGCCCCGAGGATAGGTGTGGGGGAGCCCGTCAGGGGCCCCCTTGTATGACATGTGGGGTTGCTCAGGAACCAATTAGTGTGGGGGCAGCTCTCATGGGCCCCCCAGGATGAGTGTGGGGGCAGCTCTCAGCTCTCATTGGCCCCTGAGGCTGAGGTGTGGGGGCAGCACTCAGGGACCCACAAGAGCACCACAAAGTGCTGGGCCCCCCTGGTGGTGGTGAGCCCCTGTGCTGGGCCCCCCTGGTGGTGCTGGGCCCTCCTGGTGGTGGTGGGCCCCGTGCTGGACCCCCATGGTGGTGCTGGGCCCCCGTGCTGGGCCCCCCTGCTGGTGCTGGGCCCCCCTGCTGGTACTGGGCCCCCCTGGTGGTGCTGGGCCCCTGTGCTGGGCCCCCCTGGTGGTGCTGAGCTCCCCTGGAGGTGCTGGGACCCCCAGTGGTGCTTGGCCCCCCTGCTGGTGCTGGGCCCCCCTTGTGATGGGCCCCATTGTGCTGCTGGGCCCCCAGGGTGCCTGGTGCTGCTGGGCCCCCTGGATGCCTGGTGGTGCCTGGTGCTGCCAGGCTCCTAGTGGGGCCGGGCCCCAAGGGCCCCCAATGGTGCCTTGTGCTGCTGGACCCCTGGTGGTGCCTGGAGCTGCCAGGCCCCCTGGTGGTGCCTGGTGCTTCCGGGCCCCAAGGTGGTGCCTGCTGCTGCCGGGCCCCCTGGTGGTGCCTGGTGCTGCCGGGCCACCTGATGGTGCCTGGTGCTGCCGGGCCCCCTCCTGGTGCCGGGCCCCCTGGTGGTGCCTGGTGCTGCCGGGCCCCCTGGTGGTGCCTGGTTCTGCCTGGTGTCAGAGACTGGGAGCTTCAGAGTACTAAGCTGCCGGGTACCTGGTGCCAGAAACCGGCAGCCTCAGAGGAAGAAGCTGCCTGGTGCCGGAGACTGGCAGCCGCAGAGGAAGAAGCCTGGTGCTGGTGAGCGGTAGACTGGGAACCGCAGAGGAAGAAGCTGCCTGGTGCCGGCAAGCGGGAGAACCGGGAGCCGCAGAGGAAGAAGCTGCCAGGATCAGGAGTGTGGAGTCAGGTAAGGCGCTGTTACAGCCGAAGATAGCAGGCGGGGGTCAGAGTGGAATGGATGAATGGTGGATGGATGGCCTGAAAGAGGGGGCAGAATGGGATGGATGGGGGGGCGGCATGGAAAAGGGGGGAGAACAGGATGGATGGATGGGGAGAAGGTACATGGAAGGTTTGGTGGATGGGGAAAAGGTACATGGATGGATGGGGGAATAGAGGGAGAAGGAACATGGATGGATAGAGAGGAGAAGCTACATTGAACGTGGGGGGAGAAGCTACATGTATTACCTATACACACACACTGACACTATATACAGAGTTCATGCATATAATGTCAACGGTGATCATTGCAGTACCTGTACTTTGACACTATATACTCAACTCCTGTGTATAATGTCACTGGTGATGACTGTATTACCTGTACACTGACCCAATATACAGAGCTTTTTTTAATTTCAGTTAATTTAGTATTATATGTGGTGGACCGTGGCATTATGTGCGTTGGTCATGACATGACGGTATTTGTCCCCTGTATATGGTATTATTTGGTCACTATGTGGTGGTAATATAAGGTCTCATGGTGTGGCAGTATTTATACCTTGTATGTGGTAGTATTTGATCACTACGTGGTGGTATTATGTGCTTTCGGCATGGTGTGGCGGTATTTGTCTGGTATGTGGCATTATTTGGGCGCTATGTTGTGGTAGTATGTGATCTTGTCAAGGTGTGGTGGTATTTCTGACTTCTATCTGGTAATATTGGTCTTGGTAGAGTGGATTTTGGTCGGTCATTTGTTTTATCTGATATCAATAAGTTGAAACTATTTTATTTTCAATAGATATTAAATACTTACCGTAGATGTTTAACCCTCCCTGTCCTGTGACACAGCAGCAGAGATGCAGAGGTTTGCCAGAGAAAGAAAGTTGAGCATTTGGTGACTTCAGTATTTATAAGACAAATCCAGGATTACCTCTGCTTGCTTTACTCCTGGTTTTGTCTTAGGCCGGCTTCACACCACGTTTTTTCCCCTGTCAGGCTGTGTCCAGTGTTTTGCAGGAGGCACCGGACACAGCCTGACAGGTCCAGACAAATAGAAGCGGAGGGTTAATATGCCCTCCGGTCCTGTTTGTAGCCAGATTCTGCAGAGCGCAGCTTCAGGAGCTGCCCCCTGTGAAGATGTTCAGTACCATTTCAGTGGGGCTGAAGTTCAGAGGAGCTCACGCTGAACTGCAGCAGCTGGCGTACGGGAACCTGACAGACTCTCTGTCAGGTCTGGCACGATCTGGCGCCCCATAGACTCTCATGTTAGGGGGTGCCGGATCGTGCTGGAACCGGGAGAATCCGGTAGGATCTGGTTTGCTTAAATTTTTCGCCCCGGACACAAAAATGCTGCATGCTGCCGGACAGGGACAAAACCGGATGGCAAATAGCTGCCATTCGGCCCTGTTCAGCACCATAGGGCTGCATTATGTCAAAATTGGGTCCGGGGCTGTCAAATCACAACATGGTGTGACGTCGGCCTTACAAATACTGAGGTACAGAAGTCACCAAATACTCAAAGTGCCACATTCTTCTGATGGTGTGGATTCCACCAATAAATAAGTGATCACATTCCTAACCTGTGCACAGGGGTGGACTGGCCCAGGTTACAGGGAGGCATTTGCCCCCCAGGCCGGTGATTTAGTCCTAGTTTAGAGCCGCCCCTCAGTGAGAGCAGCCGCGCGGGACCCGGGACGCAGCAGGCAGGACGCGGGCGTCAGCATGGAGGCTAACTGTGACCTGGGATTGGCGCGGTGGCAGCAGGCAGCTGGCAGGCTACTGAAGCAGCGACAGCACCCACATGCTCTTCAGTTGGCCTCTGTAGTGGTAGCACCCATCCCCCGCTCTTCAGTTGGCCACCGGCTAGAAAAAGTCAACTACCCCAGGGCAAGACCTGCCAGCCAGCCAGCCCCTGCCTGTGCATCGCTGATAACTTGTTTTCACCAAAAAATCCAAATTAATGCAAACTACAGTTATGATACATTGCAGTAATGGTGAGCGCACAGTGGTGTGCAGGAGCCGCCTGTGTTTTACAGTTCATGCTGTCCACACTACACTATAATAGGTATAACGCATAACAGGTATTTGCATATAGCTGAAGAATGGGTGGGCCTGGGTGGGTGGGCCCCTGGAGTCAATTTTCCTGGTGGGCCCCAGACACCCCAGTCCGGCGCTGGTTGCAAGTGAGAGTGGGCCCGGAGGTACAGGGGCTTCGCCGCCCGCAGACCCCTGCGACCGCTTTACATGGATGTGCATCCCATGTCCTTGGGCTTGCCACGTCCTTTTTGAAATGCTCACCTCTTGGTATCATGTGATGCCCGGGCCGGAAAGTCATATTCAGCCTGGTGCATTGTGGGGCCGATCACATGGTATGGCTGGGCTCTAACGCGTGTGCACTGTGCGGATATTGAAGCCGGCTCATCACCACCGTGGTGGCTGTGGTCCTAGGTTAGTGAGTTGTGCACATCCATCTCCATATTGTCCTGCCGTGAGGAGACGCAATCTCCAGGCGCTGCTCCATTCCTGGCGGGGGTGGGGGCTTCTCACTAGCGAATATTAGTCTATAGCTTTGGTGGTGGTCGCTCCCAGTACACCGTGTATTGCTATGTGAGCCCTGCATTGGCTGAGCTTGCAGAAGAATGCTAATAGTGCTGCAGAGGAGAAGGCTACAGCAGAGCGTCTATAGCCGGCATGTGCCACATACTACACTATGGTGGGCCTGTGGGAAAGGGAAGACCTAGGAATCAGTGCACATAGCAATGTCATCAGTGAAAATAGTGTCACCAATGTACATAGCAGCAACACCTGTGTATATAGCAGTATCACTTGTGTACATAGCAGTATCATCAGTGTATATAGCAGTGTCACCAATGTACATAGCAGTGTCACCTGTGTATATAGCAGTGTCACTTGTGTACATAGCAGTATAACCAGTGTATATAGCAGTGTCAGCAATGTACATAGCAGCGTCACCAGTGCATATAGCAGCGTCACCAGTGTATATAGCAGTGTCACCTGTGGATATAGCAGTGTCACCAGTACAAATAGCCATTTAACCAGTGCAGATAGCAGTGTTACCAGTGCAGATAGCAGTGTCACCATTACAAATAGCCATTTAACCAGTGCAGATAGCAGTGTTAGCAGTACAGATAGCGGCATCACCAGTACAAATAGCCATTTAACCAGTGCAGATAGCAGTGTCACCAGTTCAGATAGCAGCGCCACCAGTACAAATAGCCATTTAACCAGTGCAGATAGCAGTGTCACCAGTGCAGATAGCATCATCACCAGTGCAAATAGCCATTTAACCAGTGCAGATAGCAGTCTTACCAGTACAAATAGCCATTTAACCAGTACACATAGCAGTGTCACCAATGCATATATGACAGGTTATGAGGCTGCATTTTACTATATGGAGGGCTATGAGCCTGCATTATACTATAATGGAGGACCATATATACCAGGATAAGGGCATATTCCAGGAGAATGACCACATATAGCAGGATGAGGGACATTAATACATAATGATTAATGAAGGGTAGATGGGTCAATTTATGAGTCTTTATAGGATTTAGAATGTTACATGGGGCCCATACATTTCACCAATGTGGGGCACGGCGGAAGGGGGGGGCAGGTCCAAATTTTGCACCAGGGCCCTTCGGACTCTAGTTACTCCACTGGCAGTGATGTTGGGATACCTGTGGTGGTCAGCACCAGGTCAACCTCTGGCCAGTATTTTCAGCAGTTTGGTTGCATTTTGCCCAAGTTTGGACTAGACTAGCCAGGACCCTGGCTACAGGACATCATAGATGACTGTGTATATAATATGTGATGTTCTGTAGCCCAAGCCGAATCAATCCTGTGCAGGGCTCTGAATAGTTAGGTCTGCTGTGTCCATCTGGGGCACAACGTGATTTCTGGCAACAGTTTGACTCTTCATGCAGATTGGGAGCCGATGACCTAACACTGACACCACAACCCTCGACCTGAATGAAGGGTGAAACTGCTGCAATAAATCCCACTGATCCTCAGCAGAGTGGCTGGTAACACCATGCAGCTTGAATCCCAGCAGCTCTGGACTTATGAGGTGAGCAGCGCTCTGAAATCTCTTCACTACTACAAACAACACAATCTCCTGCCCTTTCACTATCCTAACCAAGAAAAAACAGTGTCTGACCTTACCCACTACTCCCACACAGAGGCTTCACTCTGGCAGGCAGAAGACAGGGTGACATGAGTACAGCCAGTGTCTGCTGAGCTGTGATGCAGCAGACCCGGCACATGTACACATTTAAAGGTACAGTGCAGGTCTCCTGCCTGTAAATCAGCAAATGACAGGCAGCCCTTCACATCTGCTTGGGGACTGGCCTGGGGGGCAGGTGACCCTCTGCCCAGTCCACTGGGCTGTGAGCAGGGGTGGATTGAGCAGCCAGAGGCAAAGAGTACAGTGGCAGAATCAGCAGCTCAGCTCCTCTTGGAATTGGCAGTGATATTAGGCGGGCTTCCTCTTTGCCTCCTCCAGCACCTGCCTTCCTTTTTGCAGCTTCCTCCTGCACATCCACATCATGACATGCAGGAGAAAGAAGGGGGGCAAGGCGGTCGCGCCGGCGGCAGCAGTGACCTTAGAATTCACATCAGTGATGCGAAGTGCGGTGCAAACAGTGGCAGATTATAATGGGGCAATTTACCCTGAGGGGCTCTGGACCCCCCGAGAGCATTGGGCCGGGGCTACCGCCCAGATTGACCTCATTATAATCCGCCACTGATTAATGAGAAAACATTATTTGAGTAAAATGTGATAAAATACTGTCCTCTTTTAACATTTTAGTAATATAATGTTATTAATAAAATTACTCTGTTAAACAGAAACAAGCCAAAGATGTCAATGAGCTGTTATAGGGAAATAGATTGCTCATTGAGCACAGTACAGTAATAAGTGGCAATAGGTCACCTCTATCTCAGTGATGGAGGCAGGGATAAATTAACTGTGCACGCAATACTGGGAACCCCAGGCCATGAAAGACCCACATGTCAGTTAGAGAAGTCAAGTCAGCTTCAAAGTGTTATAGTGTTCTATAACTGCAATGTGTATTTTAGTGTTAGTTATTGGAACTCATAACTAGAGAGGAGCAAAACTGATCTTAAAATTCAGTGTTCCTGTTTTAAATAATTCTTTATTAACATTAAGCCATTACAAAATAGGATGTGATCATAGTACGGTTACAATTATTTTGCAAAATAAAACATAACACATAAAGTACAAGCCAATATACAAATATGCATATAAACATATTTCAAAAATTTGGCCCAATTTTCGTTTATTTCAAAAAGAGAAAAGAAACAAGAAAAAGAAATATAAAACAGATCAAACCATAAACAGACTTTTTAGGAAGTCAATGTTAACTTAGTTAATCTTATACACCATTTTAACCCGTCAGCACAGTCCCTCAAAATCAACATTTCAAGAATAAAATAAATGTTTTAATATGAATAACTAACGGTCTCAACTTGTTCTAATCACGTCCAATAGGAATCCTAAAACTCTTAGACAAAAATTTGTGCAACAGATTATTCCCAAAAGAATAAGAGTACTCACAAGCTCTGGGACCTGTAATGGTGGGTTTACACGCCGCGATATCGGCGTCCAACTCCGACCCAACTCCGACAAAAAGTCACGTGGGTCGCGAGTTGGACCCGATATTGTTTGCGCGTTGTACGGTTTGAGCGTACAACGCAATGCTGGAACGATGCCAAAACGATATCGGGGTTGAATAGCCGAGCTATTCAACTCCCCGATATCGCATGGCCATTGTAGCAGCATCGCAGCGTGTGACAGCCCAACTCCGATCTGTACGCCGACGCTACCCATTAACTCCCATGTTAAATGGTCGTTACTGGGTTGGTGGGCGTAGACATCGGAGGGACATCGTGTAAACCGCCGATGCGATATCGGGAAAAGGGCTGAAAAAATGCGCGCTCCCGCGCCGTTGCCTCCGATATCGCCGCGATATCGGGACGTGTAACCCCACCATAAGTTTAACTTTTATTTCCTAGGCCAGTGGGGGGGAAATATCCCTCCAGTGAGATGTAATAGTTGTATTTGGTGCAAGTAAAATATGGATATTTAAGTTTCTGTTTTGTCTGGGAAAATCTACTATTCCCAATAGGAGAATAACCAATTGTGGAGTAAGATAAACAGTCACCCCAGTAAGGCTGGGGTCACATATAAGCCCTTGGTCCGTTTTTGGCTTCATTTTTGGCATTTTTTTTTTCTAAGTCCAAAAACTGATTAGATGTAATAAACACCCTGTCCGTTTTTTTCTGCACCTAAAAACATTGCTATGTACGTTTTTGGGGTCCGTTTTTCAAAAAAAATAAAACATTTTAACCTGGGCCCTATGGAAAAACGGATCCGTTTTTCTGGGTGCCTTAAAAAAACGGATCCGATTTTTCAAGAATTTTGGTCAACAAATGACTAAGTCCAAAAACGTTCAGGGGTGCAGGAGGCTCAAAAAGCACCCAAAAAAAAATGGATTGGTCATGGAAATCACTCCCAAAAACGGATTTCTATGTCTGACCTCAGCCTAACGTCATGAATAAGTTCTTGCATTTGTGTCCAAAAAGTCCTAAGAAACTCACATTCCCAAAAGACATGAAGCAAGGTTCCCATGTTCTCGCATTCCCTCCAGCAAGAATTGTGACATTGGATCATAAGCAGTCTGAGCGGCGTAAAGTACCACCTGGAATACAATTTGTAGTGCGTTTCTATCAAAGACATACACGGGATTGCATCATATACACATTCAAAAAGACTTTTTGTATTTGCTCAGCTGGTATTTTAATATGTTTTAAGGCTGGGGTCACACTTGGCATGAGTTTTTTTAGTGCCTTTAAAAAAAGCATGCGTTTCTACATGCATTTTTTCATTTCAGCATGCATTTTTTAAGGTGTGTGATGGCACCCTGCATTTTTGCATGCGTTTTTAAATCAGCACCCAAAAAAAGTGCATGCACTTTTGGTGCTGTTTTAAAAATGCATGCGTTTTTAGAAAATGCATGCGTTTTTTTAACATGGGCCCCTATGGAAAACGCATGCGTTTTTGGATGGTACTAAATGGTACTAATGTACCACGCGTTTTTGCATGTGTTTTTGATGTCAGCTAATCACATAAGTGCAAAAACGCACACGAAAACACATGGTACTGTAACACATGCGTTTTAGCTATTAACACATGCGTTTTTGCTATTAGGGCATGCGTTTTTTAACATGGGGGCCTATGGGTGCGTTTTTACATGCTTTTTTAAAAACGCAGGTCTCCAAAAAAGCATTAAAAAAACGCAAGTGTGACCCCAGCCTAATATGTAGTTCCCTTCCTACGCCTCAATATATGAAGACTTAAGTAATGAGATGTCTTGATTTACATGGCTGTAGATAACATTCATAGAGAGAAAGAAAACATGTACAGATGGGAGCGATCACCAAAATATTTTCAGTTTAAAAAATTGCTTTTATTGGACAAACTACATGAACCACACACATAAAAACAATAGAACGATCAAGTTACAACTGTAAAATATAAAAAAAGGAGGGGGACAAGAGGCGCAATAGTGCCCTATCACTAGTGACACTGATGTAATGTGGTGGTGCTATGAAGCTGCTCACCTGTTCCAGTTGTGATCCCAACAACTGGTTTGAAGGCGTTCAGGAAACAATGTTCCAAGCTGCTGCAGGACCTCCACCTACCACTGGATAGTGGTATCAATCAAAGAAATGATGGGAGTGCTGGTGTATCACGGTTCGCGCTGCTCCAGGGCTAAATAAAACTCACCAACGAGCCAGTCAACTTTTCATCCTTTTTATTCCTCCTTCTCCTACGCGTTTCAGCGCCACACCCAGCGCCTTCCTCAGGGATATTACAATCATAGTCACAGAAGGGGTTTTTATAGCCCCTAGCTCCACAAAAAAGAAGTGTCATCTGTTTACTGATGATGTCATCCACATTATCAGAAGTGGGTGGATCTGCCTATTTTGGCGCAATTTTTACACAAAACATAAAATACAACTCAAAAGTATTGCAAAAAGTGCTTATTGCTTTCATAAAATATCAAGTAATGCTTTCCAGATCAAATTTTTTAAAAATAATGCACATAAAAGCAAGAAAAACACATAATAGATTGATTCATTCAGTGCTGTTTTAGTATATATACATATTTTTTAATAGTTTTCAATTCTATTTTTATATTGATTCTCTTCTCCATATTTTAGATTATTTATCTCCTTTATCATTTTCATTTCTTAACAATGAAATCCCTCCATTTAAACAGCTTCATTATCAGAATTACTGGTGGCGCTTAGCATGAAACACTAGATTCCTACTTGTATATATTAAGACCTCAGGTTCTAGTCCAATATGAGTAAGAAATGGGTGCTTTTTATTTATAAACAGCACTGAATGAATCGATCTATTATGTGTTTTTTCTTGCTTTTATTTGCTTTATTTTTAAAAAATTTGATCTGGAAAGCATTAATTGATATTTTATGAAAACAGTAAGCACTTTTTGCAATACTTTTGAGTTGTATTTTATGTTTTGTGTAAAAAGTGCGCCAAAATAGGCAGATCCACCCACTTCTGATGATGATGATGACATCATCAGTAAACAGATGACACCTCTTTTTTGTGGAGCTAGGGGCTATAAAAACCCCTTCTGTGACTATGATTGTAATATCCCTGAGGAAGGCGCCGGGTGTGGCGCTGAAACGCGTAGGAGAAGGAGGAATAAAAAGGATGAAAAGTTGACTGGCTCGTTGGTGAGTTTTATTTAGCCCTGGAGCAGCGCGGACCGTGATACACCAGCACTCCCATCATTTCTTTCAAGTTACAACTGGAGACTGTCAGTCACCAGTACATCATACCTGTGGTGAGGCCTCACCACAGGTATGATGTACTGGTGACTGACAGTCTCCAGTTGTAACTTGATCTTTCTATTGAAACACCTTTTGTCTATTGGTTTCTGCAGATCTCTTCCTTGCCCAATTCTGAGAGCATTTGGAATCTGCTCTACTCAGCTCCTTTGAGCCCACTATTCATCCTTCAACTTAACCATACTTCTGACTGAGGGTTTGACGTGACCTGACTTTGATGTGATATTTGACCTATAAGTGAGAGCAATAAGGTTTAGAAGGAGAAAGGGATGATGTATATTGTGGCAGTAGAGGTTTATGATTTATATTTGTTATGATTTATTCTTGTATCTGCTATATAACCAATTTGTGTGTATTTTTGCTATTGAGTTTTTTATAATAATTACCTGTTGGTGTGATAATAGGTGGACGTTGTAACATCTGCAGGGACCTCTTGTATACTCTGGCTACGACGCCTTTTTTTAATTGTTTTTATATACACTGTGTGTCGTTCATGTGGTTTGTCCAATAAAAGGAAATTTTTGATACTGAAAATATTTTGGTGATTGCTCCCATCTGTACATGTTTTCTTTCTCTTTATGAATTTGTCTTTATGACATGTAGGAGCGGATCCCAGTTAGATTTTGTGGTACCCCCAGAAAACCTCCCTTTCTTTATTGGCTGTAGATAACATTTGTTTTCCAAAAGAGTAATCTCCCAGAGTAAACTCCCAGAGTATTGAAACATTTGAGTTATGTTCTTAGGTAGGAAAAAATTTATGTTGTGCTTTTCAACCAACTGTTGAATGTGTTGCCATGTTCTAAATTCAGTGTCCTTAATATTACATTTCCTCTATATAGTCTGGAAAGGAAGAAGGGCATTATTATCATCTACGATGTCCAAGACATTCCAAATTCCAGCCGATTTCCTGTTATCGATCTTTATTCGAGCTGAGAAATGTCTCAGAACATCCAGAGACATCCATGACGGAGGTGATGTAGGGTTATTCTTGTGTGACCTCTCGAGAAACGCTATCCAGGAGCAAATGGCCACTCTCACAGCAACAGCCCTCTGAAGTCTTTTCTTTAAGTCACATAGATAAGAAATTAATGCTGAACCAAGCAAGCCACCCTCCCCGAAGCCTCCTCCAGAGAAACCCAAACTGGTTTTCTTTCAACCTCCAACCAGACCTGACTAAGTCTAATAATAGTGGAATAATGATAAGCAGTCAGATTAGGAAGCCCCAGGCCACCTCTTCTTCTATCTATCTATCATAAGTGTAGTCCCTACTACTACAGGCCTACCCTTTTTCCATATATACGATATCAGTTGACTTTGTAATTTCTTAAGCCATTTTTTGGGTATTGACAAGGGAATTGTTCCTGCCGAACACTTTACAAAAAAAAATCAATCAAATCACTTTAAGAAATGACGGCACTCACCCCACGATATCTTCCAAGGGCTGATATTTATTCCTTGTTGGAAAAATGGTTACAGATGTCTGGGGAGGGAGGAGGGTGCAGAGGGGGACGACGGGCTCACCGTTTCACGTGTATCACGCTTCAACAGGTCCAACTGAAAAAAAATCAATGTTCGTGTTCGACCTCAGGTGTGTTATATATGCAAACCACAGAAGTGTGCTTCGCTGTGCTCGGGTAAATCAATGCTCGGCCCAGTGCAAGTTGCTTGTAGTGTTTGAATGGCTTGCATTGGGGGTAAAATCAGCATTATCGAATGTAGTGTGTACCAAAAAAATGACAAACCTCTGCCCTCCCACGGAAGTGCTTTGTTAAAACTGGCCATTTGGGTGCAGATCCGAACTTCCAATGAGGTTGGGGTCAAGTTTGGGTCCAGAACAGAACTTTATAAAAAGTCGGACTGAACCCCTCAAACTTCCATGGGTTGCTCATATCTACTCATAACCTTTTACCCCATTATTCAATTTCTGGATGAGGGTTTCAAATCTATGAATGTTTCCCTGCATAAAAAATGTACAGAAAAAGCATACACGTTTTCTTATATAATATTAGTATATTATATCTGATAATGCAACTTTGCTCCAAGAAATGAAGAGTGTTGAATTGTAATACCACTCACATCTGTGGGCCGGTGTGGCAGAGTTTTTGGAATAAAGTAATATAATCCCAATGAAAACAAATGCTATCTGATAGAAAATAGTAAGAAGAAGGCATTTTGTTCAGGTTCCATTTGAAGAAAAGGTATTTTGTCATTCTTTTTCAATGGGTATTTTCAGAAAATATATAACTTACCGTATATACTCGTGTATAAGCCGACCCGTGTATAAGCCGACCCCCCTACTTTTGCCCCCAAAACCTGGGAAAACCTATTGACTCGTGTATAAGCCGAGGGTGGACCCCAGCACAGGTTTACAGCCCCCAGCAGTGTGGTATACAGGCCTCCCCAGTGGTAGTATACAGCAGCCTCCCTAGTGGTATATACAGCAGCCTCCCCAGTGGTATATACAGCATCCCTAAAGGTATAAACAGCAGGCCCCAGAGGCATACAGCAGGCCCCAGAGGCATATACAGCAGGTCCCAGAGGCATATACAGCAGGCCCCAGGGGTATATACAGCAGGCCCCAGGGGTATATACAGCAGGCCCCAGGGGTATATACAGCAGGCCCCAGAGGTATACAGCAGGCCCCAGAGGTATACAGCAGGCCCCAGGGGTATATACAGCAGGCCCCAGGGGTATATACAGCAGGCCCCAGGGTTATATACAGCAGGCCCCAGAGGTATACAGCAGGCCCCAGAGGCATATACAGCAGGCCCCAGGGGTATATACAACAGGCCCCAGGGGTATATACAGCAGGCCCCAGGGTATATACAGCAGGCCCCAGAGGCATATACAGCAGGCCCCAGGGGTATATACAGCAGGACCCAGGTGTATATACAGCAGGCCCCAGAGGTATATACAGCAGGCCCCAGAGGTATATACAGCAGGCCCCAGAGGTATATACAGCAGGCCCCAGAGGTATACAGCAGGCCCCAGAGGCATACAGCAGGCCCCAGAGGCATACAGCAGGCCCCAGAGGCATATACAGCAGGCCCCAGGGGTATATACAGCAGGCCCCAGCAGGTATACAGCAGGACCCAGCAGGTATACAGGAGGCCCCAGCAGGTATACAGCAGGCCCCAGCAGGTATACAGCAGGCCCCAGCAGGTATACAGCAGGCCTCAGCAGGTATACAGCAGGCCCCAGAGGTATATACAGCAGGCCCCAGAGGTATACAGCAGGCCCCAAAGGTATACAGCAGGCCCCAGAGGCATACAGCAGGCCCCAGAGGCATATACAGCAGGCCCCAGGGGTATATACAGCAGGCCCCAGCAGGTATACAGCAGGCCCCAGCAGGTATACAGCAGGCCCCAGCAGGTATACAGCAGGCCCCAAGGTATACAGCAGGCCCCAAGGTATATACAGCAGGCCCCAGAGGTATACAGCAGGCCCCAGAGGTATACAGGCAGCCCCCAGTGTATACAGGCAGGCCCCAGAGGTATACAGGCAGCCCCCAGTGTATACAGGCAGCCCCCAGTGTATACAGGCAGCCCCCAGTGTATACAGGCAGCCCTCAGTGGTATACAGGCAGCCCCCAGTGGTATACAGGCAGCCCCCAGTGGTATACAAGCAGCCCCCAGTGTATACAGGCAGCCCCCACTGTATACAGGCAGCCCCCACTGTATACAGGCAGCCCCCATTGTATACAGGCAGCCCCCAGTGTATACAGGCAGCCCCCACTGTATACAGGCAGCCCCCAGTGTATACAGGCAGCCCTCACTGACAGTCGTCCCCCCATCATGGAAAGAGCCCTTACACTTTGCAGAGTCCCCCCCCCCCGGCCCCCGCTGCATTATCTTACCATCCAGGGTCTTCACCGCGGGTCCTCCAGTCCTCCTTCCTCGCGCGCTGTCTTCCCGGTCTCATGTGACCCGGCGGTCGCAGTGAAATGACGTCATCGCGCCGGGTCACATGAGACCGGGAAGACAGCGCGCGAGGAAGGAGGACTGGAGGACCCGCGGTGAAGACCCTGGATGGTAAGATAATGCAGCGGGGGCCGGGGGGGGGACTCTGCAAAGTGTGGGGGCTCTTTCCATGATGGGGGGACGACTGTCAGTGGGGTCTGCCTGTATACACTGGGGTCTGCCTGTATACAGTGGGGGCTGCCTGTATACAGTGGGGGCTGCCTGTATACACTGGGGGCTGCCTGTATACACTGGGGGGCTGTATGCACGGCTCCCCCTGCCGCTGGGATGGGCGGGGGGAGCCGTGCATATCTAATGAGCGGCCCCACGTAGTCTCAGTTGCAAAGAATGTTTCTTTATTATCCTTTTAAAAAAACTCAATAAAAATAATATTTTCAACTCAAATTGTATATGTTAAGCCTTGTGAAATGTCTATCATTAGCCTACATTAGCATACAGCTTTATAATACTATTTTAGAAAATAAATAAATAAAATGGTTTCATTCCCATCACAAATGCAAATTCATTTGCTTTGTTTCTGCATTAATTTGTAATGTCAATGAGGATTGATAACGTCCTACTCTTCAGCAATTTGTTTCAACAAAGAAGGCTGTTAGCTAAAAAGTGCTCTGCTAAGTGATGTTAACGGGATCAAGGCAAGTCAAACCAATTCTTTTAAATCAGGGTCAATAAGAAAATACATGTTCTCTTGAAGCCGTCATCATTTATTCATAAGTGAGCCTTCCTCTCTCATAGAATCTGTAGGCGCAAAAGAAACAAAGCTTTATTAACTTTTCTTTAATATTGTTTTCCAAGTGTAGATGATATATTGTATTTTGAAGCAAGAAACACACATTTCATATTGAAGCATAAAACAGTCATATAATGTCAGAATAATTCTACTGGTATGCTAGAAAAATATAAAACATCAATTATATTATTTACTACTCTATATTGACTTTTCTTCATTATCTGTCTGCAATCACATGTAAAGGTACCGTTACACGATGCAATATCGATTCGATATCACCTGCAATTTCACGGGAGCGCGCACGTTTTTGGCCCTTTTCCACGATTGCCTTGTAGTTGTCACATGGGGAGATATCGTAGGCAACGCAACTAGGATGATGAAAGCAAATTTTGTTCACTGGGTATGAGCAATCCAGCGAGCGATATTTATCAATGTAATGAATAGGGGGAAGTTGATTTCAACATCGCAATTGTAGTGTCACACTGAGCGATCCTACCACATCGCTTATGCAACATCGCCTGAATTAATTGTCTGCACATAAATCAGGCGATGTCGATCCAGCGATAAATTGCATCGCCCTGTTACAAGACATGACCCAATTATGATACAATTTGCAATTGACCACACCACGTGACTTTGAGGCGATATTGCGTTGTGTAACAGTACCTTAACACGTTTCAATCATAGTATGCAGTACAGAAAACTAGAATTGAAATATTAACTATGACTGTAAAGATGAATTACTACACCTTCAGTAAATGTTAAATGGTCACTGTTACTTCAACAAACTGTAATAATCAATAGATTAATTATATAAAAAGGTTAATAATAATATAGTAATAATAATTGTTATAGCTATAAAGCCAACATATTCCGCAGGATAAAATAGGGGAGGCATAAAGGTAAAAGATAAAAGGTGCCGTCACATATGATCCAGTCATCAACATAATAAATACGGGATTCACATAATACTGCATGAACCAGTTACCATCTAGTGCTATTAAGTTCATAAGGAGTGTGAAACCAGATAATACAAAGGAATAGATTGGGAAAAAATGTTTTAAGGCCAAAATGGGAATAGGTACTGTAGATACGTGAATTAAGTTGTATATATCTTATCAGAGAAATAGTCTTCTTTCTCAACTCAAGGACCAGTTCTTAGGCTGCCTTCACACTTGCAGATGCATCTGCAGCGTTTTGCAGATGCATCTGCAAGTATCAGCATGCAGACCGCGGTCCCTATGTTTATAATAGGGCGCACCGCGGTCTGAATGCTCTCATTGATTCCTATATGTGAGCCGTAAGCAGGCGTATGCCTGCTGACAGATCACACACTCCCGCCCCGCACCTTGGACGCAACATCTCGCGTCCATAGTGCGGGCGGGAGAGTGTGATCTGTAAGCAGGCATACGCCTGCTTACGGCTCACATATAGGAATCAATGAGAGCATTCACACCACGGCCGTGGTCTGCATGCTGATACTTGCAGATGCATCTGCAAAACGCTGCAGATGCATCTGCAAGTGTGAAGCCAGCCTTAGCCTTCCCTCTGCTTTCTCATTTAAAGTGAAATAATGTTAAAATGTAGTATTGTCAACATATAGCAAACTTTCATATTATTGAAGTATCAGATTACTGATCCTGATTAAACTCTATGAAATCAGAAATTGGGAAAGGGTCAAGAAACAAGTGCGACAGAGGGACTGAGTAATGTTGCTGCTTCCTAATAAGTGTTTTATCTCTTCTCTTTGCAGGATTCAAAGTTACAATACTCAGTCCTGCTGTATATTGTTCTCCATTAAGCTGTTTTTGTCTGCTACACATAAATAGAAAAGCAAAAATCCCCCATATCTGAGTGCACTGTATATGGGAAAATAATAACAGCTTTAAACAGCTAGCGTTCAACCACTAGCTCAGAGACTACTAAGAAATAGAAATACTGAAGACCATACAAAAGGTAAAAATGGTGAAAAATGCAGAATACCAGCCTTACAGCATCATGATTTATTTTATTTTTCATGTTAATAAGAAACAGTCCTGAAAAGCCAACATAATGGTGTAATCCCCATAAATTGTCAGTGCTATAGCAATAGGGGTGTTGCTAACAGAACATATCTAATTTGTTGTAGCTGTGCAAATAGGGTTTGTCATGCTAACCATGAGAGGAGAAAATCCCCCCACCACCACCAGCCCACATCCACTAGACCAGCAGGTGTTATTCATGTGCGCTCTCCTCTCTCTTTCTTTACATATGCCAACACGCTCATGAGCATGGGGTGACCCCTTGGAGTAGCAGCACCTGATCTTCTGCTGGCAAATCCCTGAATATTAACCTCATTAACACATCTGAAGAGCCTGGATAATGACCACATCTACATATCTTTTATTCATTGCAAAAATCCCCTTCTAGACTAGTGGTGAGACGTTACCCAGGAGGGATCTAGCACCTCTTGGGAGAGTGAGGAGAAGGGAGTTGGAGAGGAGTCGAGGAGGAGTGTGGAGCGAGGCGGAAGGTCTAACAGGTCAGCTCCAGGCTGATCCTGAGGGAAGATGTAAGGGGATCCCGAGGGGATCCTGAGAGAGGGTGCCTGATGCATGAGTCTAGGCCCGACGAGAGAAAGGGGGAACCCCAGGGTGGAGCGACCATACTCCAGAGAATTCCCCAGTCCACCACGGGAACGCCGGACCCGAGGAAATGGCCAGAGTCCACCTCTGAAGTCATCAACCGGCTGCTGCGGTCTGCTCACCGACTGTGGCACCCTGCCAGATGGAGCAGTTTGCCTGATTCTTCACTTCGAGGGAGGGGAGCCCCAAGACTACCTTCAAGGAGTAATTGAGTATAGACTAATCCTAGGCGGGGAAGAAAGGACACGTGTTCGTCAACTAAGGTATACCACGGGTACCACCATACCACCTGGCATCCACTTGCAGCCACCCGTAGAGCTACCTGTTTCTTTAACAACTTTTGCTGAACTGTGGACTTGTATGCTGAATACCGGTTACAGTAAAGTACCCGGGAGAGTGACTTTGCCTCCGTGTCTTTGTGCTACAGAATTCAACCTCTTTGCTTACAGCAACGCTGCCCTGGAGGACCAGCTCCACCTGTAGGGAGCTTTGCCATCAATGCCGCAATACCATCGCTCTCCGGAGGACTGTGGTGGCGCTGGTGACTCATTACCAGGTACTACAGGTGGTGTTACGTCAATAACCCTTATCCCCTGTACATAACCCCCTTATTGAAGTGTCACCCAGGCCACGGGCTCAGGCACCGCCACCCATGACATCCCTGCGAACCCCTCCGAGCCTGATACCCGAGTACCTCACGGGACTGGGGCTCGACACTCCTTCACGTGATCCGGACCAGGAAGGAGACGAAGAATGGACCTGGAGTGGCATACACACAGCGGAGCCCTATACCGACGTTGTGCACGGGTGCACAACAAAGGCAGGTGAGCGGTAAATCCCACCACCACCACCAGCCCATGTCCAGTAGACCATCACATGTTATTCAAATGTGCTCTTCTATCTCTTTCTTTACAAAGAGGTCACCATATCAGCCATAGTAACAGAAGTTCGTCATTTCAAGTCTGTGATTTCTTAAATATTGTATCTTTACAACAGGGTAAGGATCTATCTTGTCATAAAGTGTCACAATGTTTTAGATCATTCTGCACTGAACAGGTTAAGGATCTGTCTCGTCAACCAGTGTCACAATGTTTAAGAGCATTTGGACTGAAAGTCCAGTCTGCAGCAGCCAAACATCTCATTATCAGAAAGTATTCAAAAGGCTAAACTCACCTTTGGTGAAGAGCAGGTTGTGTGGACAGAAGAGAATTTGTGATGAAAGCAAGTGTGGTTCCCCACTAGTTGGGATGCCATGGAGGGATACTGCACCCATAATAGAGTGTGTAGTATTCCTGTGACTAGGGAATTGGGATGTTGCACCAAGGACCCTCATACAACACATCCACACACACCCTAGGTAGGGGACCATGGGTGGACCCATTGTAGGGAGAACCCAGTCCCATGAGAGGGGTGACAGGGTAGAAAAGTGTGTGGGTGGGAAGAGAGTGAGAACAGAGGTGAGTAACCAGTCGGAGAGCTCCATTGGAGAGTGAGGAGTGCAGGGCTGTGGAGAAGCCGCCGGGAAGGAAGGGGATCCTAAGGGCATGAGGTAGTGCGGTGCTCCTGAATCCGGAGCCGATACGATCACTGACCGGAGGGATCTGTCCCGGAACAAAGGAACAAAGGACCGGCTCTAAGCAAGGTGTGGGTGTCTATCCCAGAGCCGTCGAATCGGAGGCCCGAGCTTCTAGAGGAAGTCGCGGCCATCCCCCAGCGCATCCAGAAAAAGGCACTGTATAGGGTCTGGGGGACCCGGAGAAGAGTCCTCTGCCGAGAGATCCTTGGAAGCTGGCTTCAGACTCTGCGTGTGGGAGTGCTAATGGAGACAGGAGAGAGCGCAGGAAGGGACAGGACAGGAACAGCCAGTCCACAAGGAGGAAGTCAGGGCATCCCGCACCGAGCCAGAGGTCCCTGAAGTGCCTGCCCTTGATTGGGTGACCGGAGATGAGCCGGAAGACCTGGAGGAGGCCGCCAAGCTTGAGGAAGATGTCCTAGAGGTCCCCGTGGGAGAGACCGACGTGGTGGTGGCGGCCAAGAGTGAGGAGCCATCCAGCCAGCCGGATCCTGTGGAGGAGGAACCTGAGGAAGACAAGATCTACAGCGACATGGAAGTCGGGGCATTCGGGCCCCGTGCTGCGCTCTGTGGTGGGATCATCACCAACATCGACCGGTTGGGCGGGTCTGATCCGCCCCCATGACCAGGGAGCAGGGCCAAGCTCCAGTTTCAGCCCTGGAGCAGCCTGACTATGCCCATCAGAGTTTCCTGGCCGACCAGGCGGAGAGGCAGCGCCGCCGCGAGCATTGGTAGGCCCAGGAAAAAGAGAACCTCCTGGTAGGGAACCAAACCCAAGGGATGCCACCAGTTTCGCAAGAGTGTAAATCAGGTACTGTGGTGGCATTTAATTTGGACAATGGGTGGGGTTTCATCAAGGAGCTGGGGCTCTTGGAGGAAATATTCGTTAGCAGATAAGACGTTGAAGCACACCTTCCAAAAGGGCACCCAGACAGAGACCTTTACCGCCATGATAAGGTGAACTACGAGCGACACCTTGGTCCCAGGGGGTGGTATGCTCTGCGGGTTTATAAAGTGGTAGAATATAGAGAAAGAAAACCGGGTGTAAATAGTTATATTTGTATGCTGCTTTATAACAATGAAAGACAATAAGTGAACAGTTTAATATGTTGAGCCTGGACTGAACAAATTAAGTGATGGACTCAGTGAATGTGTGTGCTAGTTAAAAAGCCCGGTGGTTAAAAGGATACTGCTGAGAGTGAAAGACAATTACCACCGGGACTGTATTGCTACCCGGCCCCGTTTTGGCCGGTATTGTGTTTTTGATTTTTCATTATTGTTGGTCCCATTGGCCCGGAAATGTTAAAAGTTAAAGTACCTCCCGTAAGGGAAGAAAAGCACTGAGTAATGTTGTTTGCATGTTAATAAAAATCTAAAAATTTTAATCTGTACAGAGTGGGTCACTTGCGGACGAGTGAGTTTAACCAAGGGGGAATGTGGCGCCCCACTGGTCGGGATTCCACGGAGGGATGCTGTACCCATAAAAGAGTGTGTAGTATTCCTGTGACTAGGGAATTGGGATGTTGCATCAAGGACCCTCACACAATACATCCACACACACCCTAGGTAGGGGACCATGGGTGGAACGACTGTAGGGAGGACTCAGTCCCATGGGGGAACTGACACGGTAGAAAAGTGTGTGGGTGGGAAGAGAGTGAGAATAGAGGTAAGTAGGCAGTTGGAGAGCTCCGTTGGGGAGTGAGAAGTGCAGGGCGTTGGAGAAGCCGTCGGGAAGGAAAGGGATCCTAAAGGCACCAGGTAGTGTGGTGCACCTGAATCCGGAGCTGGTAGGATTACCGACCAGAGGAATCTGTCCTGGAATAAAGGACAGGCTCTGAGCACGGTCCAGGTGTCTATCCCTGAGCCGTCGAACCGTAGGCCCGAGCTTCTAGAGGAAGTCTGAAAAGGCTGTGTTATCAAAGAACTGCCAGTAAACTTGTACAGAGTGGCATCCTTTTCTATCTCTACCTGAGGAGCCGCTGACCACAGCAGGGAGGAGGATCAGTGACAAGGCCTGGTGTAGCTGCATCCCTGAGTGAAACCACATACTTCCACTACTGCCCGGGCATCCCGCTCCACCTACGGGGAGCGTAACCATCTTACTGCTTCACCATCACCCCAGAGGTCTGTCCTGCAGTGCTGGTAACATTACCAGAACTGTAGGTGGCGTCACGAAACACTTTTATTTCATTTTTAATTGACTCTTTTCAGTGACCACCAGGGCCACAGGACCAGGCAACAGGCCCTGTGAAATTCCCCGTGAACTTCAACGCCCAGAACCGGGTACCCAACGGCCCTGGGGCGGGTCACAAGTTTAATTTATTTAGGTCTGATGAGAAACATTTTGTTCGTCAACAAACTGGGGAAAGACTGAACCCAAAGCGTGTAAAGAGATCAGTAAATGGTGGTGGAGGAAGTGTCATTGCTTGGAGAATTATCACTCTTAGCGGTGAGGAAATCAGGAACGGGATGGTGAGATAGGAGAAAAGATTCCGGTCGAAGCAGCTAAGCTGATCCTAATACTGGTGGTCCCTAGCTCACCCTTTTCTCGGAGGCACCTCTGATGGTGAAGAGGTCCGAGTCGCCACACTGTCTCCTAAGCTCCTGAAAAGCCCTAGGCACAAAGCCCCTACCTCCACCCACGGACCAAGTAAACTCAGCAGCTTCAAATGAAGGGGATATCAGCAGCTCCAGAAGGACGTCTGCACACAACAGGTTTTAGATCACGAATGTACTGAATCAGTGACATCTGGTAGAAGAAAGCTGAATTATTTATGGCTGAGGGGTGGAGAGCAGAGGACTCAGATAAACCCCTCAGCTCACCTGAGCTATGAGTCATTTCCACCAAACATTCAGCAACCTCCATCTGCAGCTCTGCAGTGACTGAGGAAAAAAAAAGGCTTGGTTTAAACTACAGCAGCAGCACCTATTGACTGCAGGCAGTCAAGATGTGACACGTGACAGTACCCCACCTCCTTGAGACGCCTTTGGACTCTAAACCAAACATGTCCGGCAATGGTCTAAACTTCCTGAGTGGTGATCTATGGAAGATATTCCGGGTACAGAGCACTGAGGGGATTGCTAGCTGGAACAACACGGGGTTGCACATGGAAGAAATTCTAAATGAACCAATAACTCCAGTAGTAGGAGCTGCAGCCGCACACTTCCACCTTACCTGTTTTGACAGCACCCATACATAGTCATCCACACTCAGATCTGGACCTGAACGTTTATGACCAGTCATTTGAGTACAGACAGCAGGTACGGTTTTAGGAAGGCAAACAGTGGTGTCTCCCCGGACCCCAGGACTCCCTCCCTCAGGGTGCACAGTAGTCTGCCTTCCTCCATCCTCTCTTCCTGGGATGATGTCTAGACCTGGCATCAATCTGAGGTGTAGGTTGAGCTTTACCCAGATTCTCCGGTAAGCTCCTAACCACCTCAACTGGCAATGCAGGGGTAGGAGTAATCAATACGGCTTAGATTGTAGTACCTAGGCAACTCTCCTCACAGAGATTACCCCAATGAACTACCTCTCTGGCCCGCCAGTCAATCACCGGGTTGTGTTTCTCTAGCCAAGGAAGGTCCAACACTATGACAGTATGGCGATTATCCACAAGACAGTATGGAGATTATGTCACAAGACAGTATCTCTTGATGAAGAGGTCCTAATCCTATGCTCACATTATGCACTACTTGGGAAATCACCTTCTGGCTGAGGGGAGAAGAGTCAATGGCGGAGATGGGAATGGGTCTAGCTAACGCGCTACAGGCTAGACCCACGCCCATCTCCGAAACGCCGAGCAGTACTCCTTCACTGCCCGTGTCCCCTGCTTGAGTTTACTGAGATTCGACTTAGCAAGAGTCAACCTATTAGGTTCACCATACACCTGAGCCAGAGCAGCAAAAAACCCGTCCACCGACCTCAAGGATGGGGAGTCGGGAGGGAGGGAGAAGGCCCAGGTCTGGCGGTCCCCTTTAAGAAGGGAGATTATAATCTCCACGCTCTGCTCCTTGCTCCCAGATGAACGGGACTAAAACTTGAAATAAAGCTTACAGGCCTTTCTGAAAGCAAAAAAATGATCTCTCCCTCATGAAAATTGCCAGGGTGTGGGCCGCAGCCAGTTACGCAACCACTTCTTGAAGCTAATGCACCACCTGGTTTTGCAAGGTAGAAACCTCCTGAGAGAATTCCTCCACCATGGGTGCAAAAGCTGGATTTGTAGACATAGCGGCTTCAGGAAAAATAGTGGGTCGCTGACTATGTGACACTTAGGTTGTGAGGAAATCAGGAACTGGATAGTGAGGTAGGTGAAGAAATTCAGGGGACGCTAATCTGACACTGATACTGGGGGTCCCTAGCTCACCCTGTTCTTGAAGGCACCTCTGATGGTGAGGAGGTCCAAGTCGCCACCCTTTCTCCTAAGCTTCTGAAAAGCCCTAGGCACAAATCCCCTAAATCCACCCACGCACCAGGGAAACTCAGGGGCTTCAAATGAAAGGGATATCAGCAGCTCCAGTGAAACATCTCCACACAACAGGTTTCAGATCAGGAATGAACTGAATCAGCGACATCTGGTGGAAGGAAGCTGAATTATTTATGATGAAAGGGTGAAGAGCAGAAGGCTCAGACATACTCCTCGGCTCACCTGAGTTATGAGTCACTTTCACCAAACATTCAGCAACCTCTACCTGCAGAGCTGCAGTGACTGAGGAAAAAAAGGCTTAGTTTAAACAACAGCAGCACAAAGCAGTCAATATGTGACGCGTTACAGGAATGTTTTCTGCTGCAGGGGTTGGACCTCTCATACAGCTACATGGCAGATAGGAATGCAAGTGTGCATCAGAACCTTCTTCAGCAACACGTGGTTCACTTGTGTTCATAACTCAATCAGCCAGCAATATTCATGTAGGACAATACCTCCGGTCAGACAGCAAAACGGGTAAAGCAGTTCCTTGAAACAGAAATCATTGAAACAATGAAAAAGCCGCCTAGAGTCCTGATCTAAACCCAATATAAAACTTCTGGAAAATCCTTGATAATAAAGCTATGACCAAGAAACCCACAACAGTCATAGAACTTTGGAAGAGACTGGAAGAAGAGTGGCCCAAAATCACACCAGAGCAGTCTGAGAGACAAGTGATGTCCTGTGGCCACAGATGCGCTGAAGTCATTCAAAGCAAAGGCCTGTACTCTTTCTGCCGATTGGTGACTGTTGTAACCTTAACAAAATTTAGTTTTAATCTTTCTCTGTGCTACTGTCTTTGGTGTTGCCATTATATGTTTAAAATGTAGACGTTGATAGATATTACAGACCTAGATATTTTTGCATTTGAAACCTTCCCCCTCTTTTGCACCAACTTTAGTTCTGTGGTACGATAAGTCACATAAAAGTACCCCCCCTCCCTCCTTTCTTGGAGGGTTAAAAATGTTGAGTGCTTGTATCAACCTGTCCCTGTTAGAGATAGACATTTCTCCATATACTCTGACTGTGTTTGGATTGGAATGAAAGGAAAAGAATAAAACATCTTGATGTTTATGTGGTGCCCCTATGGAAAGGCGCCACAGGGATGTACTGCACCCCAAACAGAAGGTGTAGTGCCTCCGTAGCCATGGATACAGGGTTTCATGCAGAGTCTGTCCTAAGCACCCATACACTAGCCCACCTTAGGCATAGGGACTGTATATTCAGTAGGTCCAGGGGGTGGAGCTTAGATTAGAGCGGGATACTTGAGGGACAATTGAGAGAGTTCTATTCAGACAGTGCTGGGAAGGCAGCCAGAGAGGACGTTCCTGACAGCGTTCTTGACAGGAGGGCACCTCGTTGGAGAGGGGTGACCCAGAAATGGAGGGGACAGTCCAGGACCGGTTGGAGCCGGCTGGGGAGTCCGGGGTCGACACCGACATACCGGAGCCGAGGCAGTCAGAGGTCTATACCTGACTGTGAACCGACAAGCTGTGGCACCGACAGAAGGGAGCCATAGTGCCACAGACTGTACCTCTTCCTCTGTACCAAAAAGGTCCAGGATACAGTAGGGAAAGGACTGAATTCCAGTGGCAGGAGGATTTGCTCATGGTCGTTCCTGCCCGTACAGGAAAGGAACCGACCGTACCTAATAGTAATAGACCAGGGTACTGGCGAAGGAGCTCTTCAGAGTGGTGAATGAGAGTAAAGAGGAACATAGACCCCGAAAGTTGTGAGAGGGAACCTCCGACAGACTCTGCTAAGTTACCTAAAATCTGTGGCTACGTCCCCAGTAAACCAGACTGCACTGTGTACCTGTTTTTTATCTGAAGACAGTAAAGACCTTCTTGAGCTGATCTGGTGTCTGTCCTCATTTTCACTGCTGCCTGGAGGGCTCCTACAGCATCAAAAAGGTGAGGACTACTACTCCCATCATCTACCCCCGCTGCCCTGAGGTAAAGCTCCACCTGTGGGGAGCTGTACTACTCTGAGCTGCACCTCCATCACCTCAGCGGCCGGCCGCAGCGCTGGTATCCATGTTACCAGGTATCATAGGTGGCGTCACGTTACCGTCTCCCCTCACCATCCCCAACATTGAGGGTCCAGGGCACGTGACCGGGAACCGACCAGCCGTGATCCCCCATCGAAGTAACCATCAGTCCCGGTATCCGAGCACCCCCCCTCCCTGTCGACCGATTCATTTGTATGGCCAGGGTCACACATAGCAATCTGTTTTTGTAAGTGTTTTTCATGACCAATCCGTTTTTCCTAGGCTGCATTTTGTGCCTCCTGTGCCCCTGGACGTTTTTTGGACTTAGGCTAGGGTCACACTTAGAAGGCACAATTTGGTAACCGCATCCATTACCGGATGCGGTTTTGGACTGTGCCTTCATACTTCTTAAAATTTGTGAAAATGCAATTCTCATTCCGGATCTGGATGCATTAATGCATCCGGTTTTGGAATGAGGATTTTTGCAATTTTCGAAACCGGATCCGGTAACCGGATTGCCATTTGGGCAATCCAGTTTTTCTATTGCAGCCTATGGGCTGCGGATCCGGATCCGGTTTTGAGCATTTTTAAAAAAAATTCAAATGTGACCCTAGCCTTAGTAATTTTTTCTTAAGGGGAACCAACCAGCAAAATATCCCTAACTAACCTATAAATATCTGTCCCTGGAGCCTTAAATGACTATTCTAACCATCCCTGACTGACTAAATCTAACTAAGTACACCCACAATAAATCACTTTTTATACTTACCAAATTCTTGTCGGATGGGCGTTCCTCCAGGGTCTTTGGCTGATAGGCGGGTCTCCTCGCCGCACTCGCACCCGCCTCACTGCTGTCCATCGTCTTCCAGGGTTCAAATTAGGCGCCCATCGCGTCCTCGCAATGAGCGGGTCACGTGCTGCAGGCCTCACGTCACTTCCGCCCGCCGCATCGCTGGGTCTACGACGCGCCTAGGCCGGCTTCAGCATGCCATCTGCGCATGCTCGGAAGCCGGCCTGAGTGTACCAGTGACGTGGCGGTCGGAAGTGACGCAGGGAAAAAAAATGACGTGGGCTTCGCCGTATTTCTGGAACCAGCTGGATCCAGCAGGCAGCGACGGGCTGCCCCCAACCCCCAGGTGCCTATTTGTACCTGGCCGGACACAAGAATATAGGGGAGCCCTTTTTTTTATTATTTCATGAATTTCATGAAATAATAAAAAAAAAATGCGTGGGGCTCCGTGCAATTTCTATGTCTAGCCAGGCACAGCTAAGCAGCTGGGGGCTGGAATCCGCAGCGCAGGGAGGCCCAAGCTTTCTGGGCACCCCCCGCTGCAAATTGCAGCCCGCAGCCGCCCCAGAAGATGGCGCGTTCATTGAAGCGCCATCCTCTGGCGCTGAACCCCGCTCTTCCAGCGGCCCTGGTGGCGGTGGCACGCTGGGTAATAAAGGGGTTAGGGCCAGCTTTGTATTATCAGCTGGCCCTAAGCCCGAAATTTATGGCGGTCACGCCAATATTAGACATGACCGCCATGAATTTCTATTAAATTGTTTTAAAAAAAACACAACAAAAAAAAAATCCTCTTCCGTCCGACGTAGTCCAAAACGCGATGTCCTCTCTGCTACATCCCTGTGCATAGATATAGATGTCTAAACGAATGTCGGCCCAACTATATATTGAATTGATACTACGATGTATAATGATTTGGCACTCTTGTTTGATTAGATTGTATATGGCTGAGCTCTCTGTGCATGACTTGTTATGTCTATTTCTTATTTTTTTTCTCTCTACAAAATCCCTATCCTGTATCTCCAACCATCCTGATTGTCCTCCTTTTCTTCTGTATATTGGCTAAGATATCTCCACAACCTGTTAGACGCATCATCTGTGAGCTACAGACTGGCGCTCAGGTTGCGCTTAATGTTGCCAGCAACAGAGATGGAGGATTAGGCAATGCGCATGCACACTGTGCCATCAGGAATGGGCAGGCGAGCGAGGCTTCCTGATGGGGTGTCCCAGGTTTATGACATGCACGGAAGTGATTCTTCCCAATCTGGGACGTTCCTAGAATGCCTCCCAACCGCTCCTCTGCTGACGTGACATTCTATGCATGCGCCGCTGTATCCAATCATCTTAATGAGGTGCCACTATATATCCCCATTCGCACACATCTCTCCACATGCCCCTTGAAGTAGAAGATGCAAAACATGTTAGAACTGTTCTCTGACACGCAATCCAGGGAGAGGTACAACTTCTGAGCCATCATGGGTAAGTAGACACTTTAATTATTGAGGCCACATTTGCACTTTATTAATGACTAAGGAAACCTTCCTTTGAGTTATAGGGCTGGTACCCATTACACCTAAGTCTTGTTTACTTTGTGGGTGTTTCTTTCCTGTCACTTTATGCTGCCTGCCCCTTTTAGGACTGCAGGTGCATACTCCCTTCTTGTTGTCTGCGTATCTCTTTCCCCTCCTTTGCTTCCTTCATGATTCTTGGTTACTCTGTTGTATGTCTTACCAAGTTGTAATATATTTTTGTCGTCAGTGTAAACTGCTTTAATAAACTTTTTGCGTTTTGAGCACCAACGTGGACTCCTCTTGGTGCATCTATCTGCCCAGTAGTACACTCACTTTGTTGTGTATTCTGATTGGTGACTGTTGTAACCTTTACATAATTTAGTTTTAATCTTTCTCTGTGCTACAGTCATTGCTGTTCTCTAATTATGATCATCACTTTTGTGTAAAATAAAGGTTTTAAGTTGATAAACTTTGCTTATTTTGGAAATCACTGATCTAGTGGCATGTTGTACCCCTTACACAAAAACCTTCAAATGTACATCAATGTAGGTTACATTCTATCTGAAAAATTCAACTGATAATACATTGTTCTCTAATTTTGATTGCCACTGTATATATAAAGTGCATTTTTGGTTTTGTTCTTTCTGCACCTGAATATTCTGAAAAAAAATTATATAGAAGAGAAAGTGGTACATATCCCAAAATTGAAACAAAAATATTTCAAACTCATTGCGCAAAAAAGAAACCTTGATACACTCCTGTTCAATAAAAATGTAAAATTAATTTTTATTGTGTTACAGTAGCAAAACCGATATAAATCCTGTATCACTGTAATCGCACCGTCATGAAGATTGAATCTTTCTTATCACTTGTACTACATAGTAAACCACTCAAAAGTAAAGACAAGAACTAATCTTGTACTGTTGTCTAATTACTCATTCTGCCTAACAAAAATCAGTATAAGGGTCAGTTCACATTTATCTTGTGCTCTTTGGTGAGTGTGTATGTCGAGGTTTCAATGCACATCAAAAATAATAACTAGTCTTGTACTGTTGTCTATTTATTCATTCTGCATAAATATCTTCATCAAGATACTACAAGTAACCTCCACATCTGGAGTAGTATACACTATGGAACAGATAAATCGCTATATCTAATAGAAACCATGAGACAAGCGACAAACATCTGTATAAATGATTTATTTTAATTAAGAAGGACAAGGACGACATACACAGAGGAAGAACAACCCACAAAGGGAGGCTCCTGTGGTAATTTTTTCAAGTAGTATTTCATATCATGTCAAAAATAACATTTATCATGACAAGAGATATTTACAGCTTACTGTTGCCAGCAAAAAGACCTTTATGCAGTATATATAGAAGAATTGATCACTATTTATAGTTAATATTTCTCTGAAAAGTAAACAATAGACATAGAATCATTAAAGTGCAAGTGCTTGTTATCTATTCATACTGCAAAGGAATTGATAGCTGGTATAGGTATACATATGATATTACCAGCATCTAATGAACAACAATTGATGTCCACACATATCATATATTTGTAATGACATAGGGTTAATGCATAAATACATATTTATCACAGCATTATCTAGCCCATACAAAAAGCAGGCATGGAAAAATCCAGGCTAAACCTATGCAAAGTATACCCATCAGAACTGCAGGATCGATCAATGGTATTACATCAGTGAAGGAATCCTCACCACAGTGAATATACCATCAGGAGCCACACACCCCGATGGCCATTTCGCAACCTTCGTCAGGGGGCAATGAATAGTGCACAGCGTGCGATTTAAAAAGGCCGGCCGGCGGATTGATCATTATGATCAGCTGTGTAGTTGACGCGCAATCGCTGTAGTGGAGACAGCGAGCGGAAGTGTGGCCTCGTCATCGCCAAGCGCGGGCGCGTGTAAACACGCAGCCGCGATTAGCGAGTCGGAGGCCGACACGTCACTCCGCTCGGCTGTTCCCCAGCAACACAGACGCGCGTCGCGGCTGATCATGTGATCCTTATATTTACTTTTTTGTTGTAGCGGAGGATTGCACTCCGGATCGTACATTGCGATCCTACAGGCAGAAAGATGACAAAAGGGAAGATCGCTCAAGTAGTAATTCATTTCATAATGATAATTACAGACCAATATTGGCCACAAGTAGATAGAATATATTAACAAAACAATACAGCAGTACTACCATAATTATATAACATCAAGTACAGCATTATTAAATTACAAGGTTTCATACATGTATAGAACATTGGTATGTTACAACCACATAGCTTAAATAGCTGTACATTACAACATAACATATCCTAATCTATAAAAGATCAAAATAGTCGATCCATGATTGGTGAATCCATCATTAGACCATGTGAGCGATATTCTTGTCCACATCAGATGCAACAAAAAGCCGGCATGCCTATATATAAAAGATAAATTAAAAGACCTGATAAATTTACAGGAAATATGAAACAGAAACGATGCAGATCAAAGATATGGAGCAAAACTGATATTCTCATTTAAACCATTGGGGCGCAATGTACCGAGCAACCAAATCCACTTGGTCTCTAGCATAGCTACACGCTTGGACAGCGACCCACCACGAATCCCCAGGTCCACGGAATCAATACCCCTCACTTTCAAGAGATCCCCTTGTGACTGATGGTACTCAAAAAAATGCCTAGGAAGTGTTTTCAAAGTTCTTACGTCTACACAATCATTAGCTGCCTCAATGGCCAGAACGTGTTCACGCACCCGAATTTTTAAAGCACGCGTAGTGAGACCTATGTATATTTTTGGGCATGGGCAGGTGGCATAGTAAACAACGCCTACGGTATTACACGAGATCTTTTTCCGAATATGATAGGTCTTAGTGCCCTCCGCATTTGAAAATGTGTCAGTTTTTAATATATTGGGGCATGAAACACACTTTCCACAAGGACTACAGCCTGATGTCCGGGGCATATAGTCTAGGAAAGTGGTACGGGCATTTTTAGTATAATGACTGGGCACAAGATGGTCACGCAAGTTTTTTGACCTCCTAATTGCGACCATTGGTCTTGATGGGAGTATTTTGGATAAGGTACCATCGGTGAGTAGAATAGGCCAAGCCTTATCCAAACATCTCCTCATTTGGTCAAATTGGCCATGAAATGTTGTTACAAATCTCACGTTTCCATCACGTGCCCGAGGTCTCGTGTTATACAACAGGTCGTTACGTGTGGCATGTTTGGCTTTGTTAGCAGCAAACTTGACAGCACGATGGCTATACCCTCGCGCCAGGAATCGCTGTTTTAGTTCCTCGGCACGAAGAGCATAGTCACTCTCAGTGGAACAAATCCTCCTAAGCCGGAGAAATTGACCCACTGGAACAGCGCGTGTCATATATGCTGGGTGGGAAGAAGAGGCATGGAGGAGAGCGTTGGAAGAAGTAGGTTTCCTGAAGATGTCGGTGCACAACCGGCCATCTAACCCCTTCCCCACGGAAACATCGAGGAAATCAGCCCTGTTTTTATCTATAGAATATGTAATTTTGATATTAACTTCATTATTATTCAATAGATCTATCAAAACATGAAGTTCAGATTCTGAGCCATGCCAGATCAAAAAGATGTCGTCGATGTACCGTGCCCAAAGGTTGACACGGCACATCGACGGCAACCGATCCGACATGAAGAGGTCCCTTTCCCACAGCCCCAGGAACAGATTAGCATATGAGGGCGCGAACGACGCCCCCATTGCTGTTCCCTGGAGCTGCAGAAAGAAGGACCCCTTGAATATAAAGAAATTGTGCGTAAGACTGAATTCCAAGAGCTCCATGACGAGGGAGATGATGTCCGCGGGCAGCACCGACATCTCCAGGAAATATTTAGTAGTTCTCAGTCCATCCGCATGCCTGATACTTGTGTATAAAGATTCAACATCACAAGTAACCAGGGATGCATCATCTTCAATCTGGAGAGAGTCTACCTTTTTCAAGAACTCATTTGTGTCTTTGATGAAGGACGGGAGATTGGCCACTAATGGCTGGAGTTTAGAATCTATCCATTTACCTATGTTCTCCAAATAGTTTCCTGATCCAGACACAATCGGTCTGCCCGGAGGTGTTAACGGGTCTTTATGGATCTTAGGCAAGAGATACAGGGTAGGAACCACGGGATCTGTCACCAACAATGCCGACATCAATTTATTGGTGATGGTGCCATTGTCATTTGCAGCTTTTAATATTGCCAGCAATTGTTGAGAAAAAGAGGTAGCTGGGTTATAAGTTAATTTTCTATAACACGTCTTATTATTGAGATGTCTATATGCCTCTTTCTCGTATTTCTCTACTGGCCAAATGACCACACTACCACCTTTATCGGCCGGTTTTATTACAATGTCAGGAAAGTGTGTTTCATGCCCCAATATATTAAAAACTGACACATTTTCAAATGCGGGGGGCACTAAGACCTATCATATTCGGAAAAAGATCTCGTGTAATACCGTAGGCGTTGTTTACTATGCCACCTGCCCATGCCCAAAAATATACATAGGTCTCACTACGCGTGCTTTAAAAATTCGGGTGCGTGAACACGTTCTGGCCATTGAGGCAGCTAATGATTGTGTAGACGTAAGAACTTTGAAAACACTTCCTAGGCATTTTTTTGAGTACCATCAGTCACAAGGGGATCTCTTGAAAGTGAGGGGTATTGATTCCGTGGACCTGGGGATTCGTGGTGGGTCGCTGTCCAAGCGTGTAGCTATGCTAGAGACCAAGTGGATTTGGTTGCTCGGTACATTGCTCCCCAATGGTTTAAATGAGAATATCAGTTTTGCTCCATATCTTTGATCTGCATCGTTTCTGTTTCATATTTCCTGTAAATTTATCAGGTCTTTTAATTTATCTTTTATATATAGGCATGCCGGCTTTTTGTTGCATCTGATGTGGACAAGAATATCGCTCACATGGTCTAATGATGGATTCACCAATCATGGATCGACTATTTTGATCTTTTATAGATTAGGATATGTTATGTTGTAATGTACAGCTATTTAAGCTATGTGGTTGTAACATACCAATGTTCTATACATGTATGAAACCTTGTAATTTAATAATGCTGTACTTGATGTTATATAATTATGGTAGTACTGCTGTATTGTTTTGTTAATATATTCTATCTACTTGTGGCCAATATTGGTCTGTAATTATCATTATGAAATGAATTACTACTTGAGCGATCTTCCCTTTTGTCATCTTTCTGCCTGTAGGATCGCAATGTACGATCCGGAGTGCAATCCTCCGCTACAACAAAAAAGTAAATATAAGGATCACATGATCAGCCGCGACGCGCGTCTGTGTTGCTGGGGAACAGCCGAGCGGAGTGACGTGTCGGCCTCCGACTCGCTAATCGCGGCTGCGTGTTTACACGCGCCCGCGCTTGGCGATGACGAGGCCACACTTCCGCTCGCTGTCTCCACTACAGCGATTGCGCGTCAACTACACAGCTGATCATAATGATCAATCCGCCGGCCGGCCTTTTTAAATCGCACGCTGTGCACTATTCATTGCCCCCTGACGAAGGTTGCGAAATGGCCATCGGGGTGTGTGGCTCCTGATGGTATATTCACTGTGGTGAGGATTCCTTCACTGATGTAATACCATTGATCGATCCTGCAGTTCTGATGGGTATACTTTGCATAGGTTTAGCCTGGATTTTTCCATGCCTGCTTTTTGTATGGGCTAGATAATGCTGTGATAAATATGTATTTATGCATTAACCCTATGTCATTACAAATATATGATATGTGTAGACATCAATTGTTGTTCATTAGATGCTGGTAATATCATATGTATACCTATACCAGCTATCAATTCCTTTGCAGTATGAATAGATAACAAGCACTTGCACTTTAATGATTCTATGTCTATTGTTTACTTTTCAGAGAAATATTAACTATAAATAGTGATCAATTCTTCTATATATACTGCATAAAGGTCTTTTTGCTGGCAACAGTAAGCTGTAAATATCTCTTGTCATGATAAATGTTATTTTTGACATGATATGAAATACTACTTGAAAAAATTACCACAGGAGCCTCCCTTTGTGGGTTGTTCTTCCTCTGTGTATGTCGTCCTTGTCCTTCTTAATTAAAATAAATCATTTATACAGATGTTTGTCGCTTGTCTCATGGTTTCTATTTATTCATTCTGCCTAGCAAACATCAGTATAAGGCTTAGTTTACGTTTATCCAGTGCTCTTCACTAAGTGCTTACGTTGGGGTTTCCATGTACATCAATCCGCAATTTAGATAAAACCTCAAATGGAACTGCTAATTATAACAAGGCAGATGCAGTTACTTTGGACTCTGCATGGTCTCTGTATTGGTAGTGTTCCATCAATGTAGACATTTTGTTAGCATACAAGTGTGGTCGACCACAGTTTTGTGAACACCTTAATAAATGATACTGTCATGTTGGGGTGAGGGAACACCTACTGCACTAAGCAACAGGAAGGGTACACCATTGATGATGTAAGGGAAGGCCCTGGTGATAGGTAGAGGGGAGACAGGTAACCACTTAACTCACATGGATGATCCCTGAGCTCACTAATTTCCCTGTACGGGTCTTTACCCCAGTGTGCGATCACGTGCCTAAGCCCTGGCTTACCCTGCAGTTACCCTGAGTAGTGAGCAGGCCAGCAAGACACTAGTTCTGTTTCTCCAAGCCGAATTTTTTTTACTACCTCTGGGGATCATTAGCATGTAACAAATTTTGTGGTCGACGTTTTTGTGTTACCGCTGGCAAAAGGGAGAAAATATGGGGCTAAAGCAACATTTTTGTGAAAAAATGAAAACTTTCAATACAACGACAAAATGTTATCACATTCTGTATAGAACCTGTGATTTCATAGTGCTCACTACACCACTGGATTAATACTCAAGGAGCCCACAATCAAAATATCCTATCAGTATGTCTTTGGAGAGTAGGAGAAAACCAACACAAACACAGGGAGAACATACAAACTCCTTGAAGACGTTATCCTTGGGGGGATTTGAACCCAGGACCACAGTGCTGCAAGGTGTCAGTGCTAACCACTGATCACTGTGCCAACATATACATCTTTCCTTGTAGATGATGACTGAATTATTAAGCCATTATCTGCCTCTAACAGTGTCTGTTATATTAAATGCTGCTGCCAATTATCTAAGTGATTAGATGATTGTAAGTTTAAGTTAGTTAAAGGGTCTAACAAATACAGTAAAAATTAAAAAATGTTTTTAAAAAATAAATAAAATTTAAAATTCAAATCACCTCACTTTAGCCCCTTTAAAAATAGAGCAACTAAGAAACACACTTCTTTGGTATGGCCACATTCATTAACATCAGATCTATCAAAATATAAAATAAATTAATCTATTCAGTAAGTGGAATAATGAGAATAAATAAATAAAAATACCAGAATTAAATGTTTGAGTTTACTGCAATATTACAATAAAATGCAATATAAGGTGATCCAAGCACCTTATCTAACCCAAATGTGTCAGTAAAAATATCAGCTCAGGGTGCAAAAATATAAGCCTTAGTTCAGCTCCAATTTTTGTAAATTGAAAATGTTGCAGGTAGGGATAAGCAAACCAAAGGTTGAAGTTTGGTGTTCATACCAAAAACAGACTTTCTAAATATTTTCAGTGTTCAGGTTTGGACTTTGGATGCGAGCACCACTGTGCTGAGGTAAGCTTGGTGCTCGGCCCAGTGCAAAGCACTTGGAGTGTTTGAACGACTCATGCTAGAGGTAAAATCAGCATTATTGGATGTAGTGTGTACCAAAAACAGAAAATTACAAAACCCTGCCCTTTCCCAGAAGTGCTTTGTTTATGGCTGGCTGTATGTGGACGGAGAGTCGAACTGCCCGATCAGTGACTTCCAAAGAGGTTTAGATCAAGTTTGGGTCCAGAGCAGAATTTTTTATAAAGTCTGGCTGAACCCCCAGAACCTCGACTTCCACGGGTCTGCTCATCTCTAGTTACAGGTCTCAGAAAATGGAGACCCAAGAAAAATATTTAGTTTCTTACAAATTTGCAATATTTTATTACCATGTAAATGAAAAGAACCTATACATATTTGACACTTGACCAATTATATTAACCTCGAAGATCATATATATATTGTATATATAAAAAATTGTAGCAGTGCACTGTTTTTTTATCTATATGATCAGGGTGTGTAGACTTGCACTTGTGCCAAAGAGCTTATTGGAGGTGCTGTCTGTTTTTTTTTCCCTTCCTTTTCTATCTATATATATATACTAGCTGTAGTACCCGGCTGTGCCCGGGTTAAAGGGATCCTGTCACCCCCAAAACACCTCAAAAGCTAAAGCATATTCACACTTACCCTACACTCCTTTTAGCTCCTAAATGCAGCTAGCGAAAATGAAGATAAACGTTATAAAACCTCATTAGCCATGTTAATTAGTGACTATTGTATGCATTTAATAAATAAGTGATGTTAGCTATAACAAAATAGAATTTGTATATGTCATATTAATGACCTGTAGGAAAATAGAATCTAAGCTGTGATTGATTGCTATAGGCAGCCTAATAAATTTCCAGCCAACAGTAAACCCTCCCCCTGGCCGGGCAGTATATGTTAGCTCACGCATACACATAATAGATAGCTCATGTGACCGACATCTGCCTTAATTCCCTATATGGCACATGTGTTGCACATTGGCTGTTTTTAATCAGATGTTTATGTTTGGAAATTAAAGATAGCACACGTATGAGGCGAGCTGTGTGAGGTGATTTGTGCACATCTGTGTCTGTCTGTGTGGTGTGTGTGTGTGTCCCTGGGGTGTGTGTATGTGTGTGTCCCTGTGGGGTGAGTGCATGTGTCCCTATAGGGTGTGTATGTGTGTGTGTCCCTGTGGGGGGGTCTGTGTGGTGTGTGTGTGTATCTGTGTTGTGTGTGCCTCTTTGTGGTGTGTGTGTGTCCCTGTGGGGTGAGTGCATGTGTCTCTATAGGGTGTGTATGTGTGTGTATCCCGATGGGGGGGGTCTGTATGGGGTGTGTGTGTGTCTGTGTTGTGTGTGTCTCTTTATGGTGTGGGGGTGTGTGTGTCCCTGTGGGGTGAGTGCATGTGTCCCTATAGAGTGTGTATGTGTGTGTGTGTCCCTGTGGGGGGGGGGTCTGTGTGGTGTGTGTGTCTCTTTGTGGTGTGTGTGTGTCCCTGTGGGGTGAGCGTATGTGTCCCTATAGGGTGGCTATGTGTGTGTGTCCCTGTGGGGGGTCTGTGTGGTGTGTGTGTCTGTGTTGTGTGTGTCTCTTTGTGGTGTGTGTGTTTCTGTGGGGTGAGTGCATGTGTCGCTATAGGGTGTGTGTGTGTCCCCGTGGGTGTGTGTGTGTCTCTGTGTTGTGTGTGTCTCTTTGTGGTGTGTGTGTGTTTGTTCGGGTGTGTGGTGAGTATCCAATGTTGGGGCTGCACCTTAGCGACTATACACTTGCTGTTACTCTTTGTGTTCGTGTGGTGTGTATACATGTCCCTGTGCGTGGTGAATATCTCATGTTGGGGCCCCAGCTGAGTGACTATATGCAGGTATAGTCTTTGGCGCTATCATTAAGCCCCTCTCATTCACAACTGTCAACTGGTAACTGTCAATTTTCCCCATTATGTAGATAGGAGCAAAATGCGCGGTGTTAAAATTTTGCCTCACAACATAGCCTATGACGCTCCTGGGGTCCAGACGTGTGACTGTGCAAAATTTTGTGGCTATAGCTGCCAGCTGTCGATTTTCCTCCAACACTTTTCCATTCACTTTTTCCCCATTATGTAGATAGGGGCAAAATTGTTTAGTGAACTGGAACGCGCGGGGTTAAAATTTCGCCTCACAACATAGCCTATGACGCTCTCGGGTCCAGACGTGTGACTGTGCAAAATTTTGTGGCTGTAGTTGCGACGGTGTAGATGCCAATCCCGGATATACACACATACACACATACATACATACACACATACATACACACATTCAGCTTTATATATTTATATATATACTAGCTGTGAGCCCGATGCAAATGCATCGGGATTCTAGAACGTGCATTATTTTGATTATAGTAGTTATAGCTGTTAGCCTGATGCAAATGCATCGGGTATCTAAAATATGTTTATTGTTTTTTTAAAGATTTTTAAATAATAATCGCATCATCAATAGCAATAATATAAGCCATAGCATTATTATTAGCAGTAATAGCAGTATTAATAGCATTATTAGCAGTATTATGAGCATTAATAACAGTATTAATAGCATTAATAGCATTATTATTAGCATTAATAGCATTATTAATAGCATTATTAGCATTAATAATAGCATTAATAACATTATTAATAGCATTAATAGCATTATTATTAGCATTAATAGCATTAATAATAGCATTATTAGCATTAATAATAGCATTAATAACATTATTAATAGCATTAATAGCATTATTATTAGCATTAATAGCATTATTAATAGCATTAATAGATAAATATTAGCATTAATAGCATTAATAGCCTAATTAATAGCATTAATAGCATTATTAATAGCATTAATAGCATTATTATATTAACATTAATAGCATTAATAATGGCATTATTAGCATTAATAATAGCATTAATAACATTATTAATAGCATTAATAGCATTATTATTAGCATTAATAGCATTAATAATGCCATTAATAGGATAAATATTAGCATTAATAGCATTAATAGCATAATTAATAGCATTAATAGCATTATTAATAGCATTAATAGCATTATTATTAGATCAATAGCATTATAGGATAATATTTAGCATTAATAGCATAATATAGCATTAATAGAATGTATTAATAGCATTAATAACATTATTATTAGCATATAGCATTAATAATAGCATTATTAGCATTAAAAATAGCATTCATAACATATAATAGCATTAATAGCATTATTATTAGCATAATAGATTAATATAGCATATTAGCTTAATAATACATTAATAGCATTAAAGATAATATAGCATTAATAGCATTAATAGATAAATATTAGCATTATTATAGCATTATAGTATATAGCATTATAGCATATGTAAATAGCATTAATAGCATTATTAAGATAATAGTTATAATACATTAATAGATAAATATTAGCATTAATAGCATAATTACATTATTAATACATTAATAGCATTATTATAGCATTAATAGCATTAATACATATTATAGCATTAATGCATTAATTATTATATGCATTAATAGCATTAATAGCATTATTAATAGCATTAAAGCATTATTATTAGCATATAATTAATATGCATTATGCATTTAATGATATAACATTATAAGCATTAATACATTATATATACTTATATAGCATTAATAGCTTAATGCATTAAATTAATAATATAGCATTAATAGCATTTAATAATTAATATAGCATTATAATAGCATTAATAATAGCATTTACATTAACATTAATAGCATAGCATTAATTAGCATTATTATTAGCATTAATAGCATTTATTACATAATAGCATTAATTATAGCATATTAATTAATAATGCATTAATAACAATTATTAATAATAGCATTAATATGCATTAATAGCATAATATAGCATTAATAGCATTATATAGCATAATACATATTATAATAGCATTAATAGCATATATTAGCAACATAATATCATTAATAGATTAATAGCATTATAGCCTAATTAATAATAGCATTATAGATACATTAATTAATATAATAGCATTAATAGCAATATAATTAATAGCATTAATAGCATATAATAATATTGCATTAATAGCATTAATAATAGCATTAATTATAATAGCATTATAGAACAATTAATAGCATTAATAGCATTATTATTAGCATAATTAATATAGCATTAAATTAATAGCATTAATAGCATATAAATATAGCAATAATAGCATTAATAGCATAATTATATAAGCATTAATAGCATTATTAATAGCATTAATAGCTATTATTAGCATAATAGCATAATATAGCAATTATAGCATTAAATATATTAGCATTATATGCATTAATACATTATAATAGCATTATTATAGAATTATTATAATAGCATTAATAACATTAATTAATTAGCATTAATAGCATTATTAATAGCATTAATTAGCATTAATAATAGCATTAATAAACATATAGTAATAGCATTAATAGCATTATTATTAGCATTATAGATAGCATTAATAATAGCATTAATTAGCATTAATAATAGCATTAATAGCATTAATATGATAAATAAAAGCATTAATAGCATTATAATAGCATTAATATTAGCATTAATAGCATTAATTAATAGCATTAATTAGCATTATATATAGCATTAATAGCATTATTATATAGCATTAATAGCATTAATAATACATTAATAGCATTAATATAATTAGCATTAATAGCATTAATAGCATATTAATAGCATTATATAGCATTAATTATTAGCATTAATAGCATTAATAGCATTATTATTAGCATTAATAGCATTAATAATACATTAATAGATAATAATATTAGCATTAATAGCATTAATAGCATTAAATAGCATTAATAGCATTATTATTAGCATAAATAGCATTAATAATAGCATTATAGCATTAATATAGCATTAATAACATTAATATTATTATAGCATTAATAGCATTATAATAGCATTAATATGCATTAATATATAGCATTAATTAGCATATAATAGCATTATAATATTAATAGCATTAATAGCATTATTATAGCATTAATAGCATTAATAATGCCATTATAAGGATAAATATTAGCATTATAGCATTAATAGCATTAATTAATAGCTATTAATAGCATTATTAATAGCATTAATAGCATTATTATTAGCATAATAGCATTAATAATAGCATTATTAGCATTAATAATAGCATTAATATACATTATAATAGCATTAATAGCATTATTATTAGCATTAATAGCATTAATAATAGCATTATTAGCTATTAATAATAGCATTAATACATTATTAATAGCATTAATAGCATTATTATTAGCATTAATAGCATTAATAATCCATTAATAGGATAAATATTAGCATTAATAGCATTAATAGCATATTAATAGCATTAATGCATTATTAATAGCATTAATAGCATTAATAATAGCATAATAGGATAAATATTAGCATTAATAGCATTAATAATAGCATTTAATAGCATTATTAATAGCATTAATAGCAATTATTAATAATAGCATTAATATAGCATTAATTAATAGCATTATAACATTATTAATAGCATTAATAAGCATTATTATTAGCATTAATAGCATTATAATAGCATTATTATTAGCATTAATAATACATTAATAAAATAATAGCATTAATAGCTATAGTTATTAGCATTAATAGCATTATTATTAGCATTTAATAGCATTAATAATACCATTAATAAGATAATAATAATTAGCATTAATAGCATTAATAGCATTATTAATAGCATTAATAGCATTATTATTAGCATAAATAGCATTAATAATAGCATTATTAGCATTAATAACATTATTAATAGCATTAATAGCATTATTATTAGCATTTATTTATTTTATTATTATTTTTATTTAATTATTTATTATTTTTTATTTATTTTTTTATTATTTTTTAATTATTTTTAAATTATTTTTTTTATTATTTAATTTATTTATTTTTTTAAGTGAGAGTGAGACACAGTTCTCATTCAGGTCCGCATTTTTTTTTTTTTTTTTTATTATTTTTATTTAATTATTTAATATTTTTATTTATTTTTTTATTATTTTTTAATTATTTTTAAATTATTTTTTTATTATTAAATTTATTTATTTTTTTAAGTGAGAGTGAGACACAGTTCTCATTCAGGTCCGCAGTTTTTTTTTTTTTTTATTATTATTTTTATTTAATTATTTAATATTTTTTATTTATTTTTTTATTATTTTTTAATTATTTTTAAATTATTTTTTTTATTATTTAATTAATTTATTTTTTTAAGGGAGAGTGAGACAGAGTTCTCATTCAGGTCCGCAGTTTTTTTTTTTTTTATTATTATTTTTATTTAATTATTTAATATTTTTTATTTATTTTTTTATTATTTTTTAATTATTTTTAAATTATTATTTTTATTATTTAATTTATTTATTTTTTTAAGTCAGAGTGAGACGCAGTTCTCATTCAGGTCCGCCTTTTTTTTTCCCCATTGACATACATTAGCGGTGTGTCGGCGATTTTATGGCCGGCCACCTGGTTCTATTTGTCGGCCCTAAAATCGCGGACACACCGCTAATGCATGTCTATGGGCAGTCAGCTCGAATTCTGATTGGTCGGCGTTCAATCCGAAATCGGGCTGACTGCCCATAGAGATGCATTAGCGGTGTGTCCGCGATTTTAGGGCCGACAAATAGAACCAGGTGGGCGGCCATAAAATCGCCGACACACCGGTAATGTATGTCAATGGGTAAAAAAAAAGGCGGACCTGAATGAGAACTGCGTCTCAGTTTTGAGGGGCTCTTCTGATTGGCTGAGGGCAGCATACCTCAACCAATCAGAAGAGGGCCTGAGATCTCATTGAGGTAGAATGGGGGATTTTTCTTCCATTCTATCTTAATGAGAAGGAAGAGGACGTCGGAGGTGGAAGATCCCCGGGGCCGGACGAAGAGTCGAAGATGGCGAAAATAAGAGAGAAGACCCCCGGGGCCGGAGGAAGAGGACGCCTGGCCGGACGGAGGAGTTGAGGATCGGACGGACGGACGATCAGATGACTTGAAGGGATGTAAGTGATCGACGGGGGCGTTAGGTTAGGGGACAGCGGGGGCTTCGGGTGTAGGGCCTTAGGTGACAGCGGCGTTAGGTTAGGGGACGGCGGGGGCTTAGGGGAGAGGCGGCGGGGCTTAGGGGGTATCGGCGGGGGCCTAGGATGCTACGGGGCTTAGGGGGTAGGGGCTTAGGGGCTGCTGCGGGGCTTAGGGGGTAGGGCCTTAGGGGCGGCGGTGGCTTAGGGGGTAAACGGCGGGGGCTTAGGATGCTGCGGGTCGGGGGTTAGGTGGTCGGGGCTGCTGCGGGGCGGCGGTGGCTTAGGGGGTAAACGGCGGGGGCTTAGGATGCTGCGGGTCGGGGGTTAGGTTGTCGCGGGTTAGGGGATAGGGGCTTAGGGGGTATCGGCGGGGGCTTAGGATGCTGCGGGTGGGGGGTTAGGTGGTCGCGGCTTAGGGGATAGGGGCTTAGGGGGTATCGGCGAAGGGTTAGGATGCTGCGGGTCGGGGGTTAGGTGGTCGGGGCTTAGCGGGTGGCGACTTAGGGGTAGGGGCGGCGCAGGTGTTCGGGGCTTAGCGGGTGGCGACTTAGGGGTATGGGCGGCGCACTGAGGGCGGCGGTGGCTTAGGGGGTAGACGGCGGGGCTTAGGGAGTATCGGCGGGGGGTTAGGATGCTGCGGGTCGGGGGTTAGGTGGTCGGGGCTTAGCGGGTGGCGACTTAGGGGTAGGGGCGGCGCACTGAGGGGGTGGCTAAGAGCATGGGGCTGTAGTGTACACCGCTATGGTATACTACAGTCCCATGGCCATACGCCTGTCAGGTGTAAAGCGTATGGCCATGGGACTGTAGTATACCATAGCGGTGTACACTACAGCGCCATGCTCTTAGCCAGCCCTGGCTTTGTTAGCGAAGCGACTCGCAATGCCCGCTTCGCGGGCATTGCTTCGCAAGACTGCAACGACTCGCAATGCCCGCTTTGCGGGCATTGCTTCGTGAGTCACCGTGAGTCACGGGGAGAGTCCAGGAGTAGCAGCTCGCTCGCGCTAACAAAGCCACCGGAAGTTGCGCCGCTCCGACGGAAGTCGCTACGGCAATTATATAATAGATATATATATACATACACACCAGTATGTCTTTGCAATGAGGGAGGAAATTGGAGTGCTCAGAGGAAACCCATGCAAGCATGTGGAGAACATACAAGCTCCTTGCAGATGTTTGTGCTTTGTGGGAATTGATCGCAGGACCCCAGGGCCTCAGTGCTGCTGTGCTAACCACTGAGCCCTTTATATATAAATAGCACTGAGGTCCTGAGGTCCTGGGTTCAATTACCACGAAAGACAAACATTTGCTAGGAGTTTGCATGTTCTCCCAATGCTTGCATGGGTTTCCTCCCACATTGTAAACACATACTGATAGGATTGTTTAGATTGTGAGCCCCAATGGGGACAGCATTATTGATGTATGTAAAGTGTTATGGAATTAATAGCACTATATAAATAAATAAATATTTATTTATATAGCCAGATCAGTTTTACTATGTAGTGAACATGGTAAACAAAAAAAAAACTATTATGAAATTGCAATTTTTTTGTAATTACAATGTACTTGGATTTTTTTCCTGCTTTGCAGTGCATCACATGATAAAATGAATGGTTTTATTCAAAGGTACAAATTGCCTTGAAAAGAACAATTCCTCATAGGGTTATGTGGATAGTAAAAAAATGATGGCTCCTAGAAGAAGGGGAGAAAAAAATGAAAACACAGAGCATAGGCTGGTCATCAATTGGTTACATTCCTTTAGAAAATGATTACGGGAACTAAAATGAGTCCGAAAGCTAACATCATCTTAAGTGTCTTCTTCCTGATATATTTAAGTTTTAAAACATAAAAATCCTGTTTATTTCCTATAAATTCCCATTTTACAACATGTCAGAAGCTTCCTATTAAATTAGAGCCAAATCAATAGGTTCATAACAATGTGACACTACTTATCTCTTAGCTGGAGTGCTAATGCTATTCTTTCATGTCCTGAAATTAAATGCATTCATCAAAGTAATAAAAAGAAATTATTAAGATCAATGTCCTAGAGACTGTGTGGCATAATGTCTAAATAATGAAATGCAATGAACTCAAAACACAAGCATTAAATTGCTTTATAATTATCCGAACCAATGTATTGGGGCTTGGAGTTTCAATTTCTACCTGTGGATGATAAATTTACTTCCTTCAATTAACTGACAGAAACATAGCGCTCCCAGATGGATAAGAAGCAGGCCTTTTGGAATCTTATAATAAATGAACATTATAAATGCACCCTTGTGGCAAACAATGATCTTTATATTGTTATTGAAAACCTAGAGTGAGTAATAAATGTATACTCCAGTTAACATGAATTTAGCAACAAAACAGATGAACATTCATGCAAAATCTGTAGCTCAGTGATGATATTTGCCAACAGGAAAAACATGTTAAAAGGACATTGTTACAATCACATATCTGTCCCAAATCACTACAGTAGGTGTACATATGCCAAATCCTGTATTCTAGTTATGTCATAGTAGTCTTGATATGGTTTATACATGATATTTTAATCTGTGTTATCACACATGCAATTAGGGCACGACTAGTCCAGGGAGGGTCACTTCGTCAGGTTAGGCCCCCTTCACACCACGGTTTTTTCCTGATCAGGTTCGATCAGGTTTCTGTATCAAAATCGGGAGTGTCTCCAAAACTCGGAACAGGTGTCAATCTTTCAATGATAGTTTTTCTCTGCAAGTTCCTCTCCTGGTTCCTCTCCTGGTTTTCACACACAAACCTGATCAGGAAAAAAAACGTGGTGTGATGGGGGGCCTTAGGCTGGTTCACACCACAGTTTTTTCCCTGATCAGGTACGATAAGGTTTGTGTGTCAAAACCAGGAGTGTCTCAAAAACTCAGAACAGGTGTCAATCTTTCAATTATAGTTTTAGTTCCTCTCCTGGTTCCTCTCTGGGTTTTGGCACACAAACCTGTTTGAACCTGATCAGGGAAAAACCGTGGTGTGAAACCAGCCTTAGTCTTGCTTGGGATCTTAAAATCATACCTTTCTGGGCATGCTTGACAAACTCAATGCAATTCTCATAGTAGTCATGTCAACTTCTTATTTGAGACAAAAAGTATACATTTCCTTTATTATAAAATACTCTGCACTTCCCCTTATACCTAAATGTGTGTTTTTCTATCACTTCCTGTAACGTTTCATTTGAGAGGAGTCTCAAGCATTACAAGATGCTGAGGCTGCACTCACTTCCTGACTGCGTCCATCATCCATCTTGGAACAGGACATCATCATAGGGCGGAACTACAGTTACTTACTATAGTTTCTTTCATCATTGCCCTCGGAATATATCCTGGATCTATGGTGCTGATAATAGCGTGGGAGATATAAGTGCAGCACCAAAATCTGCTTCTGTCCCCACCTGTGCAGCTTCTAAATGTGAAACAAAACAGCATTAGGGAGCAGAGATAGAAGTAGTGTGTGACACCAACACAGAACCACAGCTTCTATCACTGACCTTAAATGAATTAGCATAATTGGCAGAGCTAGTGTCACTCAAACATCTTCTATAACTGCTTGATGATGACAATTAATTTGAGAGCAGTGATAGAAGCTGTGGGAGGGTGCTGGTGTCACTCACACTGCTTCTATTTCTGCCCCCTGACAATATCATCTTTCACAATTAAAAACTGATGCACAGACAGAAGCAGAGTGCGAGGGCTGTGCTCACTTCTCACACAGCTTCTATTAGCACCATGGATTCAGGACATTAGCGGCATGACGATGAAAGAAGCTGTTGTCCTGTTCCAAGAGGATGCTGTTGGTAAATGAGTGCAGCACTAGACTCCTGTGATGTCCTGTTTGAAACATCTTTTAAATGAAACAATACAGCGAGTTAACTTAAATAAAAATGACATTTGGAAATTAGCAAGATGCATAGAAGTGTAGGTTTTTTATGTTAAATTTAATAATAGAAATTATTAAGGTGTAAAGATAGATATTTAGAAAAGATATGTTAGGTAATGCTCATATATGCCAATATCACCCATATATGGTAATGTATGTGTGTGTATGTATCATAGCTCTGCCCCAGTTGCCCCGCCCATTCATAGCTCCAATCCTACAAATAGCCACACCCCTCCCAGTAGCACGTCCCCTTTCATAGTACCACCCACATATAGACCCATCCCTTCATAGCTCCACCCCCACATAGTCCTGAGGGTGGGGCTATGTGGAGGAGGCGGGGATATGTGGAGATGCAGACTGTGATGTGGAGTCGGCTTGGCTATGTGGAGTGGGCGGGGCTAATGCTACATACACACACACAAACATACATACACTCAGCTTTATATATTAGATGGAAGACCATGCCCCATTAGAAAACGTCTGCCAACGCTAATCCTTTCAAATCAAGATAAACCAGTGGCATAACTTGAAGATGCTTGGACCCAAACCAAAATCTTCAAAAGAGCTCTGAACTATCACTCGTCATTAATAGTAAAGATCTCCTGAAGTTGGCTAAAGGGACCATTTTGGCCCTCTCTATACTCTAAAAAAATAGTGCAGAAAAACAGATTACTAACTTGTAATGTGAAGGCGGTCAAATTAATTCGCTATGTGGCAGTATTAATAATGTATTATCTGATAAATTATTCAGGTAACTTGTCAGGTCCCTTGAGCACCCAGAACTATAAGTAGTTCAGTGTGCATACCTAAAATTCCTGTCTAACAGTGCTTTCATCCACAAACAGATCTTTAGAAAAAGTATTTCTAAAGCCCGTTTCTAAGGTACTAATTAGGGCTTTCACGTGGCTTTGTACCTCTCAGCATTGAGCTTCTCTGATGCTGGGTGTATATATGCCAGATTTAAGGAGGTGTAGTGCACATATCCAGAAGTGCGGAGATTTCCGATCATGTGCAGTGAGCCTCTCTGAATCCGGGGTGCAAACTCCCATCTTCAGAGAAGCTCAATGCTGATGATGCGATGCTGATGACACTGGCTGTGTAAGGCATGTTATCACACCCATAGAGTTGTGATAACATGCTAAGTGGGCCGACTAGTCTGGGAACTAACGCCCCTTTGACTAGTCAAAGTTCTAACTATAAATGGCCTTTAGAAATACTTTCTCTAAGGATCTGTTTATGTGCTACTACAGGAAGGGACTGTTAGACAGGGATTATCGATATGGGCACAAAACTACTCATGGTTCTAAGTGCACAGAGGATGTGACAAGTTCCCTTTAAGTAAAAATTAAATTGTATCTTGTGGAAAAACTATCGAAAAAATATCCTGGTATTTATTATTATTATCATTATAATTATTCATTATTATAGCACCATTTATTTCATGGTGCTTTACATGTGAAAAGGGGTATACACAGACAAGTACAATAAACTTGAGCAATACAAAGCACACACAAGTACAGAGGAAGAGAGGACCCTGCCTGCAAGGTCTCACAGTCTACAAAGGATGGGTGAGGATACACTAGGAGAGTGTAGAGCTGGTCATGCGGCAGTTCAATAGACTGAGCACCACTGCAGGTTCTAGGCTTGTCAGAAAAGGTGCATCTTCCAGTTCCTTTTGAAGGTTTCCATAGTGGGCGAGAGTCTGATGTGTGGGGGCAGAGAGTTCCAGAGTATAGGGGAAGCACGGAAGAAATCTTGTATGCGGTTGTGGGAAGAAGAGATAAGGGGGGAATAGAGAAGGAGGTCTTGAGAGGATTGGAAGTTGCATGTAGGTAAATACCAGGAGACCATGTCACAGATGTATGTTGGAGACAGGTTTTGGATGGCTTTTTATGTCATAGTTAGGGTTTTGAACTGGATCCTCTAGACAATAGGAAGCCAGTGAAGGGACTGGCAGAGAGGGGAGGCTGGGAAAAAACGGGGATACAGGTGGATTAGTCAGGCAGCAGAGTTTAGGATAGATTGGATTGGTGCAAGAGTGCTAGAGGGGAGGCCAGAGAGTAGGAGGTGGCAATAGTCAAGGTGGGCGAGGATGAGGGCATGCACGAGTGTTTTTGTGCTTTCTTGGTCAAGGAATGTACGGATGTGGGAAGTATTTTTGAATTGGAGTTATCAGGAGGTGGCAAGGGCTTGAATATGTGGCTTGAAAGAGAGGACACAGTCGAGGACCAACCTGAGGCACCGAGCATGTGGGGCTCGGGAAAGTGAGCAGCCATTGACTTTGATGGTCTGGTGGAAGGGTAGAGTGAGATGGGGGAAAGATGATGAATTCTGTTTTGTCCATGTTCAGGTTTAGAAAGCGAGCAGAAAGGAATGATGAAATATCAGACAGACATTGTGGGATTTTGGTCAGTTAAGAGGTGATGTCAGGCCCAGAGGAGTAGATCTGCGTATCATCAGCATAGAGATGATACGCAAACCATGTGATTCTATGAGCTGACCCCGGCCGAAGGTGTAGATGAAAAAGAGTAGGGGTCCTAGAACTGAGCCTTGGGGAATACAGACAGGGGGCGAGGTGAGGAGGTGGTGTGGGAGAGGGAGACGCTGAAAGTCTATGAGTTAGATACAACGAGATCCAGGACAGGGCCAAGTCTATGATGCCAAGAGATGATAGAATTTGTAACAGAAGAAAATGGTCAGAGCAGTGTGGCTTTCTCTTGGTGAGTAGTAGGTCATTGGTGACTTTAGTTAGGGAAGTTCCAGTAGAAACAGAGGCGCATGAAGATATTGTCCTGCGTGTGTCTAGCATTTCTTTATCATACTAGTAACTACTCTTCATAGACTGCAACAATGTAGAAAAGATAATAATTACATTTATTTATATGCAGTAAAAGACATGAGTGTACTAAATGTTTTTACTCTCAAATGAAGCTATTCCTTTCTTTGTAGAACATTAAATAAAAACCCAATTCATAAGAATTGAAACACAGACTTATTTTATAATCAAGCCTATTTACACAAAATAGCAGAAAATGTTCTATAAGGAATTTTACATAAGTGTATTTACAGCTAAGAATTAACTATGAAAAGAGTCTATGTATCCCTTGCTGTTTTTTGTTCATCCAAACCATTCTCTGAATGTTCTTCTAATTCTGCAGCTGAAGTATTAGCTATATTAAAAAGGAAAATGTCACAGAATGTCATCTCGGAAAATGTCATCAAGGAATAAAGAAATGGTGACCCTCTAGATTTTCATATGAAATAAATATACTTCTTGAGGACCATTTTATGCAGCTAAGGCTTTTATATGTTAGATTTTATTTTTTTTTGGTTACAAATTGCAAAATAGTTTTTTTTTACAATCTGATTATATATCAGTTAAATACTGTCCTAATAATACAATTCTTAATGTACTAACAATTCAATTCTTTACTTTTATACATACATAACTGTTTATGGTAGCTACAAGTTATTTCTGTTGTCAATTCTAAATTTACAAAAAAATTCTTAAAAATATAAATGATGATAAAGATTAGATAACATTAAATTTATTTTAGGAAAGCTACTAATGCATTTTTATTTTTAAACAACTAAAGATTATCAAGTAGATATTTGCATATTCACAAAGCTATCTCTAAAAAGCATTGTAAGATAAACCTTGCTGAGTTTGTGTCTTATATATGTAGGGAATTGTTGACTTCTCGTCAATGGCAGATGTCAGGGGAAAAAAGTGATCAAACATGTTGAGCCTCAGCATGTCCAATCTTTGATTGTCACAAAAGACCATATTTTCCAGACTTTAAGATCATAAGATGCACCCCAAATTTAGTGGCGAAAAATATAATTTTTAAAGCTAAAATGGGGATCCGTCTTGTAGTCCTAAGTTATCGTTCGTCTAATAGTCCGGGTTTAGCTTACTGATAGATTGATGCTGTGGGCCTTGAACTGGGAGAAAGGGTGTTGTGGTGGCACCAGTGGGATCACACTGTGTGCCCTGGAATGGGATAATGGAGTGTCATGTCAATGTAAGGTGGGCATCATTGGATAGGATATTGCAGCCATTTTCCTGAAATCCATTGTGTCATAGATGGTGCATATGCAAACTGAGATCTCACATCTCTATGATCTCAATCTGCATATTCGCCTCTTCTGTAACCATTTTCCTGAATTCTATCGAGGCCACCTCTGTGAGATAAATGGCACCCACCTTATGCTGCCGCTACACACCCTCCTCCTGGGCCTTCAGCATCACTCCGCCTATGCTGACGACAACTTCCTGCAGTAACGATCCTACCTTCTGTGATCCTGCTCCACCACGGCCACACCCCCTGGTAAGCTACATTCGTAATATTAAATGTACCTGTATTTCCCCCAAATGTTGTTAGGGGGTATGTTTTATAGTTTGAAAAGTATAGCAAGAATCTGCCAAAGGAGAGACTTTTCTCCTCATTAAAATAAGCATGCATATTTAGGTGGGATAAACATGTCTATACTGGCGAGGGGGACTGTTGAACAAGCTATTTCAGCTAACATTTTGTGCATGTGAATGGCTGGTATTAGGCATTTAAATTGTCAATGTATTTAGGTAATTTACTGCATATTGCTTAACGAATGTGGAAGCAACACAATAGAAGCTTAATAGACATGTCATGGAAACCTTGGGCATTAATAATTCTTTAAATTAACAAATGCTTTTTTTTGTTCCTATCATAACACTGCTAACCTTAATACACAACTTTTATTAGTAATATTAAAAAAGTCAACTTCACACCCCTCTTTATAAGGCACAACAAACTACTCAGACTGCAGGAATAAAGCATGCTTAGTAACATCGAAAGAGACTGTAACTGATGTCATTAGAGTTACTTCTATTCACAGTAGTTTAACCCCTTAGTTGCTCCCTCACAATACAGCTGAGTGGTGCCATCAGTGTTGGTATGGTATCCATATTGCTACTGTATATGTAGTTCATTCTGTACACTATTGCTCTGTATTCAATAAGTGATCGAGTCATCACAGATTAAACTTCCTGTGAGTTAGTGGAAAATAAAATGTAATTAATAAATAAAACTTTTAAAAATTAAGTTTTTGTAAATACGAAAATTAAAAAAAAAAGTTCAAATCACTTTTCATTCTTTATTAATAGTTTAAAATAAATGAATAAGTACATTTTATATCATCATACCTGTAAAATTAAGTTACTGCATCAGTTGTACCACAAATAAACCAAAAACTAGTGAAAAGAAAATGGTAAGAGCAGAACATGTTGGAGAGTAGACATAGCGTCCTGGTCCTCACTAAATGAGTGAAAATGTCCTCTACTAGGGATTTGCTGCAGCACCTCTAGGTTTTCTGCACTTGGCTAGTGTTGTCATTTTCTAGATTTTTTGCATTACTTTGTTCACTAGTGAACTTCTGATCTTTAAGAATGTAGTAAATTGCTGATTTTACTCTACCTAAAGTTTCTGCTATCCCTCTGATAGTTTTTTGTGCCCATCTTCACTTGTATTTACACTTTTTTGGACCTTAATGACAGATGTCATGAAGAGCTACCAAGTATAAATCCAAATGTTGTCATGAAATAATGAGGTAACAGATCACAATAATCAAGGAAATGATCAGTAAAAGATAACTTGTCATCAGACTCATGCTTGTTAAAAAAAAAAGGATTTGGCATAATGGTGCTGTCATACTGATTCAAAAGGTACAGTGCTTTGTGAAAGTATTTGGCCCCCTTGAATGTTTCAACCTCTTGCCACATTTCAGGTTCTAAACATAAAGATATCAATTCTAATTTTTTAGTGAAGAATCAACAACAAGTGGGACACAATAGTGAAATAGAACGAAATTTATTGGATATTTTAAACTTTTTTAACAAATAAAAAACTGAAAAGTGGGGTGTGCAATATTATTCGTCCTCTTTGCTTTCAGTGCAGCAAACTCACTCCAGAAGTTCAGTGAGGATCTCTGAATGATCCAATGTTGTTCTAAATGACTGGTAATGATAAATAGAATCCACCTGTGTGTAATGAAGTCTCCATATAAATGCACCTGCTCTGTGATAGTCTCTGGATTCTGTCTTAAGTGCAGAGAGCATCATGAAGATCAAGGAACGCACCAGGCAGGTCCGAGATACTGTTGTGGCGAAGTTTAAAGCTGGATTTGGATACAAAAAGAGTTTCCAAGTTTTAAACATCTCAAGGAGCACTGTGCAAGTGATCATATTGAAATGGAAGGAGTATCAGACAACTGAAAATCTACCAAGGCCGTCCCTCTAAACTTTCATTTCGAACAAGGAGAAGACTGATCAGAGATGCAGCCAAAAGGCCCATGATCACTCTGAATGAACTGCATAGATCTACAGATGAGGTGGGAGAGTCTGTCCATACGACAACAATCAGTCGTACCCTGCACAAATTTGGCCTTTATGGAAGAGTGGAAAGAAGAAAGCCATTTCTCAAAGATATCTATAAAAAGTCTCGTTTGAAGTTTGCCACAAGCCTCTTGGCAGACACCAAACATGTGGAATAAGGTGCTCTGGTCAGATGAAACCAAAATCGAACTTTTAAGCCACAATGCAAAACGATATGTTTGGCATAAAAGCAACACAGCTCATCACCCTCAAAACACCATCCCCACTGTCAAACATGGCGGTTGCAGCATCATGGTTTGGGCCTGCTTTTCTTCAGGAGGGACAGGGAAGATGGTTAAAATTGATGGGAAGATGGATGGAGCCAAATAAAGGACCATTCTGGAAAACACCTGTTGGAGTCTGCAAAAGACCTGAGACTGGGACAGAGATTTACCTTCCAACAAGTCAATGATCTCAAACATAAAGCAAAATCTACAATGGAATGGTTCAAAAAGAAACATATCCAGGTGTTAGAATGGCCAAGTCAAAGTTCAGACCTGAATTCAATCAGGAATCTGTGGAAAGAACTGAAAACTGCTGTTCACAAACGTTCTCCATCCAACCTCACTGAGCTCCAGCTCTTTTGCAAGGACGAATGGGCAAGAATTTCTGTCTGTCGATGTGCAAAACTGATAGAGACATACCCCAGCAACTTGCAGCTATAATCGCAGCAAAAGGTGGCGCTACAAAGTATTATCTCAAGGGGGCCAAATAATATTGCACGCCCCACTTTTCAGTTTTTTATTTGTTAAAAAAGTTTAAAATATCCAATAAATTTCGTTCCACTTCACGATTGTGTCCCACTTGTTATTGGTTTTTCACAAAAAAATAGAATTTATATCTTTATGTTTGAAGCCTGAAATGTGGCAAACGGTTGAAAAGTTCTAGGGGGCCAAATACTTTCACAAGGCACTGTATCTTCAGTGTACAAATCTGCAGCCTCGTTTAATGATTCAGTATAACGCTGGTGAGAATGGACACATGGCTCTCTCTAGAGTGGTGTGACTAAGTGACTACCAGGTATTCACAAGAGCTTCTAGTGGTGAGGATAAGATTGCCTACCAGAAGCCATTAGGTACCGCTCCAGGAAAGTTCACAGGTTGGTGGCTGCTGACCAAAGGGTCATAGACTCAGGTACAGGTGGGGGAAGGGAAAAATGTGGTCTAAAAATCCAGGGTCATTGCAAGCCGCACAAAAACAGAATACAGCCGGGGTCAGAAGCAGACATGTCATGTGAAATGAAGATACCAGCTAGGTCAGTAACAGTGAAGACAATATTTTACAACACCTTGAAAGGAAACTAGGAGATAAATTGCACTACAAACCTACATATAGACAAGGTGAGGTGGGGAAAGCTGCTCGATATATCCCCCACTGCCTGGGATTTGACCTGGGGATTCAAACCCTAGCACACATCAGCATTAAGTGTCTGCAGGAACTGACCATGCCTCCTTAGGTGGAAGAGCAAAGATATGCAGCAGAGTTTGGAAAGCTGCATGAGGACTCAGCACAGTTGCCTGACATGGGAAGGAGCAGAGCGACGAATGCAGTGAGTAACACAATGCCAGGGCTGCATGTGCATTACTGTATTGTGTATGCGCAGCCACTGGCTTCATTTTCCTGAAGCCCACCCTTTAGTCATTGTGCACAGGTGATGGCGCAAATTGTAAAACAAGAAGATAAGGGCAGCAGAGGCAGTGGTGGTGCTGGGGCAGAGCTGAAGATCCTACACACAGTGCTACCCCACAGACATGTCCCATTGCCCGAAGAGCTTAGAAAACCCAGATGCCTAAGGGTACCATCACACTTGGCCATATCGGGGCCTATTGCCGCCGACATCGCTGGTGCATTGCCCAATGTAAAGAGGCAATATCAATGCCTTAGAGTGGTCGCCTGGTTTCCCAGCACTGCTCTGAAACCAGGCGAGCACTCTGGGGCGATGTGTACATATCGCCCCATGTAACATGGCGATCACTGATGTTACAGGTGATGGGAGCCATAGGCTCCCATGTTACAGGATCGCCGCTGGGGTTTGTGGACACCCTAGCGGCGATCCTGTAACAACGCCGATGCGTCGCCGGAGGTATCATCGCGTGTAAACACGTGACGGAGACGTTGGCGGGGTGCCAAAAACATGCGCGCTCCCGTGCGTCGCCAGTGATATCTCCGGCGAGATGTCCAGGTGTGACGGTACCCTAATGTAAATTAAACAACAAGGCTGTGGAATGTGGATGTATACATAGAAGGTATCTATGGAATCAGAATAACAACACTATAAAGCTTAAACCTTCATTTTAACAAGCATGTTCCTGATGACAGGTTCTCTTTAACCTCTTTTTTACATTCTGGGTGTGTCCTGATTGTCAATGCCTTAATGACCAAGGATGAACCAAGTGCATGATGGCGATTTTGCAGGAAGAGCAGCTGTAGCCGCATATTGCCAGGCATTTACTTCTGGTTTAAGGGCATAAAAATTAAAAGTTTGAAAATTGCAAATTGTTCTCAATATTTGCCATATTTCTGGTATTTTTACAAATAAACACAAAAATGTCCTAAATATACCACTAACATAAACATAAAGTACAAGGTGGGCCATTTATATGGATACAGCTAAATAAAATGGGAATGGGTGGTGATATCAACTTCCTGTTTGTGGCACATTAGTATATGGGAAAGGGAAAACTTTTCCACGTGGGTGGTGACCATTGTTGCCATTTTGAATTCGGCCTTTTTTTTATCCAACTTTATTTATTTCAATGGGAAGAGGGTCATGTGACACATCAAACGTATCAAACGAGAATTTCATAAGAAAAACAATGGTGTTTTTGGTTTTAACGTAACTTTATTCTTTCATGAGTTATTTTCATGTTTCTCTTTGTTAAAGGGAACCTGTCACCCCAAATCACCCTTGTAAGCTCTAAATACATGTCCCTGAAGCATTACAATACAGTCCTACACATCCCTTTGTGAGGTTTTAGTGAAATATGAAAGTGCAATAAGTCGTTTGTAAACTTACTAAATCCATGGCAGTGGGGCGTTCCCAAGCCTCCTTGTCTGCTAGGCGGTTCCCCTGTGCCGCTGTATTACGCCTAATGGGCGTTTTTTCAAACTTTCTAGCGCGGGCACGATTCAGATTCTCGCGCCCGCGACGTCACGGTCGTGTGATGCCGTGACGCGTCATTTCCGGGCGGCCGGGGCGCTGTTGTCTGACGCGCACCGGCCGACTTCAGCATGCGATCTGCGCATGCGCTGAAGTTGGCCAGTGCGCGTTCACAGAGAGAGGCAGGTGCGCGTCAGACAACAGCGCCCCGGCCGCCCGGAAATGACGCGTCACGGCATCACACGACCGTGACGTCGCGGGCGCGAGAATCTGAATCGTGCCCGCGCTAGAAAGTTTGAAAAAACGCCCATTAGGGCGTAATACAGCGGCACAGGGGAACCGCCTAGCAGACAAGGAGGCTTGGGAACGCCCCACTGCCATGGATTTAGTAAGTTTACAAACGACTTTATTGCACTTTCATATTTCACTAAAACCTCACAAAGGGATGTGTAGGACTGTATTGTAATGCTTCAGGGACATGTATTTAGAGCTTACAAGGGTGATTTGGGGTGACAGGTTCCCTTTAACAGCCATTGACATGTCATAGAGGTTAACACGTGAGGAGTGGTTAGACATTATGTTGATGTCTAGTGAATGCAGTACCCGGGTCATTGCAGCAAATTTCAATGCAAGACACCCTTCGAGATCATACATTTCCCATGCTACATTTAGCAATCTGCTTGCCAAATTTCGTGAAACAGGTTCAGTGTTGGATTTGCAAAAATGTTAACTCAAGAAAACTGTCACTAATGAAGAAACATCAGTGGCTGTCCTAGCTTTATTCAGCAAGAGCCCACAGCAAGGTACTCGCCGCATGTGTCTGGAGAGTGACGTGAGTCGACATCCCTTTGGCAGTTTTTAGCTACTCACAAATGGTACCCTTACAAAATCCAGCTGCTGCAGCATCTCAACGAGGATGACCCAGGTTGGTCCACTGAATTTGCAGAATGGGCAAAACAAAAATTGGAACAGGACCCTCAGTTTACACAGAACATTATGTTCAGTGATGAGGCAAACTTTTTTGTGAATGTGAAGTTAACAAACAAAACTACCGCTATTGGTCTGACACTAACCCACAGTGGATAGATCCCTCCAAGACTGTTGGAACACAAAAATTGATGGTATGATGTGGTATATGGAGTACAAAGATAGTGTGGCCATTCTTCACCAATGGAAACCTCAATGCCACTGGAAATCCGAAATTGCTACATGATGATGTGTTGCCCTCTTTATGCACTGAAGATGGCATTGTTCCCTGAGTTTTTTCAACTAATGGTGCACCATCACATTATGGGTGTCAGGTGTGAGCATTCCTACATGAACAGTTTCCTGGAAAGTGGATTGGTCATCGTGGGCCAGTTGAATGACTACCAAGGTCTCCTGATCTGACACACTTAGACTTTTATATTTGGAGTCATCTGAAGGCAATTGGCTATGCTGTGAAGATATGAGATGTTCAGCATCTGAAACAACAGATACTGGAAGTCTGTGCTAGCATTTCTTCTGTGGTGTTGCTATCAGTGTGTCAAGTGTGAAAGAAGAGGGTTGCAATGATAATCCAACACAATGGGCAGCACTTTGAACACATTTTCTAAGTGGTCATAAATTTGTAAATAACTCATGAAAAAATAAACACCATTGTTTTTTCTTATGTAATTCTCAATACGTTTGATGTGTCACATGATCTCTTTCCTAGTGAAAAAAATAAAGTTGGATCCAAAATGGCCAACTTCAAAATGGCCACCATGGTCACCACCCATCTGAAAAAGTTTTCCCCCTCACATATGCTAATGTGCCACAAGCAGGAAGTTGATATCACCAAGTATTCCCATTTTATTTAGATGTATCCATATAAATGGCCCACCCTGTACAATATGTCATGAAGAAATAATCTCATACTTACTCAGATCCATTGAAGCATTTGAGAATTATTAACTCCTAAAATGACAATTGTCAGAATTGAAAAAAAAAATCGCCCGGTCATTAAGGTGAAAATGAGGCACTGGAGTAAAGGACATCTTCACCCTAAGCCTGTTTTCTCCTTCCTGGCTAGGACAATTTTTTATATTCTGTTACTTAATGTGGTAATAACTCTGGATTGCTTCAATATAATCCAGAGATTATAAGATTGTTTTTTTGGGCAAACATTAGTAGTAAAGTTTGGTTAATATTAGTAATGAGCAAAGTAGTGAAATATTCTAAAGATTATATTTTTTAATACTCATGTGTCAGGATCTCCACATTGTGTTTGTTCTAGGTTTGTGGAGACTATCAGCCTGGGCTGGCTCTGTACCTCAATCACCTGAATTCAGCTCAATTAATTAGGCCTCTATTTAACCAAACTTGCAGCTATGCTCAGTCTCAATTGTACACCCGCTTCTGTCAATTGTACAGCTGCTTCTGGCCTGTGTAGGACTTGAACTCTCTGTGCGCTGAAACAGACCCTGTCTGACTTAGTTATCTTGCCTGAACTTGACTCTCTGCTTGTGACCTGACTCCTCTCTCAATTTGTACCTTTGTATTCTGTTTTTGTATCTCTGGTTTCCTGACTTTGGCTTGAATAGGTTTTCGCTTCTGACCACCCCTTGTTGTATTGTGCCATTTCCTGGGCCTGACAGCGGATTTTTTTTACCTCTCTTTTCTACCAGTAAGTAGTATTATTGTTATATATACTTTCCATTTATTTCTGTTTATCTTCTGCTTCTCTGAGACTAGTTATTACTTGTGACCAGGGTCACATCATTTATTCATATCAAATAGCGAGCCTAATGCATGTTAGTGGGACATGCGAGTGATTTTCTGCTGGACCCAATGAAGCAGTCTGGGGGCCTGAGAAAAAGGCTGAAATGAATGGGAAAGTGATAAGACTGAATGAAAACAGCATAGAAAAGATGAATGCAGACATATCTGACTCACATATGGTTTCTGGGAACAATGCTGTCAGAGCATTACTCTACTTTTACGGATTGAGAAGAACACCTACCACACCAATCCTTAATTGGATTTTACTAAAAAAAAATGTTAAAGTTCTTCCTGCATAATCACTTGTATATAAGGCAAAATAAAGAAGAGGGAAAAAAAAAATCTCCCCTTTATTGTATGTTCACACATAGCATTATTGCTTTTTTTCTTTTTACATTTAGGAGTGCTTTCACTTATACATTTTGTAGGTCCCTCCCTCATTAATCAGCTGGCCTTCAACCTAAATTTTTGGAGGGTCATCCGGTGGGCAGCAACAGTCACTGTAAATTGCTATCAGCTATGTATCTACTATCTAAGTAAAAATGTGGAAAAGCCAGGAATGGCTTTTGATCAGCAGCAAACTTCAGTGAAGTTAACCAAGGCTTTGCGTATGTGTGCTCTTCCACTAGATGTATTGCAGATTAGGCTATCACAGAACTCTGCAATAGGGAAATTGAATCAGGTTTTAAGCCCAGCTCTATACCGTGTTCCAATATGTGTAAGGCTGAATAGGTGTGCAGAGCCTATTACCCAAAGGACAGTCAATGATACAGAGCTCAGCTAAATGGCCCAGTGTGGTAATGCATTTGTTCTAATACATGTGGGTCTGCAACCTGGATAGGTCTGTGGAGAACATTACCCCTATTTCTCAGGCCTAGAAGAAATGTCCTGAAAATGGAGTGTACCCCAATCGCCAAAATTTTTGGACTGAATTTAAGGGAAGTGATTGTTTACGGAAAGAGACACAAGTTGTTTCATCCTCTGGACAACCCAAGGATGTTCTTCTGCCAACAAGGGTCACTGTAAATTGCTATTGAATATGTATCCCTTACATAAGTAACAATTTGGAACTATACATATAGTGTATGTTGAAGAAGGAAAACTGAACACTGCACTGGGACAAAAAAGTGGTTGTGTATGCTGAAAGTTTGTTGTGTATGTGCAACTGTAGTCTCTGACCAAGAGGCCTCAGCACTTCTTCCTGGACAGCATATTGTGAAGGACGTCACATAACGCAGGGGAAATGGCAGTGGTTTCATACTCAGACACATTTTTGTTTCCCTCGAGTTCCAATCACCTACTGGGGTGCTGCATATGTTAGCAATATTTGGCATATGGTAACAGAGTTACTATGCAGAATTTCACTTTTTAAAGATGTGTGGTTAAAATGTTTGAGCAAGCAGCATATACAGGTGCATCTCAATGAATTAGAATATCATCAAAAATTTAATTTATTTCAGTAATTCAATATATAAAGTGAGACACATATATTATATAGAGGTTTTTGCTGTTTGACTAAAGAAAATTAGTTCACTGGGGTGCGCTACCTTTAACTGCCCCTTCTCTAAATTATTCTGTATATTGTATATTATAATTGTTGCAAAATATATACTCGACAGGACCCTTTAAATTAATTACAATCTATCTTTTTTACTTTTTTTTTAAATTAAATCTCTTATATAGTGTTGAGAACCCACAGGGTATGGCCGTAAAACTGAAAGGTTGTACATCAATTTACATCACACATGAAACATACAAAAAACATGCATAAAATTTCCTAAATTTTTGCTAAATAGTTGAGGATTCCCCCCAAAATAGAGCTCAGTCCAATACTCCTATTTATTATTAATAAAAATAATAATAATAATAATAATTTTTATTTAAATAGTGCCAACATATTCCGCAGCGCTTCACAATACAGAGGTTCATGTTTAAACAATCATAAGAAACATTTATCAGAAAGTACAATACAATACAATGCAAAAAGAAATACAATACAATACAAAGCATAATACATTACAATAATTAGAGCAAAATAATGACCTGCTCATAAGAGCTTGTAGTCTATCAATGAGGTGGGGGTGACACAAAGTACAGGTGTTTATTTACAATGATGGTATAGTCAACTTGAGGAGATGGGAAACAGAGAGGAGCAGTATAAGTGGCCACCAACCATTATTTGTGATGCATTTGAGACTGGTGGAGTGAATAGATAGATAGATCAGCACAGAGGTCGGTGATAAGGGCCTGCACTTTAGGACTGAGGAGAGAGTGAAATGTATCAAAGAGCTTTTTTGGGTTGTTAGATAGTGAGGAGATCAGGGTGGTAAAGTAGGATTGTTTGGCGAGGTGCAGAGCTGAGTTGTAAGATCTCAGCATAAATTTATAGTGAATGAGGTTTTCTGGAGTGCGGGTTTTCCTTCATAGACGTTCAGCACTCCTAGAGCATCGCAAGAGGAATCGAATTTGTGATGTGAGCCAGGGCTGTTTCACTCTGTGTTGGAGGTTCTGAGGGCAAGGGGCGCTACTCGATCCAGGGAGCTTCTGAGAGAGTCATTTAGGGAGTGTAGGGAGTCTGTGAATGTATGAGGGTTAACTGCCTGCAGATTTCTGAATGTGTGATAGGTCGGACTGTGCTGGGGTGGAGTGAAGGAGAGAATGTTGTGGTCAGAGAGTGGAAGAGGTGAATTATCTAAGAAGGAGGCTGAGCAGAGCTGGACAAAGATCATTTCAAGGGTGTTACCATCCTTGTGTGTCTCAGAGGTTGAGAGCTGAGAGAGGCAAAGATGACACAAAGGAGACCACAGTCCAGGAGACCTCCAGGTATCATTTAAATACAGTTATGAGAGTCTAGAAAAGTGATTTCAGCTGACCAGAGGGGAGGGGCAGGAGGGGTGTATAGTAAACAGGACAGCCACGGTGAGTTAAAGGGATCCTGTCACCTCCAGAACGCCTCCTAAACTACCAAAGCATGTCCCTGCAGCATATTATCACTAATCTCACACTCCTTTTGTCTCCTAAAAGCATCCTGTGAAAGTGCATAAAACGTTTTAATACTTACTCATTAGGCATTATAATTAGCAGGGGCTATATTCTTTATCCCTTAGGGCGTGTTGTTTTGCAGCCTGAATGATCCACCCTCTCTCTGTCTATACTGCTTTGCTTGTGCAGGCATTGCCCTCCCCTCTCTGTCACTCACAGAATGCAAATCATTAGTCCTGCCTTCAGCTCCACATCACAGCAGCACAGAGAGACAGAGGGTGGATCCTGGAGCCTACAAAACAACATGCCCTAAGGACTAAAGAATATGGCCCCTGCTAATTATAATACCTAATGAGTGAGTATTAAAACGTTTTTATGCACTTTCGCAGGATGCTTTCAGGAGACAAAAGGAGTGTGAGATTAGTGATAATATGCTGCAGGGACATGTTTTGGTAGCTTAGGAGGCGTTCTGGAGGTGACAGGATCCCTTTAACTAACTAACTAACTAAGGACATGACTTACATAATTATACAGCAGGGAGGCAGGCCCACACCATAGAGGTAAATGTTAAACTGTTTGTGAAATTCATGCAAAGTGATAATCAGGAGTGGATCAGGTCAGAACATTTCTAATTTATTTAGAGATATCTCTCTTTTTTTCATTTGTGTTATAATCGCACTATTAACCTCCATAAAAATGTATATAGTCTATCCTGTTATAAGTGCAATGATGCACTTTTTCCAAACACTCTGGCCCCCGGCTCCAGCTGCCAGGCTCCTCCGGGGCCAGAGTGAACGTCTAGCCAACGGACCGGTGATCAGCATTTCTTATAAGGGGACAAGCAAAGGATCGCGTCATAGCGGCTTTATCGCCCCTTTAATGATGCGCACAGGCTCTCTGCTGTTTAGCATGCCCATCGGGGCGTGAATAATTAACAAACAGGCATCGGGGTGAAGCAGGAAGGAATGCCTTTTGCAGCTTCTCAAATGCTGAGAAGCCACAGATCAGAAGGAATAAAAACAACTTTTAGACCCCTTTCACATCAGCGTTTTTCGCTGATCGCGGCAGTTGCGATGAACAAACTGCAACTGCCGCGATTACCGCATAACTGCGGTTTAGGCACTTGCGGCAGGTGCAGCCGCGAATAAAACGCGCTATGCCGATACTGCACTTGCCGCACCTGCCGCTGTATAACAAAGCTGGTATTAACCCCTTTAATACCCAGCGTGCCACCGCCACCAGGGCCGCTGGAAGAGCGGGGTTCAGCGCCAGAGGATGGCGCTTCAATGAACGCGCCATCTTCTGGGGCGGCTGCGGGCTGCAATTTGCAGCGGTCGGTGCCCAGAAAGCTTGGGCATCCCTGCGCTGCGGATTCCAGCCCCCAGCTGCTTAGCTGTACCTGGCTAGACATAGAAATTGCGCGGATCCCCACGCATTTTTTTTTTATTATTTCATGAATTTCAGAGTCAGAGTCTCAGAGTCAGAGTCTCAGAGTCTCAGAGTCAGAGTCTCAGAGTCAGAGTCTCAGAGTCAGAGTCAGAGTCTCAGAGTCAGACTCAGAGTCTCAGAGTCTCAGAGTCAGACTCAGAGACTCAGAGTCTCAGAGTCAGAGTCAGAGTCTCAGAGTCAGAGTCTCAGAGTCAGAGTCAGAGTCTCAGAGTCAGAGTCTCAGAGTCAGAGTCTCAGAGTCAGAGTCAGAGTCTCAGAGTCAGAGTCTCAGAGTCTCAGAGTCAGAGTCTCAGAGTCAGAGTCTCAGAGTCAGAGTCTCAGAGTCAGAGTCAGAGTCTCAGAGTCAGAGTCTCAGAGTCAGAGTCAGAGTCTCAGAGTCAGAGTCTCAGAGTCAGAGTCTCAGAGTCAGAGTCAGAGTCTCAGAGTCAGAGTCTCAGAGTCAGAGTCTCAGAGTCAGAGTCTCAGAGTCAGAGTCAGAGTCTCAGAGTCAGAGTCTCAGAGTCAGAGTCTCAGAGTCAGAGTCTCAGAGTCAGAGTCAGAGTCTCAGAGTCAGAGTCAGAGTCTCAGAGTCAGAGTCTCAGAGTCAGAGTCAGAGTCTCAGAGTCAGAGTCAGAGTCTCAGAGTCAGAGTCTCAAAGTCAGAGTCAGAGTCTCAGAGTCAGAGTCTCAGAGTCAGAGTCAGAGTCTCAGAGTCAGAGTCAGAGTCTCAGAGTCAGAGTCTCAGAGTCAGAGTCTCAGAGTCAGAGTCTCAGAGTCAGAGTCAGAGTCTCAGAGTCAGAGTCTCAGAGTCAGAGTCTCAGAGTCAGAGTCTCAGAGTCAGAGTCAGAGTCTCAGAGTCAGAGTCAGAGTCTCAGAGTCAGAGTCTCAGAGTCAGAGTCTCAGAGTCAGAGTCAGAGTCTCAGAGTCAGAGTCAGAGTCTCAGAGTCAGAGTCTCAAAGTCAGAGTCAGAGTCTCAGAGTCAGAGTCTCAGAGTCAGAGTCTCAGAGTCAGAGTCAGAGTCTCAGAGTCAGAGTCAGAGTCTCAGAGTCAGAGTCTCAGAGTCAGAGTCTCAGAGTCAGAGTCTCAAAGTCAGAGTCAGAGTCTCAGAGTCAGAGTCTCAGAATCAGAGTCTCAGAGTCAGAGTCAGAGTCTCAGAGTCAGAGTCAGAGTCTCAGAGTCAGAGTCTCAGAGTCAGAGTCTCAGAGTCTCAGAGTCAGAGTCTCAGAGTCAGAGTCTCAGAGTCTCAGAGTCAGAGTCTCAGAGTCAGAGTCAGAGTCTCAGAGTCAGAGTCAAAGTCTCAGAGTCAGAGTCTCAGAGTCAGAGTCAGAGTCAGAATCTCAGAATTTCATGAAATAATTTTAAAAAAATGCGTGGGGCTCCGCGCAATTTCTATGTCTAGCCAGGTACAGCTAAGCAGCTGGGGGCTGGAATCCGCAGCGCAGGGATGCCCAAGCTTTCTGGGCACCCCCCGCTGCAAATTGCAGCCCGCAGCCGCCCCAGAAGATGGCGCGTTCATTGAAGCGCCATCCTCTGGCGCTGAACCCCGCTCTTCCAGCGGCCCTGGTGGCGGTGGCACGCTGGGTAATAAAGAGTTTAGGACCAGCTTTGTATTATCAGCTGGCCCTAAGCCCGAAATTTATGGCGGTCACGCCAATATTAGACATGACCGCCATGAATTTCTATTAAATTGTTTTAAAAAAAACACAACACAGAGAAAAATTTTTATTAGAAATAAAAAAAAAAGCCATTAGGGACTCCATCTTTAATTTAAAATATCCTCTTCCGTCCGACGCAGTCCAAAACGCGATGTCCTCTCTGCTCATCCCTGTGCATAGATATAGATGTCTATGCGCAGGGAATGAGCAGACTGAGAATAATCTCAGCTCTGCTACATCAGGCAGCAGGCGCGCTCTAGGACCCTGGAGCTGCGGCAGCCAGCACACAGAGCAGACAGGACTCTTATCTGTGCGAGTTTCCCAGCGATTACTTGCAAAGTAAACAAGTCCAATGCAAATAAATGGCAAAACTAGGATTGCTTCAGGCTGAAGCTTCCGAGACACATCTGCGATTTGTAAATCTCACACTACTCGCTATTACTCGCTTCCCCATTCATTAACATTGGACTCGCTAGACTCGCAACGAGTAGCGAGTCCTGTGCTCGGACTCGCTAGAGTCAAGCGATTCCGAGTAATTTAGGATTCGCCCATCACTACTGGTAGACCAACATCACAAAGCTCTCGACTGGTCTCCCTGAGATGTTGTTTGAGACTCTTAAACGAGGCTCCACTGACTCCATTTGCATATTCAAATTCCCAAGGGGCAATGCATTATGGATTGCACTGTGTTTGAGCCCTTTAGCCAGCTGCCCGCAGTGTTTTCCTTGACTGGTCTCCCTGAGATCAGTGAGAGCTTTGTGATGTTGGTCTATCAGGCATTGCTCCCACCTAGCCAGAATCCTACTCCACACTGATGAGGGGGCAATACCCCCAAAACAGATGTCTGTGGATGGATAACTGGCTTTGGTATTTCCCTTGTCATATCCTTAAGCTCATAACTGAGTGGGATAGTGACTGAAAGGGCCACTTAATATGGTGATTTCGGTGGTCTCCGCAAGGAGTCCACCTCAGGGCTAAGTCCTTCCCTGGAGGGATATCTCGCTAGTCCCTTGTTTGAGACTCTTAAACGAAGCTCCACAGACTCCATTTGCATAATCAAATTCCCAGGGGGCAATGCACTATGGATTACACTGTGCTTGAGCGCTTTAGCCAGCTGCCCACAGTGTTTTCCATAACTGGCCTCCCTGAGATCAGTGAGAGTTTTGTGATGATGGTCTACCAGGCATTTCTCCCCCCTAGCCAGAATTCACACTGATGAGGGGCAATACCCCGAAACAGCTGTCTGTGGATGGATACCTGGCTTTGGTAATTCCCTTGTCATATTCTTAAGCTACTAACTGTGTGGGATAGTAACTGAAAGGGTTATTTAATATGATGGTTATGGTGGTCTCCGCAAGGAGTCTACCCCAGTGCTTAGTCCTTCCCTGGAGGGATATCTGGCTAGTCCCGTGTTTGAGACTCTTAAATGAGGCTCCATGGACTCCATTTGCATGTTAAAATATATGACATACAAAAAGATATAGAAAAGCGCTTCTGTGTGTAACTGGTAGTCTAGGGAGGATTTTAGGGAGAGGATTTAGGGAGAGTGATCACTCATCTTTAGTGGTTGTGGACCCCTGCACAACCACAGTGTGGACCTTCGGTTTGTAAATGCACACCGCATGATCTCCAGTGTTCAGGCTGGGCTAATCACGTAGGATGTGACGTCACCACAGGTCCTTTTCTCTCAGTACCCCATATGCGGCTTCTACTGCTCCCGAAGCGATTTCACAGATCATCACCTGATGAAGGAGGTGACCTGCCGAAACAGGTTGTGAGAGCCACACTCTGTTAAATCAAGATCAACTAATAGAGGAACCTGTGCTTTGGATAATGTAGTCATGCGCTCCAATTAAAACGTAAATGTTACCAAGTATATATATGTTAAAATATATGACAATATTGATTTTTATCTATCTTCCTTGGATGTGTTGCTGGATGCATCTCCTTTTCGCTCAGTACCCATGTACTGTATATCTCTGTCCCCGTGTACCCCGTACTGTATACCTCTAGCCCTGTGTGCCCATGTCATATATACCTTTGTCCACATGTACCCATGTGCTCTATACCTCAAGTTCCATGTACCCAGGTGCTTTATACCTCAAGCTACATGTACCACCCATGTGCTGTATACTTTAGACTCTGTGTATCCATGTGATATATACCTCAGGTCCCATGTACCCATGTGCTGTATACCTCAGACTATATATCACTCATGCGCTGTATACATCAGACCGTGTACCACCCATGTGCTGTATACCTTAGATCATGTAGCACCCATGGGATGCATACCATAGGCTATGTGTTTGCTGCTGAATGCTGCATACATTCCAGCATGAGGATGCACTTTGTGGGTGGGGTCAGCGCAAAATGTGATCCTGTCCCACAAAAGAGGTGCAGTTGCCACAGCATCTGAAGTAATGTATGTGCTCCCTATTATGCCTTTGCTACCAGTACAGTCTGTATCCTACAGTACTGTATGTGTCCCCAATAATGTATATGCACCTGCAATGTTGTATATTCCCTCCAATGATGTATGTTGCCCCAATGATGAATTGACCCTCTAGTGTTGTTTGTGCTCTCCAGTAGTGATGGACAAACCTGAATTGTAAAGTTTGGGGTCCGTACAAAACAGCTAGTGTTCGGGCACAGACCCAGAATGCAGACTTCCCTGGAAGTCTGTGTTACAGTTTGGATTCGGTTTAGGGGCAAGGAGCTGTAAAAAAAAAATAGTGAGTAAACAGCAGCATTATACTTACCGGCGTCCCAACGCTTATCTTTCTGTACCGCTTATTAACTTCCTATATATTTACTGAACAGGGGCACAACAGCCAATCACAGATGTTTTTACAGCGAATGGGCATCTGTGCTTGGCTGTTGGAGTAATGTGAAATCAGCCCATACATTCTAGCATGGTAGATAGTAGAATGTAAATAACTTTAAAAAAGGATGTAGCACTTCGATGTGTTTTTGATTCTAAGCTCAGATATAGTGGACATCTATGAGCTGCCACCCCCCAGCTGTTTGGCTTTACTTTGGCTGGCAATCAAAATATAGGAAAGTCCTTTTTTTAAATTATTTAAATAAGCAATTGAAAAAAATGTGTGGGTTTATTTTTGATTGCCAGCCAAGGTAAAACCCATGCAGCTGGGGGCTGGGATTCTCAGCGTGGTATGGCCCAAGCGTTCTGGACCCACAGTGCTAAAAATGTCAGCTCGCAGCTGCCCCTGAAAATGGTGCATTCTTTCGTAACATTAAAAAACCTCAACTCAGAGAAAATATCTTTTTGTAATGTTTACTAGAGATTCATAGTGGGCGGATCTAACATTGGCCCGACATTATGAATCTCAGGCTTGGTGCCAGCTGCCAATACAAAGCTAACTTTAACCCCTATTACTCAGTGCCTTAGAACTCTGAGAATCCCAGCCCCCAGCTGCCTTGGTTTTACCTTGGCAGGCAATCAAACATAGGGCAAAGCTCACACTATTTTTTAAATAATTTATTTAAATGTTTTAAAAAAATAATGGTGTCCCTATATTTTAATTGCCAGACAAGGTAAGGCCAGGCAGCTCTGGGTGGCAACCCGTAGTTGTTTACTTTATCTGTGCTGAGAATCAAAAGTACATCAAAGTGCTATGTCTTTTTTTAATTACTTATTTATTTTTTCAGTACTATGATGTCAATCAATGGGTGAGTGTTGGAACAGCCAATCAAAGACGCTGTCACAGAGAATAGGCATGTGTCATTGGCTGCTGGAGTAACTTGAAAACTGCCCATACAGTCTAGCATCTACTATGCTAGAATGTGTGGACTATTAATAAATTACTCCAACAGCCAACCACACAAAGATGCTCAATCTGTGATTGGCTGCTGTGCCCATCTGCAGTGAATATCCAGGAAGTTAATGAGCGGCCCCGGATGTACAAGCATAATTATAACACTTATGTTTAATCACTATTTTGCTTCCTTTTAGAGCCCCCCCAGCCCCATCCCATAACTTTAAAGGTTCACACTCACGTTTGAGTGACATCCGGCCCCGTACTTGAATTTAAAAAACGTCCTGTCGTGTCTGCCAAACCTGAACCCAAATATCAGCGGGTCCGCACATCACTACTCCCCAGTGTGGCCCAGCTTGTGTCGAAATACATGGTTAAAATTCCATTACAACTGACCATGGTCCTGTCGGAGGAGCCAGTGGAGGAACAATAATGTTTTCTTTCTGTGTTTTAGTTGTTTCCCATTTTCATTATGCCTAACCTGCCATTTATTTTGTTGTGCCCTGGTATATGGGTTTTGTTACTTTAGGCAGGATCAAACCAAAAAAATTTTGGCAAAAAAAAAAAAAAAAAAAAGAAATTAAACTCTATGTTGGTTTGATGTGTCATGTTTGGTTGTGTGCTTACAGAGTAGGATGATGATAATGTCATGGTGTAGAGTTATTTTTGGACCAGCCCCAGCTTGGTTGATTTGTCAAGCACTTGGTTGGCCAAATAACCTTTCTGGGGCTGCAACACATATCCAAGTGGCTTGCCAAAACAATGAAGGCCATGATGTATCAGCCATCTTGGTGTGTGTCCCTTGGTGGTTGTGGTGGGTTTGGTTGTCAATTACTCTGCTTTAGAATTAAAATGTTCAACTACCACAAGCAGGTAGTGTGCCAGAACAACCACTTTTGCCAGGGGCCAGGTGCAAACTATGGGGCCAACATCCTTACACCTATGGGGGTTCATCGTGCACAATGACACAACATACCTTAGCCATTGGTGAGCAGTTCCCTAAACCCAAAGAACATTTTAGAAAACAACACCATTGTAGCCAAAAACACACATATGTAATACAAGAGAAAGAAATCCAATGTGTTTAGTGGTGAAAAATTTATACAGGCAAACACAACAAATAGCACATCTATGTTGAAATTATACCTGAGGCAAATCTGCCGCCTTGTAACAAATGAAAAACTTAGACGACACGTGAATGCAGATGGAACTGTCCAGCTGGCATCATAAAATAATCTGCAAAACAATTTCGCACGTCCATGGCGGAGGTGGGTGAACATACTGATCATGGTTGAATGGCAAGAAGGTCACACTCCCACTCAGAGGGCACAAAGACTTCAGGATCATGAATACAGGCACACACAAGCCTTTACAACACTGTCCACATTACGGGGCACTAATTGAATGGTGGTTAAAAGCACACGCCATTTAGCAGACAGTATCCCAAACGCACATTCCACATATTGGTGGGCTCGACTCAGGCAAATATTGAAATTGGTGCGTTTGGGGTCTAGCCCTCTGCTGCTGTAGGGCTTTATCAAATTAGCATGCATCTGGAATGCCTCATCTCCTATCAGCATGTGTGGCACATTCAGATCAGTTGTTGCAGGTAATGGGGCTGGTGGTGGTATATTGAATCTTCCCTGGCACAAGGCTTTCCCCATGTTGCTTGTCTTGAACACATGGGCATCATTGGCACGTCCATAGGCCTCAATGTCCACAGCCACAAAGCGTGAATGGGCGTTCGCTTTGGCCATCAGCACTATGGAGTGGAATCATTTATAGTTAAAATAAAGTGATCCCCCATGTGGTGGCTTGCGAATTCTTATGTGTTTGCCATCAACCGCTCCAACACAATTTGGAAATTGTTCACAATCACGGAACGTTTGAGCATTGTCTCGCCATATTTGTTCTGTGGGGGCTGGCATCACTATGGGCTGTAGTTTGGACCACAAGATCTCACAGGTGTCTGGAACGATCCCACCAATTGTTGACCTCCCAATTCGAAACTGATAATGCAAGGACGCATAGCTCTCACCGGTGGCCAAGTACCTGGAAAAGGGGAAATAATTTTCACAATCACATAGCCACACACACATCTCAATAGATGAGGAATTCAAAGCACTGGCTTTTCAGAGATGCACACAATGACAGAACTATAACATTGTTTAAACTACTAAGCATATGAAAAGGGAAACTGAGTGAACATGCTGATGTGATACTGTACACAACTAGATCTCCAGAACAGCTAACAATACACTGGATGAGGGGAGCCTGCGTACATGGTCAACTTGGCCACTACCAAACACCAGAGGTTAAGGGTGACCAAGGACACATGTAGGCTCAAGGGCCACTGGTATACGTGCAGCCAATGTGTGTGTCTGGTGCATGCAGCCTTAAGTGAGCCTAGGGTCCTTTTATAATAAACATTTCACAAACCAGATCGGGGTTAGAGCTTTTAAGAAGCTCCAAACAGGATCATTAAACGCTCCTCATAGGAGGCTCGTTTCAACACCGGCTTGGATTCCAAGCAATTCGCTTAGCAGCTCCTGCTCTGCAGCCTGCGTCCAAAAACATGAAGGCTGCATTTTGCAGAGCAGATGTACGCCCCGCAATGCGGTAAGGGGATTGTTGAGTATGTGTAATCATCAGCAACGCGGGTCACGAATATACTTTGGTTATCACAGCTGGCGGATAGTGTTTTTAACATACTACTTTACCCAGCACAGCATAGCGTTACCGCTCTGCGGTGCGGGATAACGCTGGCCATAGTTACCCTATATTGACCTACCCAACCAGTCACACAGGCAGCTGCTGTGAGTGCGGTTTACTGCGTCGCACACCAAACGTTGTGTGCAGTGTTTTTTGGCCTGCGCTGTAAAGCGCACTCCCAGCAGCTTCCTGTGTGACTGGTTGGGTAGGTCAATATAGGGTAACTATGGCCAGCGTTATCCCGCACCGCAGAACGATAACTCTATGCGGTGCTGGGTAAAGTAGTATGTTAAAAACACTATCCAGTAGGCTAGGGTCAAAATAAAAATGTGACCCTAGCCTATAGCATTGTGCACACACCTGCGCTTCAGTATTTAGCGCTTCTTGGGCAAAATACTTATTATTTGCCAGAGTAGCGCAGGTGCGTGTATGCGGCCGCTTTAAGCTGATGCGATCCCTAGTTACCCAATGTGTATTGTGGTAACCAGTTGATACAGCAGCCTGCATAGTGTGCGGTTATCCACAGCGCACAGGGAAACGCTGCAAGCACTCGGTATAAGCGGTGACTTTGCAGGCTGTTGTATGAACTGGTTACCACGATACACATCGGGTAACCAGGGACAGCGTCTGCTGACAGCGCCCGGATACACGCACCTGCGCTGCTCTGGCAAATCATAAGTATTTTGCCCAAGAAGTGCAAAATACTGAAGCACAGGTGTGTGCACAATGCCTATGTTGTTTGTGTGCCGACAACAAGGGCACGTGTTAGATGTAAAAATGTGCCCATAATATGCCCATGTTCACACATGTCCTCTGCTGGTCTTTATCGACTGTTGGCTCAAACCAACTTTGGGTCATTGACGCGGAGCTGCAGTAGCCCCACCGCTTCCTAGTCACCTAGACCCTGGTTACCCAATGTGTATTGAGGGAAACATTTCACAGACAAGGCAGGCTAGTGTCCACTTTCCCAGAGCGGACACAGCAACGCTGCTAGCAGCGTTTCCCTGTCCGCTTGCTTTAAGTGGACAGTAGGCAGCCTTGTCGGTGATCTGGTTCCCAGAAGACACATCAGGTAACCAGGGGTTGCATCACCAGGAAGGGCCGGTGCAAAGGCAGCTCCGTTTCTCTGTCAAAAGCAACGAATGTAGCGCAGACACGCTAAATGCTACCTGAGAAGATGTGTGAACATGGCCAACCACACAACACACATGTTTTCACGATACATGAAGTGTGACCCGCACAAGCATAATGTGGTATGGCTGTGTGCATGGAACCCACATCACAATATCACATTCCCACACAAAATAGGAAATTGGAGCAGCCCACCTCGGGAAAAGCTGAACACATATATGTATAATGTGTGGACATGACATCCCACAACAGAGCTACTGAGGTATGTGTTCCTCAGTTTGACAACAAGGCGCTCAGCAGGTGAGATGGCGTTCCGACAACGGGTGTCCTGGCGCATCAAATCTCCACTGACGAGGTCCAGGAGGGCATCAAAGGTGGATATTGTCATCCTCAGATAGCGCTGGAACTTGTGAGGGAGCCTGCGCAACTGGTTGTACAGCACATGAAATGCTCCGTGCTGCGGTCTCAACAAATTGACCTCATGGACCCACAATCGAGGGCGTCGCAGAAGTCTACGATGGTGTCTTCGCTAAATAAGATAACGGATCTCAAAGGCAACAACCTCCATCAGTAGCTGAGAGCACAAACAGAGCAAACCTGACAGAAGTGCTATCTGTATGGCAATGTGCAACACTCACATTTTGAGTCACAGTTTTATTGGGTGGGGAGGTGTTTTCAACATTTGGTCCATTCCTAATCTACATGTGACATCCCACATATATTTCTATACAAAAACGCATGCGTTTTTTGGATGGTCTACATGTGACACATGCGTTTTTGTGTGCGTTTTTGGGATCACTTACAGCAGTCAGATACCTTTGAAATCACCATTTGGGCACTTATAAAAATGCATGCAGAAACAGATGCGTTTTTTTAAGGCACTTAAAAAACACATGCTAAGTGTGACCCTAGCCTAAGCCGAGTTTTTCAGCACAAAAATTGTGCAGAAAAATGCCCCCCTCGCCTTATACTCGAGTCAGTGGTACAGTTTCAGTGTGGGGGCGGTGTCCGGGTGCTGGAGGAGGCAGGGGGAGGCTGTAGTATGAGCGGCCGGTCACGTGTGGCCGCTCATTAGTGCAATGCAATGCAATATGCACTGCATCCCCCTGTCCATCAGCGGCAGGGGAAATGATGCATATTACATTGCACTGTGTATGCGCCACCCCCCCCTCACAGGTTACTGCCCCCCATGCTGCCACACACCTTAAAATAACAGAGCATTTATTTTCACCTCAGTTGCTCTGTCACAGCTTCCTCCTCCGGTCCCTGCTTCTTCCTGCTTTCGCCGGCGTCATGTCACTGGCGCAGGAGCGATGACGTCATCGCTCCTGCGCCGGTCACAGCAATAGAAGCCGGCGAAAGCAGGAAGAAGCAGGGACCGAAGGAGGAAGCTGTGACAGAGCAACTGAGGGTGAAAATAAATGCTTTGTTATTTTAAGGTGTGCGGCAGCATGGGGGGCAGTAACCTGTGATGGGGCCCTTATACCACTCATGGGGGCCTGTATACCACTCATTGGGTGCAGTAACCTGTGATGGGGCCTGTATACCACTCATGGAGGCCTGTATACCACTCATGGGGGCAGTAACCTGTGATAGGGCATGTATACCACTCATGGGGGCCTGTATACCAATCATGGGGGGCAGTAACCTGTGATGGGGCCTGTATACCACTGATGGGGGCTGTATACCACTGACGGTGGGACTGTATACCACTGACGGGGGGGACTGTATACCAGTGAAGAGGGTGCAATATACCAGCTATGGAGGTCCTATATACCAGCGATTGGGGACTATATACCAGTAATGGGGGGCCATTTACCATGATGAGAGTTGGCTTCATTTCTCACCCTAGGCTTATACTCGAGTCAATAAGTTTTCCTAGTTTTGGAGGGTAAAATTAGGGGCCTCGGGTCGGCTTATACTCGAGTATATACGGTAAATTCTGAAAATAACAAACACCAAAAAGAATAGATATAAGCCCAAAAAATAAATTAAGAAAAAAATCTTTATTCGTCAATATTAAAAGTAGGTATACATAATAATGAGGAATGAGCTCCACACAAATAGAAAAAGATAAATTAAATGTCCCAGAGCCTTCTGTGATTTATATGCTCCAGCACCTCCTGTGATGTATATGCCCGAGCATCCCATGTGATCTATGTGCCCCAGCACCTCATGTGATGTATATACCCCAGCCTCTCCTGTGATCTATATGCTCCAGCACCTCCTGTGATGTATATGCCCCAGCATCCCATGTGATCTATGTGCCCCAGCACCTCATGTGATGTATATACCCCAGCCTCTCCTGTGATCTATATGCTCCAGACCCTCCTATGATCTATATGCCCCAGCCCAAAGAGTTGACCGCACTCCAGACTGACACAAACCTGGTAAAACAGTTGTGAGTGAAGTGGGACCCTGGGCCTCTACATCTACTGGTGACTTTATTACTAGTTAGCTACTATGTGTGTGCTGTTAGAATATTCTAAGGGTATGTGCACATCAGTCGTTTTGTGGGCTGCTTTTGGACGTTTTCCGTCGGCGTTTTCCGCTCAGTTTTATGTTAATTTATGTTAATCCTACCCTCCGGTTGGATTAACATGCTAGTCAATGGATTTTAGAAAACTCTGTTTACATTACAACGTTTTTCTTCTGGTCGTTTTCGGTCAAAACTGAGTTTTTTCACCGTTTTCCAAAAATAGAGCAAGTGACTTCTTTCCTCCGTTTTTCCACCGGTTTCAGCTGAACAAGTGCACTAAAAACTCAGTTTTAAAAACCGCTCAGAAAAACCGCCGACAAAACGCTGTAAAATCGGGCGGAAAACGAGCAAAAAATGAGCAAAAAACGAGGGACACTGCTGAGCACAGAAAACTCAGTTTCTGCCAGTGTCCTCCGGTTCCCGGTCGGTCTGCAGAAATGCAGAACCGACTGATGTGCACATAGCCTAAGTCTTTGTAATGGTGGTTTTATTTTTGCTGATCTCTGAGCTTGGGAATTATTTTGTATTCCTCTCAGGATAGAACAACTATTAGTCAATAATATTATAACCTTTATAGTCTGGTATTATTTTCCAGCTGTATTTCTATTGTCACTATTTCCTATTATCTTTTCTCAGGTCTCCTCAGTGTATTTAATTTGTCTTTTTCTATTTGTGTGGAGCTCATTCCTCATTACCGTATTATGTATACCTACTTTTTTTTAATATGACGAATAAAGATGTTGTTTCTTAATCTATTTTTTGGGCTTATATCTATTCTTTTTGGTGTTAGTTATTTTCAGAATTTACTGCTGCAAGCTATTTTCAAAATTCATCACAAATTATTGACATCGTTCCAGATCGATGCAAATGTGGAAAAGCTGTTGTGAGTACCAACAACATAAATACTACCTAACAACTCAACCTCACCAAAGAGAAGCAGCTCCAGCCATCACATTGGAGATTATTTAATTAAATGTTTGACCAAATATCACAGGATAAATTTCAAGTTGATAATTGTATATGTCCCTCAAATGAGAGTATGAATATTCAAATGGCCCCTGACAGAAAAAAAGGTTCCACCACCCCTATTTTATATCAATGAAAAGACTAAGGCTAGGGTCACACCTGCATTTTTATTTTACAATCCTAATCCGGTTTTGAGCTTTTAAAAAGCTCAAAACCGGATCAGGAAGCGCTCCTTATAGGAGCCCATTATAGTTATTGTACAGCAATCCGGTTACCGGCTCTGGATCTGCAGCCTGCGTGAAAAATGATGCAGGCTGCAGTTTTCGCAGTTGTTCTATGCCCCGCAATGCGGTAACCGGATTGCTCAGGATGTGTAATCTGCGCAGCCCATAGATCTACTGTAAATACCTACAGTACCTTGGACAGTGCACATACTATACGTAATGTATGTATAGTATGCGTGCAGCTGTCAGAGGAGCAGGCGCCTTCATTCATAAAATTGTACAGAGCCGCCAGGAATCGGTTAACTGTACAGGAGGTTTTAACATATAACATGCCCACCTGAGTGGGCAGCATGTCTCTAGGGGGTTGGGCACCCCCTAGAGACATGTTTCACACAATTATTATTAATATCTTATCTTTTTTAACAGAGTTAACAGTTTGCTCATCCCTGCGGTAGCAGGGATGAGAAAACTATACTGTTACCGCATTGCTCCGGATTACACATCCTGAGCAATCCGGAAACCGCATTGCAGTTTACCACACACATTTTGCAAGCAAAATGTGTGTGATGGCAATTGCGGTGTTACTGCATCCAAATCTGGATGCGGTAACCACAATTACTATTCCAAATGTGACCCTAGCCTAAATCTTGTCTTTAATACTGCAGGCTTTTCACACTAACTAAGAATTAGGCTGGGGTCACACTTGGTAAGGTAATTGTGTTGACCGCATCCAGATCCGGTCAACACAACGCAATTGCCTTCACACACATTTTTTAGCAAAAATGTGTTGTGTAAACCGTAATGCGGTAACTGGATTGCTCCGGATGTGTAATCCTGAGCAATGCGGTTACCATCAAATTTGTTCATCCCTGCTACTGCAGGGATGAACAAAGTGTTAAATGTTATTGAGACATTAAATATTAATAGTAGCGGTGCGCTGCCCATAGGCCTAATGTAACTGCTTACCGGACCCTGGACAGCAGCAGATACTATACGTACATTACGTACAGTATCTCCAGTACTGTCAGGAGCCGCGGCTTCATTCATAAATTTGTACACAGCCGACAAAAGCCGGCAATAGTATAACTGCCGCATTAACCCCTCACATGCCCACAGGAGTGGACAGCATGTCTCTAGGGGAGGTGGGCACCCTCACAGACATGTTGCCCACAGCTACTATTAATATTTAATGTTTTAAGAACATTTAACACTTTGTTCATCCCTGCAGCAGCAGGGATGAACAAAGTAGACGGTAACCGCATTGCTCCGGATTACACATCCGGAGCAATCCTGTTACCGCATTGCGGTTGATAGAACGGCTCCAAAAACTACAGCCTGCATGATTTTTACTGCAGGCTGCAGATCCGGAGCCAGTAAACGGATTGCATGTACAGCAATCCGTTTACCATAATGGGCTCCCATGGGGAGCAGTTCCTGATCCGGTTTTGAGCGTTTTTACAGCTCATAACAGGATCAGGATTTCAAAATTCTGCTGCTTGCGTGACCCTAGCCTTACATTCTGTACTGTGTTTCTTGTGGAATTTGCAGACGTTAATCTCAGTCTGAAATGGAAGAATTTGGAAATCTATTCCCACTAGTCCCTTTACTTGGCAAGTTGAAAAAAAACCATTTGAATTGCAGTATAATCTGTTCTTTAAAGAGTCATCTTTAATGACTATAAAGCTCACTGATTTTATTGGATATAATTTAAAAATAGTTCTACCTAGAACGATATACAGGTGCATTTCAATGAACTAGAATATCATCAAAAAGTTAATTTATTTCAGTAATTCAATACATACAGTGAAATGCATATATTATAGAGACTCATTACAAACAGAGTTATCTATTCCAAGTGTTTATATCTGTTAATGTTGATGATTATGGCTTACAGCAAATGAAAATCCAAAGGTCATTATCTCAGAAAATTAAAGTAGGGAGAATGATGGGTCTAAGAGATAAAATATTACCTAAATATGTATCAGAGGCTTCACCTTGTGTGGTTGTGAGAGTCACAACCACTATAAAAGCATATCACGGCTGCTGTAGCCCCCAGCGTGGTGCTTATAGAGTAGGGAGGATGAAGGGTTAAAAACCGTGCTATCGTATGCCATGAGACATCAAAGGGTGAATATAATATTGATGTATTGGTCGATTAGGATTTAATGGCTCTCTGGACCCTTCTTGAGGACAAATCAATGTAATATTGGCATGTTTCAGGGTGTTCCTGGGAGCCCTGAAAAACGTTGACTAATAAATCAATGTTATGATCAGCCTTTGATGTCTCGTGTAATATGGCAGTGCAGTTTTTAACCCTTCATCCTCGCTACTTTACTTTTCTGAGATAATGACCTTTGGGTTGTCATTGGCTGTGATCCATAATGATCAACATTTACAGAAAAAAACACTTGAAATAGATCACTCTGTTTGTAATGACTCTATATAATATATGCATTTCACTTTATGTATTGGATTACTTAAGCCCCTTTCACATCATCATTTATCGCTGATCATGGCAGATTTACCGCATCTGCCGCATCTGCCACCTAACCGTCACCAGGACCAGCCTTAGCCTGAATGGTGCCCTGTGCAAAACTGCCCTTTGGTGCCCCCTGCCCGCTCCCCCATTGATTTGTTTTCACAGTTTCCTAGGCATGTTGTTGTTGGCATGTTGTTTTTATAAAAAAAAAAAGTTTGAGGTGTTTATCATATGGAATATACAATGTGGCAGTTAGGCTGGGGCCACACTGCCAGTTTTAGTCTATTCTACCACAATCCAGTTAATACTTTTCCAGAAGAGCATAGCGGTAATGCTATGCGGTTCAAGAAAACGCTGCCCCAAGTTACCCGATGTGTACCTTGGTTACACAGTTACACACAAAGCTGTGTGGACTGCAGTTTAGCTGAGCGCACAGGAAAACGCTGTAGACCACATTTCCTGTCTGTTGTGTGCGCATGTCCTGCAGCTTTGTGTGTGGTCACTGCTAAAGTAAACAGCGGGTTTCTATTGGGCAGCGTTGCACTGGCAGCGCATAGCATTAACGCTATGCACTGCTGCTGAATTTCAAAGTTTTTAGCCTTAAGTGTGACCCTAGCCTTAGATTATCTCAGCGCAGGAGGTGTGATATGATCAGACCATGTCCTTGTGCTGTAAGACACATCCATTACACAGTACATAGCAGGCGTTTTAACCCTCAAGATGTTGCTGCTTACTCTGTCACCCATCGCCCACATGATCAGTGATCATTTGCTATGGCAGTTGGGTGACATACATGGCTTCCATCTTTCTATTTCAATTACATCCTATAAAGACACAATCTTTCAGCAGGTTTGTCAGTGTTTTACTGAAAAACATAATACATTTCAGTACAGATTTGCATTGTATTATTGAGTAAGCATAGTGATGTGATCCTCAGCCGAGTCATACGACTTGTCTGACTGCATCCTTACAGGGGTTGTCCCTTTTCAATAAATGTGGGTCTCCATTTACAGATAATTAGAACAACAGAAAACCTATGATCCTCGGGGGCAGCGCTGAGTCTCTTCCACTGTTTCCGGCATCTGACATTAGTTGAGGTGTTGACATCATCAGTACGGCAGCCAATCGGTGACCACAGTGGCTCTGAGGTTTTTTTTCTAAATCTGCAAAGCCACAGAGCTCACTGATTGCTGCACTGATGGCGTGAGGTCAGCACTTCAGCCAACTCTGGACACTGGAAACAGCAGTGGAGATATAGCGCTGGATGTACCAAAATTTACTGAAATGGAAAAAAATTCCTTTAAGTGATGAACTTCATCCAATACAAAAGTAATCTACTACTACAATAGCTGTTATGAGAAACTGTGGATGACAGTGTCAATCTGGCCCCTTGTCATATTTGTTACCCCCTGCATGCCACAACACTCTTCAGCTCTTTCATTTAATTCTGAGATCCCATCCCAATAATCAAGATACAGACTGCAGGGCAGGAAGATCAGCACTGACTGATCAGAGAATGATTTATGTCATCTACCTTTTAGGGTCTGTGTCACTCACATGATTTTGACTGTAGACTCTTGTGCTCTTCTTAAAACTTTAGACATCCTGATACTACTCAGCTTCCTCTCCAGTTGTTTGCTTACAATTAACAGCCGTCCTTGGTCCTCGGGGGCTGCCATGTGCAGGGAGCAAGACAAGGAAGGACTACATGGAGAGTGAGAGGCCTGCTCTGCACAGCATTTACAGCAGATGACAAGAGCTGCAGAGAGCGGGACTCACAGCTACTTAGCTCAATTACACAGGTATCATGGACACCAGCAGCCCATAATATGTCTTATCATACAGGCCAGTGAAGATTACCAGTCCTCGACTGCCAGGAGCTGTACTAGCAGGTGCATAGGGTAACTGGACTCACATGGTCACTCACTGGCCAGGGGCAGCAGGTGAAACCTAACTTGCTGTCTCCGCTCCAATCACTATGCTTGTATTAATGCGGCCAGCTTCCAGGTTTCAGGAGGAGGGCAGAAGAGGCACTGCAGGAGACAGAAAATTAGTATCACAGACTCCAGCTGGCTCCTCCCACCAAAGTCTGCTGCTGGTGCCAGCAGAAACAGCGCTGTGATTGCAGTACTTTTCTGACTCCTTGTGGCACCACCCCCACTCATGCATGTCCGGTGGTGCCCTATGCGACCGGACCACTCGCACATGGCAAAAGCCGGCCATGACCATCACACTTGCGATTCATATGCGGCAACCCCATGCAATGTCTATGGGGCTTGCGGCAAGTGTGGTATAGTTGCAGTTTCGGCACTTGTGGCAGTTGCGGCTGCAGCTGCCGCAAGTGCCGAAACCGCAACTATACCGCACTTGCCGCAAGCCCCATAGACATTGCATGGGGCTTGCCACAGGTGAACCGCAAGTGTGACGGTTAGGCGGCAGATGTGGCAGATGCGGTAAATCTGCCACATCTGCCGCGATCAACGTAAACGCTGATGTGAAAGGGGCCTTAGAAAAATTATCTTTTTAATGATATTCTAATTCATTGAGATGTACCTGCATATGGGTAGCGCTGCCCTAGGTCACAGTAAGAAGACTATCTAGAGGGTTGAGAATGCACAAAAATAGGGTATTATCCTTTATAGACAGGTGTAATGCGGAAAAAATCAGATTTGCTCACCTGGTGCGGTTGTGTAGCACACAACCAGCGTAATCGCTCAAACAATGCAGCTGCTGCAGGGACTGTACTTCCACAAGGTGCAGTGCTTTAATCACAGGTTATACGGACGAAGTACCTTTGTGTCCGTGCTGCTGCCAGGAAGATACATACACCAAGGACACTGGACGTCTGGGTACTGGTGATATAGGTTTATTTCCAACGCGTTTCGGAGCCACGTACCGAGCTCCTTCCTCAGGGAACATCCTGCTCGGTACGTGGCTCCGAAACGCGTTGGAAATAAACCTATATCACCAGTACCCAGACGTCCAGTGTCGTTGGTGTATTTATCTTCCTGGCAGCAGCGCGGACACAAAGGTACTTCGTCCGAATAACAGTAACAGTGACAGTAAGAAGACTAATACATTTACTATGAATATTTGGTCACATTGTCATGATTTACATTCCCTGAAATAAAATTAAAAGGATTGTTCAAGATTTTAAAATGCACAAAGGATAGCAAATATTGTAAAATAAAATGAATAATTTTAAGTACCCTGGTACTTTCCTTGCTGCTCCAGTGCTGATGCTCTACTGTGTATGTGCAATTCATTTCTAAAGTCAATAATTTGCCTTAGCACTAATGCCACCATAGAGACATAATACTAATAACAAGACATGCAAGACCAACTGCATGATGGCTTTGCGGCAGCAACGAAATTACCAGTGAGTTATATTTTTTTTTTTTACAACAGATTAAACTTTATTGGGTTAATGTCAGTAATCTGTTTTGTAATAAAAATGGCCCCTGTAGTGAGCACGCTTCTTGTTTGATCTTATGTTAATTAGGCGTTGATCATCCTGAGCTCCAGCCTCCCTCCTATTACAACAGATTGTCGGATATGATGGTCACTGCATTAACAGTTCTATTATATAGACTTATTTATTTTAGTATACTGTATGGGATGGGTCCAACTTATATTTTTTTATTGCAATATCATGGTTTTTAAATAAAAAATCCTGTTATAATCACACCGGGAAAATTAAAAAAGTGATATGCCAGTTGGATAACAATTGAACAAGGGAAAATACTTTTTGCACCACTGATACAAAAAAATTACCAATGTTCCTTTCACCTTTTCTTTTATAATTCAAAGATTCGGAATAACCTTTTACAAAACAATAAAGTCCTAAGAAATTGTCAGTTTTGAGTGGACCCTACTATATGTCTACTGTCTGTCTGCCATTATTTTCCTGCAATGTGAACAATGACAAAGAGGCCATGGAATATTCTCTTCCCTTAGGTCTTCTCTGTGTAGTTCATAATGTTGGTAATTATAGTTCTATTTATTAGGTCATTGCTGATAAAGCAGCTCCCTGGTATATTATGTAAATTGTATGCAATCCGCAGATTCAATTTAAAGAAAACACTGACCCTTAAAATTAAATCTTCAGCATTTTGCACTCACCTGTTGCGAAAGATACCTTAATCATTTCTCATATATAACTTATTGCTTTGACAAAACTACACTTTTTGTTTGAAGTGTAAAAAACTGAGCAGAGAGTTTTATGGATGCCTAAAGCAATTCCATTGCATCAATTTTCCAAGATCTGACTTGGTGTCATAGAATTGAGGTATTGCATTTTACCTTTCCTGACAGACCAAAGAAAGAGCAATGCATACAAATCATTTTACTATTTAAAAGTTTTGAATAAAACATTCTAACCTTGTCATACTAAGTGACAGACAGAAATGTCACCATTGTTTGCCAGGGACAAATAATCCATACACTTCATGTATAATTCATCTGATCTTTAAGAATGTTTAACAATATTGAATTTAGATAAATTTCAATGTTAAAGTGAATCAGTTTCACTTTTTTTTCAATTCGCATGCTTACCTCATCACTTTTATTTATCCTTGCTACGTTTATTTGTTCACCAAATATATTAGCAAGATTGAATTGCATTTGTTCTGCTTTCGATATCAGATAGGTTACAAGATGGATAGATAGAGATAGATAGGTGGATAGATAGAGAGATAGATAGATAGATAGAGAGATAGATAGATAGAGAGATAGATAGAGAGATAGATAGATAGAAAAAATGGACGGCAGCACTTCCTTCACAAGTGTAAATGTGGATTTTATTTCCCCAGGACCACAACGTTTCGGTAGAATACTCCACCTTTGTCAAATTGCTTGACAAAGGTGGAGTAATCTAAGGAAAGGTTGCGGTCCTGGGGAAATAAAATCCACATTTACACTTATGAAGGAAGTGCTGCCGTCCATTTTTTTCCTCTATTCACTGAAGCCTATGGATTTGAGGTAGAGGGACTTGCACCCGTAGTGTTAATTTTTTGTGCTGTTCTGTTTTTTTATACTAGATAGATAGATGGATAGATATGAATAAAAATAGGAACAGCACAAAAACTTTTAACCTTCCAATGGTGCACGCTTTCCAAACACAAACTAAGTCTCCAATAATAGATGAAAAAGAGAAAAACAGCACCAGAATTATTGTGGACTTTTTTATAGTCCAATTCAGCCCAAAACAATAACTGTACATCCATAAATTTAAAAGTGATAACATAGTATAGTGCTAAAAGTCTAATTTCCCATGTATTTGCTTAAGAATCATTAATATCATTAATAAAATTTCCTTCTGTTGTATAATTACAATAGGGGGAACGGAACATGTAGTGCACATGTGCCGGTGTCCTAAGATGACGGCCGCACTACTTCCGGTGTTCCCAGGGCAACGGCAAACAGTACTTTCGCAGTAGAACTTCCAGGACGCTGGAACAAGCACCTACAGTGGGACAAGGGAGAGTGTAAACTCTCAGGTATGATACTGTAGAACTATGCAAAGTTGTAAACGTTTTTCCAGTTAGTAGTAATTATACAATGGAAGGAGTTTTTAAGACTTATATTAATGATATTAATGGTTCTTAAGCACATACATGGGAAATAAGAGTTTTAGCACTATACCATGTTATCACTTTTAAATTTATGGATGTACAGTTATTGTTTTTGAAATTATTATGTTGATTAATTTTGTAATGATGATGATTATGAGGCTATATAAAAAACCCAGTTGCCCAGTGCAAAGGTGCATAGCAGGCTCTGAAAGGCATTGGATGGATCCAATAAACCTCAAATAACTGAAGATTTGGGCTTCATGTTTTTGTAGCAGCGCGTACTAACTACACACTGTCCCTTTTGAATCTAAGGATTATTTTAAATGAGGAGTCGTCGGACAGGTGAGAATGTAATTTTATTATTTTTAACAACTTTTATTCACTTTTAGGCTACTTTCGCAGTGTATCTATAGATACACTGCGAAAGTATTCGGACACGCTATACTCGCAACGAGTACCGAGTACAGGTACCTACTCGTTGCGAGTATAGCGAGTCCGAATATTACGGTACTCACTCATCCCTATTAGCAAGCAATAGGCAAAACCCCACTTAGGGTCGGGAATCAATTTTGATACCTGTTGAAGTACTCCTTTGCCGAGGCTGAGATGTCTAGCCGGTAATGCTTCATGAATGAAGATGACTATGTTGCAGGTCTACAGATGTGATCCAGTGGAACGTGTATCCTTTCAGCCCATGAGGCGGATGGAGCATGAGTAGAATGAGCTGTAACTGACAACATGGTTCTAGTTGATTTGTCACGTAGGTTTCACAGATTACCGATTGCATCCATCTAGCTATAGTGCTCTTGTTAGCTTTTGAGCTGCGATTCGGCCCTATAAATTGATGAAACAGGTTTTCTTCCTTCCTGAAAAGTGAGAGTGTTATGGAGATAGATTAGGACCATCATCCATACTCCAATAAGGCAAGACCTTGTTCATTAGCATAATCGCCGAGTACTGGAAGAATAACCTCGTGGATGATGATGTTCAATGCAGAACCTCCTTTTGGCAAGAGCCCTGACATGAGTCTCAATGCTATATGATCTGACGCAATGCGGAGATATGGGTCCCTGGAAGACAATGCCTGGAATTCTCCAATTCTCCTAGCTGATGAAAGTAGTACCAGAAACACAGTCTTCCAGTGCGCGCTGCCCGACAACTTCCTGGTCCCCTCGAACCTGCGCAGTCCGCCGGCCCCACAGTGGATTATTCATTATCCTCACTGCGGGGCGGCAAAATGACGCCTGTGCATTTGCTGCGCTGCTAATCCCCAGCTCTGCCTCTCTCCTCCTCCTCATAAAGCCGGGTCTCAAAATAGAAAATGAAACTGAGGACCCGGCACTGAGGAGAGAGGCAGTCAGAGCTGGGGATTAGCAGCGCAGCAAATGCGCAGGCGCAGTTTTGCCGCCCCGCAGTGAGGATAATGAATAATCCACTGCGGGGCCGGCGGACTGCGCAGGTGCGAGGGGACCAGGAAGTTGTCAGGCAGCGCGCACTGCGCATGCCCGGAGAGCTAAAGCAAAGCGCAGGCGCCGGTTAGAGCACAGATGGGGTGGAGGAATCGCACCATCCTCAACACAGAGGGATGATGGACATGACAGGGGCGGCACACAGACACTGGAAACCCCGCCTCCCGGTCTTCGGTCCTGGTAACTGCCTCATGTTATATAAGTGCATATTTCAGTGAATATTGTTATACAAAATGCAATATACACCTTGTCTGAATGCAGCCTTAGTGCTGCAGAAGGTGGGGAGCTCAGCATTTGATGTCTGGGGGGGTGACAGGTTCGCTTTAAAGAAATGAGCTATTAGCAGATGTTTAGACATTGTACCATCCAAGTTGGCCTTGATCTCCCAAAACTGAGTCTTCAAAGTGTTTAGCTTTAGACATTTATGAAACCCCACTTGTAAGGGCTGTAAAACAGAGGCCATAGTACTCCTGTCATGACCTTGTGAAGACCACCATGAGTTGTAGATGTTCCATAATCTGGAGTACCCCTCAACGTAGCTGGTCTTCAAGCAGCAGCAAACTTACTGATGACTTCATCTTGGAGTCTGTAGGTGATTAAAGTCTCCCTGACCATCTCTATGATGTTAGATGCATCTTGACTGAGCCCGGGTAGTGAATGTCCCCTTGTGACAGGAGACGTGGTCTGCTCAAAAAGCTTCCAGAAGCTTCTTTTTGAAAGCTGCCACACTAGCTGTAACCAATTTCTTCAAAGCCAGAATGGAATGCCTGCTCTGTTTGTCCCGAATCTTGCAGAATACTGGGAGGATCATCGGAATCGGGGAAAAGGCATACACCATCGATCTCTTCCATGAGAGAGCTAGACCATCCAGGGCCCAAGGCTAATCATGACTCTGAAGGGATGTGAAACAGGGACACTTCACATTAAGACAAATAGCCATCGTGTCCAAGTTGAGTTTCCCATAATCCACGTGATTTGATAAACATTTGTTGTTGAGGCTTCATTCTTCTGGTAGGATTTGATTGTGGCTGAGCTAATTGGCCAAGGTGCTAAAGACCCCCAGTATATGGACTGCTGTCATACTGCTCTCTGCTCAAACAAATATCTTGTGGTACTCTGAAGCAAGAGAATGACACCTCATCCCACCTTGTTTGTTGAGGCAGACCACTGCCGTCAGGTTGTCGGAATGGACTATCACAGCTTGCTGGAACAGCAGCTGCTGGAAGTGATGAAGAGCGAGACTTATCACCCTCATTTCCCTGAGACTGAATGACATCTAGGCTTTCAATTTCACCAAGGTCTCCAGACCCAGAGTTCTCCTACATGAGCACCTCATGCATGTTCTGAGGCACCCGTCGTCAGAGTGGCCATGTGATGTTGTGCAAATGACCTGCCCAAACTCAGATGAGCTGGAACAGCCATTAACGCAGGACCTGCTTGATGACCTGAGGTATAGAGATTAGAGATGTTAGTGGCTGAGGGATTAGACAAGATGTTAGGATGTCTGCTTGCAGCATTCAAACAAGATGTTTGGCCCATGGAATTGCTTCTATGGTTGAAGTAAGCTTCCCCAAGACACTCATTGATATTCTGATTGATACGCGAGGGACTCCGATAAGATAAGATACGCCATCTTGAAGACTTTGGATTTTCTTGCTGGTCAATGTCACTGTCATGTCTTGGGAGATGCTCATGTTTCCAAGAATTTCTTCTCTCTGAAAGGTGATATCCATGATTTCTCTCTGGACCCGTGAGAGATTAGCAGATTCAGGGTCGCCTGTAGATGATCCAGTAATTGAGCTTTGGAGGAGGCTCTCAGTAACCAGTCGTCTAGGTAGAGCATGATGTAAATGCCCTGATGTCTGTGGGCAGCTACCAGGACTACCGTTGTGTTGGCAAAGACTCTCAGGCCCACCGAGATCCCGCACAGTAGACAAGTGAATTAAAAATGGTGAAAAGGACCACCTTGCTGTACTACAACTCGTAGGAACCTGAGATGGAACGTAAGAATTGTGAGATGCAGATAAGCATCCTAAAGATCTATGGTTGTTCATCAGCCGCCTCTACACAGAATCGACTTGACCGAACAAAGATTCTTCATTTTGAATTTGCTCTTCTTCTAGAGGAAGGTGTTTAAGTAAGTGATATCTATGACTAGATATCATCTCTCTCCAGACTTGGGGACTGGAGATAGAGGGAGGCACACCCCTAGCCCACTTTGATGAGGTGACATCTCCTCTAGTGCCCCTTCCTGCAGGAATTATTGTAGTACAGTAGATTCCAACTGTCATATTCCTGTCCTAGTTTGACCCAGAGCTTCCGGATAAATTATAGTTGGGAACCTATTTCTGGAGGCATTTTAGTGATCAGAGAGTTAGCCCCCTTTCAGTGTAATAAGCGAGGCATCACATAACAATTCATTATGTCTTATCGTGCGAGCTGTTGGTTGATGTGATAGGAGACATCAGCCATATCCTCAGGGCCCAGCCACTGGCATTGATGTTCTGAACATCTAAACTGCTGGCGTGGCTGCCATATCACTCTTCTTTAGGAGAGAATCTGCTTTTCTGAATGCAGGGTCTGTTAAGGCGAGCTGACTTCTCTGTAGAAAAAAGATTTTTTTTTTTTTTTTAAACAGCCTAGCTGCATCCAGATCCACCTAGGGTAGGTGTTCCCAGGCCTGGATTTGTGAAGGATCAAACCTATAACCAGTTCTGAGTCTGGCTCCCAGCTTCAGACTCTTCTCAGATTCACACCACTCATACTGCAGACATTTATTCAGCAGCAAGTGAAGTGAGAGTGCCTTCTCTTTTAAGGAACGGAATAAGCTATTATTTTTATTTTTTTTTTCTCTTTGTCTTTATTAGGCTTACTGCAATGCTGCACAGACAAACCAGCATGTTTGAAGAGAAAGTTGTTCCCTGTAGCACATGAAACATGGCTCACAGCTGCCCTACAACAAGTTATGAGGGCTGCAACCTGTGAATGCAGAGCAGGATCCATCTGTACAGGAAGGAATATATCCTGCAGGCAATCATCAGAAAAGCTGAGTGTCAGTGAAGCAAAGCTTCTGTGCACCTGAAGGTAACATATTATAGCCATATTGTGTATAGGAATAATCTGTCAGGAGTGCACCAACACTTTAGATCCCAGACAGCTCTGCTGCTTGGCAAAGGTGAGACAAGAAGTGAAATTGCTGCAACACTAAACATAATAGGAATATGGAAAAGCTAATGGCTACTGACTACAATGAAACACAGGGCAATATGTACAGCTAAAGGGATATATGAAATGGGATCACAGTAAATACTGCACTAGAAAAAAGAAAAGAGAGACTTAGCTTCAACATTGGCGCCACTGTGGAATAGCCCGGTAACTACGACAAAGTGCTCTCATCTTACCGGGTCCTATGCTAACACTCTATGCTGTATACTACTGCTGGGATGAATTTATGAGTGTGTGAATGCAGTTAAAATCAGCTGGGATGGTGTGTCCCAGGACCTAGGCTACAGCAAAATGGAGGGGCAGTTGTAGCTACAAGGCGGGGGAAGGGTGCACAGTCCAAAAAATGTCTAATATTATATAGGGAATGGACTGGCATCACCTAATGTTAGGTGCAAGCAAAAAAACAATATATTACAAGAAGTGAAATTGCTGCAACACTAAACATAATAGGAATATGGAAAAGCTAATGGCTACTGACTACAATGAAACACAGGGCAATATGTACAGCTAAAGGGATATATGAAATGGGATCACAGTAAATACTGCACTAGAAAAAAGAAAAGAGAGACTTAGCTTCAACATTGGCGCCACTGTGGAATAGCCCGGTAACTACGACAAAGTGCTCTCATCTTACCGGGTCCTATGCTAACACTCTATGCTGTATACTACTGCTGGGATGAATTTATGAGTGTGTGAATGCAGTTAAAATCAGCTGGGATGGTGTGTCCCAGGACCTAGGCTACAGCAAAATGGAGGAGCAGTTGTAGCTACAGGGCGGGGGAAGGGTGCACAGTCCAAAAAATGTCTAATATTATATAGGGAATGGACTGGCATCACCTAATGTTAGGTGCAAGCAAAAAAAACAATATATTACAAAAAGTGAAATTGCTGCAACACTAAACATAATAGGAATATGGAAAAGCTAATGGCTACTGACTACAATGAAACACAGGGCAATATGTACAGCTAAAGGGATATATGAAATGGGATCACAGTAAATACTGCACTAGAAAAAAGAAAAGAGAGACTTAGCTTCAACATTGGCGCCACTGTGGAAGAGCCCCGTAACTACGACAAAGTGCTCTCATCTTACCGGGTCCTATGCTGACACTCTATGCTGTATACTATTGCTGGGATGAATTTATGAGTGTGTGAATGCAGTTAAAATCAGCTGGGATTGTGTGTCCCAGGACCTAGGCTACAGCAAAATGGAGGGGCAGTTGTAGCTACAGGGCGGGGGAAGGGTGCACAGTCCAAAAAATGTCTAATATTATATAGGGAATGGACTGGCATCACCTAATGTTAGGTGCAAGCAAAAAAACAATATATTACAAGAAGTGAAATTGCTGCAACACTAAACATAATAGGAATATGGAAAAGCTAATGGCTACTGACTACAATGAAACACAGGGCAATATAATGGCAAAGGCGAGAGACTTACAGTGCCTTTTTACTTAGTTATGTAATTTACAAACCGGTCTTCGTTAGTGAACTAGTGCAGTCGCGCAATGCAAGCAGAGTGCGCATAGAGAACCTGCATGCAGTGGTGAACCTCAGTGCCGGGAGGCTGCCATCTCTCCTCCATGGTACATGTAAGAGAAGAAATGGAAGAAAAACATTTGAAATAGTAAAAGAGACATCAGTCTAATGACCTCATGCAAGATTAGTAAGTCCCAGGAGCGTACAAGACCCAGACTACCACATCTTGGCTGAGTGGCGATTGCCAGGACTTATAGAGCACTTCTATTTAAAACTTCCCGCTAGGATCCCTTCAGCCGCAACACGTGCACATAGTGAAGATTACCTTCCTTCCGGGTTCAGTCACACTGCTGGGACACTCCCATTCCTGCGCTTCAACTGTAAGCAGAGGGACTGATTATTCATACAATGTTTCCAGTCCTGGCAGGTACTGGGCTTACCTTCGGTAGCTTGACAGCATGATTTCCTGGGTATGACCGCAAGACTAGCTTGGGATTTACGTCCAGGACATCCCGCTTTAGTATCTGGAGACATATATCTATACATGCATAAATATATATGCTCAGCAGGGAACCAAGTGACACACGTAAATGTGTATATAGGATAAGTATAAGTATAAGTAGTTCACTCACGTTGAATGAACAAGTTCTGTCAGTCACAGTATGTCAACTACATACATATTCTAGAATACCTGATGTGTTAGAATCGGGCCTCCATCTAGTATAATATATATATATATATATATATATATATATACAGTACATACATTATGTACATATAAAAAAATGAAGGGGTTAATTCCAGAACAGCAACTGCTTTTGATGGTTGTACTTGTTTTAGGTAGAACTTATAATTGAAGTGAATTTACATATCTTGTCAGCACTACTCCAGTCGCTTTCTTTTTATTGCACCGCTGGAGTGCTGCTTTTAATGTAAGTCCCCTGCCCCTTGTTTTATACTCTTCTGTCCGCCATCTTCATCTGTCTCCAATTACGTTGATCCAATCAGTCTCCTGTGATGTGTGACCTGCCGGCAGCTCCAGTGTTTCAAGGAAAGTGCCAGAGGTCACAACTCAATGTAAATCTGAGGACTTCATTCTGGCCTCATTCTGGATCTCATAGACTTACATTGAGACCTTGTGACATGTCTTCTGACTTCCGATCAGTCAGAAAATAAATGCAAAAGATGGTGCAGGACGGCACCTATAAATGATGAAGCCACCGGAACGTGAGTACATGACAGGGGACTGGTGACTTACACTTAAAACTTTACCATTTTGTATATTTTTCACTATTAAATAAAAGGACTAGTTAAGAGTAAGAGGGGCATAGATACATTTTCTAGCTACATTTGGATGTCATTGAGAAAGTCATTTTTTTTCTACCAAGCCTATACAATTTTAAATGTATGCAGATAAAATCAGTAAATCTATGCACTAGATCTTATGAATATCTCTGCTCAGCAGTGTCTTCTCCTTGTACAGTTTAATCTGCTATTTTTATAGCTCTCCTTACAGGCAAATGCCTATGAATAGATGTATGACATGTATTTGTGCTGCATAAACTGGAGTGTTTTACAAAGGATGCTCTAGGATCCTCACAAGAAAAAAGATGACAGTTTTAGTAGCGAGAAATGAAGAATACAGAGATGTGAAAGTATCAAAGTGTAGTACGATCTGTACATTTTTAATACAGATGATTCTGCAGGATTTGTAACAGGAAACACTTTGTTATTGAAAATTACTGAGAAATGCTGTTTGCTGTTGGGTTTTGCATCCACCTCTTGGAAACAGTCAAGATAATCGTACATTTAGTGAAGCCGAACTTAGGTTATCATTTTTAATTCAATGCGTACCAATCTGGGCGCTTTTTGGTGGTCTGGTCAATCATGAATCTCATGTTCAGTATTTGGTCAGTTTTTCACATAAATTTTTATAAGCCAAAACCTGGATTGAATGAAAAATACAGAAGTGGTAACTTCTTTCTACTAGGCCACGTTCACACGTTGAATATTTGGTCAATATTATACATTATTACTATTATTAGGATTATTTTTATTATTATTTATTATTACAGCACTATTTATTCTATGGTGCTTTACATGTGAAAAGGGGCCTACATAGACAAGTATAATAATCATGAACAATACAAGGCATGCACAGGTACAGGTGTAGAGAGGACCCTGTCCGCGAAGGCTCACAATCTACAAGATCAGTATTTAAAAGCCAAAACCAAGAGTGGAACAATCAGAGGAAATGTATAATAGAAACACGTCACCCCTTTTGGATTTTTCATCCACTCCTGGTTTTGGCTACAAATACTGATGTGAAAAACTGACCAAGAACTTTACATGTAAACGTAGCCTAAGACTGATATGTAGGTAATAAAAAACAATGGTGTTTTATGAATGTGACATGGCCACTACAGAGCCAGGGGTATTTGAGAACCAGGCATCAGTTGTTCTTCACTCTCAGTTTTTTCACGGGGACAGACGGAGGCCGAGACCTGGTACCGTGAACCTGGCAGTGTCATTTAATAGCAGGGGGGATTACAGAGAAAAGGGGTAATCATGACCCCACCTGCGGTGCACAGCCATGGGTGGCTGCAGCTGCTTCAGGACCTCTGGGGATGGTGACTGGCAGCTTGGATGGTTTTGCTCCTTGCTCCCCACAGGTGGAGTGCGGTCCTCATGGTGGCGGGATGGAGGAGTCAGTTCATACCTTGGCAGATGTTCATTAGGTCATCAGCACCCCGGTGTCTCATGTGACCTCTGCATCTGGTGTTCACCACTAAGAAAACTTTTACACCACAACTGGAGTTATCTTACATTTACGCAGTTGTTTCAGCATGGCCGTCGGGTGCTTCCCTTACCAACCTCCGGTTCAGCATTGTCTCCAGAACTGGGACAGTGCAGTCGAGCCTCTGTTGGTGTTCCTTTCTGTCTCTCTTACTATGTGTTTTTTTCTCTGGTGGTCCCTCAGCGCTATAAGCTAGTCTCTCCACTCCTCTCAGCGCCTCTGCACACATAGCTCAGGTACTGACAGCCATGGGTGTTCAGTTGTACCCCTTCCTGGTACTGCTCCCTAGTTGGGCTGCCTTCTCCAAGTTGTGTCGGGTGTTCAGCCGCAGCTCTCCTTAGGAACTCGGGGCCTCCGTTTCAACGGTTCAAGCATCTGTGCCGTGTTCAGGGCCAGTTCCCTGTGTCGTCCACAGCCCCTATGTACTCTTGCCAGATACGTGCGTACGGGGATCTTCATCTCATTCCGTACCCCAAGGGCTCTGTTCTTCTTTCACACCTGACGGTCTTTCCCTTCTGGGGCGAGCGTGGTCATGGTCCAGCCCACGGGAGTCGACACCACTCCTGATCTCTACTCCTCCACCTCTTCCACACACTCTCACTCTTTTTTACCCTCCCGGCTATGCTTGGGTCCTCCCTCTTGGTTCACCCACCTTCCTGGGGTCCTAAGTGATGTGTCTGTGTGTGAAGCTCAACTGCGCCATCCCAGCACCTGGAGAGCAGAGGCACTACTCTCCCTCTAATGGAGGATTTCAGTACCTCTGGTGGCGGCCTACCTGGTGGGACGCCAGAAATACATCTCTTATTAGTAAGGTGTATTTAAAAATAAAACCTATAAATTATATAATTATTAGTAATATTAGTAAGTACCACACACCTGTATGGCACATCATAGATGTCTAGGATTCCACCAATATTCTATAGAATTTTACATTTTACCTTGGGGCATGATTTAGGATTTCCCATTAATATTGGACAAATCACAGAGTTACAAGTGAGAACATTAGATTTCAATTGCAATGTAGAATTTGGCTTATTTAAAAGCTGCCTCTGTATCTACAGTCATTTTATTTAGTTGTTCCACTGTATGTAAAATGAGACATTAATTAAATTTGCACATGATAATAAGAAAAGAAAAAATACATAATGGCCTATTGTTCATTTACAGCTGGTATAACTACAAATAATTATTATATACAGAATTTCATCAGATTCAGAGTATAAGACCAACTATATTTTTATAACTACTGTTAACTAATGATGATTTCAGTTTGATAATCATGGATATATCTTAAAACAATCCTATGTATGAATAAATTATGTTTCTTTCATTCATAAAGATATAGATGTATGTTTAGTAAACTTAATTTTGTAATGTGAGACACAGCATTAGATTTGCATGTATACATGTTAACATGACCCTAAGTGGAACAATGGTGACCTAAAAAAAATCCTTGTTTACATGATAAAATTGGGGAAATGAAAAAATAATGAGCAATAAATATAGAATTTATATTACAAAGTGAATAGAATGTAATGCAATACATAAATAATTGAAGGCACTTTGACTTTATCTCATGTCTTTATTAAAATGTGTCTGTTAGCCCAAGTGTAAGTTTTAAACAAACCACATAACATTGCAGGTTATGGAACAACAATAAAAATTATTCCTTTTTACTTTTTAAATTTAAAATTGTGATATGTAATTGAGAGTTCTCAGTGTTGAACTCTTGAGTGGCTTGTCTTAACATTAACTTCTGGCATGCGCTCAACGTTGCTGTGCAGGATTGAGTGCACAGATCACTCTTTCTTCTCTGTTGCTATTGCTGTGTAGCAGGAGAGATCAGCAGAGAGGAGAGAATCATTTGTGCAATCACTCCGACACAGGAACAGACAGCTCACACTGGAAGCTTATAATTACAAAATGCAGGGTCTAGTTCTGTAATGAGAGATGTAAGCAGAGAGGAGAGAGTGATGTATACAATTGTTCTTGCACAGCATACAAGTGCATCTCAATAAATTAGAATATCATCAAAAAGATTATTTCAGTAATTCAATACAAAAAGTGAAATGCATATAATATATAGAGTAATTACAGTGTGATCCTTTTCAAGTGTTTATTTCTGCTAATGTTGATTGCTTACAGCCAATAAAAATCTAAGAGTCATTATCTCAGAAAATTAATGGAAGGTTGAGTGGAGGGAAAAAGTGTGGTAGAAAAAGGTGCACAAGCAAACGAGATAACCACAGCCTTGAAAGGATGGTTCAGAAAAGGCCATTCGAAAATTTAGGAGAGATTCACAAGGAGTGGACTGCTCCTGGAGTCAGTGCTTCAAGAGCCACCACACTCAGACATATCCAGGACATGGGCTACAACTGTCACATTCCTAGTATCAAGGCACTCATGACCAATAGACAAGGCAGGAAGCGTCTTACCTGGGACAAAGAGAAAAAGAACAGTAAAGTTAGACTATCTAAATGTATCCTAACCTAAAATAAGAGGAGGGGCAGGTTTGGAAAGCCAAACTTAGTTTCATATTTCTACTCAAACCTTTTCAAGCCAACTCAAAAATGGCTTCTAACCAAACAACCACCAGTCTGGGTTGATCATGAAGCCTCTTTGGTTGGGGATACTCCTCTACAATCCCTATTACTGAAACATATAACTAACCCAGTTCCATCTAATACTAATTACCAAACTATTATGGCCTCACTCACAGCTTGGAAAAATATTGCTGAATCCTCAATAAGTATTTTCAATTATGAGTAGATTAAAAATGTCCCTTTTAAAGCTACTGATTTACTTACCAATCACAATATTTCTCCCACCTGGAATAAACTTGGAATAAAAACAATTAAAAATGTGCATGATGGGACCAATGTTGTGTCCTTTATTCAGCTTAAAATGAAATACAGTATAATATTTCAGAAATTGATTTGATCTCCTATACTCTTCTTGGGAAAATTATAAAAGATTTACTAACCTCTAAACTTACCATCTCTGAAACTATCAGTACCCTAATGTGCAACCCCAATAATAATAACATTTGGAAGCATAAAACTCTGTATAAGGCTTTCAATCAAGATTCGGTTTTCGAAAAAAAATCATATATGATTAAATGGGAGAAAGACATAAAAAAAAATCCTATGCAGTTGATCAATGGCAGAAGGCCTTATCAATAACATATGCCTCCAACATTTGTGTAACCTTACATGAGTTGTACTGCAAGTTGATTATGAGATGGTATTTTACCCCAAATAATGTAGCTTTCAGATCAATCCTGTTTACGATGGAGGGGAGCAGATTAAGAGGAGACGTAATCTTTTGGCACTGCCCAAAAATAAAATATTACTGAAAAAATATTCTTAGGCTAATAAATCAAATTACACAAAACACTATAATTCTTCCACAAACAGCCCTTCTCTCCCTAGACTTAGAAGCAATTAGTCCACAGTTTAGAGCAATAGTTATTCATATTTTGTTAGTTACCACGAATAGCATCGCAGTCTGTTGGAAAACAACAATGATTCCCAAAGAACATGACATTATCGAAAAGACATGCTATTATTAATAATACATGGGTAAAATATTGTAACAAATGAGAATCTTGGGTGCACACACTTAAGATGCTCGATAAATACATTTCTTTTTTAATTGTAATCATTCCCTTTGTGTTCAAAAAAATGTTTGTATAACCAATGTTACTTTTACATAATGTTACATTTTGACACTCCTAATATTTTAAACCTTTCATCTCCTTTTCTATAATAAAGATCCTCCACACCTCTTTCTCCAATTTCTTCCCTCCCTCCTTTCCCTGCTCTTAATAATTTCTTACATATTCGTATTTACAGTTATGTTTATGTAGATGTTTTATTTTGTATAATCAATAAAATGTTACCTGGACCCAGGTGTTTTTAGATGAAAGTAAATTTAGCATTTCATTTGGAAATCAAGTCCTCAGAGTCTGGAGGAGGAGTAGAGAGGCACAATCCAAGCTGGTTGACGTCTAGTGTGAAGATTCCACAATCAGTGATGGTTTGGGGAGCCATGTCATCTGCTGGTGTAGGTCACATGTGTTATATCAAGAACAAAGTCAGCGCTGCAATCTACCAGGAAATGTTATAGCACTTTGTGAATCCCTCTGCCGACAAGCTTTTTGGAGATTGAAATTTCATTTTCCAGCAGGACTTGGCGTCTGTTCACACAGCGAAAAGCACCAATATCTGGTTTACTAACCACAGTATCACTGTGCTTGATTGGCCAGCAAACTCACATGACCTAAACCCCTTTGAGAATCTATGGAGTAGTGTCAATAGAAGAGAGACACCAGACCAAACATGCAGATGAGCTGAAGGCTGCTATCAAAGCAACCTGGGCTTCCATAACACCTCAGCAGTGCCACAGGCTGATCACCTCCATGCCACGCTGCATTGATGCAGTAATTCATGCAGAAGGCCAAGTATTGAGTCAATTTACTGTACATACTTTTCATTTGGTCAACATTTATGAGTTAAAAATATTTTTTTCAGTTGGTGTTATATAATATTCTAATTTTCTGAGATACTGATCTTTGGGTTTTCATTAGCTGTAAGCCATAGTCATCAAAAGCTCTGCTTGTAGTAATGTTGCAAGTGGTGTCAGTAGACAAGAGTTAAATGTGCGCTCTGAATAGGAATGCAGTCTAGTAGCTTATACTCAAAAGTATAAAAAAGAGAAGGAGGTTATGGGCACTGCTGCATCTCAGAATTTGCTGTGAACATATAGGATCTTGTATGTGTCTTTTAAAATTGTGCAAAAATCTCATTAGACTTATGTACAGGGTGGGCCATTTATATGGATGCACTTAAATAAAATAGGAATAGTTGGTGATATCAACTTTCAGTTTGTGGCACATTAGTATATGGGAGGGGGAAAACTTTTCCAGATGGGTGGTTACCATGGCGGCCATTTTGAAGTCAGCTATTTTGGATCCAACTTTATTTTTTCAATGGGAACAGGGTCATGTAACACGTCAAACCTATTGAGAATTTCATAAAAAAAAAACATGGTGTCCTTGGTTTTAACAAATCCACCACTATTGGTCTGACACTAAACCACAGGGGATAGTTCCCTCCAAGACTGTTGGAACACAAAAATTGATGGTATGGTGTGGTATATAGGGTACAAAGATAGTGGGGCCATTCTTCATCAATGGAAACCTCAATACCACTGGATATCTGAAATTGCTACATGATACACCTATGATACACCTATGATTACGGTAGATGAAAGTAAAGGGGTAAATAAAACTAAACATGCCGGTAGTCACCAGTAAATGCCATTTTAATATTTTGCTAACTTATCTGGGCCCATGGGGTATGTGACATGGTCAGACACATCCTGTTTAACTGGTGAAGGAGGGACTCAAACTCACAAATCCCATGTGGACAAAGCAAGAACTGACAAAAATTAAAAGAAAGAGGGGCTCTGATACACCCTGTATTAGACAAAAAGGAGGCCTCATACACATGCTGTTAACCACTTCACCACCCAGCCTGTTTTCACCTTTCCAATCAGGCCTAATTATGCAACTCTGACCAGTGTCACTTTATAAAGGAATATTTCTTCAATGGATCCCAGTGATTCTAAGATTGTTTTTTCGTGACATATTGCACTTCATGTAACTAGTAAAATTAAGGTGATTTTTCACATTTATTTGTAAAAATATTGGAAATTTGGTGAAAATGTTGAAAATGTCATAATTTTTAAAATTTGAATATTTATGCCCTTAAACCAGAGAATTATGTCACACAAAATAGTTAATAACTCATATTTAACACATGCCTACTTTACATCAACACTATTTTTTAAATATAATTTTTGTTTGGAAGTTGGAGTGAAAAGTCAACCAGCAACTTCAAATTTTTCCAACAAAATTTACAAAACAATTTTTTTAGAGACCACATCACATTTGAAGTGAGTTTCAAAAGCCTATGTAATAGAAAATTACTCATATTACACCATTGTAAGAACTGCATCCATCAAACTGCTCATAACCACAAAGCAAAAACTTTATTAACCTTGCATGTGATTCGCAGGAACTAAAGAAATATGGAAGGAAAAACTGAAAATTTTACTTTTTTGCTCAAAAATGTATCAAAAATCACAAAGGTAACAAGAGAAAATGCACAATATAATTTATTATGCTGTAGTAAATGACTAAGGGGCCTTTTACCCTAGCATTTCTGTTCAGATTCGGCAGATCCGTACAGAAAACCGCATCTGCTGCATTTGGCGCCTAACGGCTGCACTTGTGGTGCACTTGCGGCAAGCCCCATGCATTCGCTAAGGGGCTTGTGGCAAGTGCCGAAACACTGTGATCTGGCACTTGCGGAAGTTGCAGCCGCGAAAAAAAATGCGGTCAGCTGCGTTTTTTTTGTGCGGCCACAACAGCCGCAAGTGCTGGATCGCGGCAATACTGCATTTGCCGCAAGCCCCATAGACAATGCATGGGGCTTGCCACAAGTGCACCGCAAGTGCAGCCGTTAGGCGGCAAATACAGCAGATGCGATTTTCTATCCGGATCTGCTGGATCTGGACACAAACCCTAGTGTGAAAGGGGCCTAAGGCTCACGACAAAATTTTTAATAAAGTAAAGAACTTTTTAACACGAGGATCAAGCAGCACTTTGCTAATTATTGTATTCTTCGGTTCACCCAGTCAAAGGGTCGCTCTAAACCTCAAATACATGTATTGGATCCGTCTGGACATTGTATAGTGATCGGCAAACTTCTCTTTTGCACCATCCTGTGCTCTATGACTTATTTTTGCAGGACAAGATGATGTTTTCAGCTATATCATTTTTATTTACACATACATTTTTTATCGCATTTTATTTCACTTTTTTGTCAGCTCTATGATGAAAAGACATAGCTTTTGTCACGTTTATTTTTTATTTTTTCCAGTGTTCACTAAAGGGATTAACTATTGTGACAGCTTTATAGATCGTGTCATTCTGGATGCGGCAATACCAGATATGTGTATGTTTTTTGTATATTTATTTTTTTAAATAAATACCTATATTTATTAGTAGCTGGTGTAGCGCAGGCAAAGCTTTCTTCGAGAAGTAGTGGCGACTGGGCATCTTGTACTGGGGTAGTGCGACGGCCATAAGGTCTCGAAAATCGTATGTATCCACCAGCCAGAAAGGCAGCATTTCTGAAGCCAACAGCTTGCAGATGGTAAAATTCAACCTCTTAGCTTTGGCATGGCTAGGAGGAAATGCTCTTTTAGGCAAGGGTTACACATAGAAATCCATTTTTTAAAGGCTTTCCCAAGCCAAATCCAATTTTTTAAGGTGCCAATAGTGTCTCCTGAGCTCCTGGCCGTTTTTTGCACTTAGTCACTTTTTAACCAAAAACGGATATCCTTTAACAGATGGTGCCAATAGGTGCCATACGTTAACGGATAGCTCCCCCATAGGGTCCTATGTTAAAAAAAACGGTCCGTTTTTTCCAGCTCTCAAAAACGTTGCTAGCAACGTTTTTTTTGTGCCCAGGAAAACCAGATGGCTGTTTTTGAATAACGCAGGTGCATCTAAGTGCACCATCCGTTAACGGATCAGTTTTTGGGACTTGAAAAACAAAAAGATTTTTTTTCAGTAAAAACAGTTCAGAAGCAAAAATGGCTGGGCTGTGTGACCCTAGCCTTACTTGTCCACATCTGAGGTACCGAAGGCTGGCTGCTGTGCTGAGACAGGGTTGAGTAGGGTGCCCCAGACAAACTGATGGACTGTGAGGGAGGTGCAGGTGGACATATTATGTAGCATTCATAAAAAGGTGATGCTCTCAATGTCTGACAGCGCTCAACACCAGCCGGTATTTCCAATTCCAAACAGCTGCCGATCTGTCAATCACACTGGCTGTTGCGGGTAAAAGGGTAGACGTTCTGCGGCTAAATGCCTGTGTGACAGCTGTCCACACAGTCACAGGGGATGGAGAAGCCACAGATGCACTTGATGGGGCAGACGGTGTTTGGCCAGGCCCACTAGGCCACATTGTAGCACAGTGAGCTTCCAACTGTAACTTAAGCTTCATGTCCATTTGATGGTTCATGCATGAAATTCTCAAACTATTGATTTTTTGGCCTCTACTCAGATTTTGTTAACAAATTTTGCAGATAACAGGAGTTAGGTCATCTTTTGCCATCTGAAAAAAGGCCCAGGCTAGGCAAGGCTTAGCACCCATGCAACCCGCAGAGCCATCAGGGCTTCTGCACAGATGCAGAGTTGTGGCTGAGGACTACAGTTGTTGACGTTGATCTACATTATGCTCAGACCCTTCTTCATTTGGGCCTGGATCCGACTCACAATGATTTTAGGCAACGGTGCAGATCATTTCCTCGTCTTGGCTCACTGAAGCTTTGGAGCAGACCTCTGATTCCCAGGCTATAGTATGAGTGAACAGCTCTGCAGACTCACTCATCTATGTTTACCCATAGTCAGTAGGGTGACTGGAGCCTTGTGAGCTGTGAGGATGACACCAATGAGGACTGGAGTGCTTGTGATGTTGAAATTGAGGTGAAGGAGAGCCCACTTGATGGAGTGCTTGATATCCATTGATATCCTTGATATCCAGCCAAGGTTTCCTGTGCACCACTGAAAAGTGACCCCAAAGTGCAGTGTGCAGCCGCGGTACAGGTAATGAATGTCTGCCTATGGCTCTCCGTTCTCCTGAAGCGGACACCAGTATCGGTGTCCCCTTCTGTCCGCTTCTGCAGAAAATCACTAAGATTTTAGCGGTGAGGCTGAAAATGTCTATGTGTGACATAGCCTCACACATAAGTCCTGGATCTGTTATTGGCATCAGTTTTTCCACTTTTGTGTTCTAAGTCCAAAAATTGATGCCAAAAATGGATGCTGCACTCAAGTTTGACTGCGATGGTGTCAGTTTTTTTTACAGGACCCAAAAAATTTTGCAAGCAACGTTTTTGAGTGCAGTAAAAAAACGGATCAGTTTTTTTTAACATGGGGCTTTATGGGAAAACGAAACATTGTTTAAGGTACAAAAAATGGATCCATTTTTTAAATCATTGTTTATGGAAAAAATGGCAAAGTCCCAAAAACGCAGAGCTGCACAGGAGGGTCAAAAAGCACCCTAAAAAAAATTGATCAGTTATTGAAAACAAGGGAAAAAACTGATGGCCATGTGTGACCCTAGCCTTTGCCACATTTTCAATGCATTTTTTGCATGACTGATTTTATTGCTATTTTTGATTAACTTCATTGAAATAAAAAATACTGCAAAAATGCCAAAAGACTTGGCATGCTGCAAATTATTTTTTGTACCATGTCTGCAAGTAACAAATTAGCATCGTGACTGCCATTTCAGAACTCTCTTTGACTTTGCTGGCATCAGGATTCTCTTCAGGTTTTGTGGCAAATCTACACTCAAAAAAACATCAAAAATTGCAATAAAAACATGTGTTCACAAGGTCTAATTCTCTGACAACATTGTTCTTAGCAGCGACCTAAAAGTCAGATATGTCCAGGTGTCTTCCTCATGCTGTTCCAATTCCATGTCAGCGATATTTCTATTAACTTCAGTGATCTTCCTGCCCCCCTCCCCACCACCTGCCCTCCTGTTGGGGTCTTCGGAAAAATGATTGCGTTTCCCCTTGACTTTTATTATGCTCGTTACTCAAATCGAGCCTATCCAAGCATCCGACCTGCTCATGTTGAATTTCAAGCATATGAACATTTTAGTGCTTGTTCGTTATTAGAAGAAAATAAGGATTGGAGATAGTATAAACATGATTGCTATCTCTACTTCTTACTTTCTATTTAGACAGTGAGCATTTGCCTTGTACAACCAACACTGTAAGGCGGGGGTCACACTTTGAAAGGCAATTGTGGTGACTGCATCCAGATCCGGATGCGGTAACCACAATTGCCTTCACACACATTTTTTTGCAAAAATGTGTGCTTGAAACCGCAATGCAGTAACCGGATTGCTCTGGATGTGTAAGCCGGAGCAATGCGGTTACCATCTACTTTGTTCATCCCTGTTGCCGCAGGTATGAACAAAGTGTTAAATGTTTATTGACACATTAATTATTAATAGTAGCTGTGGGCAACATGTCTCTAGGGGGTGCCCACCCTCCTAGAGACATACTGTCCACTCCTGTGGGCATGTGAGGGGTTTATGCGGGAGTTATACTATTGCCGGCTTTTGTCGGCTTTGTACAAATTTATGAATGAAGCCGCAGCTCTTGACTGTACTGGAGATACTGTACGTAATGTACGTTTAGTATCTGCCGCTGTCCAGGGTCCTGAAAGCAGTTACATTAGGTCTACAGCGGTGCGCTGCCCATACCGCATTGCTCAGGATTACACATCCGGAGCAATCCAGTTACTGCATTGCAGTTAGCAATACCGCTCCGAAAACTGCAGCCTGCATGATTTTTAGCGGGCTGCAGATCCTTAGCCAGTAACTGGATTGCATGTAGAGCAATCCGGTTACCATAATGGGCTCCTATGGGGAGCGGTTCCTGATCCGGTTTTGAGCTTTTTGACATTCCTGCCGCATGTGTGACCCTAGCTTTAGTCAACATAGACGGAGGCAACAGCTTGCTAAATAGGTGGGCAGAATGGTGCCTAGAGGTGTACAATTTGCTATATCAAGGGTGCGCCCTATTTTGTGTATTGAAAAAATTCATGCTTGTCCAAATGTGGAAAAGCAAAATATTCTGTAGATATATTTATTATGTACTAGATGTAGTTCTTGGTGTTACCCGAGATAACTAACTATTCTTAGCTTAACAGAATAGAATAGGTTAACAAGGTGTTGCTTCTCTCTGCTGAGATACACAGGCTGCAAGTGTAATACACGGGCTATGTTTGGGCACAGGCTGTAATAGAGGGTATATGTGGAGCACAGGCTCTAATACAGGGGCAATGTGAGACACAAAGGTGTATGTGTAATACAGTGTGTCGTGTACTACTACCTTTTTGATAGGTCAGAATATATTCCTTTTCCTCACACAAGGGCTATGTGTGGTCTCCTCTTTAATACAGGGTCTATGTGGGGCACAGGCACTAATAGAGGGGCTATGTGAGGCTTCAAATGTAATACAGGGTTACGTGGATTCCTCTGGTATAATACAAGGGCTACGGGTGGGCACAGGCTGTAATACAGGAGGTATGTGTGACATCATTCTCTAATACAGGGGGTTATGTGTGAGCTTCTGGAGTAATAAAGAGGTTATTTGAGGCCTCCTGTTGTAAAACTGAGGACTGTGTGTGGCCTCCTGCTGAATATTGGGGGCTGTGTGCAGCCTCCTGTTGTATATTGCAGGGGGTGCGGCCTCCTGCTGTATACTGGGGGTTGTGTGAAGCCTCCTGCTGTATACTGGGGACTGTGTGTGGCCTCCTGCTGTATACTGGGTACTGTGTGCGGCCTCCTGCAGTAATACTGGGGACTGTGTGTGTCCAAGAGCTAAGAGAATGTGCAGACGCAGACGCTGCTGCTCCGAATATAGAGTGGAGGAGGGGACCCGGACCACACAGGAGGAGGGGTAACATTAGAAAAGCGTTTAGGTCCAGGGAGGAGAGTATACCTCCCAGACCTAATCTAATATGTAATAAAGTGTTTTTTTTATTTTCCCTGCGGGATAGAATAATAAGAGTCACCTTCACATAATGCAGCATAGGTGATGACAGGTTCCCTTTAACTCCTTTTATTACCCTGCTTGACACTGCACCAGGGCAATCAAGAAGAAATGGGTAGAGTGCCAGGTTTTTGCACTTCTAATGAATATACCAAACTCTGGGGTGGCTGTAGGCTGCTATTCTTTCCCTGGAGGGCAAAAGCTAAGTGCTTCTCCAGGGTGAGAATACCAACCCCCAGCCATGCACTTTATATTGGTTGAATATCCAATTGAGTACCCCACAATTTTTTTTCCTATTATTTAATTAAATAATAAAAAAAACTGCTTGGGGTCCCCTTGTTTTATACGAAACCAATATAAAGCGCACAGCTGGAGGCGCTTTATCTGCGCTATGCACCAATATATTGGGTTGCATGGTGGCTCAGTGGTTAGCACAGCAGCGCTGGGATCCCACCAAGGACAACATCTGCAAGGAGTTTGCATGTTCTCCCCATGTTATCATGGTTTTCCTCCAGGCACTCCAGCTTCCTCCCACATCACAAAAACATACTGATAGGATGTTTAGAATTGTGAACCCCAATAGGGACAATGCTGCAAATGTATGTAAAGCGATGTGGAATTATTAGCCCTATATAAATTAATCAATATTATTATTAATATATGGGGTACCCCTGTGCAATTTTCTTTCAATTATAAGTATTTATTTTTACACACATATGGTGGCATGTTCATTGCAATATATGGGTAGGGCAACACAGGTACAGATTGTGGGGGGTAGTCTGGATGCAACAGCCAGTCAGAGACACTGTCACAGAGTGGGCTCAAGTTCGGGTCAAGTCCGTGCCCAGAGTCAGTTTCACTCATCTCTGTTTAAAGTACAGTTATCTTTACATAAATATAAAGCAAAAATTCTAAGATCAAAGTATGTTTCCAAGATACTGAGTTAAGCAAACAACTGTTAAACTGCAGTATCAATAGGGTTTTTTTTGTAATTCAGGAGAAACCCATGGTGTACCACAAAATTAAAAATTGTTATTTTATTAACATCTAAATTATAAGCAAAAATGCAGCATAGATTTCTTCCAAAATATCAGCAAACCACATCAAAAGTAGCCATGACATCTTTAAAATGTAATGTTTGAATATAAATGAAGATATGAAATTATTTTACTGTAGGCCTACATTTATTGTCAGGACTGGAAGTATAATTTCAGTCACCCACTGTTCTTTTACTTAACTATAGTTGAATCCATCAAGAAAGCCCTGCTGTTTTACTAGAAGTCTCAGCCAATAAGTTATAAATGTGGAAAGCGAAAGATAAAGAAGTACTGGAGATAGAAATATTTCTTTTTTGTTATTACATAAAAAAGAATTCACATACTTGAAATACAGTGTTCATGTGGAGAGAGAAAATAGTTTTTCTGCACCAAATTCACATTTTCATCCGTAACTGGATTTTTTGATATGGGGTAGCATATTTCAGAAAGAAAAATCTATAGTTTATTTTTTAGTTAGGTACTTATTTAAACTCCAAATTAGCATATTATTTCTTTGCTTTTTATTGGCTTATATAATAGTAATTCTATATATTTTTTTATTTATTAGATTCGTATTAAATATTATCAGTGATAGACTAATGTCTTCAGGATAGACTAATGTCTTCAGGTGCCTATGATTCAAGACATATGCATAACCACTGTAAATATCATTATAAGATATTAATAGATAGAAAATACTGCACTACACTGTTGGACGGGGTGTTCAAATCTAATATAATACTTACCTAGTGGCCTCTGTTCCTATCTTCCATCTGGATAAGGCTGTATATCAGAAGTCACTGAGTCATTGGAAGCCACACTGGAACCCATATTGGGAAACCCAAGTAAGTAATGGGTGTCCCAATATAGCAGTAGTTGTCCTTGTCACACTATCGCCAGCGGTGCCACTGAAAAACACACCCAATGCTACCACAATTCGACGCCAGCAAGCCACCCTGCATCACGCCGATTAACCCACGGAACACACTGTCACAACCACTTCCCGACATCCCCGCTACAGATGCCAAACATCACAGCCTGCTGCACCCACCACCGCCCACAGCTGTAAACAGGAAATTCTGAGGCTCTGTGGCATGTGCAAGAGGAGATGTGGTGCAGGCACCCTTTGATGGCTACAGAGGACACTGCTTCCCATCTGCTTCTGCAAAGGCCTTAGAGCTGCACATTTTCTTGCCTCCTATGTGCGGCGGTGGGTGCGGAAACACACACACACATACACACATACATACACACAAACACATACACACATGCACAGAAACATACACACACATACACACACACACACACACACACATTCACACAAACACATATACATGCAAACATGCTAACGGTGTGACCTTTCACAACACCCCACCACAAGAAAACAGTAATTACAGGATTACATCAGAGGGGAACTTGGTGGGAGCTAATAAAGTGGATAACGAGGTGTCTCTGTCTATTTTGTATTTATTAAAGTATTTCTCTGTGTGTGTTTTTTTATCTTTACTGAAAATATTGCTAATACCAGGAAGTCATACTGATGGCTGAGATTAGCAGTAGGGCTTGACGTCTCCTGCCAAAAAAAGCTGACATCAACCCCTTTAATACTCAGTCTGCCACCGCTACACAGCAGCTGCAATTTTCATTTTTGGTGGTCCAGAACTGGGCCCCAGTTGCCTGGGTTACCTTGGCTGGCAATAGAAAATATGGCACAGCCCATGCCAATTTTTTATATATATTTATTTAAATACCTTAAATAAATAGATCTCCCCTGTATTTTTCATGGTCAGTGAAGGTAACACAGATTCTGCCCCCATCGTGATGTCACAGCCCTCCCCATGCAATAGCATTGGGCTCACACCTAGCATAAAAATTTTAAAGTAATAAGTGAGGGTAAATATTTTATGGAATGATAAATAGAAGGACCTACAGTATAACCCAAGAAAATAAAATAAATGTTAGTATCAAAATGATTGGGTATCCACAAGGTCTAGGGAACTCTATATGTTGCTGTAAGAGACCTACTAAGGAATACTCTACCTGCACATACAGTCCATTTTTTTTTATCAGTAGGTATCTGATTATGTAAATAAAACTAATAATAATATGTCACCAAATGTAGATGTTTCAAACTTGGAACAGTAACATAAATGTATGGAGTCTTGTTAAAGCTTATAGACATGATCAGGTACTATCAACTAATAGGGTTCCTATAAGTATAATATATAGAGATGATCCAAGACCTAAGTGCTCAAATTCAATTAGATGCGCCGAATTGGGGTGTGTTCGACAAATTGTTCATCGAATGTTCGTTGAACACCGTCGGACCCTATGGGGATCAATGGCAGGCAATGGAAAAAACATAGAAAACACCTTCAAAGGTATCCAAAAGCTGCCAAATTATTCAGAATAGACAACAGACCCAAGAAAAAGTGACAACAATATACCCACAGCACAAATACTCTCATGGTGTAGCATGGGTGCACGAGACACGGTCTGTACCAGCCTGCACACTCTTCCAAAGCACTTCAAGATAGAAAGTGGTTAACATTTCCCTTAAGTTTCAGAGGTGAGTGAAACTGACTTTAAATTGACAGATGGATGAGTCACAGGGGAAAAGTAAAAAGAGGAGGAGGAGTAAAAGGAGAATGAGACGCAGATATAGGCATGTCACTAACAGAGCCTTGCTCAAATCATGTACCACACAGCAAGCAGACCTCAACAAGAGTCCTCACTGTTTCCAAAGGGTCAGGCCACAGGAAAATGACATCAATTGTCCCAGACCAAAAATTGCTGAATGGCCCAGCCTGCATGCATGGCACAGGGCCTGGAACAGGGCCTGGCCTAGCATTTCAAGGTCAAACATTGCTCAGCAATACAGGAATGAATCACCTATATAGGCCAGTTGGGCCGGATACCCTCAAAGCTTATGCAAGTGCTCCTGTCAATGTTATGCACTGCCACACACAGGTGGGACAACTATATAAAGATAGTGGGCCGGATACCCTCAAAGGTCATGAAAACGCTTTCATCAATATTATGCCTGCCTTACACAGGTGGGACAACTATAAGTTTCGTGGACTATTATAGGAAAACTTAGTCAGGTAGGTCAGTGACCTGTATAAGCCTAGTGGGCGAGATACCCTCAAAGCTCATGGAAGCGCTCCCGTCAATGTTATGCCCTACCACAAACAGATGGGACAACTATAAGTTATATGAAATATTATAGGAAAAACTAGTCAGGTAGGTCAGTGAACTGTAAAGGCCTAGTGGGCTGGATACTCTCAAAGCTCATGCAAGCACTCCCGTCAATGTTATGCCCTGCCACACACAGGTGGTACAACTTTAAATTTTGTGAAGTATTACAGAAAAAAAATAGTCAGGTAGGTCAGTGAACTGTAAAGGCCTAGTGGGCTGGATACTCTCAAAGCGCATGCAAGCGCTCCAGTCAATGTTATGCCCTCCTCACACAGGTGGAACAATGATACGTTTTGTGAAATACTATAGAAAAAATTATTCAGGTAGATCAGTGGTCTCTATAGGTCTAGTGGACAGGTAAGATTAACCAAACAATGCTTTTAAGGGCAAAAAAACTTTGATGTGTATACAGCACATTTGCCAAAAACCTCGTTTGATGCCCAAAAACAGTTTACGTAAACATTAAGGGACATGTAGCAATTACTGTTTTTAAGCACCCAAAAATGGTGGATATGAATACAGCAAATTTGTTAATCACTGGTTCGATGGACAAAAAGGTTCAATATTCAGAAACAGGTGCAGGAGTGTCAGGGATAGATATTGAGCTCAGAGAGGCCTGGTCAAGTAATGCATCAAACAACAAGGAGACCGTAATTACATTTCTTAGTTTTCCAAAAATTGGTGTCACAACACATTAAAGTGGCATCCATCTTATAGGTTTTCTATTGGGCCAAAATGGCAAAAAGGCCGGAGGCCTGGACACGGCATTTGAAGGTTGAGTATTGAGCAACAGGTGCAGGAGTGTCAGGGGTAGATATTTAGCTCAGAGAGCCCTGCTCAGATCAAGCAACAAACAGCAAGAAGACCCCAACAACAGTCTCCCTTTTAAAAAAAAATTAAGCACAGCAACCACTAAAGTGGCATCAATTGCCCCAGATTTGAAATATTGTAATAGGGAGTTTAATGAAGCAACTTGAAAAGTACACAAGCGTTTAGTCTCCCCAGGTGGACACTGGGGTGAAAAAGTCCTTGCGGATCCATGACTTGTTCATCTTGATAAATGTTAGTCTGTCTACACTGTCACTGGACAGCCGCATGCACTTATCTATCAGGACACTACCAGCAGCACTGAAGACACGTTCAGAGAGAACACTGACTGCAGGGCATGACAAAATATCCAAGGCATGAGTGGCAAGCTCAGGCCACTTTTTCAGTTTTGAAACCCATAATGCACAAGGGTCAAGTTCCACAGTCATGGCATCAACATTCAGCTGTAGATACTCCTGTACTATTCTCTCTAGGCGTTCACTATGTGTCAGACTTGTTCTCTCTTCTGGTGTTGCAGAGCATGGTCTAAAAAAAGTGACATGATTTTACGAAATTGCTGGTACCGGATACACTGTTACTGTTAATGAGTGATGACGACTCGACGTTCTCCAGATTGGAAAGGTAGAACTCCAATATTCAATATGTGCACCCCTGATGTTTTGTGGAAACGCAGTACTAAGATTGTCTAAAAGCTTCTATTGATACTCCTGCATGCGTGCCTCCCTTTCCAGAGCAGGAAGGCATTTGGCCAAATTTACTCTTGTACCAGGGATCTAACTGTGTGGCAAACCAGTAGTCGGCATTACTTTGAATTCTAACAATCCGAGGATCATGTTGCAGGTAGTGCAGCAAGAAGGCATCCAGGAGGCCAAAGTCCTTGTTGTGTTAGTGACACTGGGTAACATTAACGCTTCCTTTGCCCTCTCCTCCTAAACTCGAACATCAGAAATATAATCAAGATCTCTTTCATCTGCTGAGTTTTCTATGCCTGTTCATGCTCCATTTCTTCCTTGGCTCCTGCACCATCAACAACAGTATGGCTGTTATCATGCCCTCTCGTTGTTCCCTCTCCTCCACCCTCCCATTCCAGCCGCCTTGGTGCTGCCAACCATCTGGACCTTCCAGTTCTTGTTCTCCCTTCCACATATACCTCCTCCTCTACTTCCTCCCCTTCCCCTTCCTCTTGGACCAACACCTGACTACAAATACTGCTTAATGTGTGCTCCAGCATGTAGATGACCGGAATAGTCATGCTGATAATAGCATCATCAGCGCTAAACATCTTAGTAGCCATTTCAAAACTTTGCAGAAGGGTGCAAAGGACCTTGATCTGAGACCACTCCAGCAGCGTGATTTGCCCCACCTCTGGATTGTGTTGGCCCAGGCTATATGTCAAAACATACTGCACCAGGGCTTGTCGCTGCTGCAACAGTTGCTGCAACATGTGCAGAGTGGAATTCCATTCTGTTGGCACATCACATTTCAGGTGGTGAATCGGCAGGCCGAAAGACTTCTGTATGGATGCAAGTTGTTGAGCTGCGGTATGCGAACGGCGGAAGTGAGCACACAGAGACCATGCCCTCTGCAGCAGCGCATCAAGGCCGGGATAGTGGGCTAGAAATTGCTAGATGACCAGTTTCAAGACGTAAGCCATGCAAGGCAAATGTATCACCTTGCCCCGGCAAAGGGCCACACCCAGGTTTGCAGTATTGTCGCACATGACCTTCCCTGGCTGCAGGTTCAGTGGAGACAACTATTAACTAAACTCGATCTCTAGAGCTAACCACAACTCCTCTGCTGTGTGACTCACATTTCACAGACATTTTAATGAAAACACCTTCTGATGACATTGATCCCTGCTGCCAGCATAGTAAGGAGGTGTGCTGGATTCCTTTTGCACAGTTTGAATGTGTGTCACATTACCAGACAAGTTTTGGATACAGGTGGATGACCAAGAGGAGGTGGAGGAGGCAGAAGCAGTGGAGGAACTTCTACATACAGAAGTTTTACACACAAGCTGTGAGGAGGGCAAGACTTGTACATCCTCCCTTTCTCCCGCTGCCACCATAGTCACCCAGTGCCCTGTCAGCGACATGTAACACCCCTGTCCATGCTTACTCGTCCAGGTGTCTGTGGGGAAATGCACCCTGTCACAAACTAGCCAAAAAGGATATGCTTGGCTACATTTGGCCAGATTCAGTAAAAAAAGGCTTGCAAACAGAGGAGGTGTAGCTTTCTACAAAGCCGTGCTAAACACCTACCTGGCAAACAGTGCTGCTAGCCAAAAAGGATTTGCTTGGCTAAATTTTGCCAGATGCAGTAAAAAAAGGCTTGCGAACACTGGATGTGTAGCTTTTTACACAGCAGTGCTACACACCTGCCTGGCAAACAGTGCTACTAGCCTAAAAGGATTTGCTTGGCTAGATTTGGCCGGATGCTGTAAAAACCGTTTGCAAAGCACAGGATCTACGTAGATTTCAACACAGCAGTGAAACACACCTGCCTGGCAAACACTTTTGGAAGGAGTCCTTAAACGTACTATCTCTCCATGTAACTTGGAATGGAATCCCTATCTAACTATCTTTCTCTGTAGCGCACACAGCAGCAGTAGCAATGTCTGACACTGAGCTCCAACACTTAGAGAATGGCGAGGAGGGAAAATGGCCAGTTCTTATATGGCAGGGACATGGGATATATCCAGCCAATTACACAAGCCCTTGTGTACAAAAAGTGCATTTTGACCTATGCATGCTGATTGGCTGACAGACTGGACCACCCACATTAAGTGCGGGAAGGAAAAAGAAAATGGAGATCTTAATTATTTCACCACAGACCTCTAATCCAGCCCACCCACCCCCCACTCCCTATTTATAGACACTAAAACTCATAATAATGTTGAGCAAAAGCATTACTGTGAAAAGTCAGTAACGCTTTTGGTCAATGAACTGTTATCGAACATAATCTCGAATTACCGAATTTTTAGCAAATCATTCGCTTTCGTCAAGCCACTCAAACATAGCCAAAAACATGTTGACTTTGAAATTGGCGAACATGTTCGATTGAACATCGCTCATCTCTAATAATATATATTCCCAGTCGGATTAATGTTTTATAAACAGGGGTGGGAGGGGAAAATTGCATGAGAGTATTGTGATAGCAGTGTACATTCACCTATCACATGGCATATGGTATGTGAATTTACACTGCTAACACAGACTTTTTCAAAAATATCTTTCCACCCAATGTATTCACCATCAATTTTTATAGATACTTTTCAACCAATTTCTCTTAAATTTTTATACTATCATTAATAAAATTCTTGTGATCTGGTTCTTAAACTTAGTTCTTAGAATGTTTTATATGTTTTTATTATACAGTTTAACACCCCATCCTAGAGTGTAGCAAGGTATTTTCCATCTTTCTAGTAGTGTTTTACAATTATAATAAGTCACCACACAGGACTTATTGAAATTCCTGCTGCAACCCATTGGTTAGTAAGCAATTTTCCTAACTGCCACTACCACTACTGTAACCAACTCCAGGGTTATTTTTATATATCATTATAAGATATGTTTTAATCATTGTGTAGTCTATTCATATATCAATATTAGGTTATACTAATTTAAATTGACTAGAAAAATATTAAAATATTGGAGTCCTCAGCAGTTGATACCTTTTTGGCTATTAAAGTGAAAGTCTGCTGCAACACTACACTCTATGAGTATATGTAATAGCATAATAGCTAACAATGAATGGATCCGATAAGATGAGAAACACCTTGACATGGTTATCGGCACTTTCGCAGTGACCACTGCTAAAGATAAGTTTTCTCAACTTTCTTTATATTCACAAGCAGTTTCTACCATGTCCTTCTCCTCATATCTGTATTAGCTGTGCAGAGAGCCCTGCCATTCATTGTTAGCCATTATGCTATTACATACAGTATACTCATAGTGTGTAGTTTTGCAGCAGACTTTCACTTTAATTTTCATGTTTTTTGTTGCTAGCACCTACACATAACATAGTAACATAGTAACATAGTTTTTAAGGTTGAAGGAAGACTTTAAGTCCATCTAGTTCAACCCATAGCCTAACATGTTGATCCAGAGGAAGGCAAAAAAAAACCCATGTGGCAACACTAAGCTCTATATTGGGGGAAAAAATTCCTTCCTGACTCCAGATATGGCAATCAGACTAGTTCCCTGGATTAACGCCCTATCAAAGAATCTAGTATATATAACCGGTAATATTAAAGTTTTCAAAAAATGTATCCAGGCCCTTCTTAAATGTTAGTAGTGACTCACTCATTACAGCAGCATGTGGCAGAGAGTTCCATAGTCTCACTGCTCTTACAGTAAAGAATCCGCGTCTGTGATTATGATTAAACCTTCTTTCCTCCAGACGTAGAGGATGCCCCCTTGTCCCCGTCTCAGGCCTAAGAGTAAAGAGATCATTAGAAAGGTCTCTGTACTGTCCCCTCATATATTTATACATTATTATAAGATCACCCCTAAGCCTTCGTTTCTCCAAGCTAAATAACCCCAAGTTTAATAACCTGTCTTGGTATTGCAGACCCCTCAGTCCTCTAATGACTTTTGTCGCTCTTCTCTGGACCCGCTCTAGTTCAGCTATGTCTTTCTTATACACCAGAGACCAGAATTGTACACAGTATTCTAAGTGTGGTCGCACTAGTGACTTGTATAGAGGTAAAATCATGTTCTCCTCATGAGCATCTATGCCTCTTTTAATCAGGGCCGGCTCCAGGTTTCTGTGGGCCCCGGGCGAAAAGGTCTCAGTGGGCCCCCTTTAAGTACATATTGCGGAATATATATATATATATATATATATATGTTATATATATATATATATATATATATAAAAAGAGAAAATGGAACAGCACAATCATATACTCATCCGCGGTGCAAGTCCTGTGTATTAGTGTCCAAACCAATTCAAATAAATCAAGGAAAACAGGCAGCACTCCAGTTCAGGTGAATAAAGGATCTGTTTTTTATTCAGAGCCCATGTGGCACGACGTTTCGGTGCACTAGGCACCTTTCTCAAGTACCTGAGAAAGGTGCCTAGTGCACAGAAACGTCGTGCCACATGGGCTCTGAATAAAAAACAGATCCTTTATTCACCTGAACTGGAGTGCTGCCTGTTTTCCTTGATTTATATATATATATATATATATATGTTGCCGCACACTTACCGCAAGCCCCATAGACAATGCATGGGGCTTGCCGCAAACATGCAGCAAGTGCAGCCGCTAGACGGAAAATGCGGCAGATGCGGGGTTTTTTTTACCGCAACCGCCACATTTAAAAAAAAACTCCTATGTGAAGGCAGCCTTAGGGCCCTTTCACATCAGCGGTATTTTCAAATCGCGGCAGATGCGGTGAAAAAAACGCATCTGCCGCGATTACCGCATAACCGCGACACTTGCAAGCAGCGGTTTTTTTCGCGGCCGCACCTGCCACAAGTGCCGAAACTGCACTTGCCGCACCTGCCGCACCCTTACCGCAAGCTCCATAGACACTGCATGGGGCTTGCCGCAAGTGTGCCGCAAGTGTCGCGGTTATGCGGTAATCGCGGCAGATGCGTTTTTTTCACCGCATCTGCCGCGATTTGAAAATACCGCTGATGTGAAAGGGCCCTTACAGGAACAGTGACTGCTGAAACCAGCAAGAGCTGTTTCTGACAGTGAGTATATTACACATTGTTAGGAGCGGGCTAAAATGCGATTGCGTTCCCTTGCGCTTTTTAAAAATACCCTTCAAATGCAAAATGTTGCATTTTTGTGTGTCTGAGGATGCTTGGTATATACAAAAGCATTCTCAAGCACACAAATAATGCAAGCAGCTCAATGGAGCCGCACTGCCATATGGTGGCACCGCAGCCAAGCGGAGTGTCTGGCCATCCAGATCTTTCTTTCTCCTCACCTTTCTTCTTGCCGCTTCGGTCTCCTCCGGTCGCTCTGCACATATCAGCACAGTGATGACATCGTGCCCCTCCATGCTGAGCTGCAGAATGCAGACAGCGGCAGAAGAGACTCTGGAGAAGAATGCTGCTGGCAAAGGTGGCTGGGACTATAGGAGCGGAATCCGCGGGGGGATACCACAGGTACACATACCTCGTACGAACACGGCTCTGCTCCGTACACCTCGTACACACTCGGCTCTGCTCCGTACACCTCATACACACGCGGCTCTGCTCCGTACACCTCGTACACACTCGGCTCTGCTCCGTACACCTCATACACACGCGGCTCTGCTCCGTACACCTCGTACACACTCGGCTCTGCTCCGTACACCTCATACGCACGCGGCTCTGCTCCATACACCTCGTACGCACGCGGCTCTGCTCCGTACACCTCGTACGCACGCGGCTCTGCTCCGTACACCTCGTACACACTCGGCTCTGCTCCGTACACCTCGTACACACGTGGCTCTGCTCCATACACCTCGTACACACATGGCTCAGCTCTGTACACCTCGTACACACTTGGCTCTGCTCCATACACCTCGTATGCACGCGGCTCTGCTCCGTACACCTCGTACACACATGGCTCTGCTCCGTACACCTCGTACACACTCGGCTCTGCTCCGTACACCTCGTACACACACGGCTCTGCTCTGTACACCTCGTACACACACGGATCTGCTCCGTACACCTCGTACACACTCGGCTCTGCTCCGTACACATAGTACACACTCAGCTCCGCTCCATACACCTCGTACACCACGGCTCCGCTCCATGCACCTAGTACACACATCACCTCTGCTACATTCACACTGTAAATGCCTCCTGACCACACACAAACTTCACCTTATTTGAGCATCATTCATGGTAGCCAGCACAGTCCTGGATACACTGAGGAAAACCTATATAAGAAATGAGTTGTCAGCCCAAATTATGGTATAAACTGAATTAAATTTTATTGGTACATAGTTAAAATTACAAAGAGATTTTAAATAAAACATCATCAATTGAAAAAAACACCACATTAATAATGCATCAAACTATTTCCGATTGTTGCGGATCTTAAAACAGGGATTGGGGCCACAAGCATAAAAACCATCAGTCTGTGAGAGTATTGTACATCCAGTATAAATCAATCAAACACCTGCATAATTCAATTAGTATACATCCGTGGGTATTCCTTAAGTGATGTATTAGTACCAACCAGGGTAACCAGTTCAATCTCCAGACCCCACTATCCAATATTGGTCAAAAAAGACGCTCCGTGTGTAAAAGTGCTTTGTGCAAAAATTAAAAATTGATAAAAAGTGTATAAAATTTTTTTTTATATATATATGTAAAAATTATTATATATATAAAAATGGTGCCACATCTTCACACAAGAAATTAATTAACTGAACACAGTGTCAAAACAATTAATAGAAACCGTCACACCATATAATTAGTAAAAAAAGTGTGTAAAAAAAAACTTATTGCTGCAAAATTATATAAAAAATATTAAAAAGTATTGAAACAACAAGTGATACACAATGTATAAAGTGCACAAAAAGAGGAGCCTTTCAAAATTAGACCAATATATCGGGAGGGAAATGTTCAGAGATTATCCTGACCCAGAGGGATCAACCTTGAATCTTCCACAGATAGAAAAAAGTGTTAATTTTGCTATAGGGAGACAATATCCCTCCTCTATCACAAAGAAAAGCACTACTTCTCCTATGTCAGAACAGGTGTGTGCAAAAAACAAGTTTCCTGCAGAGACCTAGTTGCTCTCACAAAGATATACCAACTATATGGTTTACAAGCAGCCACCTATTATCCTTCTGTGCTGAGGTCGGACAATGTCCAGTAATGTCTAATCCCCTCAGTATTGGTATAATTACCTGTCCAGATACACTGAGGAGCTGATCATGAGACCCCTGACTCCTCCCCATCCATTGACATCATCACAGGTCCTGTCAGCCTGAGCCCAGAGTGTGCAGCTCTGTCGGCTCCAGTGGAGGGGGGAGGAGGGAGACCCTCCGGTGCTGCAGGAGCCTGAAAATGACCCCCCAGCTGCCCCCTGGATATGGCTCTGGCTGTGGGGGCAGTGCTCAGGGGCCCCTGAGGCTAGGGTCACACTTGCATTGTGACCCTAGCCTTATGCAAGTATTGTAATGCTATGCGCTGGAGGCAGCCCATAGAAACCCGACGTTTACCTTGACAACCACTGGTTGTCAATGTAAACATCGGGTTTCTATGGGCTCAGTTGCTGGCAGCGCATAGCGTTAAACGCTCTGCGCTGCAGCAGACAATACTTGCGTCATGCTAGGGTCACAACACAAGTGTGACCCTAGCCCTCAGGGGCCCGGTGGGCCCCCTCCAAGTAGTCGGGCCCCGGCACTTGCCCGGGTACGCCGGGTGCTGACGCCGGCTCTGCTTTTAATGCATCCCATTATTTTATTTGCCTTTGCAGCAGCTGCCTGACACTGGCCACTAAATGTGAGTTTGTCATCTATCCATACAGCTAGGTCTTTTTCAGTGATAGTTTTGCCCAGTGTTTTACAATTAAGCACATAATTATACCTTTTGTTTCCTCTGCCCAAGTGCATGACCTTACATTTATCCCTATTAAAGCTCATTTGCCATTTAGCAGCCCAAGCTTCCAGTTTACATGAATCCTCCTGTAATATAAACTTGTCCTCCTCTGTATTGATTACCCTGCAGAGTTTAGTGTCATCTGCAAATATTAAGATTCTACTCTGTATGCCCCCTACAAGGTCATTAAAAAATATATTAAAAAGAAGCGGACCCAACACTGACCGCTGGGTCCTCACCAGCCCCTCCCAGTAATCTATCAACCCGATCAGCGATGTGCCGGACTCGAGCACCAGGTAGGCAGCACACTGTTCGACGATCCCTGTCTTTGTGACAGATTGCCCTATCTGTTCTCCTAATAATTGAGTCCCCCACTACCAGCACCTCTCTGACCTGCCCTGCTCTCCTATTTTCCCCCTTACTGGAGCAACACTCCTCTGGTTTTCAGAGGTCATGCCCTGCTGCAGCAGTTCTCTCCCTGAACTCACAGCCCCCTCATCTGCCAACTTAGCAAATTTATTGGGGTGTGCCAGATCAGGGCTAGCCTCCCTGGCACTCTTCCCTCTACACTGCCTTCTAACTATCACCCAGGTAGCTACCTCACTGTCCTGCAGCTTCATGCTACCATCCTCCCCCACATCTAAGATTTAAATATTTTTTTTGTTTTTTGCCTTAGCAGAAAATAAGCCTACAACTCAGTGTACTTCCAAAGGCAAGATGATGCCAGTCAATCCTTAATTATTAAGATACCTTTTTGGCTAACTGAAAAGATGATAATAAATACCAAACGTTTGAAACTCTAAGGCCTCTTCATTAGGCTCATAATAACACAAAATCTGAAGACACATATTGATATACAAAGAATTTGTGTTAATATGACCCTGATAAAGAGGCCTTAGAGTCTTGAAAACTTGCTATTTGTTACCACCTTTTCAGATGGCCATTAAAAGGTATCAACCACTGAGGACTCTCAGATTTTAATATTTTTCTATCCACTGGATAACACAGTACAAACATATTTTACATTAATAAATGAATAAGTTATTAGTCAAATTAATATGCAAATTGCCTCTTTAAAGAAGACTTGAACTATAGTATTACCTATTGGTAGTAGCAATCCTAAAAGTCAATATTGACCCTCATATGAGCCCTATCATATGACCAAGAACATAAGACAAATCATATTCTCAATTTGCAGACACAGTGTTTTGGACTGCTTGCTCCTCGTCAGTGCAAAGTATAATATATGTTTTGGCTAGGTGAGGGGCTAAGACTGAGAAACTCAGCTAATTAATTACTATTAATTACAGTTATGGTAAAGAACATGCAATTGGCTGTAAATGAAAATATTGTGTCAGAATTTACACCCATCTTTGGATTGACTGGCACTCTTTTGGACATCTCCAATCATACATGTAGTAAGATAATGCAGAAACTGATAAAATTAGCTAGGATTACAGCATAAAAATGTAAAGGAGCAGAAGACTTGAATGAGTTTTTGAAATGTGGCGCCCCGCAACGAGTGCGTCACAAGGGAGTATTGCAGCCGCAATATTCTCTAGACAAAGCAGTGAAATAGTTAACTCAGAGATCCAACCCAACATACAACACCTAGAACAGGGGACCAATCATAGGTCCTGGTGGGTGGAGTGTTAGGGTAGTGAAGAGAACACAATAATCTAGACAGTTAGAACAGAAGGAGAACGTAGTCTAGAACTTGAAGAGAGCAGACTAGAACTTGGAGTGGAGCGGGGGCTCCGCACTCCGTGCGGGCCCCTGGGCCGTCACCGGTCGGGTGTCAGCACCTGAGGCCTTAACTACCGGGAATGGGCATTTCTACACGGGTTCCCAAAAGACTCCCGTGCCCACAACTTACAGCCGGTTCACTGGTACCGAAGCTGGCAGCAGTTCACCTCTGTCACGCGAACCAGCCCCGTGGAGGAGCAGCTTTATAGGAGCACCCCACCACCAGCCAGTTTCCAGTCGTCTAACCAGCGGTGTACCCACCGAGGGACCCAAGGCTCCCCAAAGAATCCAGAACGTACATCATGGATAGGGCATTGAAGCAGCCTCCCCGTACCCGACCTGGTATTCCTGGGCGACGCTGGCAAGAGAAGCTAAGGAGGTAGAGAGGAGGTACACTGCGGATCTCTGAGGAGCACTATCACTGCTAAGTCCACCCGGTCTTCTACTCAACCACTGTAAGCCATGTACTGCCTGCTGGTTACAGTAAAGAACCGTTGCAGAGACTATCTGTGTCCGTGTCTCCTTATGAACTGTCCGTCATAAACTTAAGGTAACCGCAGCTGCCGCACAACATCTTGAGCAGCTCCAGCCCCCGGGGATCACCGCTCAGCCTGTGGGGAGCGTAACATCTTGCTGCTGTCCATCACCCCGGGAGGTTCCGCAGCGTCGGTAGCCCTTACCGAATCTACTCATAGGTGGCGTCACGAAGAAAACAAATTAAAACCCCTTTTTAATCTGTTCCCGTAAGACGACCTCAATTTTGATCTGCACTACACCGGGCCCCACTACCGGCAGGCGCGGTCCACCCGTGACAAGGAAGGAGAAGAATCGCCTGTCTAAACCGGGAGTAACCCTGGCCCCTGGTGTGCGTCAGAAACCAATGACCCTAGTTAGATACTAGTATGAAAGTTGAGGTGTAAAAGCTATTACCGTATATTAGCTAGTAAAAAAACACATAAAGACTATATATAAGTGACATGAGGATTAGGATTGTCGATCGGGGGCTTCTGTCATTGTGCAGTAAGGCGGTGTCGATTCTGATACTGTGGCTGGTTAGGTCTAACAACTCAGATCAATCTCTGGAATAATGAATATTTTAAAATGATAACTGGCATGCTTTAAGCTGCCAGAACAATTTGCTAAAAATTAATCTTTTACTTTGGAACTCTACGGTTTTTCAGACAATTACATTGCTAAAAGTGTAGAATTCTTCTAAGAGGTGTGTCTGGTTTTTGCCTGCCTATTCAAAGCGCTGGTTATACGCGTCACCATTAATGATAGGTGAACCCAAATTCTAATGTTCGGAGTGCATGCATGGACCCCAAATAGACTTTTTATGGACGTCCATGTTACTGCTTGGGTTTGGGTTCAGCTAGGAAAGCTGCAAAAGGAAGCAACAACGTGATTAACCAATTAAATTACTTACACTGTTAAATTACAGTTAAGTTACTTATCACGTTTCCATGCTGCTCTTACACTTGCTTCTGGGTTTGCTCATTAAGGCTCATAAATAGTCACTGCCACCCTTGCCCACCTTATGTAATTGGTTGCAATCAGACATCCTCTGTGCCAGCGTCTGTGATTGGCCAGGGTAACACATACCAATCCATTTTATTAAGGCTATAGAAAAATGGATCCATTAAATTTAGGGTGCCAATAGCGTCTCCTGAGCTCCTGGCCTTTTTTTGGACTTAGCATTTTTTCACCAAAAAATGCATATGCGTTAATGCATGGTGCCTATATGTACCATGTGTTAACACATGACTTCCCTATAAGACCCCATGTTAAAAAAACGCATGTGTTTCTTTCCTGCACCAAAAAGCGCTGCATGCAGCGTTTTTGGACCCAGGGAGAAGTCAATGAAAATCGCAGCTACACCTAAGTGCACCATGCGTTAATGCATTTGCGTTTTTGGACTTAGAAAAAAAAATGACCAAAATGATCCCAAAAATGGGTCCAAGGCAAAAACAGAGGTCATTGTCATGTGTGACCCTGGCCATTGGTTGCAGTCAGACATGTCGTGAAATCTGGAAGAGGGTTCAACAGAGCTCACTGATGGTAACTCGGAAGCCCTCCAGTGATGTCACCACTTCTCACAGTGAGGGCTCCCCCTCGACAGTGTGCCTCAGAAGATGCAGTGAGAGGATGCTTTTTCCATCACTGCAGCTTCTGAGATGTAGCAGATCTGGGATTTTCATGGGATGTCGCCTGATGCATTGCTTTGGCCTGGGAGGCTCATGACTAATGCCCCCCAGCTTCTCTTTTTTTCTTTTAACACATATTTTTTCTGTGGCTATGTTATATTTTTTCTTGATCTCAGAATGAGTAATATTATGTTTCTTAATTTTGTTTCTGTTGTAACATGGTTTTTGTACCAGCTTATATCTTTTGAATCTCGCACCCTTTTTCTTCCATTAGGAGTTGTGACCTGTAAATATTATTTATGTCTATATATCTACTTCATGCTTTTTTTCTATATGTGATGCCTGAAGAAGGAGTAAATTTACATTCTGAAACACATAGAATAAATATCACTTTCTTTATATCCATCTTATGTTGGTTATTCTTGACACAGCAGCTCTATTCACCTTTTTACTACTAGATCATTGTCTCTTCCTTGTGACTGCTTCAGTCATGGTTTTATGTGCATATAGATGTGGTGGCTCCCACAACCAAAATAAGTGAAATTTTATTTCCCGTGAAAACACAGACCCTATTTTTTGCCTACTCTTGTCTTTCCAGTTTGTTTTATATAGTGTGGAATGAAAGATTTTTGAATATTTATATTTGGTGTCTGCATTGCAAAGATATTACCAATCAAATTAGCTGACCAATCATAAGTAGGCAGCAACAATCTGGAGAAAGAAGAGCACCACCCCTTAATAGTTTATAATAGCCTCAGTGTTGGACATGTAGTGGCAAACAGTCTTCTCTCTTCACTGCAGAGTAATGACATGTGCTGAAGCACAACAGCTTTCAGCTTTCATCCCCAGCAGTCAGCATGGGAGACGTTTTATATAGTTGAAGCTCATTACATACACTTCGGTAGCTCTCTCCTCAAATTCAACTGCATATTACCTTTATTGGAAGGATCAAATACATTATTAGCATTGCCAAAGCAAGTGTAGAGCTGCCAACTCTGCTGTCCGGTCCCTCCTCCCACACTGACTGCTGGAGATGAAAGCTTTTAATTACACACACATAATGATTCTGCAAAGAGAAGAGCTCTGTCAATATGTCTTAAAAAGAACTTGTTCTAAGCTATACTATTAGCATGTTCTGTTTCTCCCTTTTTTTCCTTTTTTTGTAGATGTCTGTTTATGATTGCCAGACCTGGCAGCACAATGAAAGGAGACTAGGTCTATTTGTAATGAGACTCAACACGGGAACACTGCCCCTTTCTCTACACTGAATGCGAAAGATGAGAACTGAAAGCTGTCTGTCACACCCAGGTCTGCTGTGCTCCAGAACACTTCATCACATTGCATTGAGGAGAGCCATCTACTTGTCAATAAATGTCTCACACTGACCCTGTTCAAAACTATAGTGAAGTGAAGGCTGTTCTTATTTTCCCAGTGTGTTTCTGCCTGCTGATGATTGGTGAATATTAGAAAAAGGAAGAAGCACATACCCCGAGAGAAATCTTTGGTAAAATCCAGTTGGACATAAAAAAAATAACTGATTAGGTGTCTAAAACATTGATCTGTGTGAAATTAAGTACATATGTCCAACCATATATAAAAATACTCACCAAAAATCAGACAGGTCAAGTATCCATTGCACCCATCAGCAGGCTGCCAGCTCCACTGGGAGGTAACACAGATGTCTGAATACTGGTGCTCAGTCCGCTTCAACCCAAGCAATGGGGGCGGTTGTGGCACCTGCGTCAGGCCATGCTAACAAGGAGGAGACTGGTGGTATCTATAGACACCAGGTCACCAGAAGAGCATCAGTCACACACATACATGTGAAGCACAGTGTCAGAGTCAAGCCTGTTGGTCACACCCATGCTCTAAGGCCAGGTGGGCGGCTCCACACTAATACATGCATCACAAATGACAGACGCTCCCCAGAGGGCTCAACATCAAACTGCAAAAGGATAAAAAGATGCAACAGAACACTATAGATAAAAATGTGAGGTGTTAGTAGATACTTTGGCCAAAATAACGTAAGCTCATAGCCCACCGTCAAGGGCCCTCACGCTTACAAGTCCCGACCATATGTTAACCATATGCCTGTTTAGTGGAAAAACCACCAAACATTAAAATAATCACCGAAATAGGACATTAAACTCAGAAAAAAACTCACCAAAAATCAGCCAGGTCAAGTATCCATTGCACCCAGTAGCAGGCTGCCAGCTCCACGGCTGCTATAAGCATTTCACACTCTGCTGGGAGCTGGTACATTAGTCCCCTCCATTATATTCACAGCCGAATAGTCCGGCTGCTGTATAAGTGTTATTTAAATATCCACACCCACCCAAGCTGGTGTTCTGTCTTTCCCCTCTATGCCCTGTGTTTGGAGGGGAAGGTGTTTTATCCTGCACTGTGTGCACTATTATATAAGGTTAGTTTCCTGCAGACATGTAATGTGTGTATCTGCTGAGCAAATGATTAAATGTTCAAATAATCACATAAAAATATTTCAGACTGCCCACACTACACATATGTCTTGGATACACACAATGAAGATCTCTAAGATCACACACACCTCCTCCCCCCTCCTTTCTGCTCTGCAGTGAGATACACACACAGCATAACAGATCACAGAAATACAGGACAGTGTAATGATACATGAATATTAATTCCGTGCGCAGTGGGCAACAGAGAGCTCATTGTGATTGACAGATGGAATGAATCTTTTATTTTGACGTTTACAGGGGATAGGAGGGAAGAAAAAATAATAAAAGTACATAAATAGAGCGAGCTTAGAGAAGGGAATTAGAAAATGATAGCTGTTACATATTTAATAATCAGTGCCAGATGAAAAAGTTAATGGCCTCCTTAACTAGTTTGTACTGAATTAGGCCAAGGTTGGACTAGTGTATGGCATCCGATACGAGAGCATCAGAATCGATATGCTAATGATGATTGGCTCAGGCTCTGCTGCGAGTCAGTATCAGACAGTTGAGATTCAATCCTGCAATCGAATCACAAGAACAGAGGGGATGGGATGATTAATCTTCCCATCTCCTCCATTGGCAGTTTTGCGTATATCGCATCGGATGACACGTTTCACTTGCACTTATAGACTTGTATGGGTGCGAGTGGACCTAGACAGCATGCTGCAAATTTTTCCTCAGTCCGAACAGGGCTGAAGATAAACTTGCAGACCTGAGCTGCCTAATAGATTAACATTGGTCTGAGTGCAATGTGAGATTTTCTCGCATTGCACTCATGATTCACACGCTAGTGCGGCTCTGGCCTTAGAAATACAAATCAGCTTTCTTCCAAAAATGCAAAAATGTTTGTGGTGCATAACCATGGAGACACATAGGCTGGGAAAGAATCTGCAGGTACAAGAAGAATTTTCTCAAACATTTCTATTTTTAGGAAAGATTAGTATTTTTATTTTAGATTAAAACAATTCAACGGTTCGTTAAAAAAGGATACAAAGCATTAAAGGATTTTTATTCTGAAGCTACATGTAAAAAAAAAAAAGAAAAGAAAGAAAACATTATTTTGAGGGACAACCTTTATTTGTCATGAAATATACATTTTTAGACTGTAACATTCGTATTTTTGCTGCAGAACCCAAATATTCAAATTGAACAGCTTGTTTATCCTTTTTTAAAGAAAAAAGAAATAAGATTTCTTATATGACTTGACAATAGCTCCTGGGATGATAAAGAATAAGAATGTTTTTATGACACTATGGAAAAAACCTGCATTTAATATAGTTGATGCCATGCTGTATTCTTGCATATATATTCTTTTTTTTTTAAATTGCTGCTAAATCAGTGAACCCACTATAGCTGCCTATTTTAATCTTAGCAGTGTAACCTGTTACCTCTCTCGGGTCTTGACATCTGACAAAATTCATTATCACCCGTCTTTGGAAAATACACGCATGTTCTGCACTGTATTGCCAATACAGTTTGACCCCGCAGAACATAGAGAACAATACCAATTCTAAATTCACCGTCTTTTAGCCCATTAACTTATGATTAAGGCTGTAATAGACTGTGTTTTGGAGATCAGCTAAATGACTGCAATGATTACTAATTATTGTCATAGCAATACATACAATATGAAATCTTAATAAGCACTAAAGCTTTGTGACATTATCACTGGATTTTCCATAACCCAGACATAAGAAAATGAACACTTTGATGTCTGTTTACACATCAACAAAATGTCAGCCAGTGGCCGCCGTTTTGCTGAATCCAAGTGGAAGGGAATTATAAAAAGTGCGGATTATTGTAATGTTTGAGTTGACGAAAATGCTGCAAAATAAGAATACTTCAATAAATAGAAATGGTAATAGTTTACTTTTATCAATTCGCAAAATGCAAAGTGAATGTACAAAAGAGAAATCAAAATAAAATCACTATTTGGACTGATAAATATTTACCTTTAAAAGAGCATCAATTCTGGGAACACTTAGGGTACCTTTACACGCCGCTACAACAAGGTGAAAACAACCGGGTTGATGAGACAAATGTATCTTGCACCGCCAAATCAACCCAAGGTAGCGGCGTGTAAAGGCGGTTGTTTCCACCCGTCACTTGCGGCACCTGTTTCAGAGCCGAGCTCTAAAACAGGTTGATTTCGGTGGTAACGGCGTGTAAATACGGTAGGGTAAGGTTTATTCGTCACCTAGATAACTCCCTGGGGCGTTACACAGCCTCCGTGAAACCACCCCCTTCAGCGATCATTGGAGGAAGCTCCTGCGTTACGATTGGTAGTCGCTGCATAGGGAGGCATATTTAAGGAGCTGACCAGTCACACTACACAATTGCTCGAGCGTCATGTATTAGTCAGCATCCTGCGCTGGCTGGCCAATCATGATGCTATTGCTTTGTCCTATCAGCATACGAAATTCTCGTAATCCACAATTCTGGCACGCCTATGTGTTGTCCCTGCTGCACCAGGTCCTCCCATATTATCTTGTTGTAGTGGCGTGTAAATGAGGTAAGGTGCTCTACAGAAGGTAACTTTAGGCACCCGGTGGTGCATCCATAGAGAGATTCAACCTTCTGTAGTGCACCTTGTAGCTGCGTGTAAAGGTGATGCGGGTACCGTTTGTAACCGTTGCTGCGTGCTCGTGCACGTGAAGCACCCGGTTGTTTCCACCATGTTGTAGCGGCGTGTAAGGTACCCTTAAGGTATTTTGTAAGATTATAGTAAAAGTGTCTGAATAACCAATTACAATTTACAGGTAAAACTGCATTTTCATATTTAGTTTGAAACACATTTATTATTGCATCTGATGCTTAAACCTGGGTGAGGATGAGGCTAGATTCACATCGCGGTTTTCATTTCGTTTGAACGCGATGCGTTTTGCACTGCATTAACACAATGAAACGCAAGGGTTGAATATGCACGGCATCTCCCCCGTCCATCAACGGCGGGGGGATGCCGTGCATATTGCACTGCACAGCCCCCCTCCTTAATATGGGTCCCCCAGTAGTAATAAACAGCCCCCCCTCCTTATCACGTCCCCCCCAGGCTGCGGCAGCTATCAAAATAACAAACACTGTATACATCACCTTCCGACGCAGCTCTCCGGTCCTCTGCCCTCCGCTCGCCGGCTTCTTCTTCCTTGTTGTGCCGGTGTCATGTGACCGGCGCAGGAGATGACGTCATTTCCTGCGCGCGGTCACAGAAGTCGGCACATCAAGGAAGAAGAAGCCGGCGAGCGGAGGGCAGAGGACCGGAGGAGCGGAGAGCTGCGTCGGAAGGTGATGTATAAAGTGTTTGTTATTTTGACAGCTGCCGCAGCCTGGGGGGGACGTGATAAGGAGGGGGGGCTGTTTATTACTACTGGGGCTGCTGGATACTACACTGGGGCTGCAATACCACTGGGGCTGCTGTATATAGGGGCTGCAGTACCACTGGGGCTGCAATACCACTGGGGCTGCTGTATACAGGGGCTGTATACTACCACTGGGGCTGCAATACCACTGGGGCTGCAGTACCACTGGGGCTGCAATACCACTGGGGCTGCTGTATACAGGGGCTGTATACTACCACTGGGGCTGCAATACCACTGGGGCTGCTGTATATAGGGGCTGCAATACCACTGGGGCTGCAATACCACTGGGGCTGCTGTATATAGGGGCTGCAATACCACTGGGGCTGCTGTATACAGGGGCTGTATACTACCACTGGGGCTGCAATACCACTGGGGCTGCTGTATATAGGAGCTGCAATACCACTGGGGCTGCAATACCACTGGGGCTGCTGTATATAGGGGCTGCAATACCACTGGGGCTGCAATACCACTGGGGCTGCTGTATATAGGGGCTGCAATACCACTGGGGCTGCTGTATACAGGGGCTGTATACTACCACTGGGGCTGCAATACCACTGGGGCTGCTGTATATAGGGGCTGCAATACCACTGGGGCTGCAATACCACTGGGGCTGCTGTATATAGGGCTGCAATACCACTGGGGCTGCAATACCACTGGGGCTGCTGTATATAGGGGCTGCTGTATACACCACTGGGGCTGCAATACCATTGGGGCTGCTGTATACAGGGGCTGCAATACCACTGGGGCTGCAATACCACTGGGGCTGCTGTATATAGGGGCTGCTGTATACACCACTGGGGCTGCAATACCACTGGGGCTGCTGTATATAGGGGCTGCTGTATACACCACTGGGGCTGCAATACCACTGGGGCTGCTGTATATAGGGGCTGCAATACCACTGGGGCTGCAATACCACTGGGGCTGCTGTATATAGGGGCTGCAATACCACTGGGGCTGCAATACCACTGGGGCTGCTGTATATAGGTGCTGCTGTATACACCACTGGGGCTGCAATACCACTGGGGCTGCTGTATATAGGGGCTGCAATACCACTGGGGCTGCTGTATATACCACTGGGGGCTGCTGTATATCATACTGCTGGGGCCTGTATACCACTGCTGGGGGCTGTATACCTGTGCTGGGGTCCACCCTCGGCTTATACGCGAGTCAATAGATTTTCCCAGGTTTTGGGGCAAAAGTAGGGGGGTCGGCTTATACACGGGTCGGCTTATACACGAGTATATACGGTAAGTCTATGGGGACCATAATTTAAGCTATAAAATGGTGGCAAGGGGAGCTTCAAAAGACAGCAAAATGGTGAATAACCAGTTATATTATACTTATCGCACTTCTATGCTGCTCTCACACATGCTTCTGATTCTGCTCAAAAGGACTCATACATATTCACTGCATCTCCCTGCCTACTCTGTGTGATTGGTTGCAGCCAGACGCCCTCTGTGTTGCTGTCTGTAATTGGTTGCCATAAGCAAACACACACTGATGTAAAACTAAAAAAAATATTTGGAAAAAGTGATGTGGGTCACCCATATTTTTGATTCTCAGCACAGATATAGCAGACAGCAGCATCCAGCCCCCAGTTGTGTGCTTCTTAATGGCGCTTTACCCGGCTCTTTCTGATTGCCCTGGTGCGGTGTCAATCGGAATAATGTAAGGGGTTAGTGATGGGTAGGGGTCTATGAGTCCACCCCATTAGTAACCTGTAAGTCAAAAGTAGTAAATACAAATAAAAGAGAAATCCTTTATTGAAATAAAAAACACCCCCTCTTTCTCCCTTTATTAACCCCCAAAAAACACCCCAGGTACGAAGTAATCCATCACACAAAGTCTCGCAAAGAACTTGGCTGTGCTTTTTCCCAGATGCTGCAGCTTCTGGGAACACACTGACTGCTGTGGGGGAGCCCTCACTATGAGAAGCATTGACATCACTGTAAGGCTTCCCCACTGCCATCAATGAACTCCATTGAACCCGCTGCTGGATTGTCAGATGACGGGACATGGCCATGGCTTTTGCACCTCACTTAGCTAATACAAAACATAAACATGGCTTTCCCTGAGAAGTCTATGTTCAGAGTCAGCTTACGGACACTTTACAGTTCAGGCTTGCCCGTCACTATTTGGCACGAAAACCAAACTTAAAATTTCAGGTTCGCTCATCACTACTTACAAATTAAACTGGAATTGTCACCAAGTCAAAAGTGACTATTTTGCACTAATTTTATTCTGCTGTTTCTCAAAATATTTTGTTTTTATTTTTTCCTTTTCTTTCAAACATGAGATACAGTTCCTGAGTTATTGGCCTTTTTATATACTGATACTCTTTATGGCCTTTTTCTAAGTTAAAGTCTTTTCACTGTTAAAGAGAATCTGTAAGCATGTTTTTGCTACTCATCTGAGAACAGTAAGATGTAGGCCAGTGTTTCTAAACTCCTGTCCTCAGGACCCACTAATAGGTCATGCTTTCAGGAGTTCCTTGTTAATGCACAGGTGTTAGAATTATCCCCTGTGCACGTGATTAAACTAACACCAATGTAATACTAAGAAAATCCTGAAAACACAACCTGTTGGTGGCTTCTTGGGTCTGTAGTTGAGAAACACTAATGTATGCAAAGAGATCCTGATTACAAAAATATATTACCTAGATCACTGGGTGCAGTTGTTCTGACACAATCAGATTTTTTAGATTTAGGCTATGAGCCCATTGTGTGTGATTAGTGCGTTTTTTTTATGTGCTTCTGCACCCCCAGTTTTGTATTGAATGTTCTTGTCTTTGTACATACAGTGTTGGCCAAAAGTATTGACACCCCTGCAATTCTGTCCGATAATACTCAGTTTCTTCCTGAAAATGATTGCAATCACAAATTCTTTGGTATTATTATCTTCATTTAATTTGTCTTCAATGAAAAAAAACAAAAGAGAATGAAGCAAAAAGCAAAACATTGATCATTTCACACAAAACTCCAAAAATGGGCCAGACAAAACTCTTGGCACCCTCAGTCTAATACTTGGTTTCACAATCGTTAGCCAAAATAACGGTGATCAACCACTTTGGGTAACCATCAATGAGTTTCTTACAATGCTCTGCTGGAATTTTAGACCATTCTTCTTTGGCAAACTGCTCCAGGTCCCTGATATTTGAAGGGTGCCTTCTCCAAACTGCCATTTTTAGATCTCTCCACAGGTATTCTATGGGATTCAGGTCTGGACTCATTGCTGGCCACCTAAGAAGTCTCCAGTGCTTTCTCTCAAACCATTTTCTAGTGCTTTTTGAAATGTGTTTTGGGTCATTGTCCTGCTGGAAGACCCATGAACTCTGAGGGAGACCCAGCTTTCTCACACTGGGCCTTACATTATGCTGCAAAATTTGTTGGTAGTTTTCAGACTTCATAATGCCACGCACACGGTCAAGCAGTCAAGTGCCAGAGGCAGCAAAGCAACCCCAAATCATCAGGGAACCTCCGCCATGTTTGACTGTAGGGACCATGTTCTTTTCTTTGAATGTCTCTTTTTTTCTCCTGTAAACTCTAAAACTCTATGTTGATGCCTTTGCCCAACAAGAGAGAACATTCTTCCAAAACGTTTTAGGCTTTCTCAGGTAAGTTTTGGCAAACTCCAGCCTGGCTTTTTATGTCTCACGATAAGAAGTGGGGTCTTCCTGAGTCTCCTACCATACAGTCCCTTTCCATTCAGACGCCGACGGATAGTGCGGATTGACACTGTTGTACCCTCGGACTGCAGGGCAGCTTGAACTTGTTTGGATGTTAGTCAAGGTTCTTTATCAACCATCCGCACAATCTTGCGTTGAAATCTCTTGTCAATTTTTCTTCTCCGTCCACATCTAGGGAGATAAGCCACAGTGTCATGGGCTTTAAACTTCTTGATGACACTGCGCATGGTAGACATAGGAACATTCTGGTCTTTGGAGATGGACTTGAAGCCTTGAGATTGCTCATGCTTCCTCACAATTTGGTTTCTCAAGTCCTCAGACAGTTCTTTGGTCTTCTTTCTTTTCTCCATGCTCAATGTGGTACACACAAGGACAGAGGACAGAGGTTGAGTCAACTTTAATCCATGTCAACTGGCTGCAAGTGTGATTTAGTTATTGCCAACACCTTTTAGGTGCCACAGGTAAGTTACAGGTGCTGTTAATTACACAAATTAGAGGAACATCACATCATTTTTCTAACAGTGCCAATACTTTTGTCCACTCCCTTTTTTATGTTTGGTGTGGAATTATATCCAATTAGGCTTTAGGGCAATTCTTTTTGTTTTTTTTTCATTGAAGACAAATTAAATGAAGATAATAATACCAAAGAATTTGTGATTGCAATCATTTTCAGGAAGAAACTGAGTATTATCTGACAGAATTGCAGGGGTGTCAATACTTTTGGCCAACACTGTAAGCTTTGCCCACATGTGTGTTTTTGGGTACTGTGTTTTTGCTGCAGAAATCACGGCCTTTTTTATGTGTCTACAAATAAGTTGTCCATTTTTGGGCTTCGCTTTCCCCATAGATTCCATTCTAACCTTAAAAAAAAACAGCATCACAAACGCATGTGTAATCCACAGTGTGTTTGTGATGCTTTTATAAAACAATTTTTGCAGCATAAACACTGTAATACTCACCCTCCTTGGTAATCCCATGGTGATCCCTCAGTGATCTCCGGTGTTTCTTGCTCTGTGCAAAGGGATTGAAGGACCTGAAGAAAGCAATAGGTATGTGCTGCTATGACTGCGTTTGACGCAACACAAAAACACAACACAAAAGGAAGCACAGAGGGCACATAGCCTAACCATGCAGCAGAGCTGAGAGAGCTGCTCTCAGGCACACCAGGCTCTCAATAGACATTGTAAATTAACAGTGAGGTGCCAATCAGAAGTGGGGGCATGTCGTATTGCCATGCACAATACAACGTAGTCTGAGCAATGATAAATCCTGAGTAGGAATGGGCGAACTTGATGTGCTTCCCCGGGTTTGTGCCCGAGGTTGCTATATTGTTGTAAGTGACTGGTTAACTCAAAATATACAAAAAGGTTTAGTGTGTGCTCACCACCTCTGGAGCGCTGCTGTGCGGCAAGATTTCAGAACTTAGAAGGAATAAGCCAGCACTGTAAATCCATAAAATCCATTTTCTTTAATCCATGACTTCAAGTAGAATAAAAACAATTAAGTCATAGTCTACATGTGTTTTTAATGGCTGGACTATGACTTAATTGTTTTTATGTTATTTGAATTCATGGGATAAATGAAAATGGATTTTATGGACTTACAGCGCTGGCTTATTCCTTCTAAGTGACTGGTTAATTCCTCTACTAAATATACTTACCAGGTCCGCGTTATCATTTTCAGCTGTGCTGCAGAGCTGTGTGACTTGCAGGCTTCCGTGTTGAATGGTCATGTGACAGGCTCCAATAGCCAATCACATACACCAAGAACACAAAGGGCGGCTCCGAAGTGACGCAGCGACACGTCACACCAGGAAGAGAAAGCGCGGACCTGGTAAATATAATTACGAAATTGAATATTGCCTTACTTTATCCCAGCAGCCCCGGTCACAATCCCAAACAGTTCGCCCATCCCTAATCCTGAGACTTAAACATTATAGGAAATCAACAGCTCGGAGCTTGACAAGATATGCATCCTTGAATTATATGCTTAACCCTTACAGCATGCTACATTCAGATTATATAGCATTAAATAGCAGAAACCTGTTGACATATTCCCTTTAACAGAGTAATAATGCATTGCAGCCTAAAGACAAGCCTCAGAGAATGCTGTGTATTCTGCCTTCTTGATAAAGATCATGGAATTTTGCACTAAATAACAATCTCCATATCTCTAACTGTATAAAAGATTAAAAAAACTGAATACTCAGAATAGTAGCAATAAAATAAGAACAAAAACTGTCTACTTTTGAACTGCTGAGAAATGCTCTTTAGTGGGCAAGTAAAATCCAATAATAAACACAATTAAACACAACCATAGACTGATGTGAGGAGTGCTCAGCCAACTACGGGGGTAATCAATACCTTCAAATGTGTACTACAAATAGAAAAAATCTGAACAGCAACGAGATACTAACAGAATGTATATATATTGTAAGGATATGGCTCACTCTGCAGTGTTGAGGTAGGCATGGAAGGCAACTTTAAACAAAAAGGACTAGGGTGATTTATTAAAACTCCACAAAGCAAGTGACACACAAGGAAATAAATGTATTTTCTTTGCAGTAAAAAAAGATACACGGTCCTGGCAAAGGCAATACAGTGTTAATTTAACACATAAGTCTGAGCATGAAAATTTTACACAGGATAACTTCTTATCTCCCCACACAGAGAGGCTAATGAATCCACCTGCACTTTCTTATATCTACTATACTACACCCAGGGGTGGAGATATATTAGCAGTCAGTCCCATCCATCTCTCTGACTGCTTGTAAACCTGGTCTTGTCAGTCCTGTTAACTCTCACAGTACAATATGTACTAGAGCTTTTCTCAGTGCATGTCAGGGGTTAATGTCCTTACTTTGGCCAGATGTATTGGTCTTTTGTTTGTTATCTCATGTTCGCTAAGATATTGTTTCTTGCCAAACTATGTAGAGTCTTCATTGTTCTGAGTAAGTATATTTCTAATTTAATGTAAAATACCTCACTCCTTCTGTGTCTACATCACTCAAAGGAGAATTAAGCATTTGGCTTGAAATCTAGGTAATAGGAGAACAGCATTTTTTCACCAATCCTGTTGGGAAACAATATACCCTGAGGTGTGGGCTTAAGGCTGGGGTCACACTTGGCATGAGTTTTTTTAGTGACTTAAAAAACTCATGCGTTTTACCATGCGTTTTTTCATGTAATTATGAGTTTTTTAAGGTGTCTGATGGCACCTTGCGTTTTTGGCTGCGTTTTTAAATCTGCACCAAAAAATACTGCATGCACTATTTTTTGGTGCATTTTGTAGAAAACGCATGCGTTTTTTAACATGGGCCCCTATGGAAAATGCATGCAAAAACGCATGTACAATTAGTACCATTTAGTGCCATTCAAAAACGCATGCGTTTTACATAGGAGTCCATGTTAACCAAACGCATGCATTTTCTAAAAACGCATGCATTTTTTAACATGGGTTCCTATGGAAAACGCATGCGTTTTTGAATGGTACTAATTATACATGCGTTTTTGCATGTGTTTTCCATAGGGGCCCATGTTAAAAAACGCATGCGGTTTACATAGGAATCCATATGTTAAACAAACGCATGCATTTTCTAAAAACGCATGCGTTTTTTAACATGGGTTCCTATGGAAAATGCATGCTTTTTTGAATGGTATAATTGTACATGCGTTTTTGCATGCGTTTTCCATAGGGGCCCATGTTAAAAAACGCATGCGTTTTTGGAAATGCACCAAAAACGCATGGTACTGTCACACATGCGTTTTTGCTATTAGAGCATGCGTTTTTTAACATGGAGGCCTATGGGTGCTTGTAAAAAACGCAAGTGTGACCCTAGCCTAAGATATAAAAATGTCTTTTTTCAGTGACCATGTGTTTATATGCTTTGTGGCATCAGTCTAGGGACTTCAGCCCTGACTAAAGGATCACATGGCATGTTCATATGCTACATGGCTTAAATTTAGGGGCTCTGGTCCAATTGGAAGACCATAATTTCAGACTAACAATTTTGGTTCCGGCTGCCAGGATAACATTGTGTTTCATACTCTGCATGGCCTCAATCTAGGAGATTCAGGTCCATTTGGAGGAGCACCAGAACTAGATTATATTCTGCCTAGGATTCAGCTGAAATATCTGAGACTATTTATGGAAGAAACCCAGGTTGTGACAGCTCAGTCACATGGCTACAGACCTTTGCTGTGCTCAGTCAGCTTCCTAAGCTTGCCACTATTCCTTTTTCTGTGGGTCCCCGATGAAAATGGGGTGCTGTCAGATTTGAGTAAGTGGCTCTGGAAGTGCTGAAAGCATGAAGATTCTAATCTTTGGCGAGCCAGCAGAAGGGTACGTCTCTGTTGCCTGTTTTGTGTGTTTTCCTTGGTTATGTGTTATATGTCTTTAACTGTTGGGGATCCAATAAAGCCTTACCATTGTGTGGTTCCCTCACCCTGTGTTGTCTGAGTAGTGTTCCACCCATGGTTAAGGAGTTCAGGCGTTCAGCTAGAATGAGCCCTGGCCCATGCGGTCTTTCTAAAGGTGGCCGGACCATTGGACGAGAACACCCACTGGCCCCCGTGTCTCCACACTTTCTTATAGGCTTACATCAACAAGGATAACCACCTCTGTGACACATATCTCGCCTCCACCATCACATTTCTGTTTTATCACAAATTAATCAAGTGTTGTACTATCTAAAAATCTATATCAAAACCAAAATATCATTCCATTGAGAAGACCATCCGTATGACAATATTTTGTGTGATAGTTGTTCATTTCTATCATATATTATGCATAATGGTCATCCTCTTTGAGATGACTACTTTCTCTCGTCTAGAACACCACTTTTTTCCATGTAATATTAAGTAAATTTTCTCGAAGAGGTTTCACTATAATTTACTAATTCTAAATAAATATACTGTATGTAAGCCATATTGAGTATTTCAAAATATGAAATTTATTTTTTCTATTTCATTTTTGTAACCATTTTCATAGCATCTGCAATAGAGGAGAAATGAGGACAATTTGTGCAGAATATAATTGAATTTCTGCGGGATCATGATATTAGTTTATGTTGAGATAAGAGCGATTCATGCACGTATCAATCCATTATGAGTCAGATTCTCAGCTGCTTTCTATAAATTAGAAATAACTAATGAACGGGTGAAGGATTTGTAATTAGGTGACATCATTTCATCAGTAATTGTTTTGTCAATACCTTTTTTTTGCCATTATCTGTGCAGTGATGATTTGAAAGCACTGTCACGCTGTTCAGGAAAACTATAGATTTATTGTTTTTGCAGACTCTTCAATCTACCCATATAATTTATTCCTTACTTTGCAGAAGTGAAAATGACAGTGACTTGAACAATGGTTTCTAAAAGTGCGCTTGGAAAAACTAATATTAGCTGTAGTTACTGGTGCACCGACATTATCTGCTGTATTTTAAACATCTGAAGATTATACATAGCAATATTGAATACAAAGTAAAAGATACATCTTTGTTTTGACATTTCTGTGCATGTGATTTTCCAATGCTCACATCTAAGTGCTTTTCAAATAGAAATTTAAAGGGAAATTTCAATTTTAAACACCTTCCAACATATCACTTCAGCACATGGATTACTGGTTTACTTTATTTGCTTGAAGTAAAGGGGTAATAATTAAAATGAAAGGGCAACATATGTATGGAGTTTGTGTGTGCCCCACATGTTTCCATTCACTTCTCAGTCCAGTTTTCAATCAGTTCCTCAAGGTCCTCTGGTTTCTTATCACTTTCCAAATATATACTAATAGATCACTTGACTTTTTATGAAGATGTCCGCAGTGTGTATGTGTGTCTGAGACAGTAGGAATACATTGTGAATAGGGATGAGTGGACCGTTGATGTTCAAGTTCACTGAGTCCTGCTACACTTTAGTTAAACGTTCGGTTCAGAACAAAAATTTTAAAAGTGCCTCCACACATCCTGGTTTCACAGTTGCCCCTCAGAGCAAAAATGTAGGCTTTAGTAGGGTACACTACAGCTGCTGCAGTTAAAAAGCTCATAGTTGGATTTGGTATTGTGCTGACTGTCTGCCAGCTAGCCTAGCTACCGCCAGCCCAAGCACCTTTTCCTTGGGGCTCCTCGCCAATGCTCTCGGCTAATTGCCCTAGGGGCCCAAAGCATATAGTTTGAAAAATAATATTGTTTAAAACAGGTAGACATGTCGGAAACCTCTGCTAGCAATAATGGAAATAGACTCATATTCTTATATTGTTGGTTGTCAGAACTGAGGCCATGATTAAGAGGTGACCCAATAGAAGACAAAGCAAAGGAACTGAAGAACTCTCATCCATCTAAAACCACCTCCAGTTGTCTGGCGTAAACATTTGTACATCAGTACTCGGGCCAACTAAATTACACCAAATGTTTTGTCACCTGCATGCACCAAAGAAAAGTGTCTCATTTGGAAATGTAGCAGGCACACAGGTCAACCATGTCCTCTCACTGCAGCAGCTCCACAACCAACAGAAGAACAATGGCTAAGTCCCCTATTTGATGTGACTCGCCATGGGCCGTGGGGTACTCGGAGTCTTCTCTTGTGTTGTCATCGTTGGAGGATCGGGGCATCACGGTGGTGTGACCCAGTCCGTGGCCCCGGGGCGGTTAATAAAAGAAGGGATTGGGATTTTTGGAATAGGGAGAATTTAGAGGATGGTTGACGTGACCAGTGCTGACAATAGGAATTTTTGGTCCCCTGACTGCCAAAAATTTGGGGCCCCCGAGACTCCGCCAAGCCTCCAACCGGCTCCACCTCCACCCAAACATACATTAATGTTATTTGTAGTGAAAAATTAAACAGCGCCAAAAATTCTCAATTTATGTGTAAACCTTTCCCAACCAGCAATCCAGATGGTTTTTTACAATAGAGTTAAAAAAGGAAAAACAGCACAAAAAAAAAACTGAAAAAAGGGACTTTATTGCCCAATACGTGGCCACGCCAATTGGGCAATAAAGTCCACTTTTCTCTATTTTTTGTGCTGTTTTTCCTTTTTTTACACACTCTCACTCTATTATATATTACACACACACACACACACACTTGAGACTGTTATGGGCTAAATACACAATAGCTGTATATACAACAAAGAAGGCTGCTACCTGTGTACACAATACAGATGGCTGCGGGTCGTATGCACAATGGAGACTTGTGCTGGCTATACACACAATATAGAATACACAATAAAGACTGCTGCTGTCCGTACACAATAGAGAATACACAACGAGATGGCTGCAAGCCATATAGACAATGGAGATAGCTGCTGGCCCGGCCATATAGACAATGGAGACGGCTGCGGGACAAATGCACAATGGAGACGGCTGTGGGACCTGTTCCCCGACAATGAATTCCTCCACGCACATAGTATGATGACCCTACTGCAAGTTCCTCAACTACACTGGCACAGTATGATTTCCAACTGTGACCCCCAAACAGCACTCTATGTAGTATAATGGACCTACTTATAATATAATGTCCCCTAAACCACTCCACGGTCCCCGCCAGGGGCGACACAACTTTCCGAGGCACAAACAGGATCTACCGACCCAGTAAAACTGGGTCTTGTGTGCCAGCAGACTGTAGTTTTGTGCCGAAGGCATGGCGGCTCTGAAAGACTGAGACCATGTGCTGGCAGAGGGGCATGCCGCAGCTCCTCATCGTGGGCCAGGCCAGCACCAGGCACGAAAAGATAACCACACTCCTTCCATTCTCCAACAATTGGGAGGGCAGCTCCAGAGACTGTGTAATCCCGCCCATGGGTGTGGCGGCTGACGACGACCGAGAATGGCAATGCCCACAAAGAGAGGGAGGAGGAGAGAAAAATGCCACAAGGAGCAAAGAGGGTGGCTGCAGAAAGCGTGCACGTGAGAGCTTGGCAATAGCGGAGTGCGGAGTGCGATGAGAGGATTCCCCCGGTTCCTCAAAGGCTGGCCAGGAGCGAGAGATAGAGGAGCTGGGCTACCGGCAGGAGCCAGCACACCTGCTGGTTGAGGGGGACGAGATGGAGAACCATAGCAAGTACCCTCGTCCCCATAGACTTGAACATCCCTCTTAGCCCCGGCCGGGAGATGCTAGCCTGGCTGGGGAGGACGACATGGACCCCGTTCCGGGCAGCCGATTTGTCATCGTTGTGATCGAGTAGGGCATATGGCTGGTCCTGCCCCGCACCTGCTCAGATCATGTGGTGGAAGCCGTAAGCCCCGAACACAATCTAGTGTGTGTACATTGCTTTCCTTTGTTTCCTAAATGTTTCCCTGAATGAGTGCCCCTTTTTATTAAGAAAAGAACTTTGTGGTTATGGACTGCATTTGACCTGGACTTGATTGTATATAGTTAGCGCACCTCGGTGTGCTCCCTATTGGTTTTAAAGTACACTTTTATAATGTGCATTTGAATTGTGCATGTGAACTGTGTGAACATTTTGCATTGAAAGAACATTTAGCACTTGTGACCGCATCGCTTAAAAACCCACTGGTGCGGCCGAAGAATCGGTCAGTTCAGTCCCTGTCGCCACGTCCAGAGCAAGCAACAGGTTTTTCTGTGGTGCGTTCCCGAAAACTAAAGAGACAGTAGCGAAGAGACAATTGCAGAACTGTGTAAACTGTAAACTGTTTTTGCACTTTTTTTCTACATTTTTATCCCCATCCCCGTAGAAATAATAAGTTGTTTTTTGTTACGTAACGTCATGCGCCTCCCGTTCTGGGAAGAAAAAGAATTCTTGTAAACTGTTTTTGGTTGAATGCATAAAAAAAAATGTCTGAGCTTGCATAACACCTTCCAGGTCCTAGCACGAGGACGTGCTAATATTTGCTCAGGGGGAGTGTGGCGTCCCTGCGGACAAGTCACCACGAGATTGCACAGCAGCTGGGACTGGTAAGTCGGTCACCTCACACACACACCCAACACATCCCCCGATCCAAAATCTAAGTTACTTCATGTCTAGCAACGGGATAGTGGGAGGAGCAAGGTGGAGGGTGGAACATTAGGAGAGAGCCCTGTAAGGGGTGGGGACACAACCACAAAAAGGGAACGCACAACACCAAGAAGGAAGTGAGTTTTAGTGAGAGGAGTAGTAGAGAACAAGAGTAACACCCTCAACCAGAGACACCAGACAGCAAGAACTTGGACCCGGCGGCCTGTGCCATCGTATGGCTAGTCCAGGTCCCAGGCTGAGAACCAAGGGAAGACAGAGGGGGTCCAAAGTGAACCCGGGTCAGCGGGGACACCAAGGGACCAGGCCGGAACCAGAATCCCAGCTCTGCTGAAGTAGAAGGTAAGCTGTATGCCCCAAACACGAACCCTGGCGGGTCTTTATGTCCCGAGACCCAACCTCCGGCACAGCAAAAGGAAGGCCGTTAAACTAGGGCTAGGAAACCCGGAAGGATGCCCACAGTGAGTCTGTGACTGCTAGACTGTAGCTAGTGTGCAGAACAGAGAGGAGAGAGGCTTGAGAGAAACATGAAAGGGGGTGTCGCAGACAAGCCATCCCAGCTGCTGATACCGCACCGAAGCCGCTGTTGTCCTGAAATTTGCTGTAAGGAGTGATGAAGTAAACCCGGTAAAAGTTCAGAACTCTAATCTACTGCTGGCAGACTCTCACAGTTACAGAGTGGTCTGAATGTTATTTTGTTCCTTTATGCTGGAAAGGCTCCTGTTTTCTTTACTCTATGCTGGTTTATGAAAATTTTAATAAACCAATTGGAATTTAAATGTAAAGTGTTCCTATTTCTACCTTGTGAAGCAACCAAGTGCATAATCCCCATCTCATATAGTGAGTGAACTGTCACAGTGGTTATGTGAACCTTGCCACTGGTGACGTGACCCACCTGGAAAAGTAGTGGCAGCTGGTAACAATGTGCTATAGGACAGCCACCACCATAAATTTTTTAAAACTGTCTGTCTCCACCAACTGGAATGGCAACATTTCAAAGGCCAGGAATTTTGAAATGTTGCCACTTAGGACTAGGGCTCATGAATGGGTAGGTGGTACTTCCTATTTCTCGCCAGCATTTTGGGGATGGACAGCTGACCACTTCCATGGGATGATGTGTAGATATGTAGGAACACAGTTCATGGTGGTGCTATGACATCCTCTCTTCACGTTGAGCCAGTTAGTCTTGTTGCTCTGGAGAAGGAGAAAGTAGCAGCCTACAGAGAGAGGCTACTGCAGAAGAGGGACCAGAAGAAGCCTTAGATTTTGCCTGGTTTTTCAGGTGTGAATTCCCCTGCAGCTTGTTCTTTGCATTCAGATGCCTCATCATGCAGGTTGTGCTCAGGTTAAGAACATTTATGCCTTGCTTCAGGCTCTGATGGCACAGCGTAAAAACCACCTAAGGCTGGGGTCACATTTTAGGAGTCAGTTTTTCTGCCTATTGAAAACCTGATTCCATTTTAGGAAATTTCAATTTTTGCACCTTAATAAGCTATGGGTTAACGCATGCGTTAACGGATGGTACCTATATGTACCATGTGTTAACGGATGCGTTTCCCATAGGGCCCATGTTAAAAAGACGCTATGCATTTTTTTTTACTGCGCCCAAAGACGCTGCTTGCAGTGTCTTTAGGTGCAGCAAAAGAACGCATAGCGTTTTTTAGCAGTGTATTTTCTCACTGCGTTTTTTGCATGGGAGCCTATGGATCCGTTAAAAGCATCAGTTTTTCAAGAATTCTAAGTTGAAAAACTGATGCTTTTAATGGATCCAGGGCTTATTTTGACCCCAGCCTATGTCTTGTCATCAACACAATGCCAAATGCCATGCCAGGGAGCTCCTTTGAGCTGCCTTTAGTGTTGTTTTATACATTGGCGCGGAGGCAATAGCAGCTGACTTACTGACTAGGAGAGGGTCGCTTTGCTTTTGAACCCTGCTCCCTCTTTTGCTGTGCATCTGGGGAACCATGACCATCACTTCTTCCTCTGAACTGGGCATATCACATTGATAGCCTTGATTCCATGTGGGGTCTGGGATCTTCAACCTGCACACCTGCCCTTCTTGTCATTTTTCACACTGCAAATATCTGCAGCAGATGGCACCTGGGTTTCACCATCATGCATCAAGTCCTCCCATGCCCTCATCCTCAAACTGAACAAATGATTATGTGTCATTGCACTCAATCCCTGCCACTTCTGGGCCAGGGGCAGGTGGATGGCCTATGGAATCCCAGCCATCCAATTCATTAAACAGCAGAAGTGACTGCTACATGACGTGAGGCTCAGACTGCTTGCCTGATTAGCAAGAGGGTGAGGTGGAAGACAGATGCCTATAGGGTGCAGGTGCAAAATCTGCACTTTTAGTTGATATTCTACATGTTTTATATTACAATCATACCAAATGTTTATAGTTTGTTTAGGTTCAACAAATGCAAAATATATAAGTAAACAATTCACTGAGTGTGGATATTGCAATTATCCAAGGCTCAGACTGCGCTTTTATTCAGCATTCCAGGAGGAAAAACTAATGGCACCACCATATATTGAGGGATCAACCAGTAAGCATACAAAAACAAATGAAGTAATTTAAGGAAAGAAAGAGAATGCTGAACAGCTGGGATCACCAAAAATAATCAGTTTTTCTTAAAATATTTACATGATAGTAAGCAAATCACACAAACATGATTAACCCCTTCATGACACGGGAATTTTTCATTTTCATTTTTTGCTCCCCTGCTTTCAAGAGCCATAACTTTTTTATTTTTCCGTCAATATAGACATATGATGGCTTGTTTTTTGCGGGACAAGATGTACTTTCATATACAATAATTTATTTTACCATATAGTGTACAGGGAAATTGCAAAAATATTCTAAATGCAGTGAAATTGCAAAAAAGTGCAATAACACGTTTTTTTGGGGGGAATTTTAGTCGCCATATGGTAAAACCGACATGACAGGGAGATGCCTAGGGTTGGTACAAGTTCGTAGACACCCAACATGTATACCTTTACTGGTATCTAGGTGGTGAAAAAAATTCAGACGTTTGCAAAAAAACAAAAACTGACTTTTTGCGCCATGTTCTGCGACCCGTAGCGTCCTCATTTTTCGTGATCTGGGGCTGTGTGATGACTTATTTTTTGCCTCTTGAGCTAACGTTTCTAATGATACCATTTTTTGGGGGCTCCGCAGTTTTGATCGCCTGTTATTGCATTTTAAAGCAATGTTGCAGCGACCAAAAAAAACCGGAATTTTGGCGTTTGTACCTTTTTTTTTCCGTTACGGAGCTTTACGGTTCTCATTAATGGATTTAATGCGATGATAGTTCAAGCGATTCTAAACGCGCCGATACCAAATATGTGTATTTTTGTATTTTTTTAATACTTTTTTGTGATTGGGGGAAAAGGGGGGTGATTTGAACTTTTATGTTTTTCTTTTTTTTTTACAGGTTTTTAAAAACTTTATTAATCAATTCATTCGTTTTTTACACTGCCTCTTTAAGGGGCACCTTGCTGCACAGTCTGATCGCTTCTGGGAGATACAGATGAGCTGCAGCTCATCTGTATCTCCCAGAATCGCGGACCCGTTGTGGTTGGCTGCGCCTGCCAACCACAACAGGAAACTGCGCTCTGACAGCATCCAGGGTCTAGCCAGGACCCCGGGCTGTCATGTGAGTGCCGGAGATCCCGCGATACTATCGCGGGATCTCCGGAGCAGGCGGGGAACAGCGCGTTCCCCACCACGGCCGCCTTGGATCCCGCTGTCAGAGATTGATGGCGGGATCCAAGGAGTTAACAGAGCCAATCAGATCCCGGATCCGATCGGAGCTGTTAGACCGACATCTCAGCTGATGAGATCAGCTGAGATGTTGGGGTTTTGATGTGAGCGCCGCACCAGAGCTCACATCAAAGCCCCCTTACTGGTACAACGTCTTGTGTCGGCAAGGAGTGCAATAAAGTGCAAATTCTAGAAGTATAAATGTATAGATATGGCCAAACAAGCAGAAAATGTGTAGCATCAATTCACACAGAGCTGGCTAATTCAATACTTATATGCATGTAAAACACATTAACAAATAACACATAATGAGGAAAGCAGAAGTGTGAGAATGTGTATATATATATATGGCACCCTGCGGGGGATTGCCACAGGACCCACCGGAGCATGGAGGGATATACACCTTGGCACACACAGCACCCAACACCTTCCTCTCCAGACCTGGAGAGGGAGCCCAACTGGTTGTGCTTAAGCCAGATTCCCTATAAGAATCAGGCCTAAGGGGAGGGGTCAGCCAGTAGTATTGATGCCAGTCAGTTAGTCAGTCTGCAGAGAAGAGAACAGTTAGTGCTGAAGGAGCTGGTTTCTGGGACCAAGCCAGGCCCAGAACCAGGAAACCTGACGCCGCTGTGCAGCGCCCTAGGGAGAGGGCGCGAGGCCAGTGGAAGAAGTAGGAAGAAAAGAAGAAGGGAAAACACCTGGTATCCCCTTAGCCCACCTGAATACCGGAGTCCGAAGTTGCTATCCATCTAAAGTGTAGCAGAGAAAGCCCAGACCAACCAGGAGGATTTAATCCCCCTAAAGTTTCCTTTATTGAGATACAAAACCTGACCAAGCATAGGACCAGGGGCCTGAGAGGAGAATAGGGATCCCCACAGCAAGGTCCTCATTGTCGGTTGTGAAGTAGTACCCTGACAGGGAGAAAGAGCAGCAAGTTCAGTTACAGGCAGAACCTACCCCAATAACAGCACACACTAACAGAGGAGGCCTCACAACTCTCGAAGGTGAATGTCCCAAGCTGCACCGAAACCTGGTTACCCTCTGGACCGTACCTGTTACCGGACATTAGTAAAAAGGTACCGAAACAAAGAATTGTGTGTGTGTGCCTGCTTCACCGCCGCCACCTGCAGCGTTCACAGCAGAACCGCTACTACTACTCCCCTCATCCACCCCACTGCCCTAAGGTAAAGCTCGACCTGTGGGGAGCTATACTACCAAAGCTGCATTCCCAACACCTCAGCAGCCGGCCGCAGCGCTGGTAACCCTATTACCAGCTACCACAGGTGGTGTCACGTTACCATTCCCTCATAATCATCACCCCCACACCCGCCATTGAGGGTCCAGGGCATGGAACCGGGAACTGACAAGTCGTGATTTCCCCCACTGAAGTAACCATTGTCCCGGTATCCGAGTACCCCTACCTGTCGACCAACTCATATACATACACCCAAAAACCTAAGAAGAAAATTTATCACAGGTTGAGATAAAGTTGTATGAAACAAGGCACAAACTCCAAAGTTCAGGCATTTGAAACAGTCATGTGGCAAATATACCTTGAAGCCTGAAAATAAAGTAAGGAAAAGATGGATGGGTTAGATAAAATCAATCCTCAAAGTATCAAACCTGATAAGGCCGGAAAAAAGCAAGCCAAACAGATAATGTTGTGAATAGTTGACTAATATTATTTCAAAATCAGAAAAAGGACCTTTGAGACAGCTACACTGCAGATGGCAGGCAATATTCATGGGACTTTTTTCACATGAAATATTTTCATCCATTTTTCCTTGGAACAGTCTTCTAGTTCTATATGATTCTTTGGTCATCTTGCCTGCACTGCTCTTTTATTGTCTAGTCATAGATTTTCAAGATTATTCAGATCAGAAGACTGTGAGGGCCATTGTGAAACCTTCAGTTTGTGTCTTTTGACGAGGTCTATTGTGGATTTTGACATGTGTTTAGAATCATTATCCATTTGAAGAAGACATTCTCTTTTCAATTTCAACTTTTTTACAGATGGTGTTATGTTTGCATCAAGAATTTGTTGAATTTTACATCCATTCTTGCCTCTACCTGTGAACTGTTTCCTGTACCACTGGCTGCAACACAACCCTAAAAAATGATTGATCCACCTCCATGCTTAACGGTTGGCGAGATGTACTTTTCCTGAAATTCTTTTTTTTTCGCACATACATGTGATCATTGTAGCCAAAGAGTTCTACTTTAATCTCATCAGTATACATGATTTGTTTCTAAAATGCATCATGCTTGTTTAGATGTTCAGCTGCTGAATTTTATGGTGAGGACCCAGGAGAGATTTTCTTCTGATGACTCTTCCAAGAAGGCCATATTTGTGCAGGTGTCTCTGAACAGTACAAAAATTTACCACAACTCCTGAGTCTGCTAAATGTTGCTAAAATTCTTTTGCAGTCAAGCGGGGATTCTGATCTGCCTCTCCAGAAATCCATCTTATAGCTCTCACTGAAATTTTGCTTGGCCTTTTTTATGGTCTTCCAAGGCTTATCTTGACCTCCACTGTTCCTGACATTTTTTAATTACATTTCAAACTGAGGACAGGGCAACTTAAAAACTCTTTGCTATCTTCTTCTAGACTTCTCCTGCTTATTGGGTCTCCACTATTTTCATTTTCAGAGTGCTAGGCAGCTGCTTAGCAGAACTCAAGGCTAATGTTTTTTTGGACAACACTTTTGCCTCAGCTGATCTTTGTTTTTGTAATTTTTTAGATGCTAAGAATAAAAGTAGTTTTTTTTCCTAAAGTACATAGGAAATGTGTCATCTTTAATTGTATGCCTTTTGGGGATTATTTTATCTTCAACTTGCTTAACTGGTAACAATAACATTAATTTTGACCATGGGTGCCAAAACGTTTGTACGACACTGAACTTTTAACATCTGTCCTAAACATAAGGTTTGACTTTCCACCAAAAACATCCATTTAAAGATGTGCAATAGGTTGTCTCTTAAGGTACATTTACACGCCACAAGCGTGGCGAGGAATCTGACCGGCGATATGTCGCCACGGCACCATCGCCGTCAAATTTCTTCGCAGTTGCGGCGTGTAATTTGGGAATTAGGCGGTGATAAAAAAGTTGTCGCCTGGTTCTGATTTCACAGCACTGCTCCAAAATCAGAGGCAATCATGAAGGCGACATTCCCGGCTTTTGGCTTGTGAACGGGTGATAGTGATGGAATCTGCGTCGCCTATTGGTTTCCCGTAGGCGTGCCACAGCGTGCTGCAGTCCACGCCCTGTCAGCGATGATTGGTGGTGGCTACTGTGTTTCCATTGGCTGTCACTTGACACCGCGCCATATTTGAACAGCTGTCCATTCACCACCACACAATGGCAATGGCGTCATGTATTAGCCAGCCTTCCAGCGCAGTCTGCCCAATCATAACGCTATTGCGGTGTCTAATCAGCGTGTTTGGGGCGTGGTATACACCAGTCTGCCACGCCTATGTTCTCGCGTAGAGGTCTCTAAACATGTACGCCCACATTCCTTTGGGGATTGCGGCGTGTGAAGTGGCGAGGGAACTCCACTGAATTGGTTCCGCTGTGGGGTAGGCGATTTCCGGGGTGGCACATCGCCTTAGGTTGAGGGTGAAATTGAGGAGTGTAAAAGCGCCATTGGCGATGTGAGGCGGCCATGAAAAACGTGCAGGCGCACGTTAGATCGCTTACGATTGCCGCCAAAAGTTGCTGCGTGTAAAGGTACCTTTAGGTTCATTAGTCTTTTTCAAATAATTGAACATGAATAAATAAATCTGACGAGTTTCCATTTCAGGTTGCTCTCTACTTTGAAAATTCCCAATGATTTTTATATCTCCATATATTGTCCTCTGGTTCTCAAATTCAAACTTCTAGCAATATAATTAGATTTTTAGTAGTTGCTTCATCTGCTTGACACAGCAAAGATATTAAGATTTAATTTCCTGCTCTTTGGCAACTGATCCTGATATGGAGTATGATGTTAACCAAATTCTGGACTTTCACAACCAAAGACGAACTGGTTCATCTTGAAAGCAATTTCATTCCTGACCAAGGACAAATCAGTCCATCCTGGAGAAAATGTGACATTGTGGCTGTAGCAACGCCATCCTTGCTCAATTTTAAACAGCCAATCACAGCAATTGTAATGATTCAGACAAAAAAAATTGCCTGAATCATTATGATTGCTCTATGGTACTGGCTGCAACAGCTCCTACCATAGGCTGCAGCTTTTGAGGGGGTGGTGTCACCCCATCCAGCCCTGATAATAATTGTGCTGTGACGATTACTGTCATCAGCATGCAGGAAAGTGGTGGAGTGATCCACCTGTGATCAGTCCTCCTCAACTTCATCCCTTGTCTGGATGGATTGATGGCTGAGGATGAGCGGTGTCACACAGCAATGAATGATTGCCATGCATCCCTGACTGTATCACCCCCTAGCTGCTGCAATTGGTATCGATCACTGCAGTTGCATTATTGGGGGAGGGATTCTGCACCCTTTCTATTTCCCCACACTGATAAGTCCATCACAATGTAATTGTGAGGGCCCGATCATCGCCATGGTGACCTGACATTGCCAGGGCGACATCAGGTCACCTGCAACCAGCCTCAGAGATCATGTAATGTCTGGGATTTGTGTCTGCAGCACTGACAGCTGCACTGTAGGGCAATCAGAAGATTGTCACACTAGTTAACCCCTACAGGGAACAATGTAAAAATAATTAAAAAAATTATCGCAAAAACAAAATATTTTTATCATACAGTGGAATAAGGTGCAATCAAAAAGTCATACATAAATAAAAATGGTACCACAGAAAATGTCATCTTGACCCACAAAAAACAAGCCCCCATATAGCTCCATCAGATAAAAGTATAAAAAAAAAACTATAACTCTCAGAATACTGCAATGCAATTTTTTTTTCCCTATAAAACGGTATTTATGGTGTAAAAGCATAAAAACATATAAAATAACTATATAAATGTGGTATCGCTGTAATCATACTGATCTGGTGAATAAAGTCATCTTATCACTTTTACAACATGGTGAATGGCATAAAAAAATAATAAAAAAAAATTCCTCAATTGCTGCTTCTTCTTGATTATGCTTCACAAAAATATATTAGTAGTAAGTGATTAAAAATTATTATGTAGCCCAAAATGGTACCAATAAAAACTTTAATTCATACCGCAAACAACAAGCCTTCACATAACTCTTATTATCTCACAATTCAGTGATACAAAAATCCTTTGTTTTGTAAAATTACATTTTTAGCGCAATAGTACCCAAACTTAAAAAAAAATATATAAATCTGGGATCGCTGTGATTGCACCAACCTAGTGAATAAAGCCAACTAATCACTTGTACCACAAGGTGAACAATGTGAAAATAGTAATGTAGTCAATTTTTCAACTGTTGCTGATAAGTTTATTTAGCCTCCCAGTGGTCGCAGTACAGCACGGCTCGTGATTATCCTGCACTCTATGCTGAGCACTCACATCAACGATTACATATAAATATCTAAAAAATGTGGTTCAGAAAAAATTTCCAACATAAAATTCACTATAATGAGGTAGAGGGAGTCACATTGATGTCCCATCTGGCCTGTGGTCCAGCTGTGTCCATGGTTTATGCATCTTTTTAGGTATGCGCAAAAGTGCAGTCAACCATAGTTTTGTGCATCTTTGAAAAGAAGGACACTGCTGAACAGAAACCAAACAGAGTCCAGAGTAACTTTTCTGCTTTATCTGCACTCCAAAACATTTCTCCTTCGCTTCTGAGCCCTGCCATGCACACAGTGATTTTTTGCCACTTCTGGGGTATCAGCGCACTCAGGATAAATTGCCCAGCAAATTTATGGGTCCATTTTATCATGTAAACTGTTGTGAAAATGAACAAATTGAGCCTAAGAGGACGTTTTTGTGGAAAACAAAGTACTTTTTCATTTTTATGGCTCAATTTATGTAGCACCTGGGGTTCAAAGTGTTCAACACACAGCTAGATAAATTTCTTGAGGGGGGTCTCATTTCCAAAATGGGTTCACTTATAGAGGAGCTTAACTGTTTAGGCACATCAGGGTCTCTGTAAAGGCAACATGGTGTCAGCTAATGATTCTAGGCAATTTTCCTTTCAAAAAGTAAAATGATGCTCCTACCCATCTGAGCTGCGCCGTGCGCCCAAACAGTAGTTTTTCACCACAAATGGGGTATCAACATACTCAGGATAAATTGTCCAACAAACTGTGGGTCAATTTTATAATGTTGCCCTCGTGAAAATAAAATAAAAATTAGCATAAAAGAACAGTTTTGAAGAAAAAAAGCTTTTTTTTTTCATTTTCACTGCTCAACGTCATAAACATCTGTGAAGTACCTAGGGGTTCAAAGTGCTCACGACACATCTAGATACATTTCTTGTGGGTGTTTAATGTCAAAAATGAGGTCACTTGTGTGGGATCTTCACTGTTTAGGCACATCAGGAACTCTCCAAAAGCGAGATCCTTACTTTCTGAGCCCTGCTGTGCACCCCAACAGTGGTATTCCATCACATATAAAGTATTAGCATACTTAGGATAAAGTGTCCAACAAATTTTGAGGTCCACTTTATTCTGTTGCCTCTGTGAAAATGAAAACAATTGAGCTTAAAAGATAATTTTGGGGAAAAAAGATACTTTTTAGATTTCACAGCTCAATGTATGAAGCACCTAGGTGTTCAAAATGCTCACCACCCATCTACATAAATTCATTGGGGTATCTCGTTTCCAAAATGGGGTCACGTGTGGAGACCTTCCACTGTTTAGGCACATCAGGGGCTCATCAAATGCGACATGGTGTCAGCTAATTATTCCAGCCAATTTTCCATTCAAACAGTCAAATGATGCTTCTGTCCTTCCAAGCCCTGTTGTCCACCCAAACAGTGGTTTTCAGCCACATATGAAATATCAGAATACTCAGGAATAGAGCTGAGGGAACTTTCCCCCAAGATGCTCGTCAATTTATAATTCTGCATGAATTTTGCAGATTTTGTTCAGCATCGGAAACCCAAGCAATTTCCCAAAAAATTGTCAAACTCAGCTTTGTACAGTTTGAAGTTTAAAATGGCCCTAATGGTACCTTTACACGCCGCGACGGCAGGCTGGATACATCCCGCTACAGGCTACAAATGTAGCTTGTAGCGTCAATGTAGCCCGTCGTAGCGGCGTCTGAAGACGCGACGCTACAGCCGGCGACAGATACATCTGTTTATGGGCTCTGCTCGAAAACTGATGGCTACATCGCCGATGGTAGCGAGCTGTATCGGCGTGTAAAGAAGCAACGGAAGGGAACTCCGGACACCCGGGGCTGTAGCTGCAATGTAGCTAAGGCGTGTCCCAGGCTCCGGGTTACCACGCCCCATCACCAATCATTGGAGGAAGCTCCTGCATGACGATTGGTAGTCGCTGCCTAGGGCGGCATATTTAAGGAGCTGACCAGTCACACTACACAATCGCTCGAGCGTGCTGTATTTCTCAGCCTCCTGCGATGCCTGGCCAATCATGATGATATTGCGCTGTCCTATCAGCGTACGGACGGCTCGTAATCCACGATTGTGGCACGCCTATGTGCTGTCCCTGCTGTACCAGGTCCGCCCATAGTAGCTTATTGTAGCGCTGTGTAAACGTGGTACGCTAAGCTACAGCTGGCTACTTGACACACACGGCGATGTAGCTAGCTACAGATGTAGCGTGGCGTAGCGCACCTTATGGCGGCGTGTAAAGAGGGTGCGTTGACCGTTTGTAGCCGTTTGAGCGTGCTCGTGCACGTGAAGTAGCGCGATGTATCCAGCCTGCCGTCGCGGCGTGTAAAGGTACCATAAAAGTTTCCCTGATTATTTGGGGCCAAAACACTCACTGGAAGACCGGTTGGCCAGGAACAACACCAAACATTACAGTTAGGAGTATTTCCACCATCGGGTCTACTGGTTTGTATCAATCTGTAGAATGTTTTGGAGCTTTAAATGAATTTTGTAACTTCCTGGAGTTTGCAGGTGTTTTTACACCAGCAGAGTGTGAATTTTGAAAACAGTGCCAGATGCGGCAGAAGCTATGAAGTCCAGGAAGCTTAGAATGTCCTTAAACATCAGTTTAAGTGAGATTAATATTTTTGGGGGATTTTTTTTAAATATATATATATTTTTTTATTAATATTCATTTTTATTATTATTATTATTATTATTATTTTTTTTTTTTTTTTTTTTTTTTTTTAGAGCAAACCTTTATTATTGCAGAGGGTCAGCAGCATGCAAGGCCATCTCTTCCACAGTTATATGATGGCAATTCATATAAAAATAGCATATAGCCATTATATGATTCACATACAGTGCCTTGTGAAAGTATTTGGCCCCCTTGAACTTTTCAACCTTTTGTCACATTTCAGGCTTCAAACATAAAGATATAAATTAAATTTTTTTTGTGAAGAATCAACAACAAGTGGGACACAATCGTGAAGAGGAACGAAATTTATTGGATATTTTGACCTTTTTTGACAAATAAAAAACTGAAAAGTGGGATGTGCAATATTATTCAGCCCCCTCGAGTTATTACTTTGTAGCACCACCTTTTGCTGCGATTACAGCTGCAAGTCGCTTGGGTTATGTCTCTAAAGGTACCGTCACACGCGGCAATTTTGCTAGCCATTTCACTGGCAATTTGCTGGTTGCAGTGAAATCATGGACACATTGTTCCATTTGTACACGGCAACAAAATAGAACAATGTGTCCATGATTTCACTGCAACCAGCAAATTGCCAGTGAAATTGCAAGCAATATTGCCGTGTGTGACGGTACCTTATCAGTTTTGCACATCGAGAGACTGAAATTCTTGCCCATTCTTCCTTGCAAAACAGCTCAAGCTCAGTGAGGTTGGATGGAGAGCGTTTGTGAACAGCAGTTTTCAGCTTTTTCCACAGATTCTCGATTGGATTCACGTCTGGACTTTGACTTGGCCATTCTAACACCTGGATACGTTAATTTTTGAACCATTGCATTGTAGATTTTGCTTTATGTTTGTTGTCCTATAGACAGACTCTCCCACCTCAGTTGTAGATCTCTGCAGTTCATCCAGATTGGTCATAGGCCTTTTGGCTGCATCTCTGATCATTCTTCTCCTTGTTCGAGATGAAAGTTTAGAGCAGTGTTTCCCAAACTCCAATCCTCATGGCCCCACACAGGACACGTTTTCAGGATTTCCTAGGATTGGACAGGTAATGGAATCATTATCAAGGCATCACCTGTGCAATACTAAGGAAATCCTGAAAACATAACCTGATGGGGGGCGTGAGGACCAGAGTTTGGGAAACACTGGTTTAGAGGGACGGAGGGGTCTTGGTAGATTTGCAGTGGTCTGATACTCCTTCCATTTCAATATGATCGCTTGCATAGTGCTCCTTGAGATGTTTAAAACTTGGTAAATCTTTTTGTATCCAAATCCAGCTTTAAACTTCAGCACAACAGTATCTCGTACCTGCCTGGTGTGTTCCTTGGTCTTCATGATGTTCTCTGCAGTTGAAACAGAACCCTGAGACTATCACAGAGCAGGTGAATTTATACAGAGACTTGATTACGCACAGGTGGATTCTATTAATTATATCAGTCATTTAGGACAACATTGGATCATTCAGAGATCCTCACTGAACTTCTGGAGTGAGTTTGCTGCACTGAAAGTGAGGGGCCGAATAATATTGCACGCTCCACTTTTCTTTTTTTTTTTTGTTAAAAAAAAGTTTAAAATAACCAAAAAATTTCAATTCACTTCACGATTGTGTCCCACTTGTTGTTGATTCTTCACAAAAAAATTAGAATTTATATCTTTATGTTTGAAGCCTGAAATGTGGCAAAAGGTTGAAAAGATCAAGGGGGCCAAATACTTTCACAATGCACTGTACTTGGTCTTATTGATCTGTTCATACTCAAGAAACACAATATTATGGATATGCTTCTTGAAAATGTGCAATCATTGTTTTATTTCATTCTATGCATTTGCAATACACACTTTTGGCATGTGTACAAGTATATCTATGTCTATAATTCATATTGAAGTTGTCCTTGCACTGCTGCGCACTAGGATTATTTTGCATTCCAGCTGAATTTGGGAATGATTATCTGAATAAACTTATTTATTTTCATCATTATTTCTCCTCCAAATATGTCAAGCTTCAATAATCACTTCACTTAACCGCAACCCAATTGTCACCTTGTCGCATGGGGAATTGGATTTGTGAGTGACATTACTTCTGTAGCCCACTTCATGGAGGGGTTAATGAGGAGCTAGGCAACACGATTGTACAAGCATTAATATCTTGTGACTGTTTGTTTCTAACTTCTGGCACTGGAAGAGGCAGGCCTCTAGGTAAAGCAAACAAGCGTAACCGTGGTGCTCAGCACCATCTTAGCAGTGCAGTACAATGCTGCTAATCAATAAAACTCTGCTACAGTTACTGTTTGCTAAAGTGTGCCTGCAGTACACAGTTTGGTGATGGATCCCCTCAAGATATGCCTAATCTGGAGGAGGTGATATTTCTCACCACCCAAGGGGTAGGGGGTGCTTCAGCAACACCAAAACCAGAGAGGCCTACAAAGGAGATGGACACATATGTGACCTGAAGCTCCACCACGCTACCCATATTGGGCCTCACTTAAGGCAAGGTCCAGAGTGTTTGTATGGGCCTTGGGCGAGTCACTTCCCTGATCAATGTACCCGAGGCAAGGTGGTGACATTTTTACAGCAGAGGGGGTTTGGCTTTCTAGCTAAACAAGGTACTGGTGCTACATCAACCGGTCTACCCTGCTGTGTGACCATCTTTTCAAAAGTCTCCATACAATCTTTATCAAGGAGGAAGACACCTTAATGAAGGTGATGGGCAGGAAGGAGTCATTTGCAGTTTGCGTAAGTCGGGTTACCACCTCCGATGACTTGAAGAAATGGCAAGAGAAGGCCAACTGGGTGAGGATATGGGGTCGGGTAGAGGACAGACCTCTCTTGGTTAGCCAGCTAGCTGCACTAAAATTCACAGTGCCTGTCAATGTTCTCCAAGCTTGTCCTGTCTCTCCTAGAGTGGGTAGTCTTTCCCTATTTCCTCCATTGTCTTCTCCAGCGCTGGTCATGATAGAGTGTGCTGGGGATAGGTAGTTGCGAAGAATGTCCCTGCAGAAGTAGCCCTTGCAACCCCCCCAGACTGTCTGGAAGTGGAGTATGATCACCAACGGTGACCTTCAGCCTGGCACTGCTGAGAAAGCTGGCACACAGTATAACGCCAAGTACAGTGGACTTTCCTAAAAAAAAACATGTTGTTTGGTCGATGACTGATCCTTTACCTAGCATTTTGTGCAGAAAATAACTTTTTTCGATGTTTTTCAGTTCTTCCTTGACTGAGACCTTTTTTTTGTTCATTTTATATTTCCCTTTCGCGTTTCTCCCTTCCCCTGTGCCATTTGTGCTTCCCCCTGCTGTATTAGCAGGCATGCATGCAGCCTTTGGCTACAACTCAAAGTTTTTAATGGATACTACTCGTCATGGACTTTCCACCATTTTAATAGAGTCTGCTGATCCCTGTGGGACTTTCACTATATATACTAAGTATATTCATATATGTGTTTCAGACCCATTATAGTCTGTGCTACAGAAAAGTTTGTCGTACTTTACCCCTTGTGTGCTGGACTGTTTCTGCAAACAGGTGCTTTGATACTGCCCTACAGAGACTGTTGAACAAGTCACAGGCCTCTAGCCTGACAGTATGAGGTATGGTAATGCAAGACACTACACACACTCCTGTATAACAGGGCTGAGCAAGTGCCGTCCTCGAGGGCCGCAAGCAGTGCATGGTTTTAGGATTTCCTTAGCATCATTCAAGGTCCTGGAATCATCCCCTCTGCAGGTGAAGATATTAGCATCTGTGCAATGCTAAGGAAATCCAGAAAACGTGCACTGCTTTCAGACCTTGAGGACTGTAGTTGGCCACTTCTGCCCTAGAAGTCTCTGTGGAAGTAGCAAGGGGGCAAGAGGAATCCTCAAGCACTCTCACCATAACTGCGTCTCTTCCTGGACCCTCTTAGGCCCTGTGACCATGGTGCGTTGTTTGATGCTTTTTTTGATGCAGATTTTGAGAATCTGCATCAAAATCTGCATGTCTATCCTGAGGTCAGTAAAGTCTATGACTGGTCAGAAGTGCTGTGCCCATGTTGCTTTTTTCTTCCTTGCATATGTGTTTGAGATTTCTTTTTTCTGCCCCAAAATCTGCACCAAATCTTCAAGAAAAAAAAACACGTTGGCACAGCACTTCTGAACTCTCTTAATTATGCTGGCTTTAGGAGAGACATGCACATTTTGATGCAAATTCTCAAAATCTGCTTCAAAACACTTCACCGCAGGCATGGGGCCTTACAACAATATAATGGAGCCACGTTCACAGAAAGCATCTCCCATATGCAGTGAGAGCAAACACTTAGGCACTTTAAAGTGTAGGACAAGTGGTGCCAGCACAAACATTACTGCATTTCAGCCTTGAGAAATCACACAGAGGCTATCCCACAACATATGCCTATTTGGTGAACCGAACCGAATCCGAACTTCAAAAGGTTCGCTCATCTCTTCTCAGGAAAAATTGCCCAACAAATTTTGGGCTCCATTTTATCCTGCTGTCCCTGTGAAAATAAAAAAATTAAAAGAACATTTTGGTGAAAAAAATACTTTTATAATTTCATGGCTTAATGAATGAATTAGCAGGGGGTTTAAAATGCTCACCACCCAACTAGATGAGATGCTTGGGTCTAGTTTTAAAATGAGGTCACTTGTGGGGGCTTTCCACTGTTTTGGCAGAATAGTGGCTCTTCAAATGCAACATGATGTCAGCTAACGATTCCAGCTAATTTTCTATTCAAAAAGTAAAAAAAACAATCCTTCCCTTTAGAGCCTTACCGTTCGCCCAAAGAGTGGTTTTCAATCACACATGGGAAATCGGGTACTCAAGAGAATGGGTCAACAATTTTGGGGTCCATTTTCTCCTGTTACCCTTGTGAAAATTCAATATTTGAGGCTAAAGTAACATTTTTCTTGGAAAGTAAATTTTTAATTTTATTCTTCCACATTGCTTTAGTCCCTGTGAAGCATTTGAAGGGTTAATAAACTTATTGAATGTAGTTTTGAGTAACTTGAGGGGTGCAGTTTTTGGAATGGTGTCACTTTTCTGTATTTTTTGTCATTTAAGCCCCTCAAAGTCACTTCAAATGTGATGTGGTCTCTAAAAAAGTGGCTTTGTAAATTTTGTTGGAAAAATGAGAAATTGCTAATAATCTTTTAAGCCTTCTAACTTCCTAACAAAAAACTGTTTTGTTTCCAGAATTATGCTGATGTAAAGTAGACATGTGGGAAATGTTATTTATTAACTACTAGCTGTGAGCCCGATGCAAATGCATCGGGATTCTAGAACGTGCATAAATTTGCTTATAATAGTTATAGCTGGTCTGAGTACTTTTTGGGGGGGTGTGAGTATTTTTTGGGGGGTGGGTGAGGACTTTTTGGGGGGGTGTGAATACTTTTTGCGGGGGTTGAATACTTTTTGGGGGGTGTTGAATACTTTTTGGGGGGTTGAATACTTTTTGGGGGGTGTTGAATACTTTTTGGGGGGTTGAATACTTTTTTGGGGGGGTTGAATACTTTTTGGGGAGCATGAATACTTTTTGGGGGGTGTTGAATACTTTTTGGGGGGTGTTGAATACTTTGTGAGGGGTGTTGAATACTTTTTGGGGGGGTTGAATACTTTTTGGGGGGTTGAATACTTTTTTGGGGGGTTGAATACTTTTTGGGGGGCATGAATACTTTTTGGGGGGTTGAATACTTTTTGGGGGGGGTTGAATACTTTTTGGGGTGTGTGAATACTTTTTGGGGAGTGTTGAATACTTTTTGGGGGTGTTGAATACTTTTTGGGAGGGTTGAATACTTTTTGGGGGGTGTTGAATACTTTTTGGGGGGATTGAATACTTTTTGGGGGGGTTGAATAATTTTTGGGTGGGTTGAATACTTTTTGGGGGGTGTTGAATACTTTTTGGGGGGGTTGAATACTTTTTGGGGGGTGTTGAATACTTTTTGGGTGGTGTTGAATACTTTTTGGGGGGTTGAATACTTTTTGGGGGGTGTGTGAATACTTTTTTTGGGGGGGTTGAATACTTTTTGGGGGGTGTGAATACTTTTTGGGGGGTATTAGATTAATTTTTTTATTTTAATTAGTTTATGTAATTAATATATTAATTTAATATATTTTTTTTTTTTATTATTATGTTTTATTTTATTGTTTATTATTTATATTATTTATTTATTTTTTTTTAGTATTTTTATTATTATTAAATTAAAAAAACCGCACTTGCCGCACCTGCCGCAAGTCCCCCTATACTTTCTATGGGGATTACCGCAACCGCGCCGCAACCGTTACACTTGCGGCGCGGTTGCAGTAATCCCCATAGAAAGTATAGGGGGACTTGCGGCAGGTGCGGTGGCTGAGGTAGCAACTCGCAATGGCCGCATGAATACTTTTTGGGGGGGTTGAATACTTTTTTGGGGGGGTTGAATACTTTTTGGGGTGTGTGAATACTTTTTGGGGGGGGTTGAATACTTTTTGGGGGGGTTGAATACTTTTTGGGGGGGTTGAATACTTTTGGGGGGGGTTGAATACTTTTTGGGGGGTGTTGAATACTTTTTGGGGGGTGTGGAATACTTTTTGGGGGGGTGTTGAATACTTTTTGGGGGGTGTTGAATACTTTTTGGGGGGGTTGAATACTTTTTGGGGGGGATTGAATACTTTTTGGGGGGCATGAATACTTTTTGGGGGGTGTTGAATACTTTTTGGGGGGTGTGAATACTTTTTTGGGGGGGTTGAATACTTTTTGGGGGGGGTTGAATAATTTTTGGGGGGGTGTTGAATACTTTTTGGGGGGTGTTGAATACTTTTTGGGGGGGTTGAATACTTTTTGGGGGGTGTTGAATACTTTTTGGGGGGGTTGAATACTTTTTGGGGGGGTTGAATACCTTTTTGGGGGGGTTGAATAATTTTTGGGTGGGTTGAATACTTTTTGGGTGGTGTTGAATACTTTTTGGGGGGTGTTGAATACTTTTTGGGGGGGTTGAATACTTTTTGGGGGGGTGTGAATACTTTTTTTGGGGGGTTGAATACTTTTTGGGGGGGTGTGAATACTTTTTGGGGGGGTATTAGATTAATTTTTTTATTTTAATTAGTTAATGTAATTAATATATTAATTTAATATATTTTTTATTTTATTTTTTTTTATTATTATGTTTTATTTTATTGTTTATTATTTATATTATTTACTTATTTTTTTTTTTAGTATTTTTATTATTATTAAATTTAAAAAACCGCACTTGCCGCACCTGCCGCAAGTCCCCCTATACTTTCTATGGGGATTACCGCAACCGCGCCGCAACCGTTACACTTGCGGCGCGGTTGCGGTAATCCCCATAGAAAGTATAGGGGGACTTGCGGCAGGTGCGGCGGCTGAGGTAGCGACTCGCAATGGCCTCGCGGCCATTGCTCGCGCTACACAGCGACTCGCAATGGATCCCCATAGAAAGTATAGGGGGACTTGCGGCAGGTGCGGCGGCTGAGGTAGCAACTCGCAATGGCCTCGCGGCCATTGCTCGCGCTACCTCAGCGGTAAATCGCTAAGTTTGTGGCCGAGCCTCTGGTTCTATTTTCGGACAGCGACTCGCAATGGCCGCTTCGCGGCCATTGCTCGCGCGTGGTGACGTCACATAGTGACAAAGCCACGGCGTTTTCGGGGTCCGACACGATTTTGCCTACGGCAATTATAGAGTAGATTATGTGTCACTTTGCTCTCTTGTTTAACAGTATAAAAGTTCAAACTTTGAAAATCGCTACTAGGGATGGGCGAATCTACTCGCTAGGACTCGTTACTCGGCGAGTAGTAAGGGACTCGCAGGACTCGGTACTCTGCGAGTTTCCCAGCGTTTACTCGCACGAGTCCAATGCAAATCAATGTCAAACGCTGACAAAACTAGGATTGCCATTGTTTGCATTAGACTCGGCTACTGTGCCAGTGATAGCAGGGAAACTCGCAAAGTAACTGCTGTTTCTTTGCGAGCCGAGTCCAGCTGTCTTCTCTGTGCAGCTCCAGGGTCCTAGAGCCCGCCTGCTCACAGACATGATGTAGCAGAGCTGAGATTGTTCTCAGTCTGCTCATTCCCTGTGCATAGACATCTATATCTATGCACAGGGGATGTAGCAGAGAGGACATCGCGTTTTGGACTGCGTCGGACGGAAGAGGATTTTTTAATTAAAGATGGAGTCTCTAATGGCTTTTTTTTTTTATTTCAAATAAAAAAAATTTCTCTGTGTTGTGTTTTTTTAACCCTTTATTGGAGATTCTTAGTGGCTGGGTCAAACGTGGCCTGACATTAAGAATCTCGGGCTTAATACCAGCTTGTATAACAAAGCTGGTATTAACCCCTTTATTACCCAGCGTGCCACCGCCACCAGGGCCGCTGGAAGAGCGGGGTTCAGCGCCAGAGGATGGCGCTTCAATGAACGCGCCGTCTTCTGGGGCGGCTGCGGGCTGCAATTTGCAGCGGGGGGTGCCCAGAAAGCTTGGGCATCCCTGCGCTGCGGATTCCAGCCCCAGCTGCTTAGCTGTACCTGGCTAGACATAGAAATTGTGCGGAGCCCCACGCATTTTTTTTTTATTATTTCATGAATTTCAGAGTCAGAGTCTCAGAGTCAGAGTCTCAGAGTCAGAGTCAGAGTCTCAGAGTCAGAGTCTCAGAGTCTCAGTGTCTCAGAGTCTCAGAGTCAGAGTCTCAGAGTCAGTCTCAGAGTCAGAGTCTCAGAGTCAGAGTCAGAGTCTCAGAGTCAGAGTCAGAGTCTGACTCAGAGTCAGAGTCTCAGAGTCAGAGTCTCAGAGTCAGAGTCTCAGAGTCAGAGTCTGAGTCAGAGTCTCAGAGTCAGAGTCTCAGAGTCAGAGTCTCAGAGTCTCAGAGTCAGAGTCTCAGAGTCTCAGAGTCAGAGTCTCAGAGTCAGAGTCTGAGTCAGAGTCTCAGAGTCAGAGTCTGAGTCAGAGTCTCAGAGTCAGAGTCTCAGAGTCAGAGTCTCAGAGTCAGAGTCTGAGTCAGAGTCTCAGAGTCAGAGTCTGAGTCAGAGTCTCAGAGTCAGAGTCTCAGAGTCAGAGTCTCAGAGTCAGAGTCTCAGAGTCAGAGTCAGAGTCTCAGAGTCAGAGTCAGAGTCAGAGTCTCAGAGTCAGAGTCTCAGAGTCAGAGTCTCAGAGTCAGAGTCTCAGAGTCAGTGTCAGAGTCTCAGAGTCAGAGTCTCAGAGTCAGTGTCAGAGTCTCAGAGTCAGAGTCTCAGAGTCAGAGTCTCAGAGTCAGAGTCAGAATCTCAGAATTTCATGAAATAATTTTAAAAAAATGCGCGGGGCTCCGCGCAATTTCTATGTCTAGCCAGGTACAGCTAAGCAGCTGGGGGCTGGAATCCGCAGCGCAGGGATGCCCAAGCTTTCTGGGCACCCCCCGCTGCAAATTGCAGCCCGCAGCCGCCCCAGAAGATGGCGCGTTCATTGAAGCGCCATCCTCTGGCGCTGAATCCCGCTCTTCCAGCGGCCCTGGTGGCGGTGGCACGCTGGGTAATAAAGAGGTTAGGGCCAGCTTTGTATTATCAGCTGGCCCTAAGCCCGAAATTTATGGCGGTTACGCCAATATTAGACATGACCGCCATGAATTTCTATTAAATTGTTTTAAAAAAAACACAACACAGAGAAAATTTTTTATTAGAAATAAAAAAAAAAGCCATTAGGGACTCCATCTTTAATAAAAAAAATCCTCTTCCGTCCGACGCAGTCCAAAACGCGATGTCCTCTCTGCTACATCCCCTGTGCATAGATATAGATGTCTATGCACAGGGAATGAGCAGACTGAGAACAATCTCAGCTCTGCTACATCAGGCAGCAGGCAGGCTCTAGGACCCTGGAGCTGTGGCAGCCAGCACACAAAGCAGACAGGACTCTTATCTGTGCGAGTTTCCCAGCGATTACTTACACAGTAAATGAGTCCAATGCAAATAAATGACAAAACTAGGATTGCTTCAGGCTGAAGCTTCCGAGACACATCTGCGATTTGTAAATCTCACACTACTCGCTATTACTCGCTTCCCCATTCATTAACATTGGACTCGCTAGACTCGCAACGAGTAGCGAGTCCTGGGCTCGGACTCGCTAGAGTCAAGCGATTCCGAGTAATTTAGGATTCGCCCATCACTAATCGCTACATTTTTTTACATTTTTTGCAAATTTTCCATTTTGTTTCACAAATAAAGGCAAAAAATACCATCCTAAATTTACCAGGATCAAAAAGTCCATTATAGCAGGAAAAAAACAGTCTCAGAACCACTGGGATTCGTTGAAGCAATCCAGAGTTATTATTTCATAAAGTGACACTGGTTAGAATTGCAAAAAGTGACCAGATCATTAGGGTCAAAACAGGCTGAGGGTGAAGGGATTAAGGACATTTGTGTTAATCTTTTCTACTTGATGGACTGGAAGTCCCAAAGAAAGATGTTGGCTTCCTCAATTGATCTTTAATGCTTCAACTCTGCTAAATAATTTTCATGTCACGCATTCTCTACTTTTTTAGACTCTCCTGGGAGGGGTCCTAAATGATTTACCGTATACTTTTATCTATGGCAATGAGTGAATAAGGCCCCTTAATAGTTGCCATTTTGTTGCGTATTGGAGGTCGTTAAGGGTTTAGAGATCTGGATACCTTTAAAAGTAATAATATTACAAGCGTCATTGACCCACGGATTTATTTTGATTTATACATTCAGTGAAAAAAAGGGGGGTTTGTGCTGCACAGCTCTCAAATAAATAAGGGGTGCAAGACTGCATATATAATCATATATCATGAGAGGGAAGAAAAAAGGATTATGCAGAACAAACTTGCACACCCAAGATCAAAACATGGAGTTTATTGTAGAAAATAACTAAGGCAAACAACACATGAGACAAAATTAAAACCACTTAAAACAAAGTAGGTCCCAGTATGCCGGTTGCAAGCAGATCAATACCAATGAAATGACAGATGAAATGTCAAGATTAGACAAAAATAGCACACCATGTGAAGTCTGTGAAACAACTATACAACAAGGTCCTCCATGTGCATGGAGGAACCAATTAGACATGGTATGGATGAAAGTCAATATGAACATGCATCATAAGTAAAGGATCATACCAAAGATGGATGCTGCAACCTGGGTGACCGGGGACCCCACGCGTTACGCTGCAACTAGGCAGCTTCCTCAGGGGAGTCTGATGTGCCCTGTGTCAGAGCCGCCTTATATACAAGAGGCTATAAAGCCATACAGCCCAGTGGGTCCTGATAATCAATTACAGCTAATGAAGCAAGAGGTGTGGTTACCTGCAATCAACTATGTCCAAGACTGTCAATTGGTCAAAGCATGGAGAAGGGGAGGAAAGGAAAAAAAAGGAAAAAAAAAAAAAAAAAAATACCATTGTAGCGCCGCCGGGTGCATCTAATCCCGGTTTGTTATTGGCGTCAGTCACGCATGTGAGGGTGCCGCCTGATCGCGCACCGGAAAAGACGTGATGCCGTTACCATAACAGCGCGTAGTGTATATGTGCGCGCATGGATACATATGAGGACGCCACAAGAACGCGCATCGGAAGTGACGTAATGCCGTTACTATGGTAGCGCGTTTTGTATATATGCGCGCACAGCGATGGCGCGTAGGTAGGTGTAACGTCACCAAGGCAAAGTCGCGCCGGAAATGATGCGGACTAGTTGTCAAGGAAAAAGACAACAATCGCGCCGATCTGGCAGAGAGATCAAGGCAATCACATAAAGGGCAAGTGTGGTAGCCGCACCATATCGGAAATAAATCCAAACTGGCTAGCATTGTGAAAGAGGACCCCCCACACAAAACATCAAAGGAGGGGGGCCTCGCGGCAATTATACAGGCGAAAAATAAAGCAAACACCCACGGCCAAGCCGGTGCGACCCTTGCAGCAGTGAGAAAAAAAAAAAATTCGCGTAGACCTATAAATGGAAAAACATAGACTGGTCCCTTGGCAGAATAATACATCAGTTACCCTGCACCAAGGGGGTGTCAGCTGTGGAGGAAAAAATTAATTAATTAAATAATCAGTATGGATGACCCATATAGTAAATCAAACAAATGGATGATGCATAGCTCAGTAAAGAGCTGATGGTTCAAATAAACACCTAAGACGAGAGGAGCGGATCAGGGTCAGACTACCCCAAGGGAAGGTGCTTTCCCATAAGTGCAATCTCGACCCCATTCGCTGCAATTAATTGTATAAAAAATCCAAACCATTTCAGCTGAGAGTGATCGTGTATATGAAAAAAGATGTAAGACTGAACATTGCATATACATCAAGTGACAGACCATGTATGATAGGAATGTACAAAAATATCTTTATTGTAATATTATATAATCATTAAAATCTCCAGGCTTACATATAGAGTGTTAAAGAAAATACACAAAAATCAAGGGGTCCATCAAAGTGACAATACACAGCCCAACCACAGTGGTGACAATCCAGATACTGGGTATTTATTTATAGATCTAGTGATATTCAGAAATAGAGTTACATCGGTCAGGCCATGTGTCAGAGGTCACAATCCCAATTCCAGATGCGTAAACCGCAAGCACCACCCTAACCTATCAAGCCAAGCCAGGGAGGTGGACTGTATAAAACACACAGCCCAAGGGGGATAAGTATCCCCACAAAAGATGACCCAGCAACATGTGTCGGTCACGTAAAGGTCCCCAGATTGCAGCATCCCAGACAGGAAAGGAGGAAAAATCATAAATTACAGGTCAGTACATAAAAGAGCAACTATGGTCTCCTACAGTTGTTATGTCCAAAAATCAATAGGGAGTTATTCAGGGAAAGATTTGATCATCCAAACATTTTGTAAGAGGAGCGATGAAGACGGTTCCCAGTAGTTCCAATGGTCATGTATAGTTGGCCCGAGAAGAAGAATGTTTCATGATAACAGGGATCCTGTTGGGGATTAAACAGAAGGAAATGTGTATAAGCATATTGATCATACATAAAATAGGACTACATGTTATTTACCCTAAAAAACCGGTGAAAGTAAGTTCCTCGTTTAATCCATACGGAGTCATGGAATGTAATCTGTAAATCCATCTGGCCTCTGTTTGCAATAGTTTGCATACTTTTTTAGACTCTCCTGGGAGGGGTCCTAAATGATTTACCGTATACTTTTATCTATGGCAATGAGTGAATAAGGCCCCTTAATAGTTGCCATTTTGTTGCGTATTGGAGGTCGTTAAGGGTTTAGAGATCTGGATACCTTTAAAAGTAATAATATTACAAGCGTCATTGACCCACGGATTTATTTTGATTTATACATTCAGAATATCAAAGTAATTTACCATTCTTGAAAATGGAGAATTCTGGCTTCTCTGATTTTCCTACCCCTTGGTCAACACTGTAGTGTGCTATATTCATATATTGAACTTCAGTCACATATTTTTACTTTACTACCATGTTTCCCCAAAAATAAGACAGTGTCTTATATTAATTTTTGCTCCTAAAGATGCACCATGTCTCATTTTCGGCGGGTGTCTTACTTTTATCACCCCCTTGTGGCCCCCAATAAAGTAACCCCATTATCCCCCAATATAGTATTGGGGACACACACACACAGGGGCACACACAGAAACACACAAACAGGGGCACACACACACAGGGGCACACACACACAGGAGCACACACACACACACAAGACAGGGACACTTCTCACTGATCCCTGCTGCATTCCGGCGCTGCTCTCAGCTGTCCGCCGCTGTCCCGATGCTCGCCGCTGCAATGAGGACAGCACCACTCTCATCTCCTTGCCTCAGGTGCCGTAGGTGTACTGTGCCACTGGCCCAGCCATTCACAGGCCAGGAGCCAACTGGGCAGCCAATCACAGGCCAGAAGCCGAAGTCATGCAGCGAATGGCCTGTGATTGGCTGCTAGGCAGTTCCTGGCTTGTGATTGGCCAGGACAGTGACGGGGGCTTGAAAAATAGAGCATGCGTCTGCGGCACCGCTCACAGCGACGGGCACCGGGACGCTAGCAGGGGGTGGGCTGGAGGAGTCACAGCTGCATGCTGTGGTAAAATATTGTAAAATAGAGTCATGACTTATTTTCAGGGGTGCCTTATATTTACAGGCACATTAAACCCCCTGGCATGCCTTACTTTCGGCAGGCGCCCTATTTTCGGGGAAACACGGTAATTACTTTGCTATGTATTGGTTATATTATATACATGTCATGGCAAAAGATGTTCATAATTTTAAAGAAGAAAGTATGAATTGGATGTAAATTCTAGTGCTTATTTAAATAATGATGAGCAGATATATGAAGGCTCAGGAAAAAAATAGCTGTGCAAACATTCAGAAATTTACATGATAATACAAAAATATATTATTTAAATTTCCATTACTTTTTCTTTATGGAAAACGTGTTTTTCCTATTAAATCAGGACCAGAAATGCAAAATTAATCCATGATCTATTTAAAGACTTAAATGTGCTTTACTTGCAAAATATTATACTATTACAAGCTGCATAAGCAAACATAATTAAATTATGAAAGAAAATGTAATATTCTTTCAACATGCTTCTAAGATTTAGTGTACCAATTCAAATTTTACGTGCCACAAATTAATCAAATATGCTTTACATCAAAACTTTTTATTTCTTTCACTTTTTTCATGATGGATTTATCTATCAGACAACACATCAGTGACTGCTATGCGTGATTAGTCATTTAGTGATTGTATTAAAGTAAAAGGAAAACAGTTTGTATAAACCCTTATACATTATAGACAAAGCCCAAATTGGCTTACAATAGTGTAAGGAGTCCCCCCACTTAATGATGGTCACACACCCATCCTGCTCATGCAGCACCTCAACTCTTCACCATTTTTGCAGAGTTGATTCAATTTGTGCCAAAAAATTCAACAGGTTGACATGCAGAGGGAATCTAACACACCAGAAAACCTTTGATCAGGCACCTCCTAAAGGGGAAGCATGCCTTAAATACCTTGGGCTTCTTAGGGCCACGTTACACACACAGATATCTGTTCAGCTATTGGTCACAGATCTCTGGTTGCAGTGAAATCATGGACACATTGTTCCATTTTGTGGCTGTGTACAAAATGGAGCAATGTGTCAATGATTTCACTGCAACCAGAGATCTGTGACCAATATCTGAACAGATATCTGTGTGTGTAACGTGGCCTTTAGTCATACCCTGGGGAACAACCAGATTAGGCATGCTGCCCTTTTACAAGGCGGGAGATTACACATGTACCGTAAATATAGTCCTAGTAGAATTGTGTGGTATGTGCAGGATCTTGGAACTTGAAGCTACGAGGGTTACACAGGGCAAGACTGCGCAGAACACAGATGTTGCACATTTTGAAAGACTGCATTCTGACTGCAGGAAAGTCAACTAAAGTTATTCCCCATGAATTGAGTGTTCAATTATCTATCATAAGCTGTCTCCAATGGTATTTCACAGCCTTAGGCAATAAATCCAACTGGCTTCACAACCGCACACAACACCAGCCCAGGACCTCCATTTCCAGTATCTTCACCTCCAAGATCATCTGAGACCAGACCACCAGAGAGCTCTCTGCTGCAACAATCAGTTTATATAACCAAAGAATGTCTGCAAAAACTGTCAGAATCCACCTCAGGTAAGCTCATCGTCCTCATCTGAGTGTCCATCTGACTGCATTGTAACTAGCTTAAGTAGGCAAATGCTAACATTCAATGGCATCTGGCATGTTGGAGAGGAAATCTCTTCACAGATTAATGACAATTTTTTTACTTTATCTTTATTTATTGAGTACTAGATGGTGGCCCGATTCTAATGCATCGGGTATTCTAGAATATAGAAATAGGGATTGTATGGGGAAGGTGGGGAAGGCTGAATAGGGAGCGACTTTGTGGATGGAGCGGCGAGGGAGGACGACGTGGCAGGGGGAGGAGGATGGAGGGGCACAGGTAGGGGAGGATGGAGTGGCGGGGGGAGGAGGGAGGACGGAGGAGGTTGCGGCGGGGTTGGGGAGGATGGAGCGGCACAGGCAAGAGGAGGACGAAGCGGCGGGGGGGAGGACGGAGCACAGAGTGGCTGGGGAAAGGACTGATCACTGCTGACAAGTTTGGTGCAGTATTCAAATTTGTCCAGCAACTCGCAAAGATCAGCGATCCAGACCCACTCTAAAGTAGTAATGTGTCTGGTCTGACTTCCGTGGTGACGGGCATGTTGCAGCTGATATTCCGCTATTGCCCTCTGCTGCTCATTAAACCTTGCCAACATATGGAATTCCATCTCGTGGGCATGTGGCAAATTATCCGGTGATTAGGCAAATTAAATTTGTTTTGAAGGGCTGAAAGACTGCCAAATGCTGTGGACGAATGTCTAAAATGGGCGCAAATTCGCCTCACCTTCTCGAGTAGGTCAGATAACTCGGGGTATATTTTAAGGAATTTCTGAACTATTAGGTTCAGCACGTGAGCCAGGCAAGGCACGTGAACAAGGTTACCGTGCTTCAGTGCCGCCACAAGGTTTCATCCATTATCGCTCACAACAAGACCTGGTTGTAGTTGCAGTGGGGCCAGCCACTCATCAGTCTGTTGCTTAAGACCCTTCCACAGCTCAGTTGCAGTGTGAGGTGTGTCACCTAGACAGATAAGCTTCAGAAGAGCCTGTTGTCGCCTTGCTGTGTCACATCGCCATCGGACTCGGTGGCCGGTGTTCCTGCCTCGGCCGCTGGGAGGAGCCGGATTCCTTCGTCTGGTGGTGCTGGTGATAGGAAGGCCTTGTCCTCATATGGACCTGCTCCAGCGACGTCTGCCTCTGTCGCTGAGCGCCGCTGTGTTTCCCCTCTGGGTGGTGTTGGTCGCAGAAGAGCGGGCCCTGCAGAGGTGTCCGTTAGGCGCAGCCTGCGTTCTTCTGTCAGAGGTGGGATGGGTGGAGCCAGTCGTGCATCTCCATCTGGCCTGGCTCTAGGGGCGGTTCGGATGAGGTCATCAGGCTGTGAGCTCCAGCCTATGGGAGGTAACCGCGCCCTTCAAATACATTGGAGCCTGTCTTGCAGGCCGCCAGATATAGTTTTGGTTCCCCAAGTGACATAGTGTGTGTTTGGTTTTGACTCTGACCATTGCCTGGATTTTTGACTCTGTACCGCCTGAAGATTTTGTACCTTTGCTGCCCTCTCGGTTTTGACTCTGACCTTTGCCTGGATTTTCGACTCTGTACCGCCTGACAATTTTGTACCTTTGCTGCCCTCTCGGTTTTGACTCTGACCTTTGCCTGGATTTTCGACTCTGTACCGCCTGACGATTTTGTACCTTCGCTGCCCTCTCGGTTTTGACTCGGACTCCTGACTACGTTCTTCGCTTCCTGATTTTTCCCTTCCTAGACGACCTCCCTGCTCTGCTGCTCCCATAGGCAGCTACCCCCTGGGCTCCGCTATAATTCCAGATCCCTGTATAGGGGTTAAGGGTCTCGGGGTTTCTCGGGGTGCTGCCTTACCAGCAGCTCAGCCTTACAGCGGACGGTCGTCACAGCTGAAGCACTACTGCAAAGCTCCCAACTTGGACGTGATGGTGCGGGCAGCTGAGCAGTGGACAAGGAAGTTGCAGAAGCAGATTGCGTACTGGACATATATGATGAGGCAGCCACCCGGAATGATGTTGTGCCTGCTATTCGTGGAGTTGGCAGTATTTCGGATGGTCCACTTTGCGAAGTTGGAACACTGTCCACCAGGTTAATTCAGTGAGCTGTTACTGAGATGTATCTGCCCTGTCCACAAGTACTTGTCCACGTGTCCGTTGTTAAGTGGACTTTGGCGGTTACAGCATTTGTTAGTGCACGCTTTAAGTTGTTAACAACGTGCTGGTGTAACGCGGGGACGGCACTACGTGAGAAAAAGTGGCGGCTGGGTACAGAGTATCGTGGTGCCGCCACAGCCAACAACTCCCGAAAAGGCTCTGTACCTACAAGCCTAAACGGCAGCATTTCCACAGCTAACAACTTTGCAATTTTCGCAGTCACTTTTTGGGAAAATGGGTGTGTCGATTGGTACTTCCTTTGCCTTTCATACAGCTGTGGCACAGACAACTGGACGTTTGCCGCACACACACCAGGGGCTTGACTACTGTCAAGTCTCTCTTGTAGCGCAGCTTCGGAGGAGTACGTTTGAGCAGGAGCTGATGCCTGAACACTAGCTGGTGAAGGATGGATCTGAGGTGGCCTGGAAGTGTTGGGATCAGAAGGCACTGATTCTGAACCCTGATGGGCCGACCACTGAATTGGGTGCTTAACAGACATATGCTTACGCATACTGCTGGTGCTCAGGTTTTTTTTTCCCAGGCCTCTGCTTAGCCTTGCATGGCAGATGTTACAGATAACCACATTTGGTACAGATGGGGCATCCTTAAAAAATTGCCACACAATGGCTTTTTGGCCTTTATGTTGAATTGGAGGCAAAGGAGGATGACTCTGTACCACACCAACTGTTGACACAGTTTGGGCAACTGTGTTTACAGTTTGTGCAACAGTTGGTACACTTTGTGCAACAGTTGACACAATTTGGCCAACTGTTGTCACAGTTTGTGTTCTGGAGAACGGAGTAAGCCTTGGTGCTTTTGGCGGTGGTACATAGCCACTTTCCTCCTCCTGGCTGCTCTGTTGGCTATGCATGCCAAGAGTCCAGGTAGGATCTGTGGTCTCATCATCCACGCCTTCCTCCTCAAAGTCTTCTGGATAACGTGACTGAGCAGGCTGGCCAGATGAGATGTGTGTCTCATCATCGTCATCATTATCCACCTCCTGAGATGCTGTATGCCTTTGGTGTAAGTGGCTTTCTTCAGTACGAGGTGCTTCCAAACTTTGGGCATGAATAGACATTACGTCTTCTTCAAGTATCTCGTCAGGCAGTGCTAAAGAAAGGCCAGATGGAATCGAGTGCTGATACGAACCAAAAAAATCATCGGAGTGACCAAGGTCGCACTCCAAGTTTTCCTCTGGCTGCCGATGGCTTGAGGAAATAGGAAGCCTTTGAGGATTGGATGGCCCTGCGTTGTCTGTAGCGACACTAGACTATGTTGGCACGGACGATTGTGTACTGAAAGAACCAGTGGTGGAGGTGTTATCAGCCATCCAAGATGTTATCTGGTCATGCTCTTCCGGCCTCAAGACACGTTTTTGTTGAGTACTGGTAATTTTAGACGGGAGAAAGAGAGATCTATCAATCCTCGTCTGTCTACCTGTACCAGTGCCTTCTTGGGCACGACTGCTATGGCCACGACCTCGTCCCCGTCCCTTTGCAACATCTTTTTTCGGAAATTGTGGTTTTTGTGACATTGTTGACAAACGCACAGCCACCGAGATGGAGTTAGGTGTTGCTGTTGGCGTCACTTACTGGCGGGTTAAGTGTGTGCTAGCACTTGGCAGTGAAGCAGCACACTAGTCCCTGAAAAAATTATTAAGTGCGCACAGCCACCGAGATGGAGTTTGGTGTTGCTGCAGGCGTCACTTACTGGCGGGTTAAGTGTGTGCTTACACTTGGCAGTGAAGCAGCACACTAGTCCCTGAAAAAATTATTAAGTGCGCACAGCCACCGAGATGGAGTTAGGTGTTGCTGTAGGCGTCACTTACTGGCGGGTTAAGTGTGTGCTAGCACTTGGCAGTGAAGCAGCACACTAGTCCCTGAAAAAATTAGAAAGTGCGCACAGCCACCGAGATGGAGTTTGGTGTTGCTGCAGGCGTCACTTACTGGCGGGTTTAAAGTGTGTGCTAACATTTGGCAGTGAAGCAGCACACTAGTCCCTGAAAAAATTATTAAGTGCGCACAGCCACCGAGATGGAGTTTGGTGTTGCTGCAGGCGTCACTTACTGGCGGGTTAAGTGTGTGCTAACACTTGGCAGTGAAGCAGCACACTTGTCCCTGAAAAAATTAGAAAGTGCGCACAGCCACCGAGATGAAGTTTGGTGTTGCTGTAGGCGTCACTTACTGGCGGGTTAAGTGTGTGCTAGCACTTGGCAGTGAAGCAGCACACTAGTCCTTGAAAAAATTAGAAAGTGCGCACAGCCAGCGAGATGGAGTTAGGTGTTGCTGTAGGCGTCACTTACTGGCGGGTTAAGTGTGTGCTAGCACTTGGCAGTGAAGCAGCACACTAGTCCCTGAAAAAATTAGAAAGTGCACACAGCCACCGAGATGGAGTTTTATGTTCCTGCAGGCGTCACTTACTGGCGGGTTAGTGTGTGCTAACACTTGGCAGTGAAGCAGCACACTATTCCCTGAAAAAATTATTAAGTGCGCACAAGTAGTCGCACAAGTAGGTGGCGTACGTGCTATTTGCAGCTTGGAGAGCAGCAACGCACTGTTCTGCCACAGACAAAATAAAGCTGAAGGGGTTTTTAGGACCCAAAATCTATCAGCTGCAAAAAAATTGTAAATAGTACCTCAGCTAAGCCTCTGACTTCAGCTATTAGAACAGCTGAGTGAGTAAGCGAAGCTATGAGGTCGCTCCTGGGAGCACTGTAAGGCTGCAGCTCTCTGCTTCCCTGCCTGCCTACAGTCCTCTACACAGTACTCCTCTGTCCTCCTGCTAGCTCTCACAAGAGCTGTTTGGGGTTAATATAAGGAATTTTTAAGGTTCCCTACACTGACTGACAATCCCTATGATCTGCTCCAGAATCTACCTCACCCTGCTCTAGCTCAGATCTTCAGAGAAATGTGCCCAAAATGGCGGTGGCAAGGCTTATATACAGCCTTGCCTGTCATACATGACATAGGCATCACGATGGACAGCAGCCAATCATAGTCCTGCCACAACCAACATGGCTGTGGCATTACTGAATATGATTGGCTAACATGCTTGTCCATCTTCACAAGTTTTCTGACCTAACACGCTAGGCTGTCTCGGAAGCTTTGTCGGAACATAACAGATTCTGTATTCGCGAGTCCCGAATACAGAATACAGGACTCGGATTCGTGGACTCGCTAAGACTCGCTGTTGACAGCGGGTATCCGTGAAGCGGTGCAAATCTTTAAACGATTTTGGGGAGATTCAAGCTACATAGCGATGTGATATAGCGAGTCTAGCGAGTGAGAAAAAGTAAACTGACAAAACTAGGATTGCCATTGACTTGCATTGGACTCGTTACTTTGCGAGTACTCGCTGGGAAACTCGCCGAGTACCGAGTCCTGCGAGTCCCTTACTACTCGCCGAGTAACGAGTCCTAGCGAGTAGATTCGCCCATCACTAGTTATTATGTAAAGCAGGTAAATACAATAAGTGAGTACATGTTTAAATTCACAAATGTTATCAGTTGTATCAATGTTTGGGCAAGACAGTCTATCTAAGGAAAATACCTAGAGGAAGGGAGAGGAAGGGAGTTTGATCCCAAAACATTACTGGACAACTGATGGCCCAATAAAGGCATAACTTAACACGAAAAAGGAGTGCTGCAGTCGATTTACTTGTTATCATAATCTCAATCAGCGGATGGGAGAGGAGCTGTGACTGAATTGCACCCGAAGAAAATGCTGTGCTGCTTTCTTTGATAAGTAAGGAAAAAACCTGACAGACGAGACTGTTTCAAACAAAATGATAAGACATGACGCATTATCAGTTTGAAATTGTTTTAATCTTGTTATATATAGTTTGTTGTGGGTATAAATCTATGTGTTGGGGGATACACTGTATATGTGGTGAATTAGGTTTTTTTTTTTTTTTTTGCTTTTTGAGTGTTATAATAATTTATTAATTATAAAAGAAACTCCCCCCTTTTCTATGTTTTTAGCATACAACAGAACGGTAGCTCAGTGGTTAGCACTGCAGCCTTGCAGCACTGAGGTCCTTGGTTCAATTCCCAGCAAGGATGACATGTCCAAGGAGTTTGTATGTTATCCCTTTGGTTATGTGGGTTTCCTCCCACATTTCAAAGACAAACTGGTAGGATATTTAGATTGTAAGCCCCAATGAGGATAGTGTTTCAAATGCATGTAAAGTGCTACGGAATTAATAGTGCTATATAAATGATTAAATATTATATTATTATTATACGGCCCTGGCAAATGTCATATAGTTGAAGGAAGAGTGAACGAATGAAGAATGAATGAATGTATTCAGACATTCTTTCAAAAATCTGCTGTCATCTACAGAGTGATGAAGATATGAAGGTATGTTGGACATTTCAGCAAGACAATGATGCCAAACACTCAGCCAAAGAAACTCTTAGTTGGTTTCAGAAAAAGAAAATAAAGCTGTCAGATTGATCCTGCCAATCACCCAACACAAATCCAATAAAAAATATATGGAATTAACTAAAGCTCAAAGTTCATAGAAGGAGCATTTGGAACCATCAGGATGTTTGGTTGGAAGAATAGAGAAAAAATCACACCTGAGCAGTGTTTGTGACCAGTTTTCCCATACATCTTGAATCTGCCATCACCAACAAAAGCTGTTGTGCAAAGGATTAAATAATATTCAGTAAGCTTGTTCAAAACGTTTTCCTTGTATTATTTCTCATTATTACGCATCCCTAAATCCATGGGCATCTAGGTTTGACCTCTTTGCCTGTGTGGATTCATTGTGTTGTCACTAACATTTGGTGAGACTTTAATGTCAATAGCACCTTTAGAAATATATTTACTTGGAAAATTGTTGACATGTTCAATACTTATTTCACACACTGTATATTGTATATCTTCTATGTATATTCTTGCTCTTTATTGCAATGGTTGTAAATGAATATTACTTTAAATAAGAACATCTCTGCCTAGTTTTCCACATAGAATCCTCGAAGTTCAAGGCTTATTATGTCATCTCGCCTGTTAGACACATTACAGTCAGCTATAACAAAGGACACAGCTGCTACTCCTTGTTAGCTTAACAGCGGTCCACATAAAATATCTCTCCTGGGAACATGCAATTAGCATCTTTATACTACAGATGTTAAAACAAATGGTGCTCTAACTGGTCCACTATGTGTTAGTGAGAGATATTCCGCTAGAGAGAGAGTCTCGAAGAACAAATCATTTTATGATGGCTTGGGAGATTGTGGATAAAGAAAGAAGTTTAGACTCTAGGCTCACTTATCTGATTCTAAATTATTTTTATTCTGTCTTTCAGTATGTGTAAATGGGGACCTCTGATTTACTATCTGCGTTGGGGTTTTGAGGACCAGAAGTATGTTTAAAAAAATTAACAGTCTACAATGCGTGAAAATCATTAATGGCTATTTTAAAAGTAGACCACATAGAAAATGAGGTTAAAACATCTGTGTAAGTAGGATATTTTTAAGTGTATATTAAAACAAATTTAAAGGTTGTTGTGTACAACAGTCAATCACGTGACTGGTTTTGTATTCTAAATTGTCATTAATATTAATCCTATGGTGCCATCATATTATGACGCACTTTACAAATCAGAGGATACATGTACAAATTGTATAAGACATTACAAAGCAATACATTATTTAGCAATGTAGCAATTCATAAAAGGTCACTGGTAACAATATTACAATATAGGAAAAAATAGGAGGGGGGGAACAAGAAAGTTTAAGGTGTTTTTCAAGAATGGTCAAGCCATCAATATAATAAGTGGGGGCATTCAAATAAAGCTGCATAAAACAGTCAAAATACAGTATCTGCATAACTATAAATACAAGGTACTATTGAGGATATAGAGGATTAAGAAGCAGGTGATAAAAAGGACAGGAAAAATATTAGTGAAAGAGGTAATAGGTATTAGTTCCTCCACGCAGAATGTTTGTGATGCAAAGAGGGATTATATGATGACTTTTGTCTAGGCATGCTGAGCTGTCAGTGACTTGAATAACTGTGCAGTCATTCATTCTAGTTCTGGGAGGTGATGGGTTGTTCAGGTGTTCTATCTTTCTAGTGATTATCCAGTTACTTATCTAAGCAGTCTCTCCCAGAACTCTGCTGTTAATTGTACATTCTGTTAGAGTGTTGCTCTTGGTCTGTGTTTCTGTGTTCTGCCTATTCTGATCATTGTTTTAGCCCCCTAAACCATTGACTGAATATTCCTCTGCTTGCTTCCTGTGCCTAATGTGCTCTCCTGGTATTTTGTGAATAATTAACCGTGGGATAGAAAGTGCAATGGGGTCTTATCTGAAAAAAACGGTGATAGCTAAGCTGAAGTGAAACTGCACATATTAGAGGGTTGTATCACATACAACCAGTATAAAAGGCTCCAAACAGTTGCTGCAGTATCCACAAGAGGAAGCATGAGCAGAAATAGGAGAGGAAATATGTGGACTCTAACTGTGCTGCTGTACAATCGACCATATACTGAGGAAATCAGTTAATGCAAGTGGCTTTATTTAACACATTTCAAGGTGTATTCCTCACCCCTTCATCAGGACAACCACCAATGCAGTCCATTTGCTGTGATCCGGCTTAAATACATTCAAACTTGGTGCCATACTAAACACATGATCAGGACAAAGTTGAGGGTTACAGGAAGTATTTGCATATGTATTTATATATGATAACAACATTTTATTCCATTAATAAAATAAAGAGACCATGAAAAAGAAGAAAACAAAAGGGGAAGGAAGAAAGGAAGGATGGATGGATGGATTATATCATAAGGTAGATACGAATACAGATAAGCAAACATTCCCGAAAATTTTCCCCAATTTTAAATTCAGCGCAAACATTGCAGATTCAATTCGCAATTGGAAACCCAAGCTTTTTGTCAAAAAAAATTGCCAAGAACAGCTTTGTTCGGAACAAAAGTTTGCAATTTGATATGGCCCTAAAACTTTCCCTATTTGTTTGGGGTCAAAATACTCACCAGAAGACCCATTGGCCAGGAACAACACCTAACCTTGGGTTAGGAGTGTTCCTGCCATCGGGTCTACCGGCTTGTATTAAGCTGTAGAATTTTTTAGAATTCTAAATGATTTTTGTAGGCTTTCTAGAGTTTGCAGGTGTTTTGACACCTGAAAAGTGTGAATTTTGTAAATAGTACCAGATGTGGCAACAGCTGTGAAGTCCAGGAACCTTGCAATGTCCATAAAACATCAGTTTGAGAGAGCTTAATATTTTGAGGGGATTTTTTTTCAAATATTTATTTTATTATTTATTAGTATTATTAGTTATTTAGTTTTTTGGGGGGAGAGTAAACCTTTATTATTGCAGAGGGTCATCACTGTGTGAAAATGTGCAATCACTATTTCATTTTATGCCATATATGTACAATACACATTTTTGGCATGTGCACAACTGTGTTATATCATATGTATCTTTCATATTGAACTTGTACTTGCATTGCTACAGTGCCAAGTAGCCATATTCAGCATTCCAGGTGAATTGGTGAATTGCTGACCTAAATAAAGTTATTTGTTTTTCATCATTATGTCTCCTACAAATATGTCAGGCTTCAATAATCACTTTACCAAACCACAAGCCCAGGTGTTACCCTGTTGGCATGGGAAATTGGACTTGTGCTTGATTTTACATCTGCAAACCACCCCATGGAGGAGTTAGTGAGGGGAGTTAGGCAACAACATTTTGCAAACAGTAAGATCTTGTAGTGATTGTGTCTGACTCAGTCCTACCAGTTGAAGATGAATATCCATGCCGCAGAGACATTCTATATTGACAGGTCTTCTGTTTATTTTACATCACAATTGCTTCACAGTTTTTAAAACATTTTATGGGTTTGTTTAAGAGTATTTATGTTTTTAATAATCTGCACAAATCTCATCTAATAATGTATAAAATATATATATAAATAATATATTCATAATATGGGATAACTCCAAAAATAATATAGATTTTTTTTCTGAATTGTATCCACAATAACATCTAGGCATCAATTTTGTGCCACATTTTGATCTCAATACTATTAACTTTTTTAAATCTTACAATTGTTGTGGATGATAACTGGCCTGGTACAAAAAGCTTTTTTAAAAAATGTGGATACCAACAACTATATCCATTACACATGCCGACATTATAATAAATGATTCAAGAGAACATTCCAGCAAACCTGTTTAAAAGGTCCAAGCTAATGTGATAAAAAAAGTTTAACAAATAGAAATATCCCACACAAATTATCAACAGAAACCTTTGTCAAGTGAGCAAACTAAACCAATCTTCTCTGCTAACCAAGAAGATAAATTCCAACACAGAGAACCAGTTTGATTTTAATTTTATTACAACTTTTTCTAACTATCATAAAGAAGTGAAAACATATTCTTTGTGAGAACTGGCATGTGCTCTTTAGTGATCTTGCTTTGGCTAAAATATTGCCAAGCATCCCTCAAATAACGTTTTGAAGAGCTCCCATAATTTAGAACATAGTGGCCCCAAGTCGCCTTAAAGTAAAGAATGAGAATACAATGCATAAGAATTTGACTGCATGCAAGAAAAAGGGTATTGTTAAAACTACTTACATAATTGCCAAGTTGCGTCCGTCCTCAACTTCTTTCAGGATTAGGTTGTATCCCAGAAGTCACCATTCCACCAGAAGCCACGCCGGAACCCATATTGGTACACCAAAGAGATGGATGTCCCAATATGGCACCTGCTGGTGGTACCAGCCCCTTACGCCATACCACCTGCGGGACACCAATACAAAAAACATTGTAGCCCGCTGCCCGACATCCCTGCCGCAGATGTCGAACACTACAGCCTGCTTCAGCCAGCGCCGCTCACAGCTGCAGTGCAGCTCTGAAGCTCTGCAGCCTGTGCAGGAGGAGATGGGGAGTATGTCCTCTGGTGTCTACAGAGGGGGCCGCACGCCATCTATCTCTGCACAGGCCCCACAGCCGAGGACTTTCCTGCCTCCTATGTACAGCTGTGGGTGCAGACACATATACACACACAAACACATACACACACGTACATACACACACATACACACAAACACACATATACACACAAATATATATGCACAAAAACACACACACGTGGCCAATATCTTTGGACACTCAGGTATACAAAGATGGTAGCAGCATGATGCATTACACCACCCCACTGCAAAATTACAGTCATTACAGGATTATATCAGTGGAGAACATGGTGGGAGCTAATAAAGTGGATATGAAGGTGTCTCTGTTTATTTTGTATGTAATAACGGATTTCTGTGTGTGTTTTTTTATCTTTACTGAAACTATTGCTAATAGCCTGCTGTCATACTGATGGCTGACATTAGCAGTAGGGTTTGACATCAGCTGCAAAAAAAGCTCACATCAACCGCATTATTATCCAGTCTGCCACTGATACATGACACCTGGAAGAGCAGAGTAACTGCCAGTTTTGGCATCTCTTATGGAGGCACCAATACTGAGGTGGCATCTGGCTGCAATTTTCAGCATTGGGGGCCCAGAATTCTTAGGCCATGCAGAGAATTACAGCCCCCAGAAGCGATAGTTACCTTGACTGGCAATAGAAAAAATGGTGAAGCCCACGACAATATGTTTTTAGATATTTATTTTAATAGCTAAAAAAAAAATAGGTCTCCCCTGTATTTTTCATTGCCAGTGAAGGTAACACCAGGCAGTAGGGGTTGGCAATCAATGGCTGTTTGGTTTACCTGTGTTGGCAAGAGAAAATACAACAAAGCCCTACACATTTATTTACCAAAAAAAATCATACTCACCTATCCGACGCCTGCATCGGGACTGGCAAAGAAGACATCTGATCAACGACAAGGACCTGCGAGTCTGACAGCCAATTAGATGCCACCTGATTGGCCAGATTGCCAGGTCATTGATGCACGTTCAAGACCTGGCAATCTGGCCAATCAGGTGGCTGGTAGCGATCACATGGTTTGTGACATCTGGCCATTTGATTGTCCAGATCGCTACCAGCCATCTGATTGGCTGTCAGACTCGCAGGTCCTTGTCGTTGATCGGATGTCTTCTTTGCCAGTTCAGGTGCAGGCGTCGGATAGGTGAGTATGATATTTTTTCCTTTGTTAACAAACAACTTTTATTCACTTTTAGTGCACTTTCGCAGTGTATATATAGATACACTGCAAAAGTTAAAGGGCTACTCGCTACTCCTGAGTAATCACAAGAAACTCGAGGTGTAGCGACTAGCCCGAATATCGTTACTATTCGACGAGTACCGAATAGTAACAATTATACTCGCTCATCCCTAATCTTGGAGAATTTACCCACCCCCATTGTCTTGGGCTTTCCTTGGCTGAGAAAACATAACCCGATAATTAACAGGTGGGCCCGGGAGGTGGTTAGCTGGGGTACTGCCTGTGAGGATAATTGCCAGGGTACTTCTATCTCTGCTGTACTGGTGATGCCTGCACTTATATCTCCATCCCAAGGAGGTTAGGAGTTTGCCAGGGGGTGGTGGTGGAGTACAAACCATGCCTCGGAATAATGGTGTCTTTAGGCATTGTCCTAGCCAGAGGGGCCAGGAAAAAACACTAATAGAACTGACATGCTGCCAATGAATACAATTATTCACACTATATGCATTCTATTTGTTGACTGATGCAACAATTTTTGCCCTGGAAAAGATTTCAATTGTGTTTTTAATCATTTTTACCCTACCTAGAATGTTTGTAAAATCTGATCACAGTGGCAAAGCAGTTAGAAGGTTTTTTCAAACTCAACCTTTGGTACCTGAAATATCAAACAACTAAAATTGATTATCATTGAAAAAAAATGTTATGTTTAAATATTAACACTGGGCCAAAAAATATCTGATGGCAGATGTTTCAAAGGATTCATGAACTGATGAAATGAGTGTGACTTTTAATGGACCAGAAGTATGGGCCTGTGACTGGATCAATAATGGGCACAAATCTGCACTACAACTCAGATGCCAGTATGGTGGAAGTTGGGTACTGCTATGGCCTGGTAGTTTTAGAGGTGTAAATTGGACCTTTCCAGGTTGAAAGTAGATTCAAAAATAAATCCCAAACCTACTTCTAGGTCAGAGAAGGCATTTTCCTCAAGCAGTTGTAAGGAAAAGTTAGCAATGCTCCAATCACATGTATTGACATTCTCCACTGATTGGTTAAACAGTATGCACTGTGTGCAGAATTATTAGGCAAATGAGTTTTTTTGATTACATGATACTTTTTTATACATGTTGTCCTACTCCAGGCTGTATAGGCTTGAGAGCCAACTACCAATTAAATAAATTAGGTGATGTGTATCTCTATAATGAGGAGGGGTGTGGTGTAATGACATCAACACCCTATATAAGGTGTGCTTAATTATTAGGCAAATGCCATTCCTTAGTCAAGATGGGTCTCAGAAGAGATATTTGACGGGTTCTGAAAAGTCCAAAATTGTGAGATGTCTTGCAGAGGGATGCAGCAGTCTTGAAATTGCCAAACCTTTGAAGCATGATCACCGAACAATCAAGCATTTCATGGCAAATAGCCAACAGGGTTGCAAGAAACGAGTTGGGCAAAAAAGGCGCACAAATAACTGCCCATGAATTGAGAAAAATCAAGCGTGCAGCTGCCAATATGCTATTTGCCACCAGTTTTGCAATATTTCAGAGCTGCAGCGTTACTGGAGTATCAAAAAGCACAAGGTGTGCCATACTCATGTACATGGCCAAGGTAAGAAAGGCTGAAAAACGACCACCTTTGAACAAGAAAGCTAAGATAAAACGTCAAGACTGGGCCAAGAAATGTCTTAAGACTGATTTTTCAAAGGTTTTATGGACTGATGACATGAGAGTGACTCTTGATGGGTCAGATGGATGGGCCAGAGGCTGGATCAGTAAAGGACAGAGAGCTCCACTCCGACTCAGATGCCAGCAAGGTGGAGGTGGGGTACTGGTATGGGCTGGTATCATCAAAGATGAACTTGTGGGACCTTTTCGGGTTGAGGATGGAGTGCAGCTCAACTCCCGGACCTACTGCCAGTTTCTGGAAGACAACTTCTTCAAGCAGTGGTACAGGATGAAGTCGGTATCGTTCATGAAAAATATGATTTTCATGCAGGACAATGCTCCATCACATGCATCCAACTACTTCACAGTGTTCCTGGTCAGTAAAGGTCTAAAAGAAGAAAAAATAATGACATGGCCCCCTTGTTCACCTGATCTGAACCCCATGCAGAACCTGTGGTCCCTCCTAAAATGTGAGATCCACAGGGAGAGAAACAGTACACCTCTCGGAACAGTGTCTGGGAGGCTGTGGTGGTTGCTGCACGCAATGTTGATCGTAAACTAATCAAGCAACTGACAGATTCTATGGATGGAAGGCTGTTGAGTGACATCATAAAGAAAGGTGGCTATATTGGTCACTAATTTTTTTGTATTTTGTTTTTGCATGTCAGAAATGTTTTTTTTCTAAATTTTGTGCAGTTATATTAGTTTACCAGGTGAAAATAAACAAGTGAGATAGGAATATATTTGGTTTTTATTAAAGGGATCCTGTCACCTCCAAAACGCCTCCTAAGCTAGCAAAACATGTCCCTGCAGCATCCTATCACTAATCTCACACTCCTTTTGTCTCCTAAAAGCATCCTGTGAAAGTGCATAACAACGTTTTAATACTTAATCATTAGTGATTATAATTAGCAGGGGCTATATTCTTTAGTCACCAGGGCATGTTGTTTTGCAGCCTCGAGGATCCATCCTCTCTCTGTCTGTGCTGCTGTGATGTGCAGCTGAAAGCAGGACTAATGATTTGCATTCTGTGAGTGATAGAAAGGGGGGAGGGTAAAGCCTGCACAAGCAGAGCAAGCAGACAGGGAGAGGGTGGATCCTGGAGTCTGCAAAACAGCCCACCCTGGTGACTAAAGAATATAGCCCCTGCTAATTATAATCACTAATGAGTAAGTATTAAACATTTTTATGCACTTTCACAGGATGCTTTTAGGAGACAAAAGGAGTGTGAGATTAGTGATGGGATGCTGCAGGGACATGTTTTGCTAGCTTATGAGGCGTTCTGGAGGTGACAGGATCCCTTTAAGTTACCTAGTAAGGGTACCTTTACACGTCGCTACTGGATGGTGGCTACAACCGGGTACTTCACGTGCACAAGCACGCACAAACGGCTGCAAACGGTAATCGCACCACCTTTACACGCCGCAACAAGGTGCGCTACAGTAGGTTACATCCGGGTGTCTCAAGTTACCTTCGGCCGAGCACCTTACCTCATTTACACACCGCTACAACAAGCTAATATGGGCGGACCTGGTGCAGCAGGGACAACACATAGGCGTGCCACGATTGTGGATTAAGAGACGTCCGTACGCTGATAGGACAAAGCAAGAACAACATGATTGGCCAGGCATCGCAGGAGGCTGATTACTACATGACGCTCGAGCAATTGTGTAGTGTGACTGGTCAGCTCCTTAAATATGCCGCCCTATGCAACGACTACCAATCGTAATGCAGGAGTGTCCTCCAATGATCGCTGAAGGGGGGGTGGTTTCCCGGAGGCTGTGTCACGCCCCAGGTACATACCAGGTACATAGCATGGTGTAGTGACAACCCTCCTGTTCCTTCTTTACACGCCGATACAGGTCGCTACAATCGCCTGGGTAGCCACCTGTTTCAGGGCAGTGCTCGGAAACAGGTGCCGCTACTGGCGGGTGGCTACAACCGTCTTTACACGCCGCTACCACGGGTTGAATTGGCGGTGCAAGATACATTTCTCGCATGTACCCGGTTGTAGCCACCATCCAGTAGCGGCGTGTAAAGGTACCCTAATTCTGCACAGTAATAGTTACTTGCCAAAACAGATATCCTCCTAAGATAGCCAAATCTAAAAAAAAACACTCCAACTTCCAAAAATATTAAGCTTTGATATTTGAGTCTTTTGGGTTGATTGAGAACATAGTTGTTGATCAATAATAAAAATAATCCTCTAAAATACAACTTGCCTAATAATTCTACACACAGTGTAAGCCTTACAGGTAAAATAATGACATTGCACCACTTCTCACGTGACCTAAATTTTATTTAGAATTTAAGCGCTCTTAATTGGAAGATTTACAGTGATGGACAACAGTACACCTCTTTGAACTGTATTTGAGAGCATGAGGTTAATGGTGTTCAAAATATTGATGGTGGACAGATTAAGATACTTACCACCTGCATGGATAGAAGATTTATGACTAAAATTAAAAAGAAGGGTCACTGATTTGTAACTGATATATTTTTTATGATAGCAATGTACTTTTTTACATTTTGAAATGTTTGGTTATTACTCTCACTATAAATAGTTGAGATTGGAGAATTTACATTTTTCACCTTGTTGCCTATCAATTCTGCACACTAATAGTTGTTCAATACTTATGCACATAAAGTATTTTCTTATGAAAGTAAGAAACTCACTTTTACTTTCTTAAATATTCAGATTTCAAGTTTATTATTAAACTTTTGGACTAACAGACATCACTATTTAAAAAAATCATCAAAAATACAAATTGCCTAATTGTGCACACAGTTTAACTTTTATTTATGCCATTTTATTGTTTTTATCTACCTATTTTATAATGAGTGCTAGTACTTCTAGAGTTCACTGTGATAGCATTTGGAATGTCCAAATAATTTTAAAGCACATAAAATATCAAAAGGTATAAAATAAAAATTATAGACACATCAAATATATTGTTTGAAACTGCTACAAGAAAGAGATGGTGTTCTGTCCTCTGGTAGTGGGAGAATGGTACTGTTTCAAGTTCTTTGTTCTGTATGGAGTTTGACAGGAGAAAGAAATTATATTTATATCCACAGTTGAATATTCTTCTCAATGCATCATATGAACAAGTAACACTTTCAGATGGGTCATTAGCATCTAAGCTACAAGAAGAGTATTAGATGTTTTAAAATAACTCTTTGAACACCCAAAGAAGAAATTCTAGGACACTGTATAAACGTTACTCCAAGGTAACACGTTATATTCACACTAACCATTAATGAATATAGAGACACAACATGACATTTTTTACATAAGTACCGTATATACTCGTGTATAAGTCGACCCGTGTATAAGCCGAACCCCCTACTTTTGCCCCAAAAATCTGGAAAAACCTATTGACTCGTGTATAAGCCGAGGGTGGACCCCAGCACAGGTATACAGCCCCCAGCAGTGTGGTATACAGGCCCCCCCCCCAGTGGTATACAGGCCTCCCCAGTGGTAGTATACAGCAGGCCCAGTGGTAGTATACAGCAGCCCCAGTGGTAGTATATAGCAGCCCCAGTGGTAGTATACAGCAGCCCCAGTGGTAGTATATAGCAGCCCCAGCAGCCCCAGTGGTAGTATATAGCAGCCCCAGTGGTAGTATATAGCAGCCCCAGTGGTAGTATATAGCAGCCCCAGTGGTAGTATACAGCAGCCCCAGTGGTAGTATATAGCAGCCCCAGTGGTAGTATACAGCAGCCCCAGTGGTAGTATATAGCAGCCCCAGTGGTAGAATATAGGAGCCCCAGTGGTAGTATACAGCAGCCCCAGTGGTAGTATACAGCAGCCCCAGTGGTAGTATACAGCAGCCCCAGTGGTAGTATATAGCAGCCCCAGTGGTAGTATACAGCAGCCCCAGTGGTAGTATATAGCAGCCCCAGTGGTAGTATATAGCAGCCCCAGTGGTAGTATATAGCAGCCCCAGTGGTAGTATATAGCAGCCCCAGTGGTAGTATACAGCAGCCCCAGTGGTAGTATATAGCAGTCCCAGTGGTAGTATATAGCAGCCCCAGTGGTAGTATACAGCAGCCCCAGTGGTAGTATACAGCAGCCCCAGTGGTAGTATACAGCAGCCCCAGTGGTAGTATATAGCAGCCCCAGTGGTAGTATATAGCAGCCCCAGTGGTATACAGCAGGCCCCCAGGGGGTACCCAGCAGCCCCCAGGGGGTACCCAGCAGCCCCCAGGGGGTACACAGCAGCCCCCTGGGGGTACACAGCAGCCCCCTGGGGTACCCAGCAGCCCCCAGGGGGTCCCCAGCAGCCCCCTGGGGGTACCCAGCAGCCCCCAGGGGGTCCCCAGCAGCCCTCAGGGGTCCCCAGCAGCCCCCAGGGGGTCCCCAGCAGCCCCCGGATGCTGGCACCTCGCCCCCCCCCTTGCAAGGGCCCCCCCCCGCTTTTCTTACCATCCCGGTCTTCTGATTAGCGGTGCTCCGCGGTGCTCCGTCCGTCCGTCCTGCTACATCCGGGATCCCCGGCCGTTGCGCGATGACGTCATATGCCTGCGTCGGCCGGAGATCCCAGATGCAGCAGGACGGACGGACGGAGCACCGCGGAGCACCGAGGGGCAGCGCTGATCAGAAGACCGGATGGTAATATAACCAGCGGGGGTGGGCCCTTACAAGGGGGGGCGAGTGCCAGCATTTGGGGGCTATATGCACTGCTTCCCCCTGCCGCTGATTGACAGGGGGAAGCAGTGCATATTTAATGAGCGGCCCCACGTGACGGGGCCGCTCATACAGCAGCCCCCCCCCGCCTCCTGCAGCCTCCACAGCCCCCACCACAGCCACCACACCATGGGCCCCCGTATAGACCCGTGTATAAGCCGAGGGGGAGACTTTTCAGCTCAAATTTTGGGCTGAAAAACTCGGCTTAAACACGAGTATATACGGTACATATATTTTTGGCTAACATAATTTTTGCTATTGGGTTTCAATAAAAATGTTGAATTGTTTGCCTTCTATAGCCTTTATGTTGCACTGTCTATTTAAATAATTTAAATAGCAATTTGCTAGCAAGCTTGTTCTAACCAGAGCATTTATAACAGGTGCTGAGTAGTGATGGGCAAATCCTAAATTACTCGGAATCGCTTGACTCTAGCGAGTCCGAGCCCAGGACTCGCTACTCGTTGCGAGTCTAGCGAGTCCAATGTTAATGAATGGGGAAGCGAGTAATAGCGAGTAGTGTGAGATTTACAAATCGCAGATGTGTCTCGGAAGCTTCAGCCTGAAGCAATCCTAGTTTTGCCATTTATTTGCATTGCTCGTTTACTTTGCAACTGTAATCGCTGGGAAACTCGCACAGATAAGAGTCCTGTCTGCTCAGTGTGCTGGCTGCCCCAGCTCCAGGGTCCTAGAGCCCGCCTGCTGCCTGATGTAGCAGTGCTGAGATTGTTCTCAGTCTGGTCTGCTCATTCCCTGTGTACAGACATGAATGTCTGTGCACAGAGATGATGTAGCAGAGCTGAGATTGTTCTCAGTCTGCTCATTCCCTGTGCATAGACATCTATATCTATGCACAGGGATGAGCAGAGAGGACATCACGTTTTGGACTGCGTCGGACGGAAGAGGATTTTTTTAATTAAAGATGGAGTCTCTAATGGCTTTTTTTTTATTTCTAATAAAAAATTTTCTCTGTGTTGTGTTTTTTTTTAAAACAATTTAATAGAAATTCATGGCGGTCATGTCTAATATTGGCGTGACCGCCATAAATTTCGGGCTTAGGGCCAGCTGATAATACAAAGCTGGCCCTAACCTCTTTATTACCCAGCGTGCCACCAGGGCCGCTGGAAGAGCGGGGTTCAGCGCCAGAGGATGGCGCTTCAATGAACGCGCCATCTTCTGGGGCGGCTGCGGGCTGCAATTTGCAGCGGGGGGTGCCCAGAAAGCTTGGGCATCCCTGCGCTGCGGATTCCAGTCCCCAGCTGCTTAGCTGTACCTGGCTAGACATAGAAATTGCGCGGAGCCCCACGCATTTTTTTTTAATTATTTCATGAAATTCTGAGATTCTGACTCTGAGACTCTGAGATTCTGACTCTGACTCTGACTCTCTGAGATTCTGACTCTGACTCTCTGAGATTCTGACTCTGACTCTCTGAGATTCTGACTCTGACTCTGACTCTCTGAGACTCTGAGATTCTGAGACTCTGAGATTCTGAGATTCTGACTCTGACTCTCTGAGATTCTGACTCTGACTCTCTGAGATTCTGACTCTGACTCTCTGAGATTCTGACTCTGACTCTCTGAGATTCTGACTCTGACTCTGAGACTCTGAGATTCTGACTCTGAGATTCTGACTCTGACTCTGAGACTCTGAGATTCTGACTCTGACTCTGACTCTCTGAGATTCTGACTCTGACTCTCTGAGATTCTGACTCTGACTCTCTGAGACTCTGAGACTCTGAGATTCTGACTCTGACTCTCTGAGATTCTGACTCTGACTCTCTGAGATTCTGACTCTGACTCTGACTCTCTGAGATTCTGACTCTGACTCTCTGAGATTCTGACTCTGACTCTCTGAGATTCTGACTCTGACTCTGAGACTCTGAGACTCTGACTCTGAGACTCTGACTCTGAGACTCTGACTCTGAGACTCTGAAATTCATGAAATAATAAAAAAAAAATGTGTGGGGCTCCGCGCAATTTCTATGTCTAGCCAGGAACAGCTAAGCAGCTGGGGGCTGGAATCCGCAGCGCAGGGATGCCCAAGCTTTCTGGGCACCCCCCGCTGCAAATTGCAGCCCGCAGCCGCCCCAGAAGATGGCGCGTTGATTGAAGCGCCATCCTCTGGCGCTGAACCCCGCTCTTCCAGCGGCCCTGGTGGCGGTGGCACGCTGGGTAATAAAGGGGTTAATACCAGCTTTGTTATACAAGCTGGTATTAAGCCCGAGATTCTTAATGTCAGGCCACGTTTGACCAAGCCACTAAGAATCTCCAATAAAGGGTTAAAAAAACACAGAGAAAATTTTTTATTTGAAATAAAAAAAAAGCCATTAGGGACTCCATCTTTAATTAAAAAAATCCTCTTCCGTCCGACGTAGTCCAAAACGCAATGTCCTCTCTGCTACATCCCCTGTGCATAGATATAGATGTCTATGCACAGGGAATGAGCAGACTGAGAACAATCTCAGCACTGCTACATCATCTCTGTGAGCAGGCGGGCTCTAGAACCCTGGAGCTGCACAGAGAAGACAGCTGGACTCGGCTCGCAAAGAAACAGCAGTTACTTGCGAGTTTCCCTGCTATCACTGGCACAGTAGCCGAGTCTAATGCAAACAATGGCAATCCTAGTTTTGTCAGCGTTTGCCAATGATTTGCATTGGACTCGTGCGAGTAAACGCTGGGAAACTCGCAGAGTACTGAGTCCTGCGAGTCCCTTACTACTCGCCGAGTAACGAGTCCTAGCGAGTAGATTCGCCCATCCCTAGTGCTGAGCGACCATGCTAGCCACTGCTCAATACTCGATCGAATACCTGATGCTCAAGCGCCATGTTCAAGTTCCTGCCTTGCATGTTTTGCAGTTGTTTTCAGCCACTAAACATGCGAATATTGCCTGCATATCACAGTAATGCTGCAGCAACACGTCATGGGGTCTATTTAAGACCCACTGATGCGCCTCTTGGCTGACTCTACTCATGGAAACAGTGTAGGAAGAGGTTCTGGAGAATGAATAGTGTATTAGAGTTAAAACTCCCTTACAGTCATTGATGCTGCTGTTGCACCCTTGCGGGGATTGCCACAGGACCCACTGGTGCGGGAGGGATGTACACCTTGGCACACACAGAACCCAACACTTCCCACCCCAGGCCTGGAGGGGGAGCTCCACTGGCTGCCCTTAAGCCAGGTCCCCTATAAAGATTCAGGTCTGAGGGAGGAGTCAGTTCAGTGAGTTAGGACAGAAGGTCAGCTAGGACTCAGGAACCTAGAGGAGCTGGTTGCTGGGATTAGGACCAGAAGCAGAGAGGACCAACCCAGCTGTGCAGTGCCCTAGAGAGAGGGACGGAGGCCAGTGGGAGCACAGGAAGAAGAAGAAGGGAACATAGTGATTACCCTTATAGTTTACCCGGATGCCGGAGTCTGTGCCTGCCATTAGCCACTTGTGGCAGAGAAACCCCGGAGGAACCAGGAGGATCTAGTTCCCCCTGAAGCTCAGGAAGCATAGTGCCCAAACGCGACCAGCTTAGGACCGGGGACCCCAAGGAAAGGAAAGGGATCCCAAGAGGAGGTCCTCACCGGCAGTTGTGGAAGGAGCATCCTGAGGAGAAGAGAGCGGCAGATCTAGATTCAGGCAAATCTACCCAAATCATCGCATACACAGACAGAGGAGGCCTCACAACTTTCCAAGGTGAAGATCCCAAACCGCACCAGCCACCTGGTTACCCTCTTAGACATACCTGCACAGTGACACCAGTAAAAGGTACTGAAACAGAGACGGTTGTGTGTGTGTGAGCCTGATTCCCCACCGCCGCCTGCAGCGATTACATCAGGACAACCACTATAGCTCTCCTCATCCACTCCGCTGAGCTGAGGAAAAGCTCCACCTGTGGGGAGCTATACTACCCTTGCTGCACCACACCATCACCTCAGCACCCGGCTGCAGTGCTGGTAACCACTTTCCAGACACCAGAGGTGGCATCACGTATAATCCCCAATCATCATCCCAATCAGCCATTGAGTGCCCAGGGCACGGAACCGGGACCCGACCAGCCGTGATCCCCACCGAAGCCACCGTCCCGGTATCTGAGTAACCCCTTCCCTGCTGGCCCGACTCACGGCAACATAAAAAATCTATTCTATTAGGGGCGTGGCCTGGACCTGAACGGTGATGGCCGCATAATACGGGAGCTCTGAGGACCCGAGTCTTTCCCGCGTCTATACCCAGCACACACCGGCTTCCCGACGCCCAGGAAAGCACACAGCGGCAGCGGAACGGGTCAGGCACCGAATGGGCAGAGTTAGACCCGCCAGGCGAGCTCCACCACGCCGGGTCACTGACTTCTTCACTCCCACCCAGCAGCTTCTCCTCTGCTACAGCTAAGATGGCGCTCCCGCCCTTATCCCCGCATCGCAACACGAGGGCTTCCAGGCGAAACTCCACAGCCTCAACAAGCTCCATACCCCCTTCTCCAGGGCTGATGGCGGGGACCCCGGTCACACACGCGGCAATGCGGGATCTTCTGGCAGATCTTAGATCCTCGCTGCAGGAGGACATGCAGGGGATGCTGGCGGGACTGAGAGGTGAGGTGGGTGATCTGACTACACGCACTAACCATCTGGAAACAAAGATGGGTGAACTGGTCAAATCGCATAACGATCTACTTGATGCACATGCTGTGCTACAGGAAAAGCTGGAGAAACAGACCCTGAAGCAGATGGATCTTGAGGATCGTTCCAGAAGGAACAACATAAAGCTAAGGGGGATCCCAGACTCTGTCTCTCCTATAGAATTAAGACCACTGCTGCAGAAGTTTGTCACCTCGGTCCTACCTACATTGCAGAACACAGATATAATCATAGATAGGATCCACAGACTTCTCAGACCAGCTAATATTGACCCAGCTCTGCCACGAGATGTTCTGGCAAGAATTCATTTTTTTGAAATAAAGGAGGACTTCCTGAGTGCTTTGAGGAGTGGGGTGGATGTCCCAGAGGAGTTCCAGCAAATCTCCGTATTTCCAGATCTCTCCGCGGGCACATTGGCGAGGAGGAGAGCTTTTCAGGAGGTCACATCAATCTTACGGGAACAGCACATTGGCTATCGCTGGGGATTTCCACTAAAATTGCTCATCCTGAAGGATAATACCATCTACGCCTGTGCAAGTCCCCAACAAGTGAAGGACTTCTTGAAGAAATGGAAAATTTTCCCTCAACAGCGACGCTCGCCATCTCCCCAGGACGGACCTGATCCGGACGGATCTCCTGTTCCCGCTCAACATATGGAGCCTGCCTGACCTGCTATCCAGTGCACTGCTGTTGTTATCAATATGCCGGTTATACAGTTTAATTTTATCTGATTCTTATTAGACTCGGGCCTCTATTCCTGATTCTTCCTATTCTTATTCCTTACTTCAACATTCTTCCTCTCTACTCTAATATAAACTCTTCTTTTCTCTATACTTGTAATTCTTCCACAAGCATCGTCTCTTCTTTCTGATCTATCTTACTCTTAATTACTCCTCTCTATTTTATCTGCTTATCCTTAAATCCTTTCTTGGGATAGTGATAGCCCCACAGGTACGTTAATAGTACCATTCAATGCTGACTCCTGGTGCCCCATAATCTAGGGAACACCCTGAGCCAGATAGGTGCTTGGCACCGTCCACTTGGTAAAGTGGTATTGTAAATAGTTGGTTTACCTCAATTCTCCTCTCCCCCACCATCCCCCTCCCTCCCCTCCCCCCCCTTCTTTAATTCTCAATTCTCTGCTTCTTTCTTCTTTTCAACCCTCTCAAGACCCTCAGATTGGATTACTGTAATTACTGTAATTGTGTACGACATTAACCGACCTTAAGCATATTTATACCTAACGTTGTTCTCTATTTCTGACTCATATTATTAGTCAAAGATGTCTATCAAGTATTCCACAATCAACGTCAACGGACTCAACTCCCCTGGCAAGAGGTCTCTGGTGTGGAATCAAATCAAGAATCTCCACAGTGAGGTAATCTTCCAGCAGGAAACTCACTTGCTCCAGCAGGATAATATTAGAATGTCCCATCCAAACTTCCCACATAGATTTTTTGCAGGTTTTGGTGAGAAAAAGGTGGGAGTAGCGATTTTCATCCACAAATCCCTATCGGTATCTCTGGTGGAGGAGATCCCTGACCCACTGGGTAGATATCTAATATTAAGGATATCCCTGAATAATCAGCTGTATTCATTGATCTCGGTGTATGGACCAAACACGAGCCAGATGAAATTTTATCGAACCCTCTTGTTCAAGCTTGATGGCCTTGCGAGGGGACCCATGATTATAGCTGGGGATTTTAACATCCCTCCGTGCGGGAGGCTTGACTCTTCCTCCTCCTCTCGCAGTCGCAAGGATCTGGGCAAACTAATTGACCGTATCAACTCCACGATATCTGGCGATACATGCATGGGGAGGAGAGAGACTACATATACATGTGATTTCATTCTGGTCAATGATCTCTTACTCCCTCTTTGCCAACACACTGACATAGGACATATTACCTGGACTGACCATGCCCCTGCCTCTCTCACTGTGACGGATACCTCGCATATCCAACCGACCACATCCTGGCGACTAAATGACTATATCCTATCTATCCCTGACAACTTAAAACAAGTAACTACTCATTTAACTGAATACTTTGAACACAATGATAACGGGGCGACCTCCCCAGAAATCCTTTGTTTGCGCACAAGGCATATATTAGAGGAGTATTAATCAAAATTTCCTCTAGAGCTAAACGTAAAACAGAGGAGCTGACCAAATATCTGACCAACAAAATCGCGCACTTAGAAGAAAAACACAAACGCGCTCACACCCCAGAGGTACTGGCGGAACTCTCAGATGCTCGCCTTAAACTACGGAACGTCCTTATGGGTAAGGTCGAACATAATCTTAAAAAGATGAAGGCAAACTTCTACGGAATGGGAGATAGGGCAGGGAAACTCCTGGCCCGCCGCATTAAAAAGCGCCACCTTGCTACCAAAATCGATCACCTCCTTGATCAGCATAATATCCCAATCAGAAACCCACTGCTAATTGCTGAAGAGTTTCGCAAATATTACTCTACTTTATACAATCTTAATGAGGACATACACACAATACAACCTACTTCTGAATGCATCAATCAATTTTTAAATCAAGTCAACCTCCCCAGGGTCTCAGAAGCCCAAGAGGCTCTCCTGAATTCTCCGCTTAGGTTAGACGAAATTCAAATGGCTATCAAATCAATGAAAACTAACACAGCCCCGGTCCTGACGGATTCACATATACATACTATAACTCTTTTCAACAGTGTCTGTCACCTTACTCACTTAGACTTTTTAACTGCTGGCGTGAGCAGGGCAGATAGCTCCAGAAGGCTTGGAGGCTCTCATCTCCACCCTTCCGAAACCGGGGAAAGTAACTACCTCTACTGCTAATTTCCGCCCCATAGCTCTCCTTAACGGAGACCTGAAAATATATGCCAAAGTACTAGCACTCAGACTAATGACTGTCTTGCCCTCCTTGATTGGCCCAGATCAGGTCGGTTTTATCCCGGCAAGACAGGCGGCAGATGGAACCCTGAGATTATTGGATCTTCTAGAATTGATGGAAAGAAACTCGTCCCCCAGTGCACTTCTCTCATTGGATGCTGAAAAAGCTTTTGACAGAGTGCACTGGGGGTACCTGAAAGAAGTTCTTAACAGATTTGGAATAGTGGGAGACTTCCAGAATTCAGTGATGGCCCTTTACTCCAATCCTAACGCGAGGGTGAGGTCTTCTGGCTTTACGTCCTCGAGCTTCACCATAGCGAATGGGACGAGGCAGGGTGCCCCCTATCGCCATTGATATTTGCGCTGGTGATGGAGCCTCTGGCTGAGAGGGTTCGGAAGGACCCTGATATTAAGGGGGTCAAAGTTGGAGTCTGTGAGCACAAATCGGCCTCTATGCGGACGACGTAGTGTTCATATGCACAGACCTTTCAAAAACCATTCCAAACATCAAAAGTTTACTAGCAGAATTCTCGGAGGTCTCCTACTATAAGTTAAATTCCTCCAAGTCGCTCTTTTTCCCGGTAAAGATCCCTCCTGATATGGCCTTTCAACTCCAGCAAAGCATGCCTTTTACTTGGTCACCAGGTGGCTTTCCATACTTGGGAATACAGATTACTCCCACATCTGGGATCATACGTTGCAATCATGATATTTTGTATAAAAACCTGAAGTCTGGACTTGACTCTCATTCTTCACTGGGCCTTTCCTGGATGGCAAGGATACAAATAATAAAAATGACGTATCTCCCAAAAATTCTTCATGTCCTGAGATGCCTCCCTTTTAGATTTCCCCGAAAACTCCTAAATTCCCTGCAGTCCCTGATTGGCAGATTTGTATGGAACTCCACCGAGTAAGTCATAAAATTCTCACCTTACCCACCAAATTAGGGGACCTTGCTCTTCCTGATATTGTTTCATATTACCAGGCAATACATATTGCCGCAGCCGGAGTGTGGTGGAAAGAGGACTCCCATTGCCTATGGCTACAAATTGAAAGGCATTATGCCTCTCGAAATTCCACCAGGCTCCTGCTTGAAAGCACCCTCCTGAACAAATGGAAGGGCTCAAATCACCTTAAGTCTATGACAGCACTTCTACACATTTGGCATTCACATAGCAGAGACCTCCTCCTATTCTTACACCAGTACATCACTACCTCAGCAGTGGAACTGTTAATTGACTCTCTCTCTCTCTCTCCTCATGGAGGGCGCTTGGGGTGGACTACTTGCGACAGGTGAGGGAAGGGGCTGGGGTCAAGCCCTTTTCTGAATTGACTGCTAGATTTGATCTTCCACGCTCCACGTTCTATCGCTACCTGCAATTGAGGCATTTTCTTGATTCCTTGGCCCTCCCCGAGTTGAGTCCTGTTGACGTTGACGGATCCTTGCACAGATATTTTAGATCAACCTCTCAGGAAGATCATGGAGTCTCTATCATATATAACGCACTTTGCTTAGCCAGGAGCACCATGAAACTCCCATATATGGAAAAGTGGGAATCCCGCCTACATTTCACAGCAGACCTTCAACAATGGCTAAATGCAACGACCCAGGCAACAGCTTACTCTAAATGTATCACCCATTTTGAACAATTTAAAAAATTGCATATGGACTGGTATCTGACACCACTTCGGATTTCTAGATTTTCTAAGTCCTTATCATCCCTCTCACCGCTCTGCTGGAGAGGATGCGGCCTTCAAGGAGACGCTCAACATATGTGGTGGTTGTGTCCCGTAGTGTCTGACTTTTGGGTCACAGTGGATGGACTCCTCACTGAAATCACTCATTACCCAGTCAATCTAACACCAAGTCTGGCACTGTTGGGCCTAGGATTAGACGACTTTTCACATCTTCACAAACCAAGTATTGCCAACATCTTAATCTCTGCTCGCACTTGTGTAGCACGACACTGGAAATCGTCAAATTCACCAACCAAAGCCGAGTTGGTCAGCTCCATCAATACTCATTTCCATTATAAACTGTTGCTAGCACACAGTGCCAAACAGAGAAGCAAAATCTTATCTTGGTGGGACCCATGGCTTACGTCATCCTATGGGCCAGACATATAAGATTTACCCAACTGCCTTTGAAATGTGTCTTTAGGTTTTGACATCTTATTGTATATCTCATCTGTGATTGCTGGATAGTTTCTCTCAATCTGAGGGATCTTTTCTCTCTTCCTTTGCCTATTCTCCTTCTAATAATATTTCTTCTCCTACTCTTTTCTCCCCCCTCTTCCTCCTCCCTAATTGGTTCTTCTCCTCCCCCCTCCCCCTTTTTTCCCCAACTCTCTAAGCTTCCCTTGTTGTTATCCATACTTACCTATTTTGAAATTAGTTTCCAAAGAATTTTTTTCTTTTTTTCCATTGTCTCAAGTCGGAAATATTCTCGATTCTCGATTGTGTTGATATTATGTTATCACTTGATGGAAGCTGTACCCATGTTTGTAATTTTTGAAACTTTAATAAAAACCATTGAAACAAAAAAAATCTATTCTATTCTCTAATAATACAGATCTTAGCTGCATTTGTTGTAGGTCTAGTTGCTGGAGAAGGCATAGTGTATTAGAATGTAATAAATAAAGTTTTGAAACCGCACTTAGCAATACACTCCGGTAACCTTTTGCGCTGCTGCTTGTAATTAACTTGCCGAAGTGGGGACATCATTATTACCCATATGGTGGTGCTCAACTTTAAATGACAGTTCATATAAATACTCCAATTGCAATGGCCACTGCTAAAGCTACCGTATATACTTGTGTATAAGCCGAGTTTTTCAGCACAAAAAATGTGCTGAAAAGTCCCCCCTCGGCTTATACACGAGTCATATACGGTATACAGCCCCCCCATCAGTGGTATACAGGGCATACAGGGCCCCACCCTTGCTGCCACACACCTGTAAAGCAATAGCTCATTATACTTATCGCTGTCGCCGCCGCCGCTGCTCTCTGATACCGCGCTCCTCCGGGTCTTCATGCTTCCTCCTCCGGCGGGCGCAGGCAATGACGTCATTTCCTGTGCGCCGGAGGAAGAAGCATGAAGACCCGGAGGAGCGCGGTGTCAGAGAGCGGCAGCGGCGACAGGGATAAGTATAATGATCTATTGCTTTACAGGTGTGCGGCAGCAAGGGGGGCCCTGTATGCCCTGTATACCACTGATGGGGGGGCTGTATACCTCTGGGGCTGCTGTGTACCACTGGGGCTGCTGTGTACCACTGCGGCTGCTGTGTATACCACTGGGGCTGCTGTATACCACTGGGGCTGCTGTATATACCACTGGGGCTGCTGTATATACTGCTGGGGCCTGTATACAACTGGGGCTGCTGTATATACTGCTGGGGCCTGTACATACCACTGGGGCTGCTGTATATACTGCTGCAGCTGCTGTATACCACTGGGGCTGCTGTATATACCACTGGGGCTGCTGTATATACTGTTGGGGCCTGTATACCACTGGGGCTGCTGTATATACTGCTGGGGCTGCTGTATACCACTGGGGTTGCTGTATATACCACTGGGGCTGCTGTATATACTGCTGGGGATGCTGTATACCACTGGGGCTGCTGTATACAACTGGGGCCTGTATACCACTGGGGCTGCTGTATATACCACTGGGGCTGCTGTATATACTGCTGGGGCCTGTATACCACTGGGGCTGCTGTATATACTGCTGGGGCCTGTATATACCACTGGGGAGGCTGCTGTAATACTGCTGGGGCCTGTATATACTGCTGGGGCCTGTATATACCACTGGGGAGGCTGCTGTATACTACCACTGGGGAGGCCTGTATACCACTGGGGGGGCCTGTATACCACACTGCTGGGGGCTGTATACCTGTCCTGGGTCCACCCTCAGCTTATACATGAGTCAATAGGTTTTCCCAGGTTTTAGGGGCAAAAGTAGGGGGGTCGGCTTATACATGGGTCGGCTTATACACGAGTATATACGGTAAGTTTTCTCAATTGTCTTTAGATTCACAAGCAGTTTCTGCCATGTCTGTTTTGTTCCCCGTGTCTTTATTAGCTGTGCAGAGAGCCCTGCTATTCACATTCAGCCATTATGCTATTTCCTATACATATATAGTCTAGTGTTGCAGCAGATTTTCACTTTAAATTAGTTGTGGTGTGGTGTTCAACTTTAAATGACAGTTCATATAAATACTCCAATTACAAGTATCATGAAAAAAGAAGGTGGCACTTATCTACATATGTATAAAATAATTATTCTTTATTCAAATTCTTTAAAAATTCGTGCTAGTACAACAATGAGAGGGATGCAGGGGACTTCGGATGACAGCTGTTTTGCACTTAATTCTGCACTTCAACAGATCCAAGTCTCCTCTGACAACAGGATGCTTCCTTCTTGAAGCAGACAGCCCTCTTATATCATCATAGGCAAAACCAATAGGTAAGTTAAAAATCAATCTATTCATATTATTTTAAAATCACTAAGAGATTGCTCCTGTCTTTCAGCTCTAAACCTATTTGCACTTGATATAAAATAATAAGCCTTGCTTCTTTTTGTAAGAAAATATTATGTGCATTCCCAACTTGCGGGGGAGGATTAACCCCCCAATAGACTGGCAAAGCTGAGCAAGTCCAGGTGGGGACCTGACGGGTGCTTTGAGGGTGATGTGTAGAATTATTTTTTCAATTTTTGAAGTTAGTCCAAAAAGTTCTACTTTGATCTAATAAGATCAGAGCTCCTTTTCCACATACTAGTTGTGTCCCGAACATGGCTTTTTAAAAAATTGGACGTTTTATGGCTTCTTTTCAAGAATGGCTTTCCTCATGCCACTTTTCCATAACGGCCAGATTTGAATATATGACTAATTGTTGTCCTGTGGACAGATTCTCCCTCCTGACCTGTGGATCTATGCAGCTCCTCCAGAGTCACCATGATCCTCTTGTCTGCACCACTAATTAGAGCTCTTCTTGCTTAGGTGGATGCCATGTGTTGATGGGTTTGCTGTTGTGCCATATGTCTTTCATCTTTTCATTTTTGGATAAAAAATTGAACAGTGCTCTGTGAGATGTTCAGAGCTTGGGCTATTTTTCTTAGAACCTAACTCTGCTTTACACTTCTCCCCACCTTTTTCCCTGACCTGTTTGGTGTATTCATTTGTTTTCATAACGCTGTGTGATCCCTAATGTTCTTAATCAAACCTCCAAGGCCTTCACAGAATAGCTGTAGTTATACTGAGAATCTGAGAATACGTTACCCACAGATTAGCTTGGGCAGACTCATTTTACTAATTAGGTGAGTTCTGGAGGCTATAGGTCGCACAGGATATTACTTAAAGATCTCAGAATACAGAGTTATGAATAAAAATGTATGGAGCCCACTGGGACGGAGTACTCGGTGTCGGACCGGGGTACTGCTGGGGATGTCATGGCAGTCCTTGTCCGGACCGTGTCCCGGGTTCGCACAATAAAATGGGGTGTATTTACAGAGGATTTGGTTCGTCATGACGCCACCCACGAGTTCTGGTCAGTAATGGGATCACCGCTGCTGCAGAACCTCCGGGGACGATGTTTGGCAGCTTTAGATGGAATGGCTCCCCGCAGGTAGAGCCTGATTCCCCAGGGCAGTGTAATTGAAGTCTGTGATGGTTGTTATAGATGTTGCAGGAAAAGGGGATGATTGTGTAGATGGTGTTGCTTATGGGGGTGATCAGGGCTGGAGTGCAAGTATCACACAAACTCACGGTTTTTGTAGTTTTCCAAGTCTTTACTTTGCAGATGGAATAAGCAGAATATTGTCCACGGAGTCTGTACCGGGCCGGGTTGCTCCCACCCTGACCGGGTCCTTTGCTTCCCACTCCTGCACTTTGTGTGAGGCCCTGCTGCTGCCTTTAGCTGAACTGCTGGCCCTGTCTCCACTCACGGGTACCAATCTACTAGGCAACTTGAGTCTTCCATGTCACTGACCACTCCGTGTTGCTTTGCTATGGTACAGTGAAGATGGTGGACTTTCACTATTCCGGTGTTCACTGTGCTGTGTGTTTCATGCACAGCATCGGATCCGGTATCCGTCCTATGCGCTTCTCCGGGGTGAGTTCAGGGTAACTCCTTGTCCCGGGTGTGTTCCTTTACTTTTCCTACTCCTTTCCTCAGACCCTGGCCGGCCTGGAAGTTGACAGTGGACCGTGGGTTGAGCCTAAGGCAGCTCCTCTGCTCCCAGGTCCTTCCCTCAGTCCTCTCAGGAACTCAACTCCCACTGAACTTACTGTCACTCTTACTCTGAGGTAAACAACATAAGCTCCTCCCACTCTTGCAGGTGCCACTTAAGCTCCACCCACTACTCTGCTCTTCCCCACTTCCTAGTGTAGTGTCCAGGGTTGTGTGGTGTGGTGAGCTAACCCTTTGTGTTGTTTCTGTGGCACATTAACCCTTGGGGTGCCACATTTGCACCTCACAATTTTCTGTTTTGTACATTTTTTTTTTTAAATGGATAGATGAAGGAGTTTTAGCCCACCACTTAGGCTGGGTTCATACCACGACCTTATCCGGTCCGGGGCTGTGCGGTGTAAACCTGACAGCCCCGGACCCGATTTTGACATAATACAGCCCTATAGGGCCTGATGGAACCGGATGGCATCTATGTGCCATCCGGTTTGCATCTGTCCGGGAGGATCCGGGTGAATTCGGATTTTTCTCCCGTAGCAAGCAACATTCTGGGGCGATCCAGTGCTTCTAACTTGGGAGTCTATGGCGCCGGATAGCCCCGGTCCAACAAAAACATCGGATCCGGGAACCTGACTCCAGCGGCTGAAGCTGCAAAACGTCAGCACCACTAGCTGTCCCTTGCACAGATTTCAGGACCGCGGCTAGCTCCCCGCTAGCCGCGATCTTGAAATTCCAGCAGCTGCACTCAGCTGCATCCGGCTGCGAATCGGACTGGAGGGCATATTTTTTGCAAATCCGATTCACATCGGACAGCCCCGAACCGGATCACACTGTGGTGTGAAGCTGACCTTTGATGTCCATATCCACTGCTCCTGCATGGGAGTACACCAGCTGGGCTATGTAGGGAGATCCAAAGAAAAGAGAGCACTCTAGCGAGGAATGAAGACTGGATCCCAGACATATATAAAACTTGAATTTATTAAGCCAACAAAAAGTTACAAAATTACAAAACCAAGACATTCCCCCAAATGCCGATGCATTTCAGCTGAGCCTTAATCATGGTGTTCCAGTCTTCATTGCTCACTGGATTGTACAATATTCTTTGGATTTTTTTACTTTACAAATTATTGGTGATTATTGTTAGTATATCACATAAAATCCCAATAAAATATGTTTAAGTTTTTGAGCAGAAGGTGAAAAGAAGTGGAAAAGTTCAAAGGATATGAATACTTTTGCAAGGCATGGTAACTTTTGCCACTAAAATCGATTTAACTGCAAAACACTGAGCATCCATATACTTGTTACGTTGTAAACGTTTTGTTATATCAACTTACCGTATATACTCGTGTATAAGCCGAGTTTTTCAGCCCAAAAAATGGGCTGAAAAGTCCCCCCCTCGGCTTATACACGGGTCAATACGGTAATCCTATGGTGGGAGGGGGCGCAGGGGGTGGGGGGGCGCTGCGCAGTATTTCTTACCTTGTCCCCCGTTCTGCAGTGCTTTCCGGTGTCCTCCGTGCTCCGTTCCCGGTCTGCTGGGCCTTGTGGTTCCTCCTGGTTCCTCATCCTTCGGTTCTATCATGGGGGCTGCCATCTTGCGTCTTCTCTCCGCCCCCGGCCAGTTATGTCAGAGCAGGCCGCGCTGTGATTGGCTAGCACCCGTGATCACATGTCACGGGTGCTAGCCAATCACAGCGCGGCCTGCTCTGACATCACTGGCCGGGGGGAGAGAAGAAGCAAGATGGCAGCCCCCATGATGGAACCGAAGGATGAGGAACCAGGAGGAACCACAAGGCCCAGCAGACCGGGAACGGAGCACGGAGGACACCGGAAAGCACTGCAGAACGGGGGACAAGGTAGGAAGCTGTGTATGTGTGTGTGTATGTGTATATATGTGTATGTGTGTGTGTGTGTGTGTGTGTGTGTGTGTGTGTGTGTGTATATGTGTGTATGTATGGGTATGTGTATGCAAGTAGGCTGGCTGCCAATATAAGCCATACCTCTGGGGCTGCTGTATATACTTCTGGGGCTGCTGGATACTACCACTGGGGCTGTATATACCTCTATGGCTACTGTATACTACCACTGGGGCTGTATATACCTCTGGGGCTACTGGATACTACCACTGGGGCTGTATATACCTGTGGGGCTGCTGGATACTACCACTGGGGCTGTATATACCTCTGGGGATGCTGGATACTACCACTGGGGCTGTATATACCTCTGGGGCTACTGGATACTACCACTGGGGCTGTATATACCTCTATGGCTACTGTATACTACCACTGGGGCTGTATATACCTCTGGGGCTACTGGATACTACCACTGGGGCTGTATATACTTCTGGGGCTGCTGGATACTGCCACTGGGGCTGTATATACCTCTGGGGCTACTGGATACTACCACTGGGGCTGTATATACCTGTGGGGCTGCTGGATACTACCACTGGGGCTGTATATACCTCTGGGGCTGCTGGATACTACCACTGGGGCTGTATATACCTCTGGGGCTACTGGATACTACCACTGGGGCTGTATATACCTCTATGGCTACTGTATACTACCACTGGGGCTGTATATACCTCTGGGGCTACTGGATACTACCACTGGGGCTGTATATACCTCTGGGGCTGCTGGATACTACCACTGGGGCTGTATATACCACTTGGGAGGCTGCTGTATACCACACTGCTGGGGGCTGTATACCTGTGCTGGGGTCCACCCTCGGCTTATACACGAGTCAATAGGTTTTCCCAGATTTTGGGGCAAAAGTAGGGGGGTCGGCTTATACACGGGTCGGCTTATACACGAGTATATACGGTACATATTTTGTGGTGTACTTAACTAAAATATGCCTAAATGAGGTAAGCACATTAAATGCATATGACTAGTATTGGAAGTTCTATAAAACTTTAGAAATGTTCATTTTTGGTAAACAAATTCATTTCTGTTCATTTATTTAGGGCTTCAAAACGAGTTCACTGAAAAATGCCCACACAGAAAATTGCCCACATGGATAAAATAACAATAGTTTATTAACAACAGTTTATTGAAAAAAAAAATATTAAGAACAGTATATTAAAGATTAATAACAAGAACTCTAGTTTATTAAACAATCATTGCACCTGCAAATTAGTCAATCTCCTTAAGTACTTAATGTGGAAATGTCATTTTATTGAAGGAAAAAAAAACAATACTGCACTGGTTGTTAATAGTGGGTCACATAACAGCTAAGATAATACTTTTTTTGTGCCATATGACATTTTTCACATTTTTCTGTCCTCTGCTTGTCCTTGAGCCGAGAGCTCAATATGCGCTTGTGCAAACATTCTATACTCTAGTGTTGCACAGCATCTCATCAGTAACTCTATACTATTCTCTGTCCTGTAGAGCATCTCACCTATAACTCCTTAATATTTTCTTGTCCTATAGAGCATTTCACTTATCACTCTACAGTCCCTGACAAAAGTTATGTTGCTTATCCATGTTATGTAAATAAAAGCTTATAACCTGATGTTAAATTCATCCATTTGTTTTATAAATTACTCTTTTGAAACCCTCGAAATGTGGTTTAGGTTAAGAAAATAAATTGGCATCATGCTGAAATATTGATTATTTAATGAACACAGAATGGTCAGATTTTAGCAAAACAAAAGTTTTGTCGCCTGGTCATATAATGCACCCAATCCTAGTTTACATCCTCACCTGCGCTCTGTACATGATCAGTTAATTAGTGGGTGTGCAAAAAAAGAAACCCAGCACCCCAGATCTTCACTTTAACTGCAACTTGAGTTCTGACAACATGCCAAAAATCCACCCTGCGACCAAAGCCTTGATTATCAAGAGGCTGGAGACCAGATCCACTGCAGAGGTGGCTGGCACCTTTAATGTGTCTCAGAATTAATAAAAGATTTGAAGAGACTGGAGATGTGTTTGACAAGCCCAGGTCTGGCAGACCCCGCAAGACAACTGCTCAGGAGGAACATTTGTTGATTAGAAAATCCAAAGCAAGCCCCTCTTCCACTGCAGCAGAGCTCCAACAGGCCTAGTCACCTCGAGTCCCTGTGTCAACTAGAACAGTTTGTAGGATTTTGTCTTAAAATGGCCTCCATGGTCGAATCATTGCCCAGAAGCCAGCACTAAACAAAAGGCAAATAAAAAACCGTGTGGCATTTGCAAAGTCCCACAGTCTGCTAAACAGATGGATGCTGGAAAAGTGGCAGAAGGTGGATTTCTGTGATGAATCTTCAGTAGAATTACAACACAGCCACCGCAAATACTGCAGGATACTTACTGGAGCCCGTATGGATCCAAATTTGGTGGTGAAAAGATCATGGTCTGGGATTACATTCAGTATGAGGGTGTGTGAAACATTTGCAAGGTGGAAGGCAATATCAATAGCCTAAAATATCAAGAAGTATTAGCTACCTCTTAAATTCCAAATCATAAAAGGGGTCAAGTTCTGCAGCAGGATGGTGCTCCATCTCATACATCCATCTCTACAACAAACTTCCTCCAGGCAAAAAAGATCAAGGTGCTCAAGGACTGATCAGCCCAGACATGAACATCATTGAGCATGTTTGAGGTAGGAAGCTTGGAAGACAAAACCAACGAATCTAGATGAGCTCTGGGAGGCATGTAAGACTGCATTCTTTGCTATTCCTAATGACTTCATTAATAAATTGCATGAATCATTGTTGAACCGCATGGATGCAGTCCTTCAAGCTCATGGAAGTCACACAAAATATTAAATATGACTCTAATAATACCACAACTTCATTCATCAATGTTATGCAACATATATTTGTATTTTAAGTTAATTATTTGAATATCACATTACTCTCTGTGGGCGACAAAACTTTTGTTTTGCCAAAATCTGACCATTCTGTGTTCATGAAATGATCAATATTTCAGCATTGATGCCAATTTATTTTCTTAACCTAAACCACATTTGGGAGGGTTTCAGCTTTCAAAAGAGTAATTTATACAACCAATGGATGAATTTAACATCAGGTTATAAGCTTTTATTTACATAACATGGATAAGCGACATAACTTTTGTCAGGGACTGTATACTATTCTCCTTTCATGCTCACTTTTTTTGTGTGTCTGGGAAGAAAAATCGTAAGCTCCTGGAATCTCCTGGACAGCCAAAAACCGGATGCCAAAAGACATTCATCCGGCGTATTCCGGCCCCATAGGGTTACTATGGGGCCGAAATCGGATCCGGGGCTGTCCGGTTCACACCAGACAGCCCCGCATCCAAAAACCGTGGTGTGAAGCTGGCCTTAGTAGTCTGAAGGAGCCAGAACCTTTAATGGTTGGTAGGTGATAAAATACTTATTTCTCTCTGCAAAATGCTAATACATTTATATTTTTTAGACAATGTGATTTTCTGGATTTTATTTTTGATATTCTTTCTCTCACAATTACAATTAACATCTCCTTAAAATTATAGACAGTTTATATCTTTGTCAAAATCAGCAAGGGATCAAATACTTATTTCCTCCACTGTATAACTGTATACTATTCCCTGTCCTGCAGAGTATCTCACCTATAATTCTATGTTATTCTCCCTCCCTGAAGACCATCTCACCCATAACTCTTTACTATTCTGTGACTGAAGAGCATCTCACCTATAACTCTATACTATACTCCTGTCCTGCAGAGCATCTCACCTACAGCTCTATATTATTCTCCTGCCCTGCAGAGCATCTCACCTACAGCTCTATATAATTCTCCTGCCCTGCAGAGCATCTCACCTATAACTGTATGTTATTCTCATTTGAGCAGAGCTTTGAGCTGAGGTGTCATCTGCGCACGCGCCGCCTCTGGCCTGTTGAACTCCCGTCAGCAGACTTAAGGAAATTGGCGCCAGGAGGCAGCACTTGTGCAAATGATATCTCGGCTCGTCATTTTCTCATATACAACTACCATGGATAATTTGCAGGAAATTGGTTATTTTGCAGTTGTGCAATGCTTGCTTAATAAATTGAGCTATAGTTGTTATTAGACCTCTTTAATTGATCGATTTTCGTAATAAGTATAATACCTTGTTATGTGCTGTGTGCTATCAGTAATCAGCATTTTATGAGTTAACGTAGACTGTGTTTTTGCATACTAGTGAAGGGCATGTTTTTATATTCCTTTGTCTATTTAGTGTTCCTCATACTCTAGCTTCTTCCATTAATTAGGAGATTATGATTAGGTTTAGGGTTCTGTTTATTGAATTAGTGTCAGCTTTCATTGTGGATACCCATTTGTTATATTCAATCTGTACCCTGCTTGAAAATGCAGAAGGGACATGGCACGTTTATCAAGGAAGATCAACCAAGACGTGGGATGGTAACAGATATATGCTTGATGATTCATAGCGCACAGCAACAAAAAGTATACTTCACCATTATTTATACGCATGCCATCCTGTACAGAGATATCGGCATTTACTATTCTCTTGGCATGAAATCTTTTATTCTTTTACAGTTTGATGCAGGGGCCATTCGGGTGACAGATGCTCTGTCTCAAGAAAAAATTAGATCAATATGTTATTCAGAAGAAGATTTCATACTCAAAATTTCCATGGTAGATTGTATCGCTGAGTTTCTATATAAACAGACACATTATTCTACTGCCAGCTTAAACAATGGGTTATTCTCTGTAGTCATTATCTGTTCTCCATAGCTCAAAATATCAGCAAAACAAAGTATAGAGCTCTGTGAAAGATAGGCTCCAGGAATTATTTCCCAGTTTAGTGACTCATGATGACAAATTATGTATATTTATGTATTTGAGCTACATATACATTTATAGTAAGGATTGTAAGTGATCGGTGTATTTGTCATGTCTTTCAACTCCAGTAAGGAGGTTGACTTGGACAGCCCTGGGCCTAATGAATTGTTAGGAATTCCCCAGTTTAAAACTTTTCATCTTGCGTGCACTAGCAGTAATGCTATATTATATGAATTTATGACTCTGCAATATGGTGATAAAGAATGGTTAAAATTCTAAGTGACAAGTGGACAGACCCTATGAAACGCATACACGTTACTTTTTTTTAAAGAGGACATTTCATGCAGTGCAGGAATTTTATATATGCAACGACTCTTAACGTAGGAAGTAATATGCATTTATTCTGCATTAAAAGTAAAAAATATATATAACGTCCTGCATATTTAATATTCATATTAATTTTTCAATTTATACCTCTGTATAGAGACGTTATTGACGTATTGCCTCCGATTCAGGAATAGTGCCTGGAATAAGATTCTCAATTCTTAAAGCGAACCTGTCACCCACTTCAGGCATCTAAAGATAACATAGCCACCCTCTGCAGCACTAAGGCTGCAGTCTGAGAAGGTGTCTACAGCATTTACGCTCCCTTGATTCACTGAAATAAAGACTTTTATAAGATCTGTTTCAAACCTGACCCAAGACCGGGAGGCGGGTTTTCAAGTGTCTATCTCCCTCCTTTGTGGTGTCAGTCATCCCTCTCTGCTCTCTGTGTAACTCCTCCATGGCCACCTCCCTGCACTACAGAGCTTTGTCAGCTCTGCTACAACATAGAGTTGCTGTTATAGGAAACCCCACAGTAGTAAATCTAGCAGGAGGACCCTGAGCAGACAAAGCACTGCCTGCTACATAGCAGCCCTTACTGCTCATACTGATATCATACTGATATATGTATGAAAACGTACTCTTCCACCATGTTGGAGAAGCGCTCATTCCTGCTTATATGCACTGTAGCAGATGGTGTGGCATGCTGCAGATGAATTGTTGCCACATTGTGGCTATGATAGCCCCCCGTCCAAGCTGGTGCCTGTGCAACAGCTGCATTGGCCATTTTCTCCTTCTACTCTGCCTTGTTCTTCCACAGAGGCCCTGTTGTCTGGTGGAAATGACTTAAGTAGAGCCTCTACCAACCTGCGCTTATATCCACGCATTTCACAATTCCACTCTAGTAACGAAAGTAGTAATGATGCATTTTCTTTTTAGATTGGATCCAGCAGGGTGATCACCCAGGAATCGACACTGATCAAAATCCTGGCAACTCGCCGGTCATTGCACAGGCACAGCAACATGTATTGGCTCATTTGTGCCAGGTAGCACAGAGACAGTGACAAGTGACAATTAGTCAGAGGTATGTGGCTTGGGTCTTCTGTATCCCTCCCAGCCATGCTAAAGTGATGCCTTTGAGAAAATGTTAGTACCACCCTATTGTGCAGTTGGTTCCTCCTTCTTCTCCCAAAACTGTCTTCTGGATTGAAGCTTATGTACATGCCCGTAGCTGGGACAAGAACCCAACCTCATAAATGTAAGTGGATGACAGCCCTGATAATGGTGTCAATGTTCCATCTTTATCTTTGCTTCTGTTTGTCCTTTCCTACAACCTTATCCACAATGGCCTCAAGAATTTTTTCAAGCAGGCATGCAACCAGAATAGTAGTGCTGATGATGGTTTCATAAGCGCTGGCCATATTGGTGGAGTATTCAAAGCAGCACAACATGACACACAGGTCCCACATGGAGGTCCACTTATTGGTAGTGAACTGAGGTTTTTCCAAATTGCGAATATGCTTTGCATGCTGCAGCTTAAGCTCTATTGCTCAGAGGGTATCTGTTATCTGTGGTTATGTGGACCTTTGCACTGATGGCATTGCGCAGTGCACATCGGATTTGTTCCACAGGTGTGTGCAGGACAGGGATGGAACATCTAAAAAAGTAGTGGCAGCTGGAAACAACATATCATGGGACAGACATCGGTTATTTAAAAAAAATAATAATCAAAAATGTCCATCTCCACCAACCAGAATGGCAGAATTTCAATGGCAAGAAATTAAGAAATGCTGTTCTTCAAGGCAAGAACTTATGGGTGGGTAGGGGGTAATTTTTCTTGAGAGTTTGGGGGATGGAGAGCTGGAAACTTCCATCAGATGATGTGGAGATAGTAGGTTACATTGCTGGTGGTGCTGTCACATCCTTCTTTGCGGGGAGGCCCTGATGAGTGTGAGTGTGACGAAGAGGCCGACATCGCAGCAGAACACTAAGCAGGACAAACCTCAGTCCTTTTTGGATTTTTCTGGAAGGTACTCCACTAATGATCCATCATTCAGGTGGTGCTCAGGTTCAGAATATTTTTGCTGGCACAGTGTGCAAACCACCCATGTCTTGTCATAAGCACATTCCCTAAACAAATGTCAAGCCCACCAGCTCTTTTGAGCTAGCTTTGGTGCGAGCTATTCCTTGGCACAGTGGGCGGTAGCTGCTGACATACTGCTAGATGTTCTCTCTTTTGCTGGGGTGCTGTTTGGTATGACCACCTACAGTACTTTTCCTCGGAACAGTTCCAGAAATAGAAGATGATCAGCAAACAAAAAAATCCAGAAAATATGTAAACTTTATTAATATAAAACACAAGGTGACATGGTTAAAATTGTTGCAAAAGGCAATAAAAAGAGAGCAAATGAAAGAAGGGGAGGGGCATTTTGCATCAATTTTAGCCACATCATCTTGTGTTTTATGTTGATAAATTTTGCCCATTTTTGGACGTTTTGTATGCTGATAAACTTTTCCTTGAACAGTTCACTGAGCATTGGATCGTGCACCAGAGTGGGTGAGCTGAGTAACTTTTTCTTATTGTCTTCCTCTGAACTGTCCCTGTCAATAGCATGACCTTTGTTCCAGGTAGGATCTAGGACCTTGTCATCCATTGTATTACACACATGCACTTTGCATCAGCATCTAGTTATGCCGCATTTAAAGAACACCAACACCCTGGCTAGGTTTAGGCTAGAGCATTCTGCTAGCCCTTTTCCCTTTGAGGTGTAGGAGTTATCCATGTGTTAGGGGTCCTACTCAATTTTACCTATTGGATGTTGTCTATGGGGTTATTTTCATAACAAATATCTTTTGACAGTAGAGTGATATCCTTTTCTAGCGACCAGTATGTCCTATTAGCCATTGATTTGACTTTATTATTTTGCTATCAGTCCATTTACTTACCTTTATTGAGTAGCTTACTGTTTAATACGTTGTGGGTGTATTAAAGTTTGTTTGGCTCGGCAAATACATATATTTGTATTAGCATTAGAGGTAACCGGACCTGAACTTCAATGTTTGGAGTTGGTACCGAACACAGGCTTTACAAAAAAAATATCAGTGTTCAAGTTTGGAGTTCTGGTGTTTTATGTATGCAAACTACTGGAGTGAGCATCGCAGTGCTTGGGTATGTGGCACCCTGCCATTAAAGGTAGCCACAGGACCATCTAAGGCATGGATGGATTTCCACAACAGGTAACCCACATACACACAACACCTTCCACCCCAGAAAAGTAGGGGGAGCTCCACTTGCTGCCTTTAAGCAAGATCCCCTATAAATACTGGTGCTGGAGGTTGAGTTAGCCAGAGTGTGCAGTCACTAGGAGAACTGTGAAGATGTCCTGGTGTGTCAGAGCCATGCTAGGCGCAAGCCAGTTGACCAGCCTAGCCAGTGTGAGGGCCTAAGAGTGAGGTCGAAGGCAAAGCTTAAGGAGTAGAGGAGCAGACTGGGGGCAGAGGAGCCATATCGGTTGACCCCAGGAAACAACCTGGACACCAGAGTCCGAGTCTGCAGGAGAGCATCAAGCCCAGCAGAAACACCAGTTCACCGAGGAGACTCCAGTCTCCTGGACACCTGTCACGCAACCAATAGGGGAGCCAGGGACCACAGGAGAAGTCATAGCAGTAGCCCACACAAAGGTTCTCGACACTACAGTACGGGTGAGAGAAAGACACAGAGGAGGTCAGGCTTAGTTTTACACGGGTCAGAGACTTCAACGAGAGAAAAGAGACAAGGAGGACTTATCCATCACTCACTGGGGAAATCCAGAAGTGCCTTCCCGACCACATGCAGAGTACCCTGGACAGTGCCTGCAATACCATCAGTAAAGGTACAGAAACGATCCACAGTGTGTGTGTCAGTTTGTCCATCCCTTAACCCATCCGGCCTAGAGACTGTCACAGCGGCCCGGCTGCCTAACCACCTCCCTGTACATATCTCCGTTACCTCATCACTGCCCGGGGGACCCCGCTCCACCTGTGCGGAACCGTACTACCCAAACTGCCCGTCCTTCATCTCCGGAGGTCTGAAGCAGTGCTGGTGCCTTCACCAGAATCCACAGGTGGTGCCACGAGACTTTTATTATTTTCCCATTTTTGTTTTCCCCTTTTTCCAAGTGACCCCAGGGTATGGGTCCGGGCAGGCCACCAGTGACATCCCCTTACAGTAAACGCCCAGATACCGAGTTCCCATAGACCCTTGGGCAGGTCAGGTACACTCAGTATATGGCCCCTAGCAATGTTTGAATGGCTTGCACTAGAGGTAAAATCAGCATTATCTGTTGTAGTGTGTACAAAAATAAATAAATTATAAAATCCTATCCTTCCCTGGAAGTGCTGTATATGGGCGATGAGCCAAAATGCCCAATCAATAACTTCCACTGAGGTTCGGGTCAAGTGCAGGTCCCGTACAGAACTTTAGCTAAGTGCGGCTGAACCTCCAGAACCTGAAATTCCACTAGCATACATTACACTTATTTTTTCACAAATATCCCTGCTCTTATAGATGCTTTCCTCAATTCTACTAGTTTTCCTCTTATTTATATGATTTGTTATTTTCATATCTAAAGTATCAGCACTGAACAATCAAACAATGATTTAATTGTATAAAATTATTACAAAGGAGAAATCAAAATCAATTCTAAACAATCCTCCGACACACTATCAATTTTTCTAGGTACACTCATACAAGGTCAAAAATATTGTAAGGTTATATTCAGGTGTATGAGTACCTGTAACTGTTTACAAAAAAACAGGTAATTGTTGCTTTACAACCTTTCATCAATTTTTCTCTGCCATCAGATGTGCAATACAACTTTGAGTCAACCTCTCCCCTTTACATCTGGTTTCCAGTGTGATTTTCATATTGCCCATACCTCTTACTTTCCACACGTGAGTTTGAATGAGCATCACTAGCTTGACACAAAAAAGTTTACCCACATTTTTGGAAAGGTGCCAACAATTTTGTCCACCCCACTTTGGGTGTTTTGTGCGAAATTATGACCAATTTGCCTTTCGTTCATGTTTTTTTGTGTTGTTCCAACACACACAGAAGAGATAAATTTGTCTATGACTAAACGTGTAATTGCAATAATTTTCTAGGGGAAGTAATTCCTTTTCTGGAACAATTTCAAGGGTGCCAACACTTTTCGCCATGACTTTTTGTTGCATCAGCTAGGTCTCTCCCAGGCAGATGTGAAGTTTGAATCTCTTTTAAAAAAAGACATCAAGGAATTGACAACATTCAGGACCATAGATTCAGTGGTTGAGCAAGGAAACTAAATGCAGCATCAGGTAATCACAAGATGTTCAATAGTGCCACCAGCTCAGAATTTGCAGTAAGCGGTAATATTCAGCTACACCCATCTACTGTTCTAAGAGCCTGGCCAGAAGCAGTCTGCATGAATACATTGTAGTAAATAATGCCAAGCGACTCAAATATGCATGATAACATAGGAACTGGGTTCAGAAAATGGAAGCAGATATCCTGGACTGATGAGTTAAAACTTTAAGTATTTGGCTCTACCAGAAAGCGGTTTATTCACCAAAAGACTGGAGAGCAGTACCAAAATGAGTGTCTGTAAGCAATAATGAAGCACGATGGAGGATCATTACAAGTTTGGGGCTGTACTTCAAAGAGTGGAGTTGGGATTTTGTTCAGGTTTAATGCTGACTTCAATGCTGAAAGATACAGGTAAATACTTAGGCTAGCTTCACACCACTATTTTTTGCATCCAGGGCTGTCCGGTGTGAATCGGACAGCCCCGGATCTGATTTTGCCTCTATTGTATCCCTATGGTGCCGGATGGGGTCGGATGGCAGCTATTTGCCATCCAGTTTGGTGTGAGTCCAGCTGGATCCAGGTGATTTTGTTTTTTGCCTCAGACACAAAATCGCAGTTTGCAGGATTTTTGTAGAATAGAAAAAGACAGCGCCTCTCAAGCTGGTGATGCTTCAAAGTTTCATTTTATTCCGTCCATCCCCCCGCACAACGTTTCGGTCAGCAGACTTTTTTCAAATGCATACTCTCCCCATACAAAAGGTGCTTTTTATACTATAAAACTCCTCCCCCATACCCAATACACCAATCGTGCACTGATCTATAATAAACAAAGCTAAAACATCCCCATCTGGACTATACACAGACCAGCTAACTACATCCCCCATAAGCAACCTATACAACCAGATCAAACATATTAAATGTATACTCATCAATCAGATCTTTAGACCGCAATGCAGGGAATAAAGTCTCTATGTGTATAACGGCGGCAAACCAATCGGAATGTTGCATCAAACGTTGCTATGGATACTTGCATATTCCCAACTATGTTATCCAATAGATGTTTTCCTCTGAATCCAGCCCTCTGGTGTCCGCTGCGCATGCGCCGGCGTCTAATACTCATAGGCTTAGATACCCGTCAATCCAATGACGTATTTTCTGCAGGGCGCGTCATTCTAATGATAGGTCCGGGCTCCCGTCCATCACTCCAGAGCGATGACGTACTTCCTGTTTATAATGTCCACAATGATAGGCTCAAATGCCCGTCCTTCAACTGGATAAGGAGACGCAATTCCTCTTCAGAGCGTCCACAGCAACCGCAGCTTCAGTATATAAACCAACCATTTATCATCTGCTGGACAAATCCAGAAAGTACATCCTAAAGCAGCTCATATAAAAGACAAAACCCAGAGGCACATTCATATAAATAACATATAAAGTGCATATCATATTATTAAGTATTATGGATGATGAAAGGCCACATTAACCTATTAGGGAAGCATATAGCATACAAATATTATTAAGTACTATGGATGATGAAAGGTCACAGTAACCTATTAACATTTCTCTGGTAAAGAGAACAATACATCAGTAGTTCCCAATGATATCCTCTCTCTCAGTAAAGTTAACCTTTGGAGGAAAAGCAACTTTGATCCCCCCGGACATGATCCGGTTCTTGAAACATTCGTTAAGTTTGTTAAAAATGATATTGCCAAATTAAGGAAAAATAAACAGTTGGGGGGCAAATCCAATATCTCGGGGTCTGAGAGAGAGGAGATCAGGAAACTTAGGAGTAATGGGTCCATCACCATAAAACCCGCCGATAAGGGCGGGGCAATTGTGGTGATGGACACCGTTCAATATCGTGAAGAAATCATCAGACAGCTTGCGGATGATGCAGTGTATGAGAAATTGTCAACAAACCCGACAGTTGCGTTTCAAAGTAAATTACGGTCAATGATCCTTGATGCCTTGAATGAGGGTACCATTGATCAGGGACTTTCAGAATACCTTATGAATGATTTTCCAATGGTGCCTATCCTCTACACCCTTCCGAAAATACATAAGGACTTAAAAAAAAAACCCGGACGACCAATTGTCTCCGGCAGGGGGTCTTTATGTAATAGGGTATCCATTTTCTTGGATCATCTACTACGTGGGTTCGCGGTGTCTGCACCTTCATACACGAGAGATACTGGGGACTTCATTCGATCTCTAGCGGATATTCAGGTTCATGACATGACATGGTTGGTTTCCTTCGATGTTGTGTCACTGTACACATCTATCGAACACGCGAAAGGACTCGCTGCCGTCGATGTGATGCTCGCCACCTCTGAAATGGCCCCAAATTGTGCACGGTTCGCCCTTGCGCTACTGGAGTTTGTCCTTGAGAGGAATTATTTTCTCTTTGGGGATGACTATTACCTGCAGCGCCGGGGGACAGCCTTGGGGTCAAATGTGGCCCCGACATATGCGAACATCTATATGGCTGTCCTCGAGGGCGAACACGTGTACAGTTCTCCATCTTGGCGCCATGTCAGAGGTTATATCGACGACATCTTTTTTGTTTGGGACGGTGATAGGGAGGAGTTGGAGATCTTTTTCAAGTCCCTAAATGAGATTCATCCTGAATTGGGATTTACGATGACTTATTCTTTGGAAAAAATGCAGTTTTTAGACACTATGGTCTATAAGGAACATGGTGTATTGAAAACAGACCTGTTCATTAAGAGCACGGATCGAAATCGTACGCTGCATTTTTCCAGTGAACACCCAAGAAGGATGGTTGAGTCACTTCCATGGAGCCAGATGTTAGGAGTACGGAGGATTGTTTCGGACGAGATGAGAATTGATGCTAGACTGCAGGAGATGGTTGAGAGGTTTTTAAGAAGGGGGTACCCCAAAAATAACCTGGATGAATTCAAGTCTAAGGCTTTATCCATTAGACAAGAAGATCTGTTGTGTCCTAAATCTAAGGGTGATCAACCAAAAAGAATCCCATTGGTAACTACATATTGTGGTATGAGCAGGAGGATTATGAATGTGGTGAAGAAACATTGGGCACTATTGGCCAAAGGCCATTCTGATGTTGATGAATTTAAAATGTCCCTGCTTTTTTCATACAAAAGGGGACATAGCCTTAAAGACGACCTGGTCCATGCTGACATCGGGAGCTCTAAACGAGAAGTACAATTGACCTTTGCTCAGCCCAGTCTCAGTAATTTTCCGTGCCTGGGCTGCGCATGCTGTGGGAATATGTTGAAGGGGCGGAGTTTCAGTCATTCCCGTTCCGGTAAAAAATACGATATAAAGAGGCGGTACACATGCAACAGTAGTTTTGTGGTGTATACCATATGCTGTCCATGTGGTCTCCTATATGTGGGAGAGAGCACGATGGAGGTTAAGGTATACGTACATAAAAGTACCTTCCGGACGGGGATGACTGAGCTCCCAGTCCCTAGACACTTCCATGAATTGGGACACACAGTTAACCAATTAAGGTTTAGGGTAATCGATGATGTTCCCCTACAGAGGAGGGGTGGGGACCGGGTAGCCTTATTAAAAAAGAAGGAACTTAGGTGGATTTTCGAACTTGATACTCTGTCACCTAAGGGTATGAACATCGGCTATGACCAAAGAGGATGTTTACTAAGATTTACTTAATGAGTTCGTGTTTAACTCCTTATCTTTTGTGTTTTTATTTTGAAATTTTAAACCTTCTCCCATGTTTTACTCTAGACTGGAGAAATTATGATCCCCCGGGATAATGTGATTTCCAGATCAACATATGTTTGCTGCAATGTATTTTTGTGCCCTGTTAAGGTCGGTCATTAATATGATACGGGAGGGAAGCATCGGAGGTATATATGTATTATGTGAATAAGGATGTTCCAGAGTTGTGCATACACTACATGATATTGGGAAGATATTGACAATTGCATTGCTTTTGTAATATGACTGGTGTTATGATGGGTGATTGGTCCACAATATATTACGACCTTAAGCCCTTGCATATAATGAGCCTTTTTGGACATTAATACATGGAGCGGGTATCTTATGTATCTGCACTGTAGAAATAACCCATATGGGCATATATACATTCTGACAGACCATGAGGTAGTGGCACATCCCTAATTTCACACATATCAATCTATATTGTAGTGGGTGAGCTTTGCACTTCCAAGCATATATAAGATAGGTTACTGTGACCATTCATCATCCATAGTACTTAATAATATTTGTATGCTATATGCTTCCCTAATAGGTTAATGTGGCCTTTCATCATCCATAATACTTAATAATATGATATGCACTTTATATGTTATTTATATGAATGTGCCTCTGGGTTTTGTCTTTTATATGAGCTGCTTTAGGATGTACTTTCTGGATTTGTCCAGCAGATGATAAATGGTTGGTTTATATACTGAAGCTGCGGTTGCTGTGGACGCTCTGAGGAGGAATTGCGTCTCCTTATCCAGTTGAAGGACGGGCGTTTGAGCCTATCATTGTGGACATTATAAACAGGAAGTACGTCATCGCTCTGGAGTGATGGACGGGAGCCCGGACCTATCATTAGAATGACGTGCCCTGCAGGAAATACGTCATTGGATTGACGGGTGTCTAAGCCTATGAGTATTAGACGCCGACGCATGCGCAGTGGACACCGGAGGGCCGGATTCAGAGGAAAACATCTATTGGATGACATAGTTGGGAATATGCAAGTATCCATAGCAACGTTTGATGCAACATTCCGATTGGTTTGCCACCGTTATACACATAAAGACTTTATTCCCTGCATTGCGGTCTAAAGATCTGATTGATGAGTATACATTTAATATGTTTGATCTGGTTGTATAGGTTGCTTATGGGGAATGTAGTTAGCTGGTCTGTGTATAGTCTAGATGGGGATGTTTTAGCTTTGTTTATTATACATCAGTGCACGATTGGTGTATTGGGTATGGGGGAGGAGTTTTATGGTATAAAAAGCACCTTTTGTATGGGGAGAGTATGCACTTGAAAAAGGTCTGCTGACCGAAACGTTGTGCGGGGGGATGGACGGAATAAAATGAAACTTTGAAGCATCACCAACTTGAGAGGCGCTGTCTTTTTCTATTCTACGTGTTAAAGTCCAGGTGGGTCTCCCTGGTTGTGACGAGCGTCTCGCTCATTGGGGTTCATGTGGTGCTGTGGTTACTATATCTTCTTCTGCATGAGTTTTGTGTCCGGGGCCAAAATCGATCAAAACCGGATGCTCCTAGATCCTCCTGGATCCGTTGCAATCCGGCACCCCATAACACGGGAGTCTATGGGCGCTGGATCCAGCAGAAAAATGATCTGGTTCTCGGACACTGGGTGATGAATGAGCGGCTGCTCTGGAATTCAAGACGTGCTCATTCAGCACCTGGACAGCGCAGCTAAAAGAGCCACAGCTGAAATTTCAGCACCTGGAGAGCTCCCCTCCAGACGCTATGCTGAAATTTTAGCACTGAACAGCGGCAGCCGCTGATTCCGGCAGAAAGCAGTTCTGTTTTGTCCAGGGCTGTCAGGCTCTGTCTGGTGCATCCTGCAAAACACCGGACAGAACCCAACAGGGAAAAACAGTGGTTTGAAGCCGGCCTTATTCATCATGCATTACCATTCAAGAGGCCTCTGATTCTGCAATAGCACATAGATCTCCCTATATACAGTCAATATCATTAAGAGCTGTCTTTAAAGAAAATAATAACAATGAGCCTGAAAGTGATGACAAGGCCCCTACAGAATCCTTATCTCAAGATAATTTAGTATTATTAGATTATAGTAAGAAATAGTAGAATTTACCCAAGTCTACAGCCATAGAAGATGTTCGATTAGGCCTCTGAGATGCTTGAAACATAACCTTGCTGTGTTGGTTGAAAAACTGTGCAGGTGAACCTAGAAGAATTGATGTTATTTTGATGGGAAAATAGCAGTCACATGAAATATTGACTTTATTTATTTAGATTTCTCTTTTGTTGATTCACTTTGCGTTTTGTTAATTCATTAAAAATAAATTGTTAATGCCTTTAGTTTTTAAAACATTCTAATGGCTGCTTTACACGTCCCGATATCGTCGTCCAACTTTGATAAAAAATCACGTGGTTCGTGCGTTGGCGCCGATATCGTTCGTGCGTTGTGTGGTGTGAATGTACAATTCGATGCAAGAACGATGCCAAAACGATATCGGGGGAGATATGAGCAGCCTCTCCAACTGCCCGATATTAGATGGACGATCTGGCAGGATCGTGTTGTGTGACAGCCCAACAACGATTTGGAGAACAACTTTCCCTATTCACTCCCATGTTAAATGGTCGTTCCCTGGTTCACGTGTGGCACCCCTGTATGGGATTGCCACACATTACACTGGTGCAAGGAAGGATTGACACCTTGGTTTGTTCAGCACACAACACCTTCCACTCCAGACCTAAAGGGGGAGCTCTACTGGCTGCATTAAGTCAGTTCCCCTTTAATGAGATCCAGGCTGAGAGGAGGAGACAGTTGGTCCTAGGAGACAGTTGCTAGGCAGTTAGTTCGTGTGAGGAGAGGAAAGAGGAGGAGGCTGAGCTGCTGGTCTCTGGAAAAGACAGATGCCAGGACCAGAAGGGACCATTTTGTCAGCTGTTCACACCCCAGGGAAGGGGCCAGAGGCAAGGAGAAGAGGTAGGGAATAAGAAGAGGGACTAAAAGATATTCCCCCTTGAGGACAAACGGACACTGAAGTCCGATGCTGTGGGCTTGTATAGCCACAGTAAAAGCCCAGCAATTTCAGGAGAAGTTTAGCCCTGAAGGAAGAGATTCGAGATATTAAAAACTAACCAAACAGAGGACCAGGGGCCACAGGATAAACCGGGTTCTCGCAGAAGGGCCTGATTGTTAGTTTTAGACAATAGAGAATTGGAGAGCTCAAACTCAGGCAAGACTCATCCCTCAAGAGAAAGAATAGAGATAAAGGAGGCCTCATATCTTTCTAAGGAGTTGATCCTAAATTGCACCAGGGACCCGGTTATTACTCAGAACTGTACCTGTTTTGTGACTACCAGTAAAAGGTACCGGAACAACTATCCCTGTGTGTATGTGTGACTGTTCATCGGCTATAACCCACCATCTTCCTCCTTCACTGCTCTCCCTCACCATCTTCTTTTATTGCTGCCCTGAGGTAAAGCTCCACCTGTGGGGAGCTGTACCACACTTTGCTGCCCCCTCCATCACCTCAGCGGCCGGCTGGCAGCGCCGGTACTACCTTACCGGACCCTACAGGTGGTGTCATGTCCCCCTGTAAATAATTCCCTCACACTTCCCCCTTCAAATGATCCCCAGGGCACAGCACCGGGATACCGTCCACCTGTGACTCCCTACTCAGCAGACCCGGTGACCGAGTACCCCCCGCAGCCCTGGCCACATCATTTTCTGGCGTCACGAACAGGACGAACCAGCCTGGTATCTACCAGGTGAAGTGCGCCTTAAGACTTTATTAATTGACTGTTTGTACGGCCGCCATTACACCGCCTCAGAAATTACAGCTGCGTCACAGCAGAAAAAAGTGCGGGAAGATAAGCCCCGCCCCCTTCCACTCTGCCAGAGAGACTAAGGAAAGCCAAGTCGCCCGCGCAGGGGACTAACGCACCATTACAACGTAGACCCTTGTCGCCCGCGTAGGGGACCAACGCACCATTCCAACGCAGAGTCTGGGATTACACAGATTCTTCAGGACAATCCATCTGCCTGCGATGCAACAAACCAGGAACGTTTCAGAGAATCATGGAAAGTTGCCTGGGACATCGAAACTTCAAAACCGTGCTTTTATACCTGGACGACGTCATCGTGTTCTCTAGAACCTACGAAGAACACCTGAAACACCTGGCGGAAGTATTTGAGGCTTTAGCAAAGTACGGAATGAAACTCAAACCATCTAAATGTCACCTGCTGAAACCTAAAGTCCAATACCTGGGACACGTGGTCAGCGCAGATGGAGTAGCACCAGACCCGGAAAAGGTAACAGCAATCCAGGATTGGCAAAGACCAACGACCATCACCGAGGTACGTCAGTTCTTAGGTTTGGTTGGATACTATAGAAGATTCATTAAGGGCTATACCAAGATGGCTGCGCCCCTACAAGATTTACTGATAGGCCAATCTAAGAAGAGAAAATTTCCAGAGTCACCATTAGAATGGGGAGAGGAACAAGAAAATTCCTTCCAACAGATGAAGCAGGCTTTAACTGGTGAGGAAATTCTGGCTTACCCTGATTATAACCTACCATTTGTCCTTTACACTGACGCAAGCAATGTAGGCCTGGGAGCAGTCCTTTCTCAGATGCAAGATGGTAGAGAACGAGTAATTGCATACGCTAGCAGAAAACTTCGACCCACTGAGAGGAACCCAGAAAATTACAGTTCCTTTAAGTTGGAGTTCCTGGCCTTGGTCTGGGCCGTAACAGAAAGGTTCAAGCATTACCTCGCAGCTTCGAAGTTCACTGTCTTCACAGATAACCCGTTGACACATCTGGATACCGCAAGACTTGGAGCATTGGAGCAACGTTGGATGGCTCGACTGTCGAATTATGACTTTACTATCAAATATCGAGCAGGCCGCAATAACGCAAATGCAGATGCCCTTTCTAGAAATCCTCAAGTACATCCACAAGGAAGTGAAGAAGAAGATGACCTAGAGGAAATAGAACTCCCAGCTTTCCATAAAAGTAGAAAATGGCAAATCGCTGAAGATCGAGTCTACCAAAATCGTCAGACTGCTGAACTAAACCCGTTGCCTCACTATGGATGGAAAGAGACTCAAGACAGTGATCCAGCAGTAAGTCTTGTAAAGAAGTTAATAACCCAACCAGATTCCAAACTTGAAAAGAATGCTCCACTGGAAGCTCAATACTTATGGAAAGAAAGAAGCCGGTTATTCATTTATCAAGGTCAATTGTGCAGGCGGTACATCAACCCAAGAACACATGAAATGGTATGGCAAGTTGTGGTTCCAAAGAGAGATGTTCAAATGGTATTGCAAGCGTATCACAATGAATCGGGACACTTCGGATGGAGAAAATTAGAAATACTGTTACGTGAAAGATTCTATTGGATCAGCATGAGAGCCTCCATAGAGAGATGGTGTAAAAATTGTGGACCATGCTCATTAAGAAGAAAAGACCATAACAGCCAGAAAGCACCCCTCAAACCTATCATCACCAAAGAACCATTAGAACTGGTAGCCATAGATCATGTCAAACTTACACCCAGCAAATCAGGGTACACTTATGCTCTTACCATGGTAGACCATTATTCCAGATTTCTTGTGGTAGCTCCAGTGAAAGACTTAACAGCTGAGACAGCAGCAAGAACATTTCAAGCTTATTTCTGCAGACCTCATGGCTATCCAGACCAGGTATTGACAGATCAAGGACCTGCCTTTGAAGCTGAAATATTTCAAGAGTTCTGTCGCCTTTACGGATGCAAGAAAATACGCACCACATCTTACCATCCTCAAACAAATGGAATGTGCGAAAAGATGAATCACGTGGTAATTGAAATGTTAAAAACTCTGCCCTTAGAAGAACGAAACCAGTGGCCAGAAAAGTTACCAGATCTAGTTGACATTTACAACAACATCCCAGTAAGTTCAACAAATTGCACCCCTGCATACCTCATGAGAGCAAGACCAGGAAAATTACCAGCAGACTTTGAATTAGGCATAGTAGTTCCTGAAGCAGATACTACAGATACAGATTGGGATACTCGTAGGAAAGAACAATACCAGAAAATCCAAGAATGCGTTGAGAGAAGTCTGGAAAGATCTAGAGGAAGACAAGAAACTAACTTCAACAAAAGTGCTCAAGAAACGCCCTTAACACCAGGTGAATTGGTTTTGAGAAGAAAAAGAAGAATGCACAAACTAGATGATCAGTGGGAAACAGAACCATACACTGTATTACCATCCAATTTTGATAAGCAGAAAACCTGTTTAATAAGCAAAGATCATGGTGAAACTACAGCATCAGTGTCCAGAGATCATTTGAAAAAGTGACCTCAACAGCTTCAACCAGAAGAAGATGTACCTTGTCCAAAGCCAGAAGAGCAAGAGAAGCCAAAGACAGTCCAGACAATCATTGGAGAGTTGCCAGCAGATTGGCCTCAAATAGAAGGTACATATCTAATCCCAACTTTAACGTTTCCATCAGCAGTAGAAGTGCCGAGAATACAAGAACCACCCGTTGTATCGGAACCAGAGATCCCTGCAATCGGTGAACCTGCCAGTCCACTAGAGAGACTACGCCAATACTACGGTATTACAACAACACGTAGATCTGATAGATTGAGAGATAGAGCATGCACTGCATCAGGTACAGACATTAGTAACACACCAGTGCTACGCAGGTCAACCCGTAGTAACTTTGGTCAGCCACCACTTAGATACAGAGAGTAGGCAATAAAATGTGGGAAAATGTAAAAATGTTTAAAATGTAAATATGTTATTAATGGTAGTGTATAGAAGGGTGGAGGAACTGGACTAGCCCCCATGCACATCAAGTTAGGAAAAGAAAGTGCCTGGGGGTGGTATAAGTGAAGCCAGGCCTCCTAAACAGATACACCCATATTGTATATAGTTATGATTTTTAATTTTTAAGAGACTTGACCTGTTGAACTTTTGAACTTTTCCTTTTGCTTATTTTATATTATTTTTTTAAATGGACCATAGCCACAGGACTGGTAGTGGCAAACCCCTGTTTCAACACCCCCTAAACAGCCTGCAGCGAATAGAGCAGCGCTGTATGGACTGGTAACCTGTTTTCTTATTTTTTCCTTGGTTTTTGTAAATTTTTCATTTTTAAGACTTTGTTCAATAATCAAATGTAAATAGTTATAATCTGTTGTGTTATGAAAAATGTTTCAGTCCCGGAGGACTGTGTTTAACTAGGGGGGAATGTGGCACCCCTGCATGGGATTGCCACAGGTTACACTGGTGCAAGGAAGGATTGACACCTTGGTTTGTTCAGCACACAACACCTTCCACTCCAGACCTGAAGGGGGAGCTCTACTGGCTGCATTAAGTCAGTTCCCCTTTAATGAGATCCAGGCTGAGAGGAGGAGACAGTTGGTCCTAGGAGACAGTTGCTAGGCAGTTAGTTCGTGTGAGGAGAGGAAAGAGGAGGAGGCTGAGCTGCTGGTCTCTGGAAAAGACAGATGCCAGGACCAGAATGGACCATTTTGTCAGCTGTTCACACCCCAGGGAAGGGGCCGGAGGCAAGGAGAAGAGGTAGGGAATAAGAAGAGCGACTAAAAGATATTCCGCCTTGAGGACAAACGGACACTGGAGTCCGATGCTGTGGGCTTGTATAGCCACAGTAAAAGCCCAGCAATTTCAGGAGAAGTTTAGCCCTGAAGGAAGAGATTAGAGATATTAAAAACTAACCAAACAGAGGACCAGGGGCCACAGGATAACCCGGGTTCCCGCAGAAGGGCCTGATTGTTAGTTTTAGACAATAGAGAATTGGAGAGCTCAAACTCAGGCAAGACTCATCCCTCAAGAGAAAGAATAGAGATAAAGGAGGCCTCATATCTTTCTAAGGAGTTGATCCTAAATTGCACCAGGGACCCGGTTATTACTCAGAACTGTACCTGTTTTGTGACTACCAGTAAAAGGTACCGGAACAACTATCCCTGTGTGTATGTGTGACTGTTCATCGGCTATAACCCACCATCTTCCTCCTTCACTGCTCTCCCTCACCATCTTCTTTTATTGCTGCCCTGAGGTAAAGCTCCACCTGTGGGGAGCTGTACCACACTTTGCTGCCCCCTCCATCACCTCAGCGGCCGGCTGGCAGCGCCGGTACCACCTTACCGGACCCTACAGGTGGTGTCACGTCCCCCTGTAAATAATTCCCTCACACCCCCCCCTTCAAATGATCCCCAGGGCACGGCACCGGGATACTGTCCACCTGTGACTCCCTACTCAGCAGACCCGGTGACCGAGTACCCCCCACAGCCCTGGCCACATCACACGCGTACAAGGGGGCCTATACATCGCAGTTGTGTTGCCTGCCGATATCTCCCTGTGTGACAGCTCCTATGCGATCTTGGAGTTCTGCCCAAAAAGTGCGTGCTCCTGCGTCGTTGTATCCAACATCGAAACGATGTTGGGATGTGTAAAGTGGCCATTACTCTGCACCATTTTATTTATACTTGTTCAAAACTTTTGCATTGTACTTTACATATCTCTATATTGGGTCACTTATAATTAGACACAAAGGGAATCTGTCTGCTGGGTTTTGTACCTCATCTTAATGCAGCATGATAGAGACAAAGAGATCTTGACCCCAAAGATGTATCACTGATTACTGGATGCAGCAGTTCTGACACAATCAGAGATTTTAGATTTAACATGTAGAGGATGTGAGAAAGCTAAAACCAGCTACACTAGCCTTTCTATGTACAAAGTGTATAGACAGTGAGATTCTTGTTAGAGGAGGTTATGTATCAGACCAGGGCTGAAGTGCTCCTGCAGTCCGAGAAATGATAATCTCCTGCTGTTAAAATAATCATTACAAATAAACAACAGCATGGAGCATGATAAAAGGCACTGCGCTGATATATGAGTTTTAAACTGTATAGCATGCTGTCATCAGATTGTATTGCAAAATCTTGCTGACAGATTCCCTTTAACCTCTTCACCTCCCAGCGATTTTTTGTTTTCCGTTTTTTCCTCCCCTTCTTCGAAGAGCCATACCTTTTTTATTTTTCCATCAATATAGACATTTGACGGCTTGTTTTTGCGGGCCAAGTTGTACTTTTGTGATGACCATCCGCTGCGAGGCTGAGCTGCTGGTAAGGCAGCACCCCGAGAAACCCCGAGACCCTTAACCCCTATACAGGGATCTGGAATTACAGCGGAGCCCAGGGGGTAGCTGCCTATTATGAGCAGCAGAGCAGGAAGGTCGCCAGGGGAAAAATCAGGACCCGAAAAACGTAGTCAGGAGTCCGAGTCAAAACCGAGAGGGCAGTGAAGGCACAAAATCGTCAGACTGTAGCACAGTCGCAAATCCAGGCAAAGGTCAAAGTCAAAAACCAAGAGGGCAGCTGAAGTACTAAATCGACAGGCTGTAGCAGAGTCAGAAATCCAGGCAAAGGTCAGAGACAAAACTAAACACACACTATATCACTGGGGAACCAAAACTATATCTGGCGGCCTGCAAGACAGGCTCCAATGTATTTGAAGGGCGCGGTTACCTCCCATAGGCTGGAGCTCACAGCCTGATGATCTCATCCGGACCACCCCTAGAACCAGGCCAGATGGTGATGCATGACTGGCAACAACCACCCTACTTCTGACAGAAGAACGAAGGCTGCACCTATCAGACGCCTCTGTAGGTCCCGCTCCTCTGCCACCAACATCACCCCAAGGAGAAACACGGCGGCGCCCAGCGACAGAGGCAGACGTCGAAGGAGCAGGTCCATATGAGGACAAGGCCCTCCTATTACCGGCACCATCAGCCGAAGGAATCTGGCGCCTCCCAGTGGCCGGGACAGGAACCCCAGCCACCGAGTCCAATGGCGATGTGACAACTTTCATATGAAATCATTTATTTTACTATATAGTGTACAGAAAAATGGTAAAAAAATTTAAAATGCGGTGAAATTGCAAATAAAGTGCAATTATGGCCAGGGTCACATCTCCGTTTTGACCCTAGCCTGCCGGATTCCGGTTTTAACTTAGAACTTTTTCCAGCACCGCATAGCGTTACCGCTATGCGGTGCTGGAAAACGCTGCCCCTAGTTACCCGATGTTTACCTTCACTACCTGTCACACAGGCAGCGGCTCGGAGTGCGCTTTACAGCGCCGCACAGGAAACGTTGCAGACAGCGTTTCCTGTGCAACGCTGTAAAGCACACTCCGAGCAGCTGCCTGTGTGACAGGTAGTGAAGGTAAACATCGGGTAACTAGGGGCAGCGTTTTCCAGCACCGCATAGCGGTAACGCTATGCGGTGCTGGAAAAAGTTCTAAGTTAAAACCGGAATCCGGAAGGCTAGGGTCAAAACGGAGATGTGACCCTGGCCTATATGTTTGTTTTTTAAGAGAAAAGTGCGGTCAGGCGGAGCGGAGCGCTGGGTACACAGGAGAGGGCAAAAGGTTAATGGAAATATACAGATCTTTATTTTGAATGCTACACACACCATGCATTTCAGTGGCTGAATATCGCCTTCATCAGGTGTGGGGGAACATTACAAGCAAATGGCTTATATATAACAAATGAACAGGAAGTGATTTACAGCCAACTAACCCCTACTTTACTGGACAATAAGAAGCATAGTTAAAATAAGCATCATATACCAAACAAAGGTAAAATAAAAACATCTTTAGATTAAGAACATTAGTCTAGTAGAGAGCATAAGATAAAATAATAAAGGAAAGAAACTATTATAAAATAGTATTAGCAGGGCTGACAACATTGTATTAAAAGAGGGTTTTTTTTTTGTTTTTTTTTTCTGTCTATTTATATAAAAAATGCTCAGAGGATAATCCTTTTACTGAAAAGGGGGGTGGGGCGAAGAGGAATAACAGGGCAGAGAGTGGAGGTGGTGGAGATAAAAATAAGGCTAAAAATATATTAAAAAAAAGCTGAATAAAAACTGAATTAAAATGGTCTGAATGCATATTTATTATACCACATTCTCCAATGATAAATCCCTCTGGAGATAATGTACCAAGTTTGAAGATCCAGTAATTTTCCTTGTTAACGAGTTTCCTATATCTATTTGGACAAGATTCAAATATACGGTTAATGATGGTCAGCCTCATTTCACTTGGGCTTTTCAAATGTTCCAATAAAAAATGTTTACAAACACTGTGCAACAGGTAACCCGTTCTAATGTTGTGTCTATATTTATTGTGTCTAGCCTGCATGGTCTGTATCGTGTGGCCAACGTATTGCAGGCTGCACGTACATTAGTGGGGTTTCTATTAGAGCGGGGATCCACTCACCTATCCGGATTGTGCACCCTTGCACCACCTTGGGAGAGGCCTGTGGTTAGTAACGATCCAGCCTCGTGCTGTAGGGCATGGATTCCAAACTGTCATGTGACTGGAATAACTCTAAAGAAAAATAGTTGCACTTTTGTGCCATTTCCCAACACCTGGAGCGTTCTCATTTTTCGGGACCTGGGGATGGTATGATGGCTTATTTTTTGCAGCTTCAGCTGAAGTTTCTAATGATAGTATCTTTGGGTAGAGCCATTGTTTTTCTCGCCTGTTATTATAGTTTCTTGCAATTTTGCGGTAACTAAAAAAATTTAATTTGGACTTTTTTTTCTGTTACCCAGTTTACAGATCTGAATACCGTATATACTCGTATATAAGCCGAGTTTTTCTGTCCAAAATTGGGCTGAAAAGTCCCCCCTCGGCTTATACACGGGTCATACGGTATGCTGTGGGGGGGGGCTGCACCGGTGGCTGGAGGAGGCAGGAGGGGGCCGCGGTGAACGCAAGCGGTCACGTGGGGCCGCCTCATTAGTGCAATGAATATGCACGGCATCCCCCCATCCATCAGCCCCCCCCCCTCCTTATTATGGGTCCCCCTGTGCAGTAATAAACAGCCCCCCTCCTCCTTTGTATGTCCCCCCCCCAGGCTGCGGCAGCTGTCAAAATAACAAACACTTTATACATCACCTTCCGGCGCAGCTCCTCCGGTCCTCCGCTCCTCCGCTCGCCGGCTTCTTCTTCCTGCTTGTGCCGGTGTCATGTGACCGGGCGCAGGAGATGATGTCATTTCCTGCGCGCGGTCACAGAAGCCGGCACAAGAAGGAAGAAGAGGCCGGCGAGCGGAGGAGCGGAGGACCGGAGGAGCTGCGCCGGAAGGTGATGTATAAAGTGTTTGTTATTTTGACAACTGCCGCAGCCTGGGGGGACGGACATACTAAGGAGGGGGAGGCTGTTTATTACTGCACAGGGGGACCCATAATAAGGAGGGGGGGCTGTTTATTACTGCACAGGGGACCCATAATAAGGAGGGGGGGGGCTGTTTACTACCACTGGGGCTGTATATACCTCTGGGGCTGCTGGATACTACCACTGGGGCTGTATATACCACTGGGGCTGCTGTATACTACCACTGGAGCTGTATATACCACTGGGGCTGCTGGATACTACCACTGGGGCTGTATATACCACTGGGGCTGCTGTATACTACCACTGGGGCTGTATATACCTCTGGGGCTGCTGTATACTACCACTGGGGCTGTATATACCACTGGGGCTGCTGGATACTACCACTGGGGCTGTATATACCACTGGGGCTGCTGGATACTACCACTGGGGCTGTATATACCTCTGGGGCTGCTGTATACTACCACTGGGGCTGTATATACCTCTGGGGCTGCTGGATACTACCACTAGGGCTGTATATACCTCTGGGGCTGCTGCATACACCACTAGGGCTGCTGTATACTACCACTGGGGCTGTATATACCTCTGGGGCTGCTGTATACTACCACTGGGGCTGTATACTACCTCTGGAGCTGCTGTATACTACCACTGGGGCTGTATATACCTCTGGGGCTGCTGGATACTACCACTGGGGCTGTATACTACCTCTGGGGCTGCTGTATACTACCTCTGGGGCTGCTGTATACTACCTCTGGGGCTGCTGTATACTACCTCTGGGGATGCTGTATACTACCACTGGGGCTGCTGTATATACCTCTGGGGCTGCTGTATACTAACTACTGGAGCTGCTGTTGTATATACCACTGGGGCTGCTGCTGTATACTACCACTGGTGCTGCTGTATATACCTCTGGGGCTTCTGTATACTACCACTGGGGCTGCTGTATATACCTCTGGGGCTGCTGTATACCACACTGCTGGGGGCTGTATACCTGTGCTGGGGTCCACCCTCGGCTTATACACGAGTCAATAGGTTTTCCCAGGTTTTGGGGGCAAAAGTAGGGGGGTCGGCTTATACACGGGTCGGCTTATACACGAGTATATACGGTAATTGATTTTAGATTTTGATAGGCATTTCTGAACATGGCAATACCAAATATGCGTATTTTTTACATTATTGTAATAGTTTTATTTTCAATGGTGCAAAAGCGGTGTGATTTGAATGTTTGTGTTTTTTTCATATTTTCACAATTTAAAAAAAATAAATAAACAGGGGAAATGATCACTTTCTGCTGCTGACCTCACTGGGTCATCACCGGCAGGATGTGAATAAAGACAGCTGTCGGGGTCATTACAGGACCCCGGCTGTGCAGGTAACAGCACAGTTCCCGTTATTCGCTTCATGGGACCTCTGATCAGCGTGGAGATCAGCTCGATCCTCGCTGTGGGGCTTTGGATGATGCTGTCAGTAAATGACAGCACTATCCAAATGGTTAACAGTGCTGATCTGACTGCCGCTGTTAGATATACATGTCAGCTGATGAGATCATGCTGAGATGTGGGGGAGAGAATGTGAGCTTACAGCTTGAGCTCGCATCAAGGGTGGGAGGCAGCCTACGTTGTACATAGATTTTATAGGACATGAAGGAGTTAAAAAAATGAAATGAAATAGAAACCTTGCAACAGGGTAAATAAATGCACTATTTTTTTCACTTGAATACCTTGAGTGACATCTTTATTTTTGCTATTTTTGATACTTTCTCGCTACCATGCTAGAAGATGTTTTGCACCCTTAGAAGCAGACTATGATGACGATAGATAGATAGATAGATAGATAGATAGATAGATAGATAGATAGATAGATACTTCCCAAAAATCAGGCAGCACTTCAATATCCATGAACAGGACAACTTTAATGTAGCCCCATGTGGCGCGACGTTTCAACCTCTATGAGGTGCTTGATAAAGACCCCATGGAGGTTGAAACGACGCGCCACATGGGGCTACATTAAAGTTGTCCTGTTCATGGATATTGGAGTGTTGCCATGATTTTTGGGAAGTATAATAATTTGCAGATGGGCATTGCAATATTCAGGATTTTTTGCACATGTCTTTTATAAAGAAGTTTGTGCTGATTTCTATTTTTTCAAATTAGATAGATAGATAGATAGATAGATAGATAGATAGATAGATAGATAGATAGATCTATTATTTAGATAAACAAGTCGGTTTTCTTTTACAAACATAGTATTACACATTTATTCTGTCTATATGTTCTTCTTGTTTCAGAATGCCTAAATAGCTTGATTGATCCGATTTTCTTTTAAAATGAGCTCACCTGACATACAATAGAGTACAATTAATTGCCCAAAATTGAAAGAAAGGAGAACAGTAATGACCACTGCAAAGAAAATAGATTGTATCTTTTCTCTGTCATGCACAACTAAACAAGTATTGATTACAAAATATAACCTGAAGATACCTACAGCTCTTGAAGCAGTAAAAAAGAAAACTATAACATTTGACTGTAGAAAATGATCTAGGTCATTTTAAGTAGACTGTTAGAAATCTAAAATGGAATATGTTGACTAAAAGGTAAGAATATTATGCTTTCTTTGTGGTTCCCATATTTTATTTATATAATATTTTTTATCTGTTTTTTTGAAACCTGATTTAAATACTGGCATGCAATAAAGAATGACCACCAAAATATTGAGATTTTCCAGAACAATCCTATTATATCCTATTCTTGATCTTTTAGGCTGGAAACGCGCTGGCGTGAGAAAAACTATCAGATTCTAATCCAGGAGAGATCGACGAGTGACATCCGGTTTTTGATCCGTGTGGCATCCGTGTGCTGTCCGTGTGCAATCAGTTTTTTTTCTCAGCAGCTATTTACTGGATAATCATTTACAGGAACATTTTACAATTTTCTGAGCTACAGAATGATAATGTATCAGTGAAAAAAATCGGATGCCTCTCGGATGGTTCGTGTGCTGTTTGTGTGCTGTCGGTGATTTTGTCGGACCCATAGACTTGCATTGGCCAGTCTCGCGCGTGACTCGCATACTGTCGCAGCATGTTGCGACTTTTTTCTCATCCAGATTCAGATTGTCTCGCATTACACTCGTCCGTATTTCATGCCAGTGTGTCCGTACCCTAAGAGACAATCTAGTCCGAGCAGACATGGTCAGTAGAAATAACACACAACATTCCCTTAAATTTAGTAGGCATGACAGCTTCTCTTCCTGTTGTAATTGTAATAATGTTTCAACCAATGGTGATATTTTTTCAATATTCACATTCTGGAAAAAATTTTAAATCAATAAATATTTGTTAAAGTAAAAGAAATTAATGTCCTCAGGCCTGACAAAAATGTGTGGGGCGTTTGACTTCACTTTTGAAACAAAGACTTGTTGAGGGGGTACATCTAAAATGGGTAAATGTAGGTGTGTCTGTATTTATTATGCAGCTGTGTATTCTACAATTTGCTGCTATTTTAGAAATGCCTACATTTATGCATGAACGGTATATAATGAAGGGTCCACTTTTAAGGGATTGGAGATGTTTGAAATGTTAAATCTATAGACTTTGTCTGGTCTCACCAGCGCTGATTGAATCTTGCAAACGTTTGAACTAACAAGTGATACTATAACATTATTGGAGACATGGCCTGAGATGCCAGAAAAGTTGCCATAATCTGAAAATTGGCATTTTTCTGAGAAAAAGACAAAAAAATCATGATAAAAAAAACCAATTGCCTTACATATCTTCTTCAGAGTACTGTCTCATTCAGATTTGGGAGGTCTGTATGGTATTTTCTTTCAGAACTTTCAGGATTCTATTCCATGCATGCATATTTTATATTATATGTGCTTTATTTGTCTTTAGGCGTATAATTTAGTGAGTGATTTAGATAAACTGAAATTAGAACAATGATATTGTTGCTTTTAATACTGTGAGTGGAGACCAAATTGAGGAAAACAGTAGGTTTGACTCGCTGCAATTCTTCAAGGGTCTCTGTATCTCAGAGATTAAGGTTGATCATTGCTGCCTGAATCAGTAGTGATAAATGGCAGAGTATAAAGCCATTATATTGCATAAGTCCAGTGAGTCTGACCAGAAGTCCTGCAGTTCGAAAAAATTATCCATCTAAGGCATCAGGGTAGTGTTACATTAAGGCATCAGGGTAGTGTTACATGTTGTAGACTGTGAGCCCTCGCGGACAGGATCCTCTCCCTATGGTACCCATATGACTGATTTGTCGTCATTTTACAACTTGTCTCTGTCTACCCTCTCATTTGTAAAGCGCCATGTAACCTAATGGCGCTATATAAATACTTAATAATAATAATAATAGTATGTCTACTGCAGAGGTGGAGAACTCAGGCCTCGAGGACTGCCAAAAGTACGTATTTTCAGGATTTCCTTAGTATTACACAGGTGATAATATAATCACCTGCACTGGTGATGATTCCAACCCATGTACAATACTAAGGAAATCCTGAAAACATGAACTGTTGACGGCTCTTGAGGCCTGGAGTTCCCCACCCCTTGTCTACTGTAATGTGGAAAAAATTATGTTTACAAATATGAGAGTCATTAATGCTTAATACCTTTTAATGGTTAACTTAACAAATAGTAATTACTAGCAAGCTTTCAAGACTCTATCTCCTGGCTAACACAGCACAAAGATATATTTTACGTGTATCAAAATGTAGGATACCAGAGTATACCACATCTTTATGGCACTAAAAACATTTCTGAAATGTGCACAATTGGGCAGCATCATTTTTTTCTTATCCAAAATTCTTCAGATTTTGTGTTATGCCATGCCTGATGAGGAGATCTTAGTAGTCTCGAAAGCTTGCTTAATATTTTTTCTATCTACTGGCTAACACGGTACATATATATACTGTTTTATACTTGAATTGTAACTTATTAACATAGGTGATATATTTGCAGCTGTAGAAAATCCTTGAAACCGGTATCTCCTACTATAGCACAAACACCTTGATAATTGACTTGCCTAATAATAATTTCCCTTGATAAATTCTTTCCTCCAAAGAGGTTGGTGATTATTATAAGGACATCTTGACTTAGGCAGTAGAATCCCCTCCAGCCCCCTCCTTCCTTCTGTGATTTATGATCTGCTTCTAATTATGAGCTAAGAGAAGTTGTAGACAAAAAGAAAACATAAAAAGTGCAATGTACCCATATCTTGATATTTAGAGTTTAGAAAGCTAGATATTTAAAGGAAATATTATAAAATTAGGTGAATGAGGCTAGAGGTATATTTTTGAAGTATAGAATTAGGTGAGTGATGCTGAAGATATTTTTTTTATATTTAAGAATCAGCTTCAAAACAGACCAAACATTTATTTTCTAAAGCAAAGAGAGAGACAAAAGAGGCACAGAATGGGTCTTATTGTTTAGGATAAGATTGTATGGACGTGAGTTTATATGCTCACCTGATTTGGTTGTGATAACCCACAACCAATATGTTCGCCTGGACAGCTGCTGCAGGATCCGCACTTCCACGTGAAAATGGCGGTGAATCCAAAAAGATCCTAGACAAGAAGTAGTGCCGATATGATCCGCGCTGCTGTCTTTATATATAGTTTGGGTGGATCTTAACCGCCAAAAAGTTTTAAACATTCATTCTTTAAAAATATCAAATTATAAAATATCTATAACTATGTAGGATTTGAACCTGGTGATGGAAAAGACAAGAGTGCAAAAGACAAAATCCTGATTTGATGCATTTTTTGTCTTTTCCATTACCAGGTTCAAATCTTACATAGTTATAGATATTTTATAATTTGATATTTTTAAGGTACCAATGTTTAAAATTATTATAACAATTGCAGCTATTCACTAATTTGATGTTTTACAAACTATATGTCGTTTTGCACTGAATGTTGAATATCATAAACCTCTGTTCACTGAGTACGTCATATTATCCTCCCAACTGACGTCACGGTGACGTGGATAATTGTTTTTTTTGGCGGTCAACATCCACCCAAACTGTATATAAAGCTGGCACTTTGCACTATATGTAATGTTACCCTTAAGGAAGGTGCAGGGATGGCACCGAAATGCGCAAGGTATAAAGGAGCAACACGAAGAAGCCTTGTCTTCCTTGTCATTTATCTCTGACGGCAGTGCGGATCAAATCAGCACTACTCCTTGTCTAGGATCTTTTTCAAAGATTTATTTAATCATATTTAAAAATTAGCTTCAGAAAAGACTAATGATTTATAATTTTCAGTAATTAGCTTCATAGGAAGGGTCTGGATACTGAGGGCTAAAGGCTTCCAAGGTACTTGGAACTAGCATCAGAGGAGTCATCGGGGCTTTAAATGACAAAGAGAACAGCTATAGATATAATGGATGGTAGAATGGGAAATGTTGCCTTAAAGGGATTCTGTCACAAACAATTGTACATTTTATATAATAGATCTTAAAATAAAAAATAATTTCCCCGCTTGGATGTGTTAAAAAATGTAGGAACAGGTCAGATATACCACAGCTCCTGGGCAGGGAAGTGACACAGGTAATGGGGGAGGAGGAGAAAGGAAACCTTGAAAAGTACTAATTATTATTATTATTATTATTTATTTATTTATTTATATAGCACCATTAATTCCATGGTGCTGTACATGAGGCGTTACATACAAAATTATAGATATAGTTTACAGTAAACAAATTAACAACGACAGACTTGCAGACATACATTCTACAGATGTTCCATCTTACTCTCAGATCCCCCTCCTGTTTATCCAAACTTATACGACCTACACCGCTGACGGGTACATGGATATGTTGACACACCCCAGTCCCAATTAACCTCCTGATAAAACTGCTAGCATAGATTTGAAATCTTTGTTGGGGTTTCCTATTCTGTCTGCTACCATGTGACAAGTTAAATACGGCAGGTCTTATACATGTGGGGTTTATTGTCATATTTTATTATAGTGGCCTTGTCTTTAGAGCATATTATCAATGTATAAAGGCAGCAGAATAGGGGGTACAGTTCACCTTAAGCCCTCGTAGAGTTTGCTGGTGCACAGATGATGGCTGGGATCCACAAAAATATGCAAACAAAAGGAAATGCAGCACCAATCTTCATAAAATGAATATTCTTTATTAGTACAGGTTTGTACATTTTAAAAGCAGATGAGATCATCATAGAGTCCATGGCCCCGTCTTTCATATTTTGGAATAATCCTTCAACATTGGCCTGTGATCAAACAGTTTTACACAGGGTGGTGTGGGTTAAATTTTCTTAATTTAGCAAAACATATTGGTCTTTTGTTTGTTATCTCATGTTTGTTAAGTCATTATTTCTTGCTAGACTGCTCAGAGCCCCATTGTCCTAATTTATTGCTAATTTAATGTAAATTAACTCACCCCATTTGCTACAGGACTTCAGCCTAGTAATTTGTTTCCGGTTGCCAGGATACCATCATGTCTTCACAATCTGCATGGCTTCATTGTAGGACTTCAGGTCTGACTAGAGGAGCATCAAAACTAGATTGTTTTCTGCAGGAGTTCAGCCTAGGATTTGGCTGTAATTTTAGAGACTCTTTAGGGAAAAAGCCAGGTTTGGACAATTCAGTCACCTGGCTACAGACATTGCTGTGCTCAGTCACCTTCCTAAGCTTGCCACTATTCCTTTCTCGGTGGGTGCCCGCCAAAGCAGAATACTGCTGTATTGGCGTAGTTGGCCCTGGAGGCCCTGAAGGCACGAACATTCTGATCCCTGGTGAGCCAGCGGAAGGGTGAGATTCTGTTGCCTGTTACATTGTATGTTTTGTTTGGTATGTGTTATATGCCTTTGGATCTTGGGGATCCAATAAAGTCTTACAATTGTGTTGTTCTCTAACCCTGTGTTGTCTGAATAGTGTTCCAACCATGGACAAGGAGTTTGGGCATTCAGTTGGGATGAGCCCTGGTCCATGCAGTCTTTCTAAAGGTAGCTGAGCCAGTGGACAAGAGCCCCCATGTCTCCACACCAAGATTGTCCAAGCTTCATCACAGAGCACCTAATTTTAAAGAAGATCCCTTAACTGCCTCTTTTCTTTGCTGACACTCAGAGCCAAGATTTCCCAAACTCCACCACAGATCACCAAATTTTAAAGAAGGTCCCTAAACAGCCTCTTTTGCCTGTTAATCCTCATAGCCAAGAGGGCCTGAGATCCCCCAAAGAGCACCCAAATTTTATTAAGTCCCTTGCAGGGCAGGTTTTCACAGTTGAACCTTAGAACCAAAATTGCCCAAGCTCCACCTCAGAGCACCCAGTTTTAAAAAAAGGACCCTAGACATTTTCTTTTACCTGTTGTCCCTCACAGATTGTCTAGGCACCAACACAAAGCACCCAATTTTAGAGAAGGCCTCTTTGAGGCCTCTTTTGTATGTTGTATGTTTTGTATGTTGACCCTCACAGCTAAGATTGCCCATGCTCCACCTCAGAGCACCCAATTTTAAAGAAGGCCTTAACAGAGACTCTTTGTACACTTTATCAACACACTCATGAAACATTTAAATACATTTAAATATCCCCCCCCAGAAAACCAATTTTTAAAAGGCTTGTACAGAGCATCTACTTTATGTTCACCCCTCCAGCCCAAATTTCAGTATCAGTTTTGTTGACGATGGAAACATAGGCAGCAGACTGCACAAAAAGCAGAAGGGACTGGTGCCAGACTAGCTGAGGTACACACTGCTTGGCTGATTTGTAGGGATCTGATATTGATCAAAGATGCACATGGTCCTCAGGTATCATTTCTGTGCTTTTAGCAGGATATCAATTGGTAGAAAGTAGCAGTTTCCCCCTCAGGATCAAAAGTTTCAGCTACAGTAGATTACAATATAGCTGCTGCATTTAAAAAGCTTGTAGTTGTATTGTAGAGAGCTGAAGACTTTCATGGGAAGGTGTGGGGATAGAAGCTTACGCTGGTTGTGGTGATAGTGTTGCTGGTACATAATGTGCTTGTAGGGAGGAAGGTGGCCCTATGAAACAATGAAGAACAGCTTGTGGTGTGCGTGCACAAGAGGAAGGTGTTTCAAGTTCAATCATACAGTTGCAGGCACAGAGCTAGCACGTGGTAACCCTAAAGTAGCTCCACCACCAACAGCATCACCATGACCAAATCCCCTATTTTATAGTCTCCTCATTCTTTAGCACTATGGCTATGTTCACACACAATTTGCGTTTTTTTTAGCACTCCTAAAAGCACTTGCGTTTTTTTAAGAGTGCTTAAAAATGTCCCTTGTGTGTCTGAAAGAATTTGCCACGTTTTTGGACTTAGTCATTTTTTCACCAAAAACGCAGGCAAAAACGCAAGCGTTAACGCAGGGTGCATAAATGTGCCTTTTAAAAACGCATGCATTTCCCATAGGGCCCCATGTTAAAAAAACGCATGTGCGTTTTTTCAAAAACGCATGCGTTTTTTTAACATGGGCCCCTATGGGAAACGCATGCGTTTTTGAATGGCACTAAAAGGTACTAATGTACCATGCGTTTTTGCATGCGTTTCCCATAGGGCCCCATGTTAAAAAAATGCATGCGTTTTTGGAAAAACGCACATGCGTTTTTTTACAGCACCCAAAAACGCTGCATGCAGCGTTTTTTGGACTAGGGGTAAAAAACGCAAATGGAGCTGAAAAACGCAGCTACACTCAAATGTACCCTGCGTTAACGCACCTGCGTTTTTTTTAACAGCCCAAAAACGCAGAGATGTCAAAAAAACGCATGTGTGTGAACATGGCCTATGAAAAGTACAGATTATTTGATGAACTGAATACAGAGAGAGACTGCACAGCAGAACATTAGATTGCCTCTATGCTGAGAGTCCCCTCAGACCTTTTTAGTTGAGTTTCCTGAATGCAGGAAAACCTGAGGATCCTAGAGTTCTTGACAGGAGAAATGCTATGATTTTGTCTGCGTTTTTTGCGCGTTTTTTGCGCGTTTTTACTACGTTTTTACTGTGTTTTTTGTGCGTTTTTCCTACGTATTTGATGCTGCGTTTTTCCAGCGTTTTTCCCATTGAGTGCACCGAAAACGCAAAAAGAATTGACATGTCCATTCTTTGCTATCCGCACCAAAACCGCAGGTATTTGACAGTTCTTGCCACTTGCAAAACTAATGTGTGTGCACAGCGTTTTTGTAAAACACATTGGTTTTGCTGGGAAGCCCTGCCGCAGGAACAGATTAGCATACATTACCATAAACCCAATGGTTTTCTGTTTGCGGACACCACAGCAAAACCGCAGCAAAAACGCCCTGTGGGCACATACCCTAAGAGAAAAAGAATAACACAAACTAACATTAAAAATATATTATGAAATAAGGTAATATGATATTATACAAACATTAATATTTCATGGTTCATGTTTTACTGACATTTATTATATTTAATTTGCATATAATTTTATTTCAATTCAGTTCATGGACCTTTTCAAATAAAATAACAAATTAAAATAAAAATAAAATTAAGTATAAACAAGATGTCTTTAAATCATATAATTAAATCAATTGTGATATATAAATATATTCGTTTTTACGAAACTTTTTACAACATTTTGCGATGGAATTTTAGCAATCCTTTGGTATTGCAAAAATGTATGTTAATTATATGGATAATTTCCCCTAATATGTACAACTGAATTGTGCTGTATGGTTCCAATGGTTTCTCTTGTAAAGATTGGAAAGGGTTAAAATGTGTTTGGTTTTAATTGTAATTGTTCACATCTGTGTAGTGGTCTTTGTATAACATATAAAGAATGTCTTGTGTTTTTTTCGCTGTGCTAACGACTAAGGGGAGGACCCCAAAACGCGTATAGCAGGACTCCACGGGCTTGTGATGTTTTTATTCATGTGTCAATAAACACATTAAGTAAGCAGAATGTACGCTGGATCCACCTCATTTGTTTTGGATTACTAAGGATGGTTGCCATGCCATTGATCCAGTGTCTGGAATCCTGGGAGTAATTTGTCTGGGGAGCCGCCATCATTTTCCCTCTTCCTAATTCAGCAAGTGGCAGTAAAAAAACGCATACTGTTTTTTTTAACATGGGACCCTATGGGAAACGCATTCGTTAACACATGGTACATATAGGTACCATGCGTTAACGCATAGCATTTTTGGGATGCAATCATGACAATCTCCAAAAACGGAATCAGGTTTGGAAAAGGCAGAAAAACAGACTGCCAAGTGTGACCCTAGCCTTTCTCCTTACTTTATGAACATAACTTACATGAGGATCTACCCCTTTCTCCCCCAAACAACAACAATGGGAATCTGAAGGAGGAAGAGGAGGAAGAGAAGGAGAAGGACTAAGTGGAAGTAGAGTAGGTTCAGGTGGACATTGTGGTGGTGATCAAAAACTATTTTTTGTTTAGATTTTTGGTGACTTTTTTGTTTTATTGTATTTTTTTTTTTCATTTTTTTCTTTACTTCATGGACATAACTTACATAGAGTTCTACCCCCCAAAACAATTAAAAAAGGAAAACATAGGAGGAAGAGGGTAAGAAGTAGGTGACAGTGGAGTAGCGGATGTGGCAGTGTAGGTCGAAAATGCATTAGCCAACCATTTTTTTTGTTTAGTTTATGGTGAATTTATTTTGGGGATGGGGGTGTTATCATTTTTTTGCTTGTATTCTGAACATAATTCGCATGAAGCTTTACCCCACCAAAACATTAAAAAAGGAACCTGGAGGAGAAATAGTAGGTTGAAGTAGAGTAGGTTTAGGTGGACATGGGGGTGTTGGCTGAAGATGCGGTGGAGAAGGAGGAGGCAATCAACCATTTATTTAGTGGCTTTTCAATTGGATTTTTTTTTTTTTTTGGGGTTACTGTATTTTTGGATTCTCAAGAACATTGTGCATGGCAAATACAGTATACCAATGTCTGGTTGCGACTGGTATAGTTGCTTACTCTGCCAATGGTACAAGCTAGTTTGGTGTAATCCACGACTTATTCATTTTAAAAAAAGTCAGGTTGTCCATGTTAGCTGAGGATAGATGGACGCAACTGACTGTGATCATCTCCTGCCGGGCTGAACGCACTTTCAGACTGCACACTTGTGGCAGGGGACACCATCACCTCCAAGAAGTATTGTGCAAACTAAGGCCATGTATTAAACTTTGCAACCCAGAAATTAAATGGGGCTGAACCATTAGCTAGCACTGCAAGATGTTTGGACACGAACAAACACTGCCTCCTCGTAATATGCACCATAGGAGACATTGCTGCTGTATGGTGTGTCAGGCAGCACATAAACTTTTGTCAAATGCAGCCATGATAGCCCTCCCTTCCAAGATGGGGCCAGTTGAGCAGTTGCATTCAATTCCTCCTTCTACTCCCCTGCCTAGTGGTTGCATGGGTCTCAGGTTGACAACCAATGTACCCGAGGCAAGGTGGTGACATTCATTAAGAATAAGGGTTTGGATTCATAGCCGAATAAGGTACTGGTCATCAGTGTACTCATGCATGACCATCCTCCCACTTTGCACAAGCTATGTTGGAGAGAAGGTCACTTTCATGAAGGTGATGGGCAGCAAAGGGTGGGTTGCAGCTGGGAATTTATTTTTCCCCTCCCCAAGTTTAGTGCCGCTTGTGCTTCCCCCTGCTGGATTAGCAGGACTGCAGCATTTGGGCTACACCTCAAAATCCTTAATGGTGTCTCCACTTAATAGACTTTGGACCATTGTGATGGAGTGTTCTGAGCCCTGTGGGATTATATATATAATATAAAAGGTGAATGGATGGACTCTATATGCCTGGTTCCCACAGTGAAGCACGGAGGAGGAGGTGTGATGGTGATGCGGTGCTATGCCAGATGACCTAGCCTCCACAGTCATCAGACCTGACCCCAATCGAGACCGCAGAGTGAAGGCAAAAGGACCAACAAGTGCTAAGCATCTCTGGGAACTCCTTCAAGACTGTTGGAAGACCATTTCCGGTGACTACCTCTTAAAGCTTATCAAGAGAATGCCAAGAGTGTGCAAAGCAGTAATCAAAGCAAAAGGTGGCTACTTTGAAGAACCTAGAATATAAGATATTTTTTCTGTTGTTTCACACTTTTTTGTTAAGTACATAATTCCACATGTGTTAATTCATAGTTTTGATGCCTTCAGTGTGAATCTACAATTTTCATAGTCACGAAAATACAGAAAACTCTTTGGATGAGAAGGTGTGTCCAAACTTTTGACCTGTACTGTATATATACTTGACTGTTTCTGCAAAGAAGTGCTTTGATACTGCCCTACAGAAACTAGAAAACAAGCCGTAGGTCTCTGGCATGATAATCTGAGGTATGGAATGCAAGACACTACTTACACTCCTGTAGAACAGGGTTGGCCAAGTGCAGTCCTCAAGGGCAGCAAACAGTGTTTGTTTTCAGGATTTCCTTAGCGTTGCCTAAGGTGCAGGTGATAAAATTAGCACCTATGCAATGCTAAGGAAATCCTGAAAACTTGGATTGTTTTGATACTTTGAAGACTGTAGTTGGCCACCTCTGCCCTGAAGTCTCTGTGGAAGTAGCCAGGGTGCAAGAGGAATCCTTGAGCCTTTTCACAACAAGTGTAGCTCTCCCTGGATGCTCTTATACCCTGTGCATTGTTTGATGCTTTATTTCATGCAGACTTTGGGAATCTGTATCAAAATCTTCATGTCTATCCTGAGTCTATGACAGGTTACAAGAGCTGCGCTCACGTTGCTTTTTTTTTCCTTGCACATGTGGTTCAGATTTCATTTTTCTTCCCCAAAATCTGAACCAAATTTGCAAGGAAAAAGAAACACATTGGCGCAGCAATTCTAAACTCTTATAGACCTTGCTGGCTTCACCATCAAACAATGTACGATAGGCATGGGGCCTTAGAAAAATATGGTGGGGTAATGTTCATAGACAGGCACTGGTGAGAGTGTGACAAGTGATGCAATCACAAGCATTACTGCAGTTCAGACTCAAGGGTCACTCAGGGGCTATCTCATAATTATAAACTGAGCTGCACTCCCTGACGACACCAGTTCTCACATGCGCTGTCTCATGATCCACTACAGATCGCGCAATATTGTGGCTCCCACGAGACAGATAGCATTAGAAGTGCTGACATCAATGATGTTTTCTCAGGTCACACAGTAGGATTCCCTGCTGCGTGATACCAGCTGTTTAACCTAAGACAACCTCAGGGAAGTCATTAGGCTGTCTGAGGTTTCATGGGCGGGCTTGGAAGCATGGTGAAAAAGCAGCGTTGCAACTTGCAAAGTGTAAGTGTAGGAAGATAATGTCTGCGCCAAAACAACGAGGCTCCACTGTAAAATGATTTGAATTGTGTTTGGCACCATTTATACCCCCTTTGAAGGTGTTTTTCTAGGCTCTAGATTTTGCCTCCTATTTAATTGAATAGAGTTCAGAAGTTTGGTGAGCAAATGCCCATTTTGCAAACCGAACCTAAACTTTGAAAAGTTTGCTCATCTCTAGAAACTAGTCTATTGCAGCTCATGCTTTGAAGTTAAATAATGCATCATGCAGATGGTGCTCAGTTTCGGAAGAATTTTTTATCTCTTCAGTCCCTGATGGTATAGGTTGCAAACAACCACTCACCTGTTATGAGCACATTCTCAGAAGAAATGCCACATCAGGGAGCTCTTTTGAGCTGGATTTGGTGTAAGTTTTCCACTGGCGCGGTGGGCTGTAGCAGCTGGTGTCCCGGTTATGGGCTGTCTGCTGGGCTTTGACCCCAAGTTCACTCGTTTTCTATGGTGCTGTTTCATCTGCATAAATATCTCCTCTTGGCCTCTTGGTATCATGGCCTTCGCTCCAATGTGGGGTCAAGCACCTTGTTATCCAACGCATCATTTTTCTAAGGCACACTAATGCGTGGGGGTGTTGATGTGGATCCACTGGACCACCGAAGTGGAGGCTGACCCGTGACAGGAACAGACAGGAGATGCCGGTTGCAATTAGGTAGAATACTTTAATGAGAGGTCTTGTCAGTACAGACAGAATGATTCACACTGATTGGCCACAGTTTATGAGGAGATTGCATGAAACTCAGGGCAGTGAGACAACTGAAAGGTGATCCAGAAGACGAGATGCTGGAGGTGCAGACTCGTCAATCAGCCAATAAATTAGGCACAATGAATGAAGTCTCCTCTGGACAGGCTCATGCAGGTGTAATGGGTTCTGAGACAACATAGCTGAAGCACTGCTGGATTAAGAGGTGGCGTACAGGTGAGATGAGCCAAAAGAACATGTGGCAGGCTCTAGGACGAGACAAGAGATGTAAGCAACGAGAATTGCAAAGGTGAATTCTAAGGTTGGATCGGAAGGGGACCTAATGAAGAGCAACACAAACTAAGGACAGGCAGTGTTGCTTAGGCACTACCAAGAAGGGGAAGATGCCTTATATAGGTGTAGCCCTCCCCGATAGGCTGGAGGGCTAAATTAGGAATAGGTACACTGGCCCTATTAAGCAGACTGGTGGGCAGTATGCACCTCCTGAGCGCACTCCCAAGGGCTCTGCAGACAGAACACAGGCCCTGGGGGTGGAAAAAGGTGTAGGGAGCGCAGGAGGATGGTGCAGCATTGCTGGCTATGCCAACACCTGTTAGGTGCCATAGGTAAGTTACAGGTGCTGTTAATTACACAAATTAGAGAAGCATCACATGATTTTTCTAACAGTGCCAATACTTTTATACACCCCCTTTTTTATGTTTGGTGTGGAATTATATCCAATTTGGCTTTAGGACAATTCTTTTTGTGTTTTTTCATTGAAGACAAATTAAATGAAGATGATAATACCAAAGAATTTGTGATTGCAATCATTTTCAGGAAGAAACTGAGTATTATCTGACAGAATTGCAGGGGTGTCAATACTTTTGGCCAACACTGTACAAGGTACCCTTCTGTAATCTTAACTTTGTTTATAGACTCCTAAGTTTATGTAATTATCTCACCACTTTGTCAGAGAAGGTCAGAGACTCAAAGACAATTAAGGATGCGAGGCTTCTATTGTCCAAAGAGGTATATAGCTAAATTCATGTAAATAACCACTGCCACCATTGTTTGATGTTATGGATTGCAGACTAAATGTAACTAGCCTTAGCCCCTTTCTGTCCACATCATTTAAATAAACATCATCCAATCGGCTTGAAATCTAGCCAATGAGAGCACAGTCTTTTTCCACCAATCGTGAAGTCCCCAATGTCCTCTAATGACTGCTCAGGGGTATATAAGGAGATCTGTTCATTGACCAAGATTTGACATGCTATATAGTTCCAATCTAGGATCTGCGGATCCGATTGGCAGGCCATAACCCGAGGCCTTGGCTCTTTGGTGCTGACCAAGGGGATCAGAACTTGGATTATATTATTACCTGGACCTCAGTCTAGAGACCACAGCCCTGAGTAGTGAAGCACTAGAGACTACTTAAGGAAGGTGGGACATTTTGAACATTTGGCTACAGCACAACCTTACAAATAGAATTTCCATATAAACAAAAACAAGAATGACCCTTTTTAGGGGCACCCTTGTGAAGCTACTCGGAAACAGCTAAATTCAGAGAAAAAACAGAGTCAATGCTTCAATATTGCTATACAGTGCTGATTTATTTCATACAACATTTAGGATGCTTAGGAAAAGTGGAGTTGCTACTTGACACAGACAACACTGGCACAAAGGGCTGGGCAGTAATTATAAAATCAAACAATCATCATGATGATTCTACTTACACATTACAGTTTACATTGCAAGTAAGCAGCCACATGTCAATAGTAAGATGTACTAGTATCTACGTCTAAAAATACATTATGGGTATAAACACCTCAACAGTACAACATAATAACAAAAATCACATGGACCAAAGATACATACAGTTTAAGACAAGCTTTTGAAAAAAGTAAATAGTATTAAAGTGCAATAACAGTGCATACGCTAAGTCACGTAGCACCTCCACCTTTCCTAAGCATACTAAACAGTGTATGAAATAAATCAGCACTTTATAGCTGTATTGAAGATGTGACTCTGTTTTTTTCTCTGAATACAGCACAACCTGGTGAGCCAGTGGAGGGTGAGACTCTGTTAAATGTCACATTTAATGTTTTGCTTGGTTATATGTTACATGCCATTAACTGTTTAGGGTTCAAACAAAGCCATTATATTGTAGTTCCCTCCCCCTAGGTTGTCTCAGTAGTGTTTCGCCCACGGGTAAGGAGCTCAGGGGATCAGTTGGGATGAGCCCAGTCCATGCTGCTTTCTAAAGGCAGGTGGGCCAGAGGATGAGAGCACCCACTGACCCCCGTGTCTTCACAATTCGTCGCAGCAGTGGGATACTTCTCAGCCTGGTTTATCTAGGGGAGTTGCAGGGGATTAGTGTTCATGAACACTGTCCAAGGGCTCAACAACAAGTGAGGCATATAAGCATACCCAGCAGGCCATATGTAAGGCATACAGGTTTCGGGCGCTGTAATGCCCAACACTACCAGCCGAGCTATGGGATGAGGACCGGAGAGGAGATACAGCATCAGCAGTAAATAGTTTCTACAGGAGCTGTGCCAGACGTGAAAGATTGAATACAGGAACACTGACACTCGGTCAGATTTGATCCAGAAATAGAGCACAGTGTCCCACACCTTTTATTTTGGGGACTGACCAGGGAGGGGTCGATGTGGAGCTTATGGACATCCTCCCTATGCCTGTTATTGTGGAGACTAAGCAGGCAGAGGTTGATGTGGAGTTTATGGACAGCCTCCCCACACCTGTTATTTCAGTGGCTAACCTGGAGGAAGTTGAAGTGGGACTCATGGATGGCCTTCCCATATCGGTTGCAAACTAAACTAGGACAAGGACTATCTAGCCAGTTTGTCACAGCCATCACCTACATGCAAGAAGCCAAGCAGCACCCTGATGTGCATCTTGCTGTCATGCCTTCTGAAGATAACCTACGTTCACAGCCTCCATCACAGCCTCCATCATTCTCCTCTGAGCTGTCAACAGTGAGTAAACCTAACCAGATTGTGGTCATTGACTGGAGGAGAATTGATGGCAAGAGGTTTATGGAAGCCCAACTGCTGAGTCCCATCTTAGTGCTTTTCCGCAGAATGTCTGTCCATCCTGTTGGAGGTAATCAGAGGGAGGTGTGCAGATGGAAACCTCGATTGCTGACCTTACCATTAAAGAAGACAATGCCAACAAGAGGCGAAGGATGATCAGAGACTTATCGCATCTGGCTGCCCCGTCTGTCTAATTAAGAAAGGGGAGAGATGTGACGACATGGAATTTTTCAATGTATAGCATGTGTTAAGTTCTTATATTAGCCAGATTTTATGGTATTTTGTTTGGTAAATTATGATAAGCCACTCATTGTTTTGCTAGACTCTTAGGAGTCTACTAGTGTCCAAAGGTTTATGCAATTATTTCACCCCTTTGTCAGAGAAGGTCAGAGACTCAAATTAAGGATACGAGTCTTCTATTGTCCAAAGACTTGTATTGCTAAATTCATGTAAATTACCTCAGCCACCATTGTTTGATGTTGTGGATTGCAGACTAAATATAGCTAGCCTTAGCCCCTTTCTGTCCACATCATTTAAATGAACATTATCCAATTTGCTTGAAATCTAGCCAATAAGACCACAGTCATTTTCCACCAATCTTGAAGTCCCCAATGTCCTCTAATGAGTGCTCAGTGGTATACAAGGAGGTCTGTTCATTGACCAAGGGTTGACATGGTACATGGTCCCAATCTAGGATCTGCCAGTCTGATTGGCAGGCCATAACCAGAGGCCTAGGTTCTTCGGTGCCAACCAAGGTGATCAGAACCTGGATTATATTATTACCTGGACCTCAGTCTAGGGACCTTGACCCTGAGTAGAGAAACACTACAGACTTCTTAAGGAACATATCCAGATTGGGACATTTCGGCCTTCTGGCTACAGCACAACCTGGTAATCCCTGGTGAGCCAGCGGAGGGTGAGACTCTGTTGCCTGTTACATTTTATATTTTGCTTGGTTATGTGTTATATGGCGTTAACTGTTTGGTGATTCAATAAAGCCATTATATTGTGGTTCCCTCACCCTGTGTTGTCTAAGTAGTGTTCTGCCCATGAGTAAAGAGCTTTAGCGATCAGTTGGGATGAGCCCTGGTCCATGCTGTCTTTCTAAAGGTGGCCGGGCCAGCAGATGAGAGCACCCACTGACCCCTGTGTTTTTAAAAGTAACCCGCTCCATGCACCTCCTCATCCTCTTGGATCTTCGGAATTTGTAGAAAAGGCACATTGATGTTCTCCTCAGTTTCTAATGTTCTCTCCTCAGGGCCAAAACTGGCCCAGCAGCTCAAGGCGCAATAGTCTTCCACCCATTTCTCAACCCTGCCCTCCTTTCAGGTCTGCACATTGACAAAAACCGCAGCAGTTATCACCTGTTTTTCATCATCTTCAGAGCTGCGGTGCAGTGATTCTATGACTGTGTGCACCAGCGCTCCACAACTCATGCTCCAACTCAAGAAGTGGTTGGGCTTCAGTGCACTCAATCTCTTCTTCCCTGGGGAAGGGGCAGGTGAACAGGACGCAGATCCACCGCAAACAGAGTCATCAAAAGGCTTAAGTGACTGCTTCATGACTTGTTGCGCACAGTTCTTGTGTGTTTTGGAAAATTTTGCAGTAGAAGTAAGATGACCATTTAACTCAGGAACCAAATCTGTGCTTTCAGCTGTGGCGCATGTAGAAGACAAGACAAAGAATCTGGAGGCACTGATAGCCATATAACCTAAAACTGCCTCAACATGTTCTGGTCTCACCATTCATGCAGTGGTACTCATGCCTACAAAATGACAGAGAACACAATGGCCCAGTTCACATCTGCCTATGGGCTGCGTTTGGCTGTATTTGCATTTTCATTGCGTTTTTACCGAAAAGCGCAATTGAAATGCTTCCAAAAATGCACCCATTGGTTTCAATGCAAAACACATTGCAAATGCAATGCAAAACTCATGTCATTTTCAGGAAACGCAAAAGGCATGTGTTTTTGCAAACGCATCCCAAAGCGTTGCAAGCAGCCGTTTGGGCTGCGTTTGCAAAAACGCATGCGTTTTGCCTTTCCTGAAAATGACATGCGTTTTGCATTGTGTTTGCGATGTGTTTTGCATTGAAACCAATGGGTGCGTTATTGGATGGATTTTCAGTAAAAACACAATAAAAACGCAAACACAGCCCATAGGCAGATGTGTAAAGGACCTATGTGGCCTGCCTGCACCAGATAAAGGTGTTTCTGTTTGGAGTGTAGCAGGCAGAGATCTAGTACATCCTCGCCCTGAAGCAGCAACACCATCAGCAGTACCACCACTGGCACGTACTCTATTTGATTTTCTCCTCATTCTCTCATTATTAGATGGCCTGTATAGAGAGAGACCAATTATTACATTGCCTGTATGCAGCTGTTCTTGAAAGCTACGCAAAACCTCATCAGGCAATACAGTATGAGGTTTATTATTCACATGGCAAGGCATGTTGTACAGCTTCAGCTTTTTAATAAATTAAGGCAAGAAACGCATGTAAAAACGCATGCAAAAACGCATGTGCATTTTCAAAAACACAAAATGCATGCGTTTTTGCAAACGCAGCTCCTGACGTTTTTGGCTGCTTTTGCAAAAATGCATGTGTTGTGCGTTTTTGAAAACGCACATGCGTTTTTTTACATGTGTTTCCATTAAAATCAATGGGGGCAAAAACGCTAACGTTTTGATGCGTTTTTAGCGGTAAAAACGCATGGAAACGCAAAACGCAAACCTGCATTATGAAATAGGCCTAAGGCAAGTGAGATTTTTAGATTAATGATATGCAGCTGGTTTTAAGCACAATACAAAATGCGCTATTTGAGATTTGTGAGCTATTCACAAAGCAAGACACTGTACAGCCTCATCTTTTTAGTAGATTAAAGCAAGTCGGATTATTAAATCAGCCTGTATGCAGATAGTTTTAAGCGCTGTCCAAAATTGCATGAAGCAGCACAGTATGATGTTTGTGAGCTATTCACACAGCAAGGCACGCTGTACATCCTCAGGTTTTTAGAAGATTGAGGCAAGTCAGATTATCTAACTGCCAGTATGCAGCTGGTTTTAATCGCTATGCAAAATTGCATGAGGCTGCGCTGTATGAAGTTTGTGAGCTATCCACATAGTAAGGCATGCTGTGCAGCCTCAGATTTTAGTAGATTAAGGCAAGGGATATTTTTAAACTAGCCCATATGCAGCTGTTTTTGAGTGCTATGTGTGAGCCTACACTGTTTGAGATTTGTAAGCTATTCACTCAGCAATGCACACTATACAGCTTCAGCTTTTTACTATATTGAGGGAGGTCATATTAAACTGGCTATATGCAGCTGTTCTTGAGCGCTACAAAACACTGCTTGATGCATCGCTGTATGAAATTTCAAAGTATCGGTGGCACCTATCTATGTCCCTTATGCTAGGGTCACATTTGGGAGGTGGCATCCATTTGAGGGATGCATTAAAAGATGCTTTTTTCCCCTTGCCACTTCCATGACATGTATGTTCATTTTTAGCATGATACATATACGTACCATGCATTAGCACATGCATTTCCCATAGACTCCCATGTTAAAAAAATGCATGCATTTTCAATAACGGGCCCAAAAATGCTGCTGACCGCGTTGTTGGGTGCATTACCAAAAAGGCATAGCGTCAAATGCATTGCACTTTTGCAACACGCTTTTTGCATTGGTGCCTATGGGTGCGTTAACGCATGCGGTTTTCAACATTTGCCCATGAAAATAATGCATGCATTTAGCAAATGCATGATGCAAGTCTGACCCTAGCCTTAGCGCTGTATCAGATTTTGAAGCATCAATAGCGCTTATCACTGTCCCTCACTCTGACAGCATCTTATCCATATGCTGGTGAAAGCAAAAAGGCTTAGCAACCTGTGATCCAGGCTTTATACAGGCCGCATCACTGGGTGCGCCAGCCAATCAGAGCCGTGCCATTACTTAGTATGGCTGCAATGGCACTGGAGATGCCCTCAACTTAAAAACATGCTGATTAGGTATGCAGCACCCTTTTAATTAGGTTTATTCAGATGACAAAACCGAACAAAAAGTAAATGTACAGTAGAAAAAGTCCGTGTTCAGGGTTCATCACTGGACATAAGGTGTTCAGTATAAACCCTGAACTTTACCATTTAGATGTTCTCATTCCTATTTTGGAATTTACAGCATTGCACACAACAAACCATCTTCAGATTAGTGGTGAAGTTGAAAGACTAAATGGGACAGTGATGTTAAAAATTCAGAAAATGATTGTACAAACAAGAAAACCATGGGCTGAACATCTGCCAATATCTTTATTTTAACTCAGAAATAATGCCAACAAGAAGAGAGGGTTTTCTTACTATGAGATTCTTTTTCGGAGTCCAGCTAAGATAAGTTATGTTCAACAGTTGCAGCACTTGCATGGGGATATGTTTTTGCTTTGCAACAGACATTCTCACAAATTCATCACCATGTTTTTTCTTCCATACCAGACCCAGAAGGACTGGATGGCTGTCATTCACTAAAGTCTGGAGATTGAGTGATGATTACAAAGCATGAGAAGATAAGTTTGGAACCAAGATTTGAGGGGCCATTGCAAATCAAATTAAGTACTCCAGCTTCAGTTAAACTGGAAGGAAAGAACCGGTGGATACACGATTCTCATTGCAAAACATTGTCACCACTAGCCAATATGAGTCAACCCACATAATGCATTTGGTCCAGATGAGTATGTTTGTGTTATTCTTGATTACAGTTGAAGCTATACATAAATGCATTCAAAAGCAGTGGGCTAATATGTGTATAAAACATCATCAAGTTATAGTAGAGTTGATTAATATTACAGATTCTTTCTATATTCTCCTATATCAGCTAAATCCATGACCTACCTTTGTAGAGACAGCAGAGTTTAGAGTGTGCATCAGAAATATACCTGAGGTCTAGGGGTCAAAGTCAGATTTTTTTCCTGGAGCAGTGAGGGGCTAGAATACCCAATATTTACATTTAGATGGAGCACAGCCAAAAACAAGAAAGAGTACAATTTGTGCAACCTAAAAAAGGAAAAACAACACAGCACTCACCAGATGAATTAAAAGTTGAATCCTTTATTCCATAATATTTAAAAGGAGGCAGATGGTAGTGACAGCACAGTACAAATGCTGCAGACAACAGCTGTTTCATGCCCATATGGCGCTTCTACAGGGGTCCTATTTTGCAGAGTGATAACATCCTACTTCATTTTAGAGCAGATCATGTGCAGACATCACTGGTATGTTAGACACCACCTAGCATTAAAACATACATTAAAGAGGACCAACTAGAAGGTTTTAGGTCAATAAAGTGAAGCCACTACCTTACAGGGTCTGGGATACTGAATGCAATCCTACCTTTACTTCAATGATTACATGTACACTGTGTGGAGAATTATTAGGCAAATTAGTATTTTGATCACGATACTTTTTATACATGTTGTCCTACTCCAAGCTGTATAGGCTTGAGAGCCAACTACCAATTAAGTAAACCAGGTGATGTGCATCTCTGTAATGAGGAGGGGTGTGGTGTAATGACACCAACACCCTGTATAAGGTGTGCTTAATTATTAGGCAAACGCCTTTCCTTAGGCAAAATGGGTCAGAAGAGAGATTTGACGGGCTCTGAAAAGTTCAAAATTGCGAGATGTCTTGCAGAGGGATGCAGCTATACATAAATACATTCAAAAGCAGTGGGCTAATGTGTGCATAAAACATCATGAAGTTATAGTAGAGTTGATTAACATTACAGATTGCTTCTATATTCTCCTATATCAGCTAAATCCATGCCCTACCTATGTAGTGATAGCAGAGTTTAGAGTGTGCATCAGAAATATACCTGAGGTATATGAAATTGCCAAACTCTTGAAGAGTCATCACCGAACAATCAAGAGTTTCATGGCAAATAGTCAACAGGGTCGGAAGAAGCATGTTGGGCAAAAAAGGCGCAAAATAACTTCCCATGAATTGAGGAAAATCAAGCGTAAAGCTGCCAAGATGCCATTTGCCACCAGTTTTGCCATATTTCAGAGCTGCAACGTTACTGGAGTATCAAAAAGCACAAGGTGTGCAATACTAAGGGACATGGCCAAGGTAAGGAATGCTGAAAAACGACCACCATTGAACAAGAAACATAAGATAAAACGTCAAGCCTGGGCCAAGAAATATCTTAAGACTTATTTTTCAAAGGTTTTATGGACTGATGAAATGAGAGTGACTCTTGATGGGCCAGATGGATAGGCAAGAGCCTGGATTAGTAAAAGACAGAGAGCTCCACTCCGACTCAGATGCCAGCAAGATGGAGGTGGGGTACTGGTATGGGCTGGTATCATCAAAGATGAAATTGTGGGTCCTTACCGGGTTGAGGATGGAGTGAAGCTCAACTCCCGGACCTACTGCCAGTTTCTGGAAGACAACTTCTTCAAGCAGTGGTATAGGAAGAAGTTGGTATTGTTCAAGAAAAACATGATTTTCATGCAGGACAATGCTCCATCACATGCATCCAACTACTCCATACTGTGGCTGGCCAGTAAAGGTCTAAAAGAAAAAAAAATAATGACATGGCCCCCTTGTTCGCCTGATCTGAACCCCATAGAGAACCTGTGATCCCTCCTAAAATGTGAGATCTACAGGGAAGGAAAACAGTACACCTCTTGGAACAGTGTCTGGGAGGCTGTGGTGGCTGCTACACGCAATGTTGATCGTAAACAGATCAAGCAGCTGACAGAATCTATGGATGGAAGGCTGTTGAGTGTCATCATAAAGAAAGGTGGCTATATTGGTCAACTAATTTTTTTGTGTTTTGTTTTTGCATGTCAGAAATTTTTTTTTCTAAATTTTGTGCAGTTATATCAGTGTACCTGGTAAAAATAAACAAGTGAGATGGGAAAATATTTGGTTTTTATTAAGTTGCCTAATAATTCTGCACAGTAATAGTTACCTGCACAAACAGATATCCTCCTAAAATAGCCAAATCTAAAAAAAAAAACTACTCCAACTTCCAAAAATATTAAACTTTGATATTTATGAGTCTTCTACTAAACTACTAGTGCATGTCCTCATCATCTCCTATCTTGACCACTGCAACCTCCTCCTCTGTGGCCTCCCTGCTAACACTCTTGCACCTCTTCAATCTGTCCTTAACGCTGCTGTCTGACTAATCCGCCTCTCTCCTCACTGCTCCTCCATTTCTCCCCTCTGGAATTCTGCACCCCAAAACGTCCGACTATCCCCTATACTCAAAATTTTGAAGCGGAACCTGAAAATCCATCTCTTTAGAACAGTTACAACCTGCAATGACCATGGTGCTACCTCACCACCACTGCACCCGGCGCACCACCACCAGCAGAGCAGACCCAACCTACCATCTCCTTCCCCATTGCCCTGTATAATGTAAGCCCGCAATGGCAGGGTCTTCTCTCCACTCTGTACCAGACTGTCACTGTTGGTTTGTTCCTTGTATTTCTAACTTGTTTGTATGTAACCCTTTCTCATATACAGCACAATGGAATCAATGGTGCTCTATAAATAAATGATAATAATACAGGTATATAGACTTTCAATGTCTATGGTGGTTAATTGGAAATTTTTCTGCCACTCAAAATCTTCTAAGAGCCTCAAAAAATTCCCTCATATACATTCACATTCACATTCAATACCTTTTAATAAGGGACGTAAAAAAACAATCCAAGTATCTGGAGAGGGGCTCTGTAGGACAGCCCACTCCAGATACTATAGGGCACCCAGGGGGAAAGGTTAGAGATTTATGTACTTTAGGTATATGGTGTCAATGAGCCTTATTAGGATGTACAGGAAGTAATTTTTCTGCTTGTATTGTTGATGATAATATATTAAAATTCACATGCTTCTATAAGAGACTCTGCTGCTGATTCTTGAATTTATACGTTGGAGCACAGGATAAGGGGTGTTTTCATCAGAAAGTTGCCTTTTGCTTCCTCAATTTAAAAAATCCTGAGTCAAAATCATTGCATTTCCAAGAAAAATCTGTGGGCTGTTATGTCATATCAGCATCATATGAGCTGATACTAATTTTCCTCCCTTTCCCTTTTGGAAGATTTATTGTTACTATTCAATATACTGTAGATTTGGGATTGTAGGAACATCTGTAATCACTCTTTTTCCATGTATGCATGGCATCATTAGCATAGTCTTATTTGTCTGTCAGATTTCCTAGTTTTTATTGACATTATAGTTTCTTCAAATTTATTTAAATATATAACTTATCATTTATAATTTTTAAAGTTGAGATTACTGGAATATGCATCCAACTTATTTTGCAATCTGCAGTATGTTGGATACACACCACACGCACTTGAAATCTATGTGCCTGAGCATGTCAATGGAGCTTTGTGTGATCCTCCAACTAACAAACTTTCCCTATCAGGCACATATTGCCACTTTCTGGAGATGCACAATGGAGATTTCAACTGTATGAAAGTGTGTGGAATCAGAAAGTTAATCACTGCCTAATTCTTTGGTTGGGGCTTTCTCTACTCTGTATTCGGTGGAGTATGCAGCCATTGTAGCTATTATAAAAAAGTACTAGTATCGAAAAATGTTAAACTGTCTCAGATTCTTAAGTACGGTGCCCGCTTTGTGGCTAAGAGGTCCAAATCTCTTTTTAACATACTTTTGCCAAGTATATACAACAATTTGCAATCAAATACAGCATGGCTAGATTTTATAGGTTGCTTTTTTTTTTTTTTCAATAAATGTATTTATTAATTTCAAAAGGTCATAAGAAAAAAAAAAAGGGTAACAATTCAGATATAAAGAATTACACATTCGTACATAGTCTGGGGTATGACAGAAAACACATTCCATTTCCAAGGCCGAGACCCCGGCAGCCGTCTCAAAAGACCCTGATACATATAATTCACCAATTATATCACATCAAGATGAAGCTTGAAGTGAAGTGTAAGCCAGTTCTTGCTATTCCGTAGCCATCTAAACATCTCCGTCACCCCTACAGACCATGAAATAAAAAAGAGAAAAAAGAAGGGGAAAGGTAATGAAAGAAGACATGAAAGGAGGGAACAGAAGGGAAGAAGGGGTGGAGAGAAAAAAAAAGGGAGGGGGTGGGAGGGAAGAGGAAACCTGGTTAATCTAGCTCAAGAAGGAAGAGAGGATCGCAACAACCAATCTGCAAACTCCGGGCTCTCCTTAAAAGAATGCCATAGATACCATGTACTACCCCCGTCTGATCCGGTGCCATGATCATCGGCCATCAAAGACTCTATGCGACTTAGTTTGTTCATCTCAGCTATCCATTCCAGCATGGTGGGGACCTCCATAGACCTCCAGTGTCTCGGAATGACAGCCCTAGCCGCCATTAAACAGAACCTCAAAATTCCCCTTTTTGCTGAGGACACAGCGGCAGGAACCAGAGACAGGAGGGCAATCTGGGGGAAGGCATATGATAAATCCCAGACATCAGGTAAAAGGCCTCAAACACCTGACCCCAGAAGGGTTGGAGGAGACCGCACGACCACCAGATATGGAGCATAGAGCCCCTCTCTATCCCACATCTCCAACAAGCATCTGACACTCCAGGGTCGAGCCTGTGTAGGAAAGTGGGGCAACGGTACCAGCGTGTTAAAATTTTATAGTTCCGTTCCTGAGCAGCACATGAGACCGTCATTTTGTGGGTGAGTACAAAAATTTTTTGACGATCAGTCTCAGATAAGGTGATGTGCAGGTCTCTCTCCCAAGCCTCCATGAATCCAAGAGGGTCAGACACCAACCCAGCCAGGACCAGGACATAAAACATGGAGACCACATGGGACGGGCCCTCAGATGAAAGCATCATCAACTCAAATGGTGTCGGAACCCCCAAGGAGATCCCTGAGAGATAATCTCGGATCTGGGCGAACTCCATTCATGAGAACGACACCCCCCCGGTCTGGCCCCGGAGCCCCTCCACACCAGTGAGCCCCGCCAGTCTGTCCGCAACCTGTCCCAGGCATACCCGGTCATGTGCTGACCAACACAGAAAGGACGATCTAGTCATCGCAGGGGGAATGTGGGGTTGTCAAACAAAGGACTCAGTCTACCCGGTCTGGAGGTCAACTTCAGTTTGCAGTTAATCTTGTCCCAATGTCTTATAACCGTCTGGGTGAGTGGGACCCATTCCGTCACAGAGGGACGTGAGGTCTTTTCAAGCCAGGGGAACCAATACAGAGACACAGGAGAAAGGAGACCCTCCAGGGTTACCCATTGTTTATGGGCATTATTAAACCTCCAGTCCACCAGCCTAGAAAGCAGAATCGCATGATAATATTTTTTTAAATCAGGGAGGCCCGCCCCCCCTTCCTCTTAGGTCTAGTTAAAATAGAGAAACGGATCCGTGGTCTCCTGCTCCCCCAAATAAAGTTGTTAACCGCCGACTGTAGACGTCTGAAAAAACTATCCGGGATATTTATCGGGGCAGTTTGGAAAAGATATAAAAACCGAGGTAGGACGTCCATTTTAATGACACTCATGCGTCCAAACCAAGAAAGTCGAGGTTTGTCATATTTCGCCAAGTCCAGTATCGTCCTCCTCAAAAGCGGAACATAATTTAGCTCATAGATTTCACTCAACTCTGTGGGAATCAGTACACCCAGATATTTTATTGCAGAGGTTTTCCACTTAAAAGAGAAGGGCGCCTGGAGTCGCGACACTAGGTCACCAGACAGGGATATATTGAGTACCTCTGTTTTTGAGTAATTAACCTTGAGATTCGAGATGTCCCCAAACTTCCGAAATTCCCTGATGAGGACCGGGAAAGCTATGAGGGGATTGGTAACATACAAAAGCAGATCATCCGCATATAGTGATAACTTAAAGTTATGCTGACCAATCCGTACTCCATCAATATCCGGTGATCCGCGAAGTGCCACCGCTAAGTGCTCCATGGCAATGACGTAAAGTAGAGGGGATAGAGGACAACCCTGTCTGGTGCCATTGTGTATAGCAATGGGTGTCGAGAAAATGCCATTTATTTTAAGTCGTGCCGTGGGGCCCTGGTACAAAGCAAAAATCTTATCAAGCAGTCCAGTTCTTAACCCCAACTGTGCCAAAGATGCTCTCAGGAAAGGCCATCCCAGGCGATCAAACGCCTTCTCCGCGTCAATGGATAGCAAACAGGCTGGAACCCTTCTTGTGCGCAAATATGAAGTAAGGAGCAAGGTTTTCACCGTGTTATCTTTAGCCTCCCTACGCTGCACGAATCCCACCTGGTCATTGTGTATGACCTTGGTGAGAGCTTGGCCCAGCCTGTTCGCTATGATCTTTGCGTAAATTTTCACATCGACGTTAATGAGGGAGATGGGTTGATAATTAGCACACATGCCGGGGTCTTTGTCCGGTTTGGGAATAACCACAATCGTGGCCATCAACGTCTGGGGAGCATAGGGACATGTCGCTGAGATGGAATTAAATAAGTTAACTAAAAAGGGTGACAGGGAATCAGCAAAAATTTTGTAAAAGTTGGCCGAGAAACCATCCGGTCCTGGGCTCTTACCACTCGCCAGTGCCTTAATGGTCTCCGTAATTTCTAATTCCGACATAGGACTCTCCAGAGCCTCAACCTCAGTCTCTGAAATAGGGGGAGTGGTGTGTCATGAACATACTCCTCCACCCTCGCGTGGAACTCCTCTGCGGACATATTCGCAAGCGGGCCCTTAAGATTATACAGTGAGTCATAATACAGCCTAAAGGAGTCTGCTATTTCTATAGGAGAGTGGACCGCCGCCCCCGACCTCGACTTTATGGCAGGGATATATGTAGTAGGTGAGCGAGGATGTAAAAATCTCGCCAATGCTCTGCCCGGCTTATCCGAGTATTCATATAAATATCTATGGAAGCGATCTCGTTGTCTCACCAGAGTAGTGTCAACTACCGTGTTTCCCCGAAAGTAAGGCCCTGTCTTACATTAAATTTACCCCCAAAAGTCCTACCCTGCCTTACTTTCGGGGGAGGCCTTACATTAGACAAAAAAAATGACACTTTTTGTTTAACAATAAAATTAACATTTATTAACAGGCTGAACAGTATGGCCAAACAAATAACAAATGTCTCAAGAGTATCTTGGTACTACCGTTTTAATACGGTATTTCCATGTATAACATGCAAACAATGAACAATGAACAGTCAGGAACAGTCTCAATACCGTATGTAACCCTGTAACACAAAGCAAGATTATTCAATGACAACCATGTCATCCTCTTCTGGAACATCATCAAACACATCCAAATGTTGAGGTTCCTCTGGAATAGCTTGGGACTCAAGTTCCTGCAGAATCATGGGCCCATATCTGTCATGTGTAGCCACGGCACTGTCCAGAAATGAGCAGGTCTTGTCCAGGTAGCCAGCTCGTAGGGCATTTTGAATGCAAGTGTCCGTGATCTTAGCCCATGAATTTTTGACCCAGTTCACAATCTCCGGCAGTTTTGGCTTCACAAAGTTTCCACGGACATTCCTCTCCATTCTGTTCTCGATTTAGTCATTGATCTCAGCACGGAGATTGTCCTTGAAGGGCTTGTTAATGCCGATGTCGAGAGTCTGGAGATACGCCGTCATCCCTGCAGGAATCATGATCTGGTCAATTCTCCGCTCATGAAGAAAGTTTTTCATGTCCTTGGCACGGTGTGTGCTGGCTGCGTCCCAGATCAACATTCCTCTTTGGCTCCCTCGCATAACAAGCGGCAGCATTAGATCAAGCCACTTCCTTATAACCGCCTGTGTGGCCCAGGCTTTCTCAGTTTCCAGCACATAAATGCCGGAAACCCTTTCAATTTTGTCCTTCTTGCCCTTTGCAATCAGTAACGGTGGGACTTTAGTGCCATCCAGCCGAATAGCCAAAATACAAGTGACACGGGCACTTTCATACGCAGTGGAGGGAACGTATACGGAGGAGGCACCTCGTTGCTCAATGGTGGTTTGAGCTGCTTGACCCATGAACACTGCGGTTTCATCCATGGCGATCATATTGGCAAGACTGTATTGTGAGAAGTCTGTGTCATCCACAAACTTCTTGTAGGCAAAAGTCCGTTTAATAATCTCCGCATCCTCCAGCCTAAAGAGTGTAGTGGATCTTCTCAGTGAGAGGTCATTGCGCTCAAGAAAGTTATCCACCCAGTGCTGTGACGCCTTGAATTCCTCAGGGGAAATGTCAAACTGAGGGGCCACTGCAAGGGCGTATTCCTGGATCTGAGCCCTGGTCACCACCAATGTCTTTGCTCTCCTGTCAGCGACCCACTCAGAGACCAGGCTTTCCAGCTCGGTGAACATTGGTTGGCGACCACATCCAACTTTCCGCATTTTTGCCTTTCCGGTCTCTGCTTGTTCAGTCAGGTGATCATAATCAGCTCTCCATTTGCGCACACAAACGTTCAGCCAGCATTTTCTGCTTGCAGAATTCAGCAAGATTTTTGCCCCGGGATTCTTCCACTATCCCTTTTTTGTACTCCACGGAGTAGCTTTTTCTTTTGCCTGAACCGGAAGTGCTCATCTGGGGTAAAAATATACTGTATCAGCATTGTTTCTGGTACAGTATCCCCTGCAGCCCCCCATTGTTGTGCAGCATCCCCTGCAGCTCCCCCATTGTTGTGCAGCTTTCCCTGCAGCTCCCCCATTGTTGTGCAGCATCCCCTGCAGCTCCCCCATCCCTGTGTGCATGATCCCACTGCTGCTCCCCCATCCCTGTGTGCATGATCCCACTGCTGCTCCCCCATCCCTGTGTGCATGATCCCACTGCTGCTCCCCCATCCCTGTGTGCATGATCCCACTGCATACCCCCATCCCTGTGTGCATGATCCCACTGCATACCCCGATCCCTGTGTGCATGATCCCACTGCATACCCCCATCCCTGTGTGCATGATCCCACTGCATACCCCGATCCCTGTGTGCATGATCCCACTGCATACCCCCATCCCTGTGTGCATGATCCCACTGCATACCCCGATCCCTGTGTGCATGATCCCACTGCTGCTCCCCCATCCCTGTGTGCATGATCCCACTGCTGCTCCCCCATCCCTGTGTGCATGATCCCACTGCTGCTCCCCCATCCCTGTGTGCATGATCCCACTGCTGCTCCCCCATCCCTGTGTGCATGATCCCACTGCATACCCCCATCCCTGTGTGCATGATCCCACTGCATACCCCGATCCCTGTGTGCATGATCCCACTGCATACCCCCATCCCTGTGTGCATGATCCCACTGCATACCCCGATCCCTGTGTGCATGATCCCACTGCATACCCCGATCCCTATGTGCATGATCCCACTGCATACCCCGATCCCTGTGTGCATGATCCCACTGCATACCCCGATCCCTGTGTGCATGATCCCACTGCTGCTCCCCCATCCCTGTGTGCATGATCCCACTGCTGCTCCCCCATCCCTGTGTGCATGATCCCACTGCTGCTCCCCCATCCCTGTGTGCATGATCCCACTGCTGCTCCCCCATCCCTGTGTGCATGATCCCACTGCATACCCCGATCCCTGTGTGCATGATCCCACTGCATACCCCGATCCCTGTGTGCATGATCCCACTGCATACCCCCATCCCTGTGTGCATGATCCCACTGCATACCCCGATCCCTGTGTGTATGATCCCACTGCATACCCCCATCCCTGTGTGCATGATCCCACTGCATACCCCGATCCCTGTGTGCATGATCCCACTGCTGCTCCCCCATCCCTGTGTGCATGATCCCACTGCTGCTCCCCCATCCCTGTGTGCATGATCCCACCTGCTGCTCCCCATCCCTGTGTGCATGATCCCACTGCATACCCCCATCCCTGTGTGCATGATCCCACTGCATACCCCGATCCCTGTGTGCATTATCCCACTGCATACCCCCATCCCTGTGTGCATGATCCCACTGCATACCCCGATCCCTGTGTGCATGATCCCACTGCATACCCCGATCCCTGTGTGCATGATCCCACTGCATACCCCCATCCCTGTGTGCATGATCCCACTGCATACCCCCATCCCTGTGTGCATGATCCCACTGCATACCCCGATCCCTGTGTGCATGATCCCACTGCATACCCCCATCCCTGTGTGCATGATCCCACTGCATACCCCAATCCCTGTGTGCATGATCCCACTGCTGCTCCCCCATCCCTGTGTGCATGATCCCACTGCATACCCCGATCCCTGTGTGCATGATCCCACTGCATACCCCCATCCCTGTGTGCATGATCCCACTGCATACCCCGATCCCTGTGTGCATGATCCCACTGCATACCCCGATCCCTGTGTGCATGATCCCACTGCATACCCCGATCCCTGTGTGCATGATCCCACTGCATACCCCGATCCCTGTGTGCATGATCCCACTGCATACCCCCACTCTGCCCATGTGCTGCCACCACCCGCGCGCAGCCCCACACACACACACACACACGGTAGGAACGGTATACTTACCGTTCCGTTGCTTTCGATTCCTCTGCGGTGCCGGTGGGAGCCTTCGGGTGCAGGAGACGCTGGGCCAATCAGCTGCGAGCCTGCAGGGCAGTGACGTCGCGGCTGATCGGCCAATCAGAGCTCGAGCTGATGGCCAATCAGCTGCGAGCCTGCAGGCCCGTGACCCGGGGCAGGAGAGAATGGCGGAGCCGGCCACAAGAAGCCCGCAGGCAGGCGGGGGACAGCATGGAGGGGCCAGAACAATGAGGTAATTCCCCAGCTACCCCCCACCATAGGCGGCCTTACATTCCCCACAGACCCCCCCGAAAGCGGCCTTACAATCGGGGGGTGCCTTACATTGGAGAACCCTGGGCACCCCCCTACCCTGCCTTACTTTCGGGGGGGTCTTATATTCGGGGAAACACGGTAGAGCACTCAATCTGCTCCTAGCCTGCAATAGGTCAGCCATCGTCTGTACATCTCTTGTTCTCTTGTGAGCTGTCTCTAGGGTCTGCACTTGAGACAACAGTTCAGTAATAGCCGCAGCCCTGTTCCTCTTTAGTCGGGCCCCCTGCTGAATGAGAACCCCTCTGATAACTCCCTTCAATGCCTCCCACTGAAAGGGGAGGGCCGTAGAGTCAGTCTTATGTATGTCAAGGAATTCTGTAATTGCCTTCCGTACCGCCTGCAGACAAGAAGGATCGCTCAACAATCCAGGGTTCAGGGACCAGGTCCACTCCCCCCTGGACGAGCCCGGTAGCCCCAGAGACAGCATCACCGGAGCATGGTCCGACCAGATTGTTACATCAATTCTTGTCTGGAGGTCAAAAGACAAAAGACCATGGCTCACCAAAAAATAATCAATCCGACTATGGGAATTGTGGACTGTGGAAAAATAGGCGTAGTCTCTGTCCGTGGGGTGCATGATCCGCCAGGCATCTACCAGTCGTAGGTCTGTCAACACGCGTTTCAGGCTCTCCAGTTGCGAAGGGGGCACCGACGACCCGCCCGAGGAGGAATCCATGGCACGGTCCAACACCATATTATAGTCACCCCCCGCTATCACATATCCCTCTGCAAATGCAGCGAGATCGCGAAGGTAACGTCTACATGTCTGAGCCTGGTCCTGATTAGGCAGGTAGAAATTAGCTATGGTAAACGTATCATTAATAATTCTAATCTTGACAAACAAGAATCTGCCGTTTGGGTCTGACTTAGAGGCCAACACTTGAGTCTGTAGATTTTTATGTAATGCTATGCTAACCCCCTTAGACTTGGTCTCTGGATTACTAGCATGGAACCATTGTGTGTAATATCTATGACCAAGAGCTGGGATCTTATCCGTCTTAAAATGCGTCTCCTGAAGAAGGAGAACATCTACCCGCTTCTTGTGCATATGATATAACACTTTCGAACGTTTTTCTGGGACATTGAATCCCCTGAGATTCAGGGAACAGAGCTGCAGATTCGCCATCAGAACCCCAGGTCCCATCCCACAGTCAATACCAGGACAAACAGAGGTGGATGGAGGGGGAGGGAAAATGAAAAGGAGAGGGAAAGCGTTAAGGGAAAAAAGAGGTAGGGATTAAGAAGAGAAGAGGAAGAGTATGTAGCAAAAAAAAGAAGAGATTAGAAACTTGATCAGACAGAGAACAGTAGTCTGTCTGAGGAACCAGGAGGCTCTGAGCCACCAGGTTCAACGTAAACTTAACGAGTCAGAGAAATCTCTGAACAAGTGTGTCAATGACACGCCCTAAGGTGGGAAGTAGTCGGACACCGAGCAACCAGCTCGGCCCCCACAGCCAAAATAACAGAAAAAATACAAATGCCATAAGCCGTCCTGGACAATTACTAACTAGGACCTTAATAGTGGAGGGTAAGTATGTATAGATATCTAGGCCCCATCAATGGAGCGTGAACTGTTGCATATATTAGGCTAGTTAGGAAGTACATATATGTATATTTACGTATTAATATTAACCCTCCATGTTTCACACATATGAGTCCCCAATCAGAGCATAGAACAATTAGCACAGCTTAACTGTAAACAAAACTCCCCTCCTCCCCCCATCTAAAGCGAACAGCAAAAGATCAAAAGTTCTGAGAACCTTGTTTATAATTTCACCATATAGAGATTCTGCCGGAGCCCACAAAAGTCATGTGTCCGGACTCACAGCTCCCGCGGGAGGGGTAGGAAGACCAAACGACCCCCCCAAAAAAAGGGGTAAATATACCTCAAACTTTCAAGGTATTGTTGAAAGTCAAGTGTCCGCAGGATGACCAGAAGATCTGCGTTGGCGACGCCGACTCCTTTGCCTCTTATTCAAAGGCCCAACAGAGGGACCTCCAGTACGTCGCAGACCCCGTAGGCCAAAAGTGGACAGTTGCGGCCATTCACCTAGTTCCACCAATGGCAAGTCTAAGGCAGAAGTGAAGTCCAGCAGGTCCTCCGGTGATCTCAGTACAATCATCCCCCCCTCTCTCTTCACCTGGAGCTGGAAGGGGTATCCCCAACTGTATGGAATATGTCTCTCTCTAAGCACTTCCAGTAGGGGGCGTAGTGCACGTCTCTTAGCTAGGGTGATGCGTGATAGATCAGCCAATAGCAAGATTTCCGATCCATTGAAGTCAATGGAATCATGATCCCTGGCTTTAGACATGATGTCGTCTTTAATACGATAATAGTGGATGCGACAGATGACATCCCTTGGTCTGGCAGCATCAGGGTTTTTGGGACCCAGAGATCGATGGGCTCTATCAATCTCAATGTGCATATCCGCTTCTCTTCCCAGCAAGGAATTAAAGATACCATGAAGGGCTGACTCCAGGTCAAGTGGTGCAACCGACTCTGGGAGACCACGGAGCCGAATATTGTTTCGACGATTCCTATTTTCCGCCTCTTCCATCATATCCAGCAATTGGTGAAAGTTGTTTGAATGGAGATCTAGAAGCTGTTGCTGAGACTGTACTTGCGAGGAGAGCCTCTCCACTGTTGCCTCCAATGTAGTAACATTAGTGTGGAGGGTAGACACATCCTCCTTGAGGGTCCCCAGCTCCCCTCTACACACTGCCTCCAACCTCTGTATGTAGCCCTCCATGTCTGTCTTGGTGGGGATATCATTCAGCCGTGCTGTGAAATCCAGAGCATTCATGGGGAGGTGTGCACAGGTCTCTGCACTCACACGCTTGGAGGAGAGCTGCTGGTCGCCCTGTAGATCCACTTCTATGGGAGACAAATTAGGCATGGGTCTGCTGTTAGAGGGGTCACCCTCAGTGTGAACAGCTCCTGCTAATTGTGGAGATCCTCCAAGCCCCAAGGACAGAAGGGTAGAAGGAGTAGAGGGAGCAGTAATGCTCTGAGTTTTCACTCCCTGAACAGGCTGGCTGGGACAGGAGGGAGAGGAGGAGGAGGAAGGGTTAACTCTCACCTTGGCTGCTTCCTTCAAGTCTCTGGCCCCCTGCGTCTTCTTAATCACATTCCCTGTCACAGATAAGCCCTGGGAGCTGTCTGTAGATGTAGATTTACAAGCAGTGAGAGAGCTGCTGCGAGGAGCCCCTGCATTCAATGAGGATCGCTTCCCCTGAGGTGGAGGGAGTGAGGGAGCAGGGCCCCCTGCCTCCATTGCTGCAGGCTTGGGTCTTTTTCCTGTGTTGCTGGGTGCTGCCAGGTATTTAGTGATACCTGCTCCTCCAGGCCCACTGCAGGCTCCCGGGGTGCCTGGGAACGAAGGCCAGTCTTCCCTTTCATGTAGATCCAGTTATGCAGGCAATAAAAAGCTAATTATAGGCTGTGAGGGCCTTAGATAACAGGAGCTCATGGAGAGTGTGTCTTTACAGCTCCATGTCCAAGCCACGCCCATAGGTTGCTTTTTAAAGGGAACCTGACCCCACAAACTGACCCCCCCCGCATCTTTCTACCTGTCCCTGCACCCCCTCTTATCATTTCTAGCCATCCCTTTTGCAGGTAAAATCGATTTTGTAAAGTAGAGAAGAGGTTATATTTACCTCGTCCTGTGTGAGTTCTCTGTTTCTGAATAAGTCTCAATAGGGGGGCTGAGAGCCTGGTCGTGTCATGAAAGAGGCGGGGCTAAATCGCATAATACCGGTAGCCCCGCCCCCTTTCATGACGCGGTTATGCTCTTAGCAAGGCAGCAAGCTGAGAGGGGCGTGCATAATTACAAGGGAGCAGCAGACAGGCAGGCGTATTGAGACTTATTCAGAAACAGAGAACTCACACAGGACGAGGTGATTATAACCTCTTCTCTACTTTACAAAATCGATTTTTTTCTGCAAAAGGGATGGCTAGAAATAAGAGGGGGTGCAGGGACAGGTATAAAGATGGGAGGGGGTCAGTTTGTGGGGTCAGGTTCCCTTTAAATGTGGCATGCCCAGATGTAGTTTATATGGATATATAAATAAGTGCAATTCATTTTATTCTTCTTAAACATATAAGACATGTAATTTTAAAATCATTTATTAAACGGAACCTGTCACCCCCCCAGGGCCTATATAGGTAAAAGAGCCACCTTCAGCAGCACTAAGGCTGCATTCTGTGAAGGTGGCTCTTATGTGTAATGTCCCCAGGGACACTGAAATAATGAATTTTATAAATTTGGCTCCATACCTCTACTTGGACTAGTGGGTGTGTTCTTTATCGAGCTCTCAACTGCCTGCCTTCTGTTCATCATCCCCCTTCTGGGCTCCGGGCGCCGCCTCCTCTCTGCTCCTTACGTCCCCGGCGTCTGCACTGTGCAATCATGTGTCAGGCATGCGAAGTGTGCGCTGACTGACAACTGAGGTCACATGATCTTCTCACTTCGCGCCTGTGTATAGTGGAGGCCCCAGCCTGGCAGTGTGAATACATCACAACACACTGCCAGGATCTGGGGCCTCCACTATACGCAGGTGTGATGTGAGGAGATCATGAGACTTCAATTGTTGGGCAGTGCACAATGAGCATGCCTGAGGCATGATTGCGCAGCGCAGGTGCAGGGGACGTAAGGAGCAGAGAGGGTGGTGTGCCTGGAGCCCAGAAGGGGGATGATGAACAGAAGGCAGGCAGTTGAGAGCTCGATAAAGAACACACCCACTGATCCAAGTACAGTTATGCAGCCAAATGTATAAAACTTATTATTTCAGTGTCCCTGGGGACATTACACATTAGAGCCACCTTCACAGAATGCAGTCTTAGTGCTGCTGAAGGTGGCTCTTTTACCTTCATAAGCCTTGGGGGTTCACAGGTTCCGTTTAATAACAGGTGTACCTGCACAAACAGGTATCCCCCTAAGATAGCCAAATCTAATAGAAAAAAAAACACTCAAACTTCCAAAAATACTAAGCTTTGATATTTATAAGTCTTTTGGATTGATTGAGAACATAGTTGTTGATCAATAATAAAAATAATCCACTACAATACAACTTGCCTAATAATTCTGCACACAGTGTAATCTCAGACTTTAGGTGATAGTTGATTACAGTGTTTGAGGAAAGAAAAAAACAAATATAGATTACAGTGATAATTGAAAGCAGAAAATTTACTAAGGTAAGAATTCTAGTACCAAATTAAAAAGATACCACTGCATGAGACAGCTACCTAATGTACACAGCTAACTCCTTAAGTCCCATAGACAATGGATAGAAAAGTGGTGTGCAACCTCAACCACCACTTCATCCATCTTGGATTGGATATTGCAGAGGTGAAGCCTCAACAATCAGCGAATGTATTTAATTTTTACAACCTCACATAGAGCCATTCATTTGCATTTCACTTTACAGATATAATCAAGTTGTAATTTACAGTAGGGAAAATAAGTATTTGATACACTGCCGATTTTGTAAGTTTCCCTCTACAAAGAATGGAGAGATCTGTCATTGTTATCGTAGGTACACTTCAGCTGTGAGAGACAGAATCTTAAAAAAAATTCCAGAAAATCCTATAGTATGATTTATACAGAATTAATTATGTTCTCCAGATCTTTCAGGTTTTGGGGCTGTTGCTAGCCAACATTGATTTCCAGCTCCCTCCAAAGATTTTCTATTCTGTTCAGCTTTGAAAACTGGCTAGGCCACTCCAGAACCTTGAAATGCTTCTGACAGGTTTCGGTCATTGTCATGTTGGAAGACCTAACCACGATCCATCTTCCATACCCATGAGGCAAGACCTTGCATGGTACCCCAGACCGAGGAATACTGCCAGTCACCTTCTGTTTCTTCCATTTTCTAATAATTCCAGTTGTTGCCTTGTCATCAAGCTGTTTGCCTATTGTGCTGCAGCCAATCCCAGCCTTGTGCATGTCTACAATTTTGTCTCTGGTGTCCTAAGGCTGGTTTCACACTGCAGTCAGATCAGGTCAGGTCAGGTCAGGTTTTGTGTTCTAACACCAGGAGTGACTCCAAAACCTAGAACAGGTGTCAATCTTTCAATTATACTTTTTCTCTGCAAGTTCATCTCCTGGTTTTGAAACACAAAACCTGACCTGATCTGACCTGATCTGACCGCAGTGTGAAACCAGCCTTAGGCTGCCTTCACACTGCGGCAGCGTCCGGTCCGGGGCTGTCAGGGTGACAGCCTGGACCGGAGTTTTGCTGCATAGGATAGTATCGGGCTGCACGGAGCTGGATCGCGCCGGGTGGCAATTATCTGCCATCCGGCTGCTAGCTCGCCGGATGTATCCTGCAGAAGTGGGGATTTGTCTGCCGACTCCAAAAACGTTGCATGCACCGTTTTTGGAGTCGGCAGACAATTCCCCACTACTCCAGGATACATCCGGCGAGCTAGCAGCCGGATGGCAGATAATTGCCACCCGGCGCGATCCAGCTCCGTGCAGCCCGATAGTCTCCTATGGAGCAAAACTCCGGTCCAGGCTGTCAATCCTGACAGCCCCGGACCGGACGCCGCCGCTGTGTGAAGGCAGCCTTAGACAGCTCTTTAGTCTTGGCAATGGTGGAGAGGTTGGAGTATGATTGATTGTGTGGACAGGTGTCTTTTATATAGGTAATGAGTTCAAAGAGCTGCTATTAATACAGGTAATGAGTTAAGAGTAGGAGGGCTTCTAAAAGAAAAACAACAGGTCTGTGAGGGACAAAATTCTTGCTAGTTGGTAGGAGATCAAATACCTTTTTTCATGCAATACAATGCAATTTAATTATTTAAAAATCATGCAATGTGATTTTCTGGATTTTTTTTAGATTCTGTCTTTCACAGTTGAAGTGTACCAACAATAAAATTACAGCCCACTCCATTCTTTGCAGGTGGGGAATCCTTGCTAAATTGGCAGTATATCAAATACTTATTTTGCCTAATGCATATTATGGAGAGGTGATGACTTTTAAACTTGATGCAAGTCCTGTCAACACATCTCCTTCTGTGGAAAATATGCAAGCTGTGGGATACAAATGATCTTTAAATAATTGCAAATATACCATTATAAGGAGGAACTTAACTTTCTGTCAGCTTAGAAATAGAGAATGGGTGAAATAACCAGATAGTAGATGTGTCATTCTCATACTAAAGCTTGTACTGTAAATAGTTAAATTGGTTCCCTTCTAAATTACTATTCCCTAAAGTTAAGATCAAACTCTATTACTCTAAGGCCTCTTGCACACTAGTTGCGGTGCTGCGGAGTAAATTGCGGCTGTCAGTGCGGAGTCTATTGCGGACGCTATTGCAGTCTATTGCGGACGCTATTGCAGACTGCATTGCGGATCCCATTGCAGATACTCTCTGATGGTCATGTGGTTTCCCCCCTTCCCTCTTTTGGTCATGTGGCTGCCTCTGCTGAGGTCACTTCCTTCTTTTCCTGGTTTCCACGGAGATCAGAGCTTACAGAGGTTTTCTGCACCTTCCAAGGATTTTCCAAGGATATTGGTGGTAGCCTCTTCCCAGTGCTCTGCATATATATGGTGACAGATGGTGTCCCACGACTTCTCCCTCTTTTCTCTCTCTGCATAACAAGGGGAATTTGTGTCCCATATTGCTGGGTGATCGACCATCAGCTCAATAAGCTGATCGATAGGAAAGGGTGCCATGTCGCAGACAAAGGTGGTGATTAGCAGATGCAGGGGTCTGTGTTTCTGCTTGTAGTCAGCTGAGACACACTTCCTGGGAAGAAACACAGGAAACACCCGCCCCCACAGTGTGCGTAGTGCGGCGCCGCCGCAATTGAATTGCGGCCGTGCCGCACCCCATTCATTCCAATGGGATGCGGAAGTGCGGCGTCCGCACTGAAAATGGACGGAATTCCGCACCGCAGCATGTCGCAATGCCGGCCGCAATGGCACACTGTGCCATTGGGCCAGCATTGCCTGGTCTCATTGCGGAGTCCGCATGCGGCAACCGTATGCGGACTCCGCAATGCCGCGCCGCCAGTGTGGAGCCGTCGTAAGTAAGTCAGGAGATTGTAACTATTGGAATTTGACAGTTATACAGTGGTCACGGAAAGTATTCAGACCCCATTAAATTTTTCACTCTGTTTCATTGCAGCCATTTGGTAAATTCAAAAAAGTTAATTTTTTTTCATTAATGTTCACTGTGCACCCCATCTTGACCGAAAAAAACAGAAATGTAGAACTTTTTGCAAATTTATTAAAAAAGAAAAACTGAAATATCACATGGTCATAAGTATTCACACGCTTTGCTCAGTATTGAGTAGAACCACAATTTTGAGCTAGTACAGCCATGAGTCTTCTTGGGATTGATGCAACATGTTTTTCACACCTGGATTTTTGGATCCTCCGCCATTCTTCCTTGCAGATCCTCTCCAGTTCCATCAGGTTGGATGGTGAATGTTTGTAGACAGGCATTTTCAGGTCTCTTCAGAGATGCTCAATTGGGTTTAGGTCAGGGCTCTGGCTAGGCCAGTCAAGAATGGTCATAGGGTTGTACTTAATCCACTCCGTTGTTATTTTAGCTGTGTGCTTAGGGTCATTGCCTTGTTGGAAGGTGAACCTTTGGCCAAGTCTGAGGTCCAGAACACTCTCGAAGAAGTTTTCATCCAGGATATCTCTGTACTTTCATTCATGTTTCCTTCAATTGCAACCAGTCATCCAGTCCTTGCAGCTGAAAAACAACCCCATAGCATGTTGCTGCCGCCACCATGTTTCACTGTTGGGATTGTATTGGGCAGGTGATGAGCAATACTTGGTTTTCTCTACACATACCACTTAGAATTATCATCAAAAAGTTCTATATTCATCTCATCAGACCAAAGAATCTTATTTCTCATAGTCTGGGAGTCTTTCATATCTTTTTTTGCAAACTGTATTCGGGCTTTCATATGTCTTGCACTGAGGAGAGGCTTCGGTTGGGCCACTCTGCCATAAAAGCCCAACTGGTGGAAGGCTGCAGAGATACTTGACTTTGTGGAACTTTATCTAATCTCCCTACTGCATCTCTGGAGCTCAGCCACAGAGATCTTGGGGTTCTTTAACTCTCTTACCAAGGCTCTTCTCCCACGATTATTCAGTTTGTCTGGATGGCCAGGTCTAGGAAGACTTCTGGTGGTCCCAAAAGTCTTCCATTTAAGGATTATGGAGGCCACTGTGCTCTCAGGAACCTTGAGTACTGCAGAAATTTTTTTGCCACCTTGGCCAGACCTGTGCTTTGCCCCAATTTTGTCTCTAAGCTCCGTTGGCAGTTCCTTTGACCTCATGATTCTCATTTTGTCTGACATGCAATGTGAGCTGTGAGGTCTTACATAGACAGGTGTGTGTCTTTCTAAATCAAGTCTATTAGTTTAAATCAACACAGCTGGACTCCAAAGAAGGAGTAGAACCATCTCAAGGAAGGTCACATGTAAATGGACAGCATGTGACTTAAATGAGGCTGTACACTCACAATCAGTAGACCGTGCGTTGTTGGATGGAGCATGTTGCTGCTGCGTCCAAAACGCTGTGTAGTAGAGTAGCAGCATAGTGGAAGGGCTTTTAAGAAATCCCATGCCTACTATGCTTAACCCGACGACAGCATTTTCTTTTTGCCATTCCGCTCCTCCTCTGCATGTTCATTTCATGCTGCGGATTCGGAAGCGGCTGCCATCGGGTGACTTCAGGGAGAAGCCGCACCGCACCCACCACACATGGTGAGTACAGGGCGGCTGCGGTCTCCTTGCAGCCACCCGCGGGTTCACTCAGGTCAGGAGGAGCTGCGTAAAACACACAGCTCTTCCGGACCGTGAGCACATAGCCTGAGTGTCTGAGCAAAGGGTATGAATACTTATGACCATGTGATATTTCAGTTTTTCTTTTTTAATAAATTTGAAAAAATTTCTACATTTCTGTTTCTTTTAGTCAAGATGGGGTGCAGAGTATACACTAATGAGAAAAAAAATGAACTTTTTTGAATTTACCAAATGGCTGCAATGAAATGAAACAAAGAGTGAAAAATTTAATGGGGTCAGAAAACTTTCTGTACCCACTGTAAATCTTGGCAATCATTGAGTACTATGGGATGAATTAAAAAAAAAAAACATTATACCATATTTTTGAAAGAAAAATATAATATACAAAACAAAAATGATAAAAAATTAGTGAAGCTCGATTTATAACATGGACTAGTAAAGGTGGAGTCATTATTAGCAATGCTTGAATGAATCTATTTTTCATGGATAGATGTGTATGACAAACACTTTAAAGCTAATGATATAAATAGTCCTTTGACATGTGTCAAACCTAGCAAGTTTGAGGAAAGAAAAAAAGCTTTTTAGATAACACTCACAAAATCAATAAAGGTGACCTTGTGATACAAATGTATCTGCTTTTATCAATCCTGAAATATAACATATTATCTGGGTTAGTATAGTCCAATGAAGAAAATATGAACGCTTGACTGAATTATAAGTATGGTTTAAATTTTGGAGAATGTATAACTATAACAAAATTAATAAAATTACATGACAAAACCAAAGTACACAGATTACATAAAAAAAATTAAATGTGAAGGAAAACATTCAAAATTAAACATGAAATATATGCAGGGCCGCAGCGTCCATTGGACATGTTGAGCCTTCGGCTCAGGCAGCAAGGAGGCAGAGGAGCGGCAACGCTGCAGGTGGGCGGCACCCTGCACATAGCGGCGGCTCTCTTCCTGCCTGCTGGCCGCCGCTTGCCTCACACAACAAGAAGGTACACTGGACTGCTATCACCCCCCCTCTTCAATCCCGCCGCCGGACTGCTAGTACCCCCCCATCCCCCGGCTCTCCACCTCAGGCAATGGGGAGGTTTAGTTCACCCCTGAATATATACATATATATGAAGAAAAAAAATGAAGAAAAAAAGTTAGACAGCACTTCCTTTAACCTTTCGGCCCAGGTGCAATTCCATATAACTGGATTACATATATATCAAAATAATAGCAGCACACTGTTAATGCCAATCACATGGAAACAATGATGTTCCCTGATGATGTTAGCAGATGGTTTTTTTTGAGAAAAAAATAAAAACTAAAAAGTTTTTTCAAAAAAACTCAGATGGAAAATATTTTATGAAAAACTACTCATCTGTTAATAAGGTTCTTAGTGCATGTATTGGCCAATAGATGCATGTCCTTCAACCACGGCAAGATGACCTTAAATCTGAAGGGTCCCTGTCTATACTTAAAACCTCTCTCGTACCCTAGGGGGTCTCTGTTACAATTGGCAGTAGCAGGATACATACCACATCAGATGGCCCCCGTGGCTTAGTAGGGAAGCAGGAGTGCAAGTTCTAGCAGTGGAGCCAGAACTCTACACGCATTAAATGAAGAAAAAAAGCCAGACAGCACTTCCTTAACCTTTCGGCCCAGGTGCAATCTAATATATAATTCCCCTAACGCACTTCCGTAAGTTTCGGCGCTGTTTCCATCGTTGTGGCCGTGGGCGCGCGGCGCCCATGCAACCAGTGAAGCATTGCCCGCGCAGCGGGCATTGCGAGCCATTGCAGGGGCGCGAGCAATGGCCGCGCAGCGGCCATTGCGAGTCTCCCGCCCCGGCGACGACCGACGAGAGCCGAGCGCCATGGCCGAAAATAGAACCAAGGGCCCGGCCATGCACAGCTCTAAAGACCGCTATGTATTTCAATGGGAAGTGAGGCGCTATGCTCATTGGTCGGCGCCAGCACACAGCGACCAATGAGCATAGCGCCTCACTTACAGCGGTATATTTGAAACTCAGAGTCCTCCATGTATCTCAATGGGAAGTGAGGCGCTATGCTCATTGGTCGGTGCCAGCACACAGCGACCAATGAGCATAGCGCCTCACTTACAGCGGTAAATTTGAAACTCAAAGTCCTCCATGTATCTCAATGGGAAGTGAGGCGCTATGCTCATTGGTCGCGCCAGCACACAGCGACCAATGAGCATAGCGCCTCACTTACAGCGGTAAATTTGAAACTCAAAGTCCTCCATGTATCTCAATGGGAAGTGAGGCGCTATGCTCATTGGTCGGCGCCAGCGCACAGCGACTAATGAGCATAGCGCCTCACTTACAGCAGTAAATTTGAAACTCAAAGTCCTCCATGTATCTCAATGGGAAGTGAGGCGCTATGCTCATTGGTTGGCGCCAGCACACAGCGACCAATGAGCATAGCGCCTCACTTACAGCGGTAAATTTGAAACTCAAAGTCCTCCATGTATCCCAATGGGAAGTGAGGCGCTATGCTCATTGGTCGGCGCCAGCACACAGCGATCAATGAGCTTCGCGCCTCACTTACAGCAGTATATTTGAAACTCAAAGTCCTCCATGTATCTCAATGGCCAGTGAGGCGCTATGCTCATTGGTCGGCGCCAGCACACAGCGACCAATGAGCTTCGCGCCTCACTTACAGCGGTAAATTTGAAACTCAAAGTCCTCAAAGTTATGCGGTAATCGCGGCAGATGCAGTTTTTTCACCGCATCTGCCGTGATTTGAAATTACCGCTGATGTGAAAGGGCCCTAATATGATGCTTCTTTTATGTTTATGTATCATTGTAGTATACTGTTCCCTGAGGAAATCCCATGCTTGAGCTGAAACATCAGGATTTGTGTTCCACTCTTTTGCACAATAAACAACAACAAAAAGAAATATTCTCTCCAAGTTTATTTTTCACATTTAAGTGTGCCGAGGCTACTATTATATTTTGGTAACAAGTTTTTCCTCAGAGCACCTTAGCAGGGGGTCGAGCCGAGTCTTACCCATTACTATCACTGAGGAGCAAGCTCAGAGTACACTGAAGTGAGCTGGCAATTTGTGTCAGATTGATAATGATCACCACATTACTTATGAGCACTAGGGATACTCGCCGAGTAATGAGTACTGCAAATATTGTACTATCCATGAGAGTAGCGAATAGTAATGATTACACTCTCTCATCACTACCACCACCCTCAGATCCTTCAGATGGAATCTGAAAACCCATCTCTTCAGAAAAGCTTGCAGTCTGAAATGACCTTACTGCTACTGGAGCTGGCGCTCCACTACTGAATTGGCTGCCTCACCACCACAGGAGAGGCCATTTCATTATCACTGGAGCTGTCGCAACTAGGGATGGGCGAATCTACTCGCTAGGACTCGTTACTCGGCGAGTAGTAAGGGACTCGCAGTACTCGGTACTCTGCGAGTTTCCCAGCATTTACTCGCACGAGTCCAATGCAAATCAATGGCAAACACTGACAAAACTAGGATTGCCATTGTCTTGCATTAGACTCAACTACTGTGCCAGTGATAGCAGGGAAACTCGCAAATAACTGCGAGCGGAGTCCAGCTGTCTTCTCTGTGTGCTGGCTGCCGCAGCTCCAGGATCCTAGAGCCCGCCTGCTCACAGAGATGATGTAGCAGTGCTGAGATTGTTCTCAGTCTGCTCATTCCCTGTGCATAGACATCTATATCTATGCACAGGGGATGTAGCAGAGAGGACATCGCGTTTTGGACTGCGTCGGACAGAAGAGGATTTTTTTAATTAAAGTTGGAGTCCCTAATGGGTTTTTTTTTATTTCAAATAAAAAATTTTCTCTGTATTGTGTTTTTTTAACCCTTTATTGGAGATTCTTAGTGGCTGGGTCAAACGTGGCCTGACATTAAGAATCTCGGGCTTAATACCAGCTTGTATAACAAAGCTGGTATTAACCCCTTTATTACCCAGCGTGCCACCGCCACCAGGGCCACTGGAAGAGCGGGGTTCAGCGCCAGAGGATGGCGCTTCAATGAACGCGCCATCTTCTGGGGCGGCTGCGGGCTGCAATTTGCAGCGGGGGGTGCCCAGAAAGCTTGGGCCTCTCTGCGCTGCGGATTCCAGCCCCCAGCTGCTTAGCTGTACCTGGCTAGACAAAGAAATTGCGCGGAGCCCCACGCATTTTTTTTTTATTATTTCAGGAAATTCATGAAATAATAAAAAAAAGGGCTCCCCTATATTCTTGTGTCCGGCCAGGTACAAATAGGCACCTGGGGGTTGGGGGCAGCCCGTCGCTGCCTGCTGGATCCGGCTGGTTCCAGAAATACGGCGAAGTCCACGTGAAATTTTTTTCTGACAAATCCATAAAACAATGTAAATAAAAGGGACTGCATCTTTATTAACCCCTGGACCATGGGCGAGGGGTTAATAAAGATGCAGTCCCTTTTTTAGGATTGTTTTATTGATTTTTCAGAAAAAAAATTACATGGGCTTCGCCGTATTTCTGGAACTAGCCGGATCCAGCAGGCAGCGACGGGCTGCCCCCAACCCCCAGGTGCCTATTTGTACCTGGCCGGACACAAGAATATAGGGGAGCCCTTTTTTTTTTATTATTTCATGAATTTCATGAAATAATAAAAAAAAAATGCGTGGGGCTCCGCGCAATTTCTATGTCTAGCCAGGTACAGCTAAGCAGCTGGGGGCTGGAATCCGCAGCACAGGGATGCCCAAGCGTTCTGGGCACCCCCCGCTGCAAACTGTAGCCCGCAGCCGCCCCAGAAGATGGCGCGTTCATTGAAGCGCCATCCTCTGGCGCTGAACCCCGCTCTTCCAGCGGCCCTGGTGGCGGTGGCACGCTGGGTAATAAAGAGGTTAGGGCCAGCTTTGTATTATCAGCTGGCCCTAAGCCCGAAATTTATGGCGGTCACGCCAATATTAGACATGACCGCCATGAATTTCTATTAAATTGTTTAAAAAAAAACACAACACAGAGAAAAATTTTTATTAGAAATAAAAAAAAAGCCATTAGGGACTCCATCTTTAATTAAAAAAATCCTCTTCCGTCCGACGCAGTCCAAAACGCGATGTCCTCTCTGCTCATCCCTGTGCATAGATATAGATGTCTATGCACAGGGAATGAGCAGACTGAGAACAATCTCAGCACTGCTACATCAGGCAGCAGGCGGGCTCTAGGGCCCTGGAGCTGTGGCAGCCAGCACAAGAGCAGACAGGACTCTTATCTGTGCGAGTTTGCCAGCGATTACTTGCACAGTAAACGAGTCCAATGCAAATCAATGGCAAAACTAGGATTGCTTCAGGCTGAAGCTTCCGAGACACATCTGTGATTTGTAAATCGCACACTACTTGCTATTACTTGCTTCCCCATTCATTAACATTGGACTCGCTAGACTCGCAACGAATAGCGAGTCCCGGGCTCGGACTCGCTAGAGTCAAGCGATTCCGAGTAATTTAGGATTCGCCCATCACTAGTTGCAACCCATAACCTACTGTCTCCTCCCCATCATCCTAAATCCAGAATGTAAGCCCATGAGGGCAGGGTCCTCTCTCCCTCTGTACCATTCTGTCACTGTTAATTTTTTCACTGTAACCTACATTTATTTTTTGTATGAAACCCATTTCATGTACAGCACTATGGAATTAATGGTGTGTGAGGTAGCAACCGGGGAACCCGCTTGCAAAACGACAAGAACACGTGTTTATAAGGTTAACCAATGTCTACCCGTTTATTTTCACATATTAATCACATAACCCGGGTAGCATGTTTGACACATATCACATTGATTAACAACACTTTACATAAATACACCATACATTTACATTTAACATCACATAACACTTATATTGCACATAACGTTTTATAGTAACCCGGGACCTGTAACCATCTCTGTCCCCATTGGAGCTCTACTAACAGCTCCCATGGTGGCTACGGCCTCCGGCCTACTCACACTATACATAAGTTACAGTACGATGATGACCCTTCCGGGTTCATAACAGGGATTGGCAAACCCTAGTAACCCGTGGGGCTGCGGCCTCCGGCCTAACCACGCGTTACCCTCTACGGGAGCCCTTCTAACCCCTGCTTCTGACCTTCGTTACATACGCCTCAACGGGCCCTGTGGGTCCCAATGGCGGTACCTGCCGCCTGGCTTTAGTCACCCCAGCATGATTATATACATTCACCCGTAGTCAGGAATCCTGCCTGACCGGGACCTTACACACCGTATGTGATCCATCATTCAAACGTCCATGGATCACACACCTGCTCACAGCCCACATCCATGGACTGTGGCCCCTCCATGGCCCATTACAGGGATTGGCAAACCATAGTACACGGGAACCACATCCGATACCTACTAGGAGCCCTATTACCCCTGTCTCTGGCACCACAGGCACACCCACACCATTAGAGGTCGTGGTTGAGGGATCAGGTACCCTCTGCATGCAGCAGGGCAAGCCTCCCTCTCGTCCCAAGGACGGAACGCCTCCAACATCATCCATACCAGCTGGGTCACTGTCTCTCCACATGATTATACATGGGTCTTACATAGGTCATCATCTCTCATTCAGGGCCATTACTTAAGCCCTCATACACATAGTTAAACACATTGTTTCATCAGGTCCTTTAACTGAGCACTCTGACTCGGACCTAAAGGCGGTCTATGCCCGCCTGGCATTCTACATACAATTGCCTCCAAGGGCTACATACATTCCGGTTCATCAGGACCTTTAATGGACTCCACTGAGTCGGTCCTAAGGGCGGTCTATACTCGCCTAACATGATTTACGCACACCAGGTGCACAGTTCACACTATCGCTCGGGAACTGCTTTCTTACCGGGCACGGATCCGGGTCTCGCTCCCTGTGTCACAGGTTCCACCAGGCATCGCCACAGGCTCCTTCCCGGACGTGAGGTGAACCACGTCCGGTCTAGCGTCCACGGGTCAACCACGGCTTCCCCCTCTAGGTGCGGACACGACCACGGACCTCGGCACCGGCATGGAGCTAGCATGCTCCCATCATGTCATGCACTCAGAGCCTTGGACTGCTCTGCATTCAGGCTGGTCTCAGCTTCCATCTGAATCATTCTCAGCTTCCAGGATCAATCTCAGCCTCCAGAATGAATCTCACAATCACTCAGGTGGCCAGCTCTTATCGTGCCAGCCACTCCCACATGGACACACCCCCTCAGCTGCTAATCATCAGCTTCCACACAGCTCAGGTTAACTCCCTGTGTTCCGGGTTGTCAGCACTCACTCATCACATCCTATTCCTCATGGACTCCTCTCACTCTCACTGCCGCTCATTAGGCTCATGAACTCATTATTTTCAGGTTGGTTCACACAGCATTATCATCAAACCGGCCAGTGTGCCCAGGATCATACCTCGATCCTGCATGTGACGCGCCCCGGCCATGAGGATCACGCCGGCGGTGCCTCACAGGTGTTATATAAATAAATAAATAAATAATAATAATAATACTTCAGAAGTTTACATCTAAACCTCGATGTAAGTGCTCAGCATAGAGAGTAGGATAAATGTGAGCCCGAGCCTTACTTACTACGATCATTGGGAGAGAGAATGAACAAATTAACAGCAGGTCAATAATTGCTTTTATTTCTTTTTGTATACTGTTCATCGTATGGTATAAGTGATTAAGATGGCTATTGCAGACTGGATGGCTGATTCAGAAGCAGCAGAAGAGCAGGTGTGCAGACATTAAAAGAGCAGGAGGCGCGCAGTCAAGCCACAGAGGGAGGTATATACCTGCGTTACGGTACCCTCTTCCTTATGCCCCCTCCTCTGCTGACCTAAAGGAAGCTTCTTCTCCCAAAAAATGTCCTCAGAGTTTGTAGATGTAGGAATGGACAGTGGAAGGAGTAGTCCAGATGGCTGTTGCTTGAGAGGCTTCTTCCACACCCCTGAATGACAGATGGAACAAACTTCAAGAGTAGTCATCTTCAGGGAATTAGTGACCAAACATCTTTTAAGTCAATTCTGACCACAATGGAGTACCTCTCCAGACTTCCAGTTGAGAACTATCTCATGGGTATAGAGTAGAGGCAGACCCAGGAGAAGCGGACAGGACAAGTTTGGAAGCACCAAGAAAGAAATCTTATTTGAATTGGAAGCTCCCACCAGTAGCTTCACTGGTTCAGACATAAAGTGTATAGGTTCAATTCAGAGTGCTCCATCGACAGATGACACAGACAAGGGACACTAAACACGTTGCTTGGGAATCTGGTTCTGATCCACCACAGTCTGTTGAATGAATTTCACAGCAGATCCGGAATCTTGGTTGGCCACTTTGGAGAACTTAGTACCGCCATGCAATGCAGATACAGGCAGGGTCTATGAGGAGGAGGATTTGTACTTGCCTAGGGTAGCGCCTCAATCTAACCATAATCAATAAAGTCCTGGCCTCACCGGACATGCATAGATACAAAGACCCTTGGCTCGACGATGTTCGCGCCGTTGTTCAGACAACTTGATATAGTCCCCCTGCATAGGTTCATGGTTCAGAAGCAGGATCAGCAACAGAAAACTGTGACACCAACAGACTCTGGAGGGATTGAGCCAGATGTATTGGTCCCCTAGCATGTGTAACGGCCATAGAACCCTCCTGGAACCTGAGATCGACCCTGGTAGTCAAGGAAATCAGGTCATCCAGTGAAGTGGTAATGTTACAGAGAGCAAATTCATCCTTAATCCTCCTGCATAAACCTACCAAAAAGGAGGCCACTAGTGCCTGATTATTCCATCCCAGTTCTAAAGATAGTGTGCGGAATTGATCTGCAAACTAAATACATCTAAAAGACCAATAGCACTCCAGTTAAATTAAATAGTAAAATTAAATTTATTGTTAGTTATGTAAACAATAGCAGATGGAAATGCTGCAGATAGAAGAAATTGACAATAAACCACCTGTCAAAAAGAAAATATATAATTAAAATTGTATAATCTATGGCATCACAAAAAATATAGAATGCTATATAGCAAGTGTATATATGTGTGTATAATATATACATATACCGGTACATTAAAATAGAACAGGGATAGCATTCAAAGAAACAAAATCACATAGAGTGCAAAGCCTTCAAACCAAACTCCAATGGTATTATTATTTAAGAAAAATGAGGCAGCACTCCAAAAAATAATTAAAGTTTCAAAGTTTGGACCTTTAATCCACGGTGCAGCATCAGCGTTTCAGCTGTAACATCAGCCTTTCTCAAGCTGCAAACTGTACAACTGTGCTATTTGTGTTTTTCCATAATCAGACAATAAACATAATTTCAGTGAAATTTGTGATTTACAATCAATCTCAGTGCATAAGACATAACATGCATAGTGTCATTATTGCAGTTTAAGTGTACACATGATGTACATGATAAACATCTTATATTGCATTTTTTGCTTATAAAATGCACCAGATTATAGGATGCACCCCAAATTTTGTAAAGGAAAAGAGAAATAAAATAATTTTTAATGTTAAATGGAGTCCGTCTTATAATGTCAGTGTCTGTCTTACAATCGGTATATAAGATGCCCCTCCATGCTGGCACACAGCCCCTATACTTGTACAGAGCTCACCATGCTGGTACCCCCCCATCATGGTACACAGCCCCCATCCTGGTACACAGCCCCCCATGCTGTACAGAGTCCCTCATGCTGTGCAGACCCCCCCATCCTGGAACAGAGCCCCCCATGCTGAACACAGCCCCCCATCCTGGAACAGAGCCCTCCATTCTGTATGCAGCCACCCATCCTGGTACAGAGCCCCCCATGTTGTACACAGCCCCCCATCCTGGTATACCCCCCATACAGGATATGGCCCCCATGGTGGCGCACACTTATTAAATAATAAACGATCATACTCACCTCTCTCCATCACTCCCTACAGCCGGCACCATCTATACGTCTGCTGGTCTTGGGCATCTGGTCACATGAGAAGCGCACCATGATGACATCACTGTGCTGTGCCGATCACATTACCAGATGATGGCACAGCACAGACAGCGGGATGGCGAAAGCTGCAGGGAGTGATATGGAGATAGATGAGTATGCGCCTCTTTTGCCAGGATAGTCAGTGCTTTCCATGCAATGAAGGATTCGTGGAAAGCACTGACTATTGACACAGGCTGCAGCCACTGATCAGTGGGTTCACTCGTTACACTCCTGTCATATATGCTGCTCCCCCTGCCGGTGATGAATAGGGGGATTCAGTGCATATTACATGAGCATAATGAGCGGGGGCACGTGACTTCCTGCTGCGTCTCCAGCCTGCACCTGCCTCCTCGAGCCCCTGGACACCACTGCAGAGCGTCCCCCTCCTCCCCTACAGCACACAGTAGTTTCAGATTATAAAACGCACTCCCCACTTCCCCCAAAATTTAGGGGAAATAAACTGCGTTTTATAATCTGAAATATACCTTTTTACAGTGAATAGATATGCAATAAATACTAATCCTATGTGCATGCACATTAGCTAGCATGATACTATGGGTGCCAAATAAGTATGGGGCTATATCTTTCCATGGCACCCACAATTTATATATATAAAACTACAGTGCTGTGCAAATTAATTGGGACAAAGCAAGTCATTACTTGTTTTTATTGCATTTGTGGCACTCCAGGGGTTAATGTGCCACAGTAACATCACAAGGGTTAACTCCCCACACAACACTGGACACTGCACTAGCACCTCTAGGCCAGAAGCGGGAGCTCAAGCAGCTCCCTTATATATATTCTGGTGTCAAGAGGAAGTGGGGAAGAGCAGAGTGGTGTGTGGAGCTTAAGTGGCACCTGCAAGAGTGGGAGGAGCTAATGTTGTTTACCTCTGAGTGGCAATGACAGTTAGTCAGTTGGAGTTACTGCAGTTCCTGGGAAAACTGAGTAAGAAAGACTGGTGGTGTAAAGGGGCTGCCTTAGGCCTCTCCACAGCCTGCTACCCACTTCCAGACCTAGCCAGGGTCTGAGGGAATGAGTAAGAGATACAGGAGAACACATCTGGGAGACTAAGTTACCTCATAACTCGCCCCGGAGGAGCGCACAGACCGGATACCGGATCCAAAACTGTCACTGACACACGCAGCACAGTAAACACCAGACTAGTGGAGGTTATATATCTACACTGTACCTCAGCAAAGCAACACGGCGGGGTCAGAAATACAGAGAAAAGACTCAAGTTGCCTAGCAAAGGGGGTACCTGTGAGGAGAGACAGGTCAGCAGCCTAGCTGAAGCGGCAGCAGGGCCATACACATAGCGCAGGAGAGGGAAGCTGAGGACCCGGACAGGGTGGGAGCAACCCAGCCCCAGTATAGACTCCATGGACAGTACTCTGCCAAATATCATCTGCAGTAAAGCCTTGGAAAACTACAAAACCGTGAGTCTATGTGATCCTTGCACTCAAGTCATACTCTCCCTCACCAACTGTCATCATCTCTTCTACTACACCTATCCTGCAACATCCATAGCACTATCTATATACTATTACTACCACTGCCCCGGGGAATCAAGCTCTACCCGCGGAGAGCCGTTACATCTCCACCTGCCAAACATCATCCCTGGAGGTTCTGAAGCAGTGGTGGTCACTGACCACTGGTCACTGACCACTGACTACAACCCGTGGGTGGCGTCACGACAAACTCCCCTGTAAATATCCCCCCATTTATTGCGGAACCCAGGACAAAGTCCGGATCAAGACCGCCGTGATATCCCCTGCAGTACCCCGTTCCGGTACCGAGTACCCTGTTCCAGTGGGCACCACACATTAGTTTTACTATTGCTGATAAGTCTTTTATCAGTTCTTGGTGTTATTTTAATTTTTCTTCCACATTTCCCTTTTCGTTTTGGAGAAAACGATCCAGTTTCATTGTGTGTGCGAATGATTCTTGAAACAGTAGATTTGTCCAATACCAATGGTGGAAGCGATTTCTATTACTGTCAGACTTATATGTTCATTAAGAGTAATAATTCTAGACCTCTTCCGTGGAGTAACATCCATTTTTACAGGCACGAATCACAATTAGGGATCGGCGAATCTACTCGCTACGATGCGTTACTCTGTGAGTAATAGTGGAATCGCAGGACTCGGTACTCTGCGAGTTTCCAAGCTATTACTCGCACAGTAACGAGTTCATCATCCCTCCACCCGCCCCCCCCGCAGCCTCCCCACCCGATCCTAAGTTAGGACCGGGCGGGGGGAGCAGGAGCAGGGACGCAGGACCTAGGTGGGGAAGCCGGCAGTGAAATTTACTCACTGCCACTTCCTCCTGCTTGCAGCGTTTTTTTTTCGCGGCCGCACCTGCCGCAAGTGTCGAAACCGCACTTGCCGCATCTGCCGCACCCTTACCGCAAGCCCCATAGACATTGCATGGGGCTTGCCGCAAGTGTCGCGGTTATGCGGTAATCGCGGCAGATGCGGTTTTTTCACCGCATCTGCCGCGATTTGAAATTACCGCTGATGTGAAAGGGCCCTAAGAAACAGATCATATAACACTGTTGTGTGTGCACAAGTTGAACTCACTCATGTCTCACTACCTTCAGGTGACGATGTACCGTGTATAGATCGTAAAACCGAGGAGGATTGAAGCGTGATGGTGTGGTGGTGTGGTGAGAGTGAGGTGATGTAGAGGGAAGGTGGAACAGAGGATGCAGGAAGGGAAAGGGGGAGAGGAGAGATAGGGAAAGAAGGCATGAAGAAGGAAGAGTTTGAGTCATTGGAGTAAGACAGTCAGCATGCGAACCTACTAGCAGTTTGTACAAAAATATATTAAAGAAAAAAAGTATACTGTTCCCTGAGGAAAGCTCATGCTTGAGCTGAAACGTCGGGATTTGTGTTCCACTCTTTTGCACAATAAACAACAACAAAAAGAAATATTCTCTCTAAGTTTATTTTTCACATTTAAGTGTGCCGAAGCTACTATTATATTTTGCTCTTCTGTGATAGCAGATTGAATGTTAGGGTCTTTCCTGCCCTGTTCTGGAAAGACTCATTTTATAGCCGGAGGTGTGTGGGCAGAGCCAATCACTAATTTACTAAGATTAGACTCACTATTCGGACGAATATGCTAGTATTAAAAAATACTCGTTATAAGTATAGTGATTACAAATATTTCACTACTCGCTCATCACTAGGTGGTGGAGAATCTGACATGTTGGGGCACAGAATTCCAGAGGATGGGTGATATTTGGAAGACATCTTGGAGGTGATTGGGTTAGGAACAAATGAGTGTGGAGGAGAGGAGGAGGTTTTGAGATGAACAGAATTTACGGGAGGGAAAATAGTGGGAGATCAGTTCAGAGATATAAAGAGGGGACAGGTTGTGGACAGCTTTGTAGGTCAGAGTTAGTAATTTGAACTAGATTCATTGGGGAAATGGGAGCCAGTGAAGAGATTTGCAGAGGGGAGAAATAGGGGAGTAGTGAGAAAAAAGGTAGATTAGTCGAGCAGCAGAGATGAGGACAGATTGGAGAGGTGCAAGAGTGTTTACAGAGAGGCCACAGAGGAGTATGTTGCAGTAATCAAGGTGGGAGATGATGAGGGCATGCACAAGCATTTTAGTAGATTGGGGGCTGAGGAAGAGACGGATTCAGGAAATATTTTTGAGCTGGAGATGACAGGAGGTGCCAAGAGTTTGGATGTGCGGTGTGAAGGACAGGGCAGAGTCAAGGGTTACTCCAAGGCAGTGGATTTCAGTTGCAGGTGAGAGTGTGCTGCCATTAACTGTGATACATAGATCAGGTAGGGAAGATGGGCGAGATGGATGAAAGATAATAAATTCTAATTTGTACACATTGGGTTTTAGGAAAGGAGGAGATTCAGACAACGTCCCTGACATAAAATTCAATATAAAAAAGCAGGAAAAGTAATTTTAGAATGTGTTTGGCCTATAATCCAGCGATGTCTGTCTGTTTAAGTATTCAAAAAAGCACAGTTGGACACAGTTTTCAGTCTTTTTTGAGTCCAACAGTGTGACTAAAACGCAGTTAGCATCAACATCATTCTAAGTATAATAGCAAGGAGTGACCACTTAATTACTGTGTGTGTGTCTCCAAAAGCACAAGCTGAGCACAATATATGGTCACTACAATATGCAAGAAGCACAATGTACAAACACTACAATATATTGGACACTACAATGGCAGATTTGCAATGCTCATTCTGCAACATCCCCTGCTTGTTTCTGGAAATTATCCATGAAGTCAAAATCGTCACTAGACCTGTAGATGAATTCCCAGAGTGGTGTAATTTCCAAAATGGGATCACATGAGAGGGAAATTTTATGTTCTGGTACTTAGCGGCTTTGCAAATAGAGTGTTTTATTTTCTATAAGCCCTTTAAAAATTAAAAATTTGGGGCTAAAACAATATTTTAGTAAAATATAATGTAATAATTTTTTCTTCACCGTCCAATATTATAACATTCTGTGAAGCACCTATGATAATTTTCTCACCACTGCACCCCTAGATACATTTATTGAGGGGTGTAATTTTCTTTCCTGGTACCTCAGTGACTGCCAATTTGACATTGCACCTGCAAGACATTCCACCAAAATCGGAACTACGATGTGGTGCTCCTTCCTTTCCAAACTTTGGCATGTGCCCAAACTAAACGGTAGTTTTCCACTAAATATAGCATATCAATGTACTCAAGAGAAATTGCACACCAAATTGAAGGGTTCATTTTCTTTGGTTATCCTTGTGAAAATTAAACATTTGAGGCTAAAGCGATTTTGTAAGAAAAATTCATTATTTCATATCCATAGTTCAAGGTTAAAAAATTACTTGAAGCTCCTATGGGTTCAAGGTGCTCACCACACCTCTAGATGAATTCCTCGAGGGGTGTAATTTACAAAATGGGAACATTTGTGACTAGTTTCTACTGTTAAGGCATGCCAGGGCCTCTGCAAATGCAACATGGTGTCCGCTATTCATTCCAGAGAATTTTGTGCTCCAAAATATAAATGGTGCCCCATCCCTTAGTTTTCCACCATAAATGGAGCACCAGTGTACTCAGAATAAATAGGACAAAAATTGTATGGTCCATCTTCTTTGGTCACTCTCAAATGCAAAATTTGGGGTTAAAGCTACACTCTTGTGAGAAAATTGTAAATGTTCATTTTTTCCTTCCACATTGTTTTAATTCCTGTAAAGCATGTAAAGGATAAATCAATTTTTTTATGTGCCTTTGTGCACTTTGAGGTGTGCAGTTTTTAAAATGGTGTCACTTTTGGGTATTTTCTTCATCATAGGCCTATCAAAATCACTTGAAATGTGATGTAGTCACTAAAATAATTGATTTTGTCAATTTTGATGTAAAATTAGAAATTGCTGATAAACTTTTAAACCTTCTAACTACTAAGTATTTTTTATGGTATAACTATCTGGTTTAAGGGCATAAAAATGTGAATTTAACAAATTGCAAAATGTTAAATTTCGGGGGCAAATTTTTGATATTTTCCTTGATAAACACAAATCATATTGACCAAAATGTACCACTAACATGAAGTCCAACATGTCATGAAAAAATATTATCAGAATCACTGTGATATTTAGAAGTATTCCAGAGTTATTACCACATAAAACGACACAGGTAAGAATTGTAAAGTTTGGCCTGGTCAGGAAAGTAAAAACAGACTCTGGCATGAAGAGTTAATTTTGTAAAAAATTACTTTTTTGGGGATCAAAATCCGTGTTAACAGACAAATTCAAGGTGTATCTCTATTTACTTAGTCTACTAAAGTTTCTTTTATGATTTTAGAACAGGTACCTCATGTACCTCCAATTCTTTGTATGTATAAAATGACTCTCATGCCAAGAATATACAGTATTTGGGATTGTTCTTTTTTGTATAAATTTATTTAAGGTTGGCACACTGGTAAATTAATATGAGTGCTCAATGGTAGGAAATATATTCAACAGTATCTAGGGAATTGGAAACGATTCTATAATTGCATTTAGAATTTATTAATCTGACTTTTCAGTCTACCAAGACCTTGATCACATTAGTATTCTGCAACAATAATGAAGTAAATGTCACAAAAGACGAACATAAAATTAAAAATTATTATTGCTATATATAGAATCAGACTGGGGAAAAACATGTTCTAACATATACTTTACACATCAGGAGACAAATATAGAAAATAAATATATAGAGACATTACATTATGCATGGCAACAAAAGAAATAGTGTTAAATATTGTTACAGAAAATTAGGTATTTTTCCCAAAAAATATTTTAGTTACACTTGTCTTGTTATACACATTTATTTCCTTTCTGTGTATTTGAACAACATAAAAAAACTAAGGAAAAAAGGTAAATTGTAAATAATTTCATACAAAGCCCTAAAAATGGGCAAAATTGTGAGCACCTTTACAAAATTGTGGGTAAACAACTTTGTTTCAAAAATGTGATGCTCATTTAAACTCACCCGTAGCCAGTAACAAGTGTGGGCAATATGAAAATCACATTTGATACCAGATAAATAGGGGAGAAGTTGACTCAATCTTTGCATTGTGTGTGCCACATTATGCATGGAGAACAGACAGAGGAGAAGAGAACTGTCTGAGGACTTTAGAACCAAAATTGTGGAAAAATATGAACAATTTCAAGGTTATAAACCCATCTTAAGAGATCTTGATGTTCCTTTATCTGCAGTGCGCAACATAATCAAGATGTTTACAATTTCTGGCACAGCAGCTAATCTCCCTAGACATTGACAGTAGATAAATATCAGTGAATGATTGACACACATGAAAGTCTGGAAGGTGGATAAGCAGCCCTAATCAAGTTGCAAAGAAATTCATGCTGCCCCGCTATCTCAGGTTGCATCAGTGTCAGTGTGAACTGTCTGTTGACATTTAAATTAAATGAAACGCTAATGTAGAAGACCCAGGAGAACCCCCCTGCTGACACAGAGACAAAAAATAGCTTACCTTAGTTGCAGTTTACCAAAATGTATATTATTAAGCTAAAATCCCAAAGCATTTTCTGGACAGATGAGACCAAGATAGAACTTTTTGTTAAAGCACATGATTCAATTTACCAAAAATAGAATGAGGCCTACAAAAAAAGAGTGCAGTACATATGGGTAAATTTGGTGAAGGGTCAAAGACGTTTTCGGTTTGTTCTGCTGCCTCTGGCACAGGGTGCTTTGACTGTGTGCAAGGCATCATGCAATCTGAAGATTTCCAAAGGATTTTGGGTTGCAATATAGTGCTCTGTGCCAGAAAGCTGAATTTGTGTCCTAGGTCATGAGTCTTCCAGCTGAACATACTTCAAGAAGCACCCAGAAATGGATGGAAACAAAGCTTTGGTGCGTTCTGAAGTGACAACAATGAGGCCAGATCTATTTGCATTGATCATGTGTGGAGAGATCTGAATATTGCTGTTGGGAGAAGGTACCCTTCAAGTATGAGAGAACTTAAGCAGTTTGCAAAAGACATGTGGTCCAAAATTACACATGAGAGGTGTAAGACGCTAGTGATGGTTATAGGAAGTGATTGACTGTAGTTATTTATTACAATGGGTGTGCAGCCAAATATTAAATTGAGTTGCCAACATTTCTGTTCACACCATTTTGGGGGTTTTGCGTGAAGTTATGTTCAATTTTGTTCTGTTTTTTTGTGTTCTTTCAATCCACACATAGGGATTAAACATGTGTAAAACAAAACAATACTTTTCTCAGAGAAATACCTCGTTTTCTGCAATAATTTCAAGTTTGCCAACACTTCCAGCCATGATGTTTAAAGGTTCTAAAAAAACATCTAAGTACAACAAAAGGCATTAAAGAGGACCTGTCACCTCCCCGCTGCATGGCAATCTAAATGCACCACTAAATGCAGCATGTCTGCTGCATTCAGGGAAGGGCTCCCCCATGTCTCCAGCCCCCCTATGCACTGAGATATACACTTTATAAATCTTACATTTACTGAGTCAGGAGGGCATTCCTTATACTGGAGTCAGCACTGACTCCAGAATAAGGCAGACATGCTGCATTCAGTGGTGCATTTAGATTGCCATGTACCAGGGGGGTGACAGGTCCTCTTTAAAACTAAGATAGTAAAGAGAATCTGTAAACAGATGTAACGGAGGGGCAAAGAATGATAATGAGTTAAAAAAAATGAAATAAAAAAGTGAAATAATGTGTAAAAGACTAAAATGTATAAAAAAAAACCATTAAAAAGTAAAAAAAAAAACATACAGTACATTAAGTGTAAGTATATAGAGCTATCATCAGAAGGAGAAATTTATCTGAATAAAACTGCCAAGGGTGCCAGAGTTAGGAATGTCTAAAGGACAGAATGAGGTCTATAGTTATCCATTATGCTGATGCTAACTGGTCAAAATGTGGTTGACCACAGTTCCCTATTGTGTTCCACAGTATAAGTAGGAGTAGTATACTAAATAAACAAATGTCACGATTCCTCCATGCAGTGCGTCTTGGCATAATAAGAGTTATTTCTGTGTTTGACATCTGGTGTGCTGAGCTGTTAGTAGTTAATTGCAGGATTCCATGCTGGTTCTGGGAGGTACTGGGTTGCTCAGGTGTTCCAGCTCTGTGATTGAACTGCTACTTTACCGTGCAACCTCTCCCAGAATCCTGCCAGTCATATATTCTATGTGAAGTGATGTTTGGCTGGAATTTATGTGTCTGTCTTGGTCTGATTTTTGTTATCTGGCCTCAGACAGTTGCATAATTTCCCTTTTGTCCACTTCCTGTACTTGCTGTGATCTCCTGGTATTTTGACCCTTGAAAGTGACCTGAATAACTATCAGTTGACTCTCTGCATCCTCTTCATGCTTTCTTGGACAGATGATCCTGGGCCTTAGCACGACTACATCCCTGTCTACTCCTAGAATTCTACAAGCACTCCTGGAACCTGACCCCAGATTACCTGATTTCCCTGCTGTCTATACTACCAGTAATTAGTATTGACTGTGTCACACCCTAGCAATTAGTAGTGACTAGCATGACACCAACAATCCTAGTTGTTGTGTTTGAAACTGGTGCTGTGCAAGCATGCTATATGTACAATATACATACGAACAAATAGGAAAATTAATATAGCAGGAAATATTGCCTATATAATACCTTTATGAATAAAGTGTGTCTTGAAGGTAAGAATGTACCAGTCAGAATCAGCAACTACTAATAAAGTAAGAAGTTATAATAACATAGAAAGAATAAACCAAAAATATAAAAAAACTTCTAAAGTGGTAAAAGTATACAAAACAATACTTTTCTCAGAAAAATACCTCATTTTCTGGAATAATTTCAAGTTTGCCAACACTTCCAGCCATGATGTTTAAAGGTTCTAAAAAAGCATCTAAGTACGACAAAAGGCATTAAAGAGGACCTGTCACCTCCCTGCTGCATGGCAATCTAAATGCACCATTAAATGCAGCATGTCTGCTGCATTCAGGGAAGGGGTCCCCCATGTCTCCAGCCCTCCTATGCACTGAGATATACACTTTATAAATCTAAAGGTACCTTTGCACGCCGCCACTGTGCCTAGCAACAGGTATCCACCGCGCACGTTTTTAACGGTGGATACCGATCGCCGATGCCGCATATACACGCCACCATTGCGTTGTCAACTGAAGGTATCTTTGTTACCCGGAAGTTCCGACAGATCCTGCGGCTTACTTCCTGTAGAATACCTTCCCCACTTTACATGCCACTACCACAATGGAATATGGGCGTACATCTTTCGCGCCGCAAGTACATAGGCGTGACAGAGTTGTGTATTCCGTGACGCTAGTACGCTGATTGGACAACGCAATAGCATCATGATTGGCCAGCCTGCGCAGGAAGGAAGGCTAATACATGAAGCCATTGCAATTGTGTAGTGTGAATGGTCAGCTCTTTAAATATGGCGCCCTGTGAAGGGACAGCCAATGGTTACACAGTAGCCTCCACCAATGATCGCTGATGGGGCGTGGTTTCCATGATGCTGTGGCACACCCTGGGAATTCACTAGGTGACGCAACATCCATGCCTGTGCCCCGTTTAGACGCCACTACCATGGCAATTGTGCCTTTGTGTTGCCTTCGGTTTTTGAGCACGGCTCAGCAACAGGTATCTGAGTCAACTGCAGGACACAGGAAGGAATTTCCCTATTTACACGCCGCCATTTCGTAGCAATTTCATGGCAACAGGCATAAATATCCCCAATGCCAGGCAGTTGCTCCCTTTCAGTGGTGGCGTGTAAAGGGGCCCTTACATTTACTGAGTCAGGAGGGCATTCCTTATTCTGGAGTCAGCACTGACTCCAGAATAAGGCAGGCATGCTGCATTCAGTGGTGCATTTAGATTGCCAAAATATAAAGGGCGTTATGTATTACATAGTTTCCCCAACAGCGACATGAAATAGTCATGATACAGATCACTTAAGTTGCCTTGTACCAAAGAGCACAAGTCCATTTATTGTGGAATTAACAATGTGCTTGGTGGCTTGGATGTGTAATGTCTTAAATTCATGCCACTTACGCTCCTTATACACAAACAAGGCTGGCATCACGTATGTATAAAATATGATGCACAGACAGAGCAACATGTGGAAATGAGATTTCATCAGATTTCATCTAGGAGACTGAAACCCTTCTGCTAAGTGTAAATCTACTTGTTATCTATATGTAAAAATTGGAAAAATTTCAGATCAATGTGGCGCTTCACCTCAGGAGGATCCTGAATTCTTATGGAAATAATCCTGCTCCAAAAAACTTTCAACAATATTTATTAAAACACAGAACAAACAATGCATTTCGCCTACAGTTACAATGTAACCTTCTTCAGGTATTTATAAAACAGATTAAATACATCTAATGAACCCTATGAACTTGCTCCTATAATTGGCTCAACCACAATTAATTAATTACTCTGTCGGGACAAGAGTAATAAGCATGGTGTGCCACAACCAGTAGTCACCCTAATCCTCTCTACCTCATTCAAGCAAACAAATTTACACATGCCAATTTTTATACTCATTGTGAAATTATACTGTTTGTTAAAACATTATGCATTTACTTATACATAAAAAATATTGCTCATTTATGCTAATATTTGTATAAATACATTTGTGGTTGAGCCCTTTATAGGAGCAAGTTCATAGGATTCATTAGACATCTTTTATCTAGTTTTAGAATTATGTGAAGAAAGCTATATTTTAAGTACATGGATCTAGGCTGGATCAGCACATAGATATCCGCAGTGAGCTGCACGCCCCACGGATCATAAGGATGCCAAGAAGTATAGGCATCCAACTGTTGATTCTGATTGAATTTTAAGGCTAGTTCATCATCTACAGCAGGTGGAGCAGATACATATATTCAAAATTCAACCATTGGTAACAAGGTTAACCGCACTTAAAGGCAGTGCCACACCTGTCTCTCTTTTTTTCTCAGTTTTAGGGGACCTACTAAGTGTTATCTATGTGTGACTGTTTAATTTTTCTTCAGTCTATGCATCAAACATCCTTTCTAATAAACCTAGCAAGTTCAGGTGAGTCTCTCCTGTTCAGTATTAATTACACAGATTTAGAGAATTATGTAGCGGCTTAGATATCTCAATGATAGGTTAGAGCATTCATAAGTGCTGAGCTACTAGGATTTAAGGAAGTGGGCAAGAAAGTCTGCACTGCTGACCTTTTTACTGCGCACCAAAATTTTATCAAGATTTTTTTTGATAAAATAAAAGTGTGTCTTAGGCTGGGGTCACATTCGGGAGGCACAATCCAGTAACCGCATCCGGTAGTGGTATTACTGTGTGCCTTCACATTTGGCATCACATTGCAGATGTGGATCCAGTATTGGATCCAGATCTGCAATGTGAAAAAATTGTAGCACCAAAAACTGGATACGGTTACCATAGGCGCCCATTATAAAAAAAAAATGGATCCTGTTTTTCAACCATTCCGAAAAATGCAGCCTGCACGATTTTTACCGCAGGCTGCAAAACCGGATGCTATTCTATTGCAGGCTATGGCCGCAGAACCGTTTTTTTTTTATTATTTTTAATGGTCAAAACCAGATTTGGTTTTGAAAACAAAAATGCAAATGTGACCCTAGCCTGATAGTCAGATAACCATGGTAGATCTTCTAGCCATGCTTCAAATGCAAGCCTGAAAAGAGTAGAATTAGCGGGAAAATAAGCATAAACAGAATAAATATTCAAGATAAAGCAAAAATATAATTTCTATATTACAGGATCATATTTTTTACTTAATGACTTTCCGACCATAGAGAGAAATACATTTTTGCACTTGATGGGTTCAGTGTAGGGCCGACATTTATTTACGGTCACCTGTCAAGCTTGGACCGCGACCCCCTAGGTCCCGCAGGCATTGAATTTCCAGTGCAGAATGCTAGTTCTGACTAGAGAGATCATGATGACCTGAATGTCCCAGGTCGCAATGATGTTATCCATGTGCTATCTTCTATATATCTCAATAGCTTATAATAGGAAATGGGCTCCTTTTCTCACCCGTCTGGCACCACTGTGACATGATGAAGGGAGAGCCAAGAGTTGTCATAGTAGCCAGAGATCAAATGATGATCTCCAGGTCTGCCATATACTGTGGCCTGTTAGACCCAGCCAGAATTAGGGTCTAACTGGAAATCTGTCAGTGTAACACTGACAAGTGCAATGCATTCCCATAATTGTGCTTTGTAATACATTATACCGCAACGAGAAGAATAAAATTCCCATGGAGGAAGTAAGTAAAAAAGAAAAAAAATTGTAAAAAAAATATTTGAAAATAAAGAACAAATAAAAAGCAAACAAATATCAATAAACTATGTATATTTATGTAAAAACAAAAAAGTACACATATTTGGTATTGCTGCATCCAGAACGACCCTAAAACTATTATTTTCTCACAATACTTCTAGAAATAAAGTGGAAAAAAAAACACAATCAAAAAGTCGAATGTAAAAAAAATGGTATGACTGAAACTGTCATCTTGTCAAAAAACAAGCCACAACACAGTACAGTCAGAGGGAAAATAAAAATAGTTCAGCTCTCAGAAGAGAATGATGCAAAAAAACAATTCTTATTTTACTCAATTATTTTTATTGTGTAAAAGCTGCAAAACATAAAAAGCAACATAAATGTGGTATCACAGTAATCATACTGTCCTAAAGAATAAAGCAGTCTTAATAATTTTACCACATAGTGAATGGCATTAAAATAATTCCTGAACTGCTGTTTAATGTTCATTCTGCCTTCCAAAAACCAGAATAGAAAGCAATCAGAAAGTGTTATGTGCCCAAAAATGGTACCAATAAAATGTCAACTCATCCCTGAAAAAACAAAGTACCGTATATACTCGTGTATAAGCCGACCCGTGTATAAGCCGACCCCCCTACTTTTGCCCCCAAAATCTGGGAAAACCTATTGACTCGTGTATAAGCCGAGGGTGGACCCCAGCACAGGTATACAGCCCCCAGCAGTGTGGTATACAGGCCCCCGCAGTGGTGTACAGGCCTCCCCAGTGGTAGTATACAGCCCCCAGAAGTGTGGTATACAGCAGCCTCCCCAGTGGTACATACAGGCCCCAGCAGTGTTACAGCAGCCTCCCCAGTGGTATATACAGCAGCAGCCCCAGTGGTAGTATACAGCAGCCCCAGAGATATATACAGCAGCCCCAGAGGTATATACAGCAGCCCCAGAGGTAGTATACAGAAGCCCCAGAGGTAGTATACAGCAGCAGCCCCAGTAGTAGTATACAGCAGCAGCCCCAGTAGTAGTATACAGCAGCAGCCCCAGTAGTAGTATACAGAAGCCCCAGTGGTAGTATACAGCAGCCCCAGTAGTAGTATACAGCAGCAGCCCCAGGGGGTATACAGAGCAGCAGCCCCAGGGGGTATACACAGCAGCAGCCCCAGGGGGTATACACAGCAGCAGCCCCAGGGGGTATACACAGCAGCAGCCCCAGGGGGTATACACAGCAGCAGCCCCAGGGGGTATACAGAGCAGCAGCCCCAGGGGGTATACAGAGCAGCAGCCCCAGGGGGTAAACAGAGCAGCAGCCCCAGGGGGTATACAGAGCAGCAGCCCCAGGGGGTATACAGAGCAGCAGCCCCAGGGGATATACAGAGCAGCAGCCCCAGGGGGTATACACAGCAGCAGCCCCAGGGGGTATACACAGCAGCAGCCCCAGGGGGTAATACACAGCAGCAGCCCCAGGGGGTAAACACAGCAGCAGCCCCAGAGGTATTATACAGGGGCTCCAGCTGTATACAGCAGCCCCAGCTGTATACAGCCCCCCGTGGTATCCAGGGCCCCCCTTGCTGCAACCTGTAAAGGAAGATGTCCTTATACTTATCGCTGCCGCCGCCACTCCGCTGCTCGGTCACCGCGATGCTCCGGGTCTTCATGCTTCCTGTTCCTTCGTCGGCGCTCGAACAATGACGTCATTTCCTGAGCGCCGGAGAAGGAACAGGAAGCATGAAGACCCGGAGCATCGCGGTGACCGAGCAGCGGAGCGGCGGCGGCAGCAGCGATAAGTATAAGGACATCTTCCTTTACAGGTTGCAGCAAGGGGGGCCCCGGATACCACGGGGGGGGCTGTATACAGCTGGGGCTGCTGTATACAGCTGGGGCTACCGTATATACCCCGTGTATAAGCCGAGGGGGGACTTTTCAGCACATTTTTTGTGCTGAAAAACTCGGCTTATACACGAGTATATACGGTAGCTCTTACATTATACTGTGAGGAGAAATACAGAAAAATTATAGCTTTCAAAATATGGTGATGCAAAACTCTTTTTGCAAATAAATGTGTTTTTTAGTGTGTGATAGTAGCCAGACATAAAAAATGTAATTGCACCAACCCAAACAATAAAGCCACTTAATCACTTATACCACAAGGTAATTGCATAAAAAAATAAATAAAATACATTTTTGACCTGCTGTTGATTTATCTCATGTTCCACATGAGATCGCAGTAAACCTCGGCTCACATATATTATACACTTTTTGTTGAGCACTTACATTGGGGTTTCCATGTAAATCTCAGAAATACATGATTCAGAGTGCACCCCAACAGAATATTCCCTATAATGAGGCAGAGGCCATCACTTTGGACTCTCTCAGTCCTACAATCAAGTGGTACCCATCTTTAAAAACTTGTGTAAAAGTGCCATCAACCACAGTTTTGTGCACTTCTGAAAAGGACACCTCCGAATAGAGGCCATATGGAGCCTGTAGTAACTCTACTACCTCATTATATTGAATGATTTCCTCGGGAGTGTCATTTGAATCAGATAATTTGTAGATTTAGATGGAAATAACAAAGTTGAGTATAACGTTCAGAGTAAAAGCTTCAACTCATTCCACAAAATAAATCAATTCCCTACTCAGTTATATGTTAAAGGAAATAGAGGGCGTTTACTGGTAGCAATAAGGCATTGGAAGAGCGCCATTGCTCATCTCTCTCCAACATCCAAAAGAAATCAGGAAAATCTGCACTCCCCTATCCAAAGGTCCCCCCTCCCTTATGAGCCTAAGTGTCTAAAATCGCTAAAATGCAGTTAGCAGCACAGTAGTGATGATATACAGCTTAATTACTGTCATCAGTTTCTCATCGGTTGCAATTTTCATTCTGCAACATCCTCTGCCTGTTTCTGCCAATCACCAATGGAGTCAAAATAGTCACTACACCCATAGTTGAATTCCCAAAGGTTGTCATTTCCAATATGTGGTAATTTAAGGAGGCATTCTTCTCATCTGGGACTTAAGGGCTCAGCAAATGGAGTCTGCAAATTATTCTCAGAAAATCTGCTCTCAAAAGAGAGAGCTCCTTCCCTCCTGAACTCTGTCATATAACCAAAGACTACCATGGAGCTATATATGGGTTATTGCTACCTGCAAGAAAAATTGTCTTAAATTGTGCTATTTTTACCTATTCCCTCTTGCAAAAATGTAAAATCTGGGTCTAAAATAGACTGTATTTGAATCTTTGATATGTAAAGCGCTGTAGAATATGTTGGCGCTATATAGATAAAGATTATTATTATTATACATATAAAACAGTTACACACAGCAAATAAGATCATTGTGCTGGATTTTGTCTTAAACCTCTAATCGGACACTTCCCAACAGTCTAGGACTGCGTGGTATATCGGAGATTGATGTGTGCAGAGCCCAGTAGGGTTGCATTTTTCAGCTCACAGATTATTATTTTGTCAACTCACAATGCTTCTAAGTGCTGGCCAAGGTTTTTAGGCACAGCACCCAGTGTGCCGATTACCACTGGGATCACCCTCACTGGCTTGTGCCAGAGTCTTTGCAATTCGATCTTTAAATCCTCATATCATGTAAGTTTTTCAAGTTGCTTCACTTCAATCCGACTTTAACCCCTTCAGGACCCAGCCTATTTTGACCCTAAAGACCTTGGCCTTTTTTGCAATTCTGACCAGTGTCCCTTTATGAGGTTATAACTCGGGAACGCTTCAACCGATCCTAGCGATTCTGAGATTGTTTTTTCGTGACATATTGGGCTTCATGCTAGTATTAAATTTAAGTCGATAATTTTTGCGTTTATTTGTGAAAAAATTAAAAATATGGCAAAAAGTTTGAAAATTTCACAATTTTCACATTTTTTATTTTTTTTTCTGATAAACAAGAGAGATATGTGACAGAAAAAAGTTATTCAATAATATTTCCCACATGTCTACTTCACATCAGCACAATTTTGGAAAAAAAAATATTTTTTGTTAGGACGTTATAAGGGTTCAAAGTTCATGAGCAATTTTTCATTTTTCAACCAAAATTTACAAAACCATTTTTTTTAGTGACCACATCACATTTGAAGTCCTTTTGAGGGGTGTACATGACAGAAAACACCCAAAAGTGACACCATTCCAAAAACTGCACCCCTCAAGCTACTCAAAACTACATTCAAGAAGATTATTAACCCTTCAGGTGCTTCACAGGAACTAAAGCAAAGTGGAAACAAAAAATGGATATTTTAATTTTTTTATCAAAAATGTTCTTTTAGCCTCAATTCTTTCATTTTCACATGGGCAACAGGATAAAATGGATCTTAAAATGTGTTGTGCAAATTCTCCCGAGTACATCGATACCTCATATGTGGTCATAAACCACTGTTTGGGCGCACGGCAGGGCTCAGAATGGAAGGAGCACAATTTGAATTTTGGAGCTAATTTTACATTCAAAAAGTGAAATTGCGCTCCTTCCCTTCTGACCCCTGCTGTGCGCCCAAACAGTGGTTTATGACCACATATGAGGTATCGGTGTACTCAGGAGAAATTGCCCAACAAATTTTAGGATGAATTTTATGCTGTTGCCATGTGAAAACGAAAAAATTTAGGCTAAAAGAAAATTTTTGTGAAAAAAAAAGTACTATTTCATTTTCACAGATCAATTTGTAAAGCACCTGGGGGTTCAATATGTTCACTACCCATCTAAATATGTTCCCTGGGGGGTCTAGTTTCCAAAATGGGGTCACTTGTGGGGAAGCTCCAATGTTTAGGCACACAGGGGCTCTCCAAACGCGACATGGTGTCCGCTAACAATTTGAATAAAAATCAGCTCAAATTGTTAGCTGTAACCATGTTGTGTTTAGTGAGCCCCTGTGTGCCTAAACATTGGGGCTCCCCCACAAGTGACCCCATTTTGGAAACTAGACCCCCCAAGGAACGTATCTAGATGCATAGTAAGCACTTTGAACCCCAAGGTGCTTCACAAATTCATCCATAAAAATGAAAAAGCACTTTTTTTTCCACAAAAATTTTCTTTTTTCATTATTATGGATCAATTTGTGAAGCATCTGGGGGTTCAATATGCTCACAACCCATCTAGATATGTTCCTTTGGGGGTCTAGTTTCCAAAATGGGGTCACTTGTGGGGGAGCTCCAATGTGGAGACGCACAGGGGCTCTCCAAACGCGACATGGTATTCGCTAACAATTTGAATGCAAAACGAGCTCAAATTGTTAGCGTACACCATGTTGCGTTTGGAGAGCCCCTGTGCGTCTCCACATTGGAGCTCCTCCACAAGTGACCCCATTTTGGAAACTAGACCCCCAAAGGAACATATCTAGATGCATAGTGAGCACTTTCAATCCCCAGGTGCTTCACATATTAATCTGTAAATATGAAAAAGTACTTTTTGTCCGCAAAAATCTTTTTTTTTCATTAATTTGTGAAGCACCTGGGGGTTCAATATGCTCACTACCCATCTAGATATGTTCCCTGGGGGGTCTAGTTTCCAAAATAGGGTCAGTTGTGGGGGAGCTCCAATGTGGAGACGCACAGGGGCTCTCCAAACGCGACATGGTGTCCGCTAACAATTTGAGCTGATTTTCCATTCAAATTGTTAGCGGACACCATGTCACGTTTGGAGAGCCCCTGTGTGCCTAAACATTGAAGTTCCCCCACAAGTGACCCCATTTTGGAAACTAGAGCCCCCAGGGAACTTATCTAGATGGGTGGTGAGCATTTTGAACCCCCAGGTGCTTCACAAATTAATCCGTAAAAATGAAAAAGTACTTTTATTTCCACAAAAATTTTCTTTTTTCATTTTTACAGATTAATTTGTGAAGCACTGGGGCGTTCAAAATGCTCACCACCCATCTAGATAAGTTCCCTGGGGGGTCTAGTTTCCAAAATGGGGTCACTTGTAGGGGAGCTCCAATGTTTAGGCACATAGGGGCTCTCCAAACGTGACATGATGTCCGCTAACAATTTGAGTTGATTTTCCATTCAAATTGTTAGCGGACACCATGTCACGTTTAGAGAGCCCCTGTGTGCCTAAACATTGGAGCTCCCCCACAAGTGACCTCATTTTGGAAACTAGACCCCCCTAGGAACTTATTTAGATGCATAGTGAGCACTTTGAACCCCCAAGTGCTTCACAAATTGATCCGTAAAAATGAAAAAGTACTTTGTTTCCACAAAAAAAGTATTTTTTCATTTTTACGGATCAATTTGTGAAGCACCTGGGGGTTCAAAGTGCTCACTATGCATCTAGATACGTTCCTTGGGGGGTCTAGTTTCCAAAATGGGGTCACTTGTGGGGGAGCTCCAATGTTTAGGCACACAGGGGCTCTCCATACGCGACATGGTGTCTGCTAACAATTGGAACGGTTAGCGGACACCATGTTGCGTATGGAGAGCCGCTGTGTGACTAAACATTAGAGCTCCCCCACAAGTGACCACATTTTGGAAACTAGACCCCCAAGGAACGTATCTAGATGCATAGTGAGCACTTTGAACCCCCAGGTGCTTCACAAATTGATCCGTAAAAATGAAAAAATACTTTTTTTGCGGGAAAAAAAAGTACTTTTTTATTTTTATGGATCAATTTGTGAACTACTAGGGGGTTCAAAGTGCTCACTATGCATCTAGATACGTTCCTTGGGGGGTGTAGTTTCCAAAATGGGGTCACTTGTGGGGGAGCTCCAATGTTTAGGCACACAGGGGCTCTCCATACGCGACATGGTGTCCGCTAACAATTGGAATTGTTAGCGGACTCCATGTCGCATATGGAGAACCCCTGTGTGCCACTATCATTGCCATCAGCACAAGGGCAACTGGAAGAGTTGGGGTACAGCACCAGAAAATGGCACCTCTAATGTGCTATTTTCTGTGGTGGCTGTGGGTTGCAATTTGCAGCGTGGGGGGCCACAACATTTGGGTCTCTCCACGATGAGGATTGCAGCCCCCCAACTGCCAAGTTGTACCTGGCTGGCATCCAAAAATAAGGCAAAGCTCCTTGTCATTTTATTGGTAGAAGGAAAAAAATGGCATGGGGCTCCGCCATATTTTTGGTCCAGCCAGGTACAACTTGGCAGCTACGGACTGCCACCAGCCCCCAGCTGCCTCGTCATACCTGGCTGGAACCAAAAATAAAGCGAAGCCTATTTTTTTTTTATTTCTAGAATTATTTCTAGAAAAAAAATGACATAGGGCTCCGCCATATTTTTGGTCCAGCCAGGTACAACTTGGCAGCTACGGACTGCCACCAGCCCCCAGCTGCCTCGTCATACCTGGCTGGAACCAAAAATACAGCGAAGCCTATTTTTTTTTTATTTCTAGAATTATTTCTAGAAAAAAAATGACATAGGGCTCCGCCATATTTTTGGTCCAGCCAGGTACAACTAGGCAGCTGGGGGCTGGAATCCTCAGCATAGTGAGGCCCAAGCGTTCTGGGCCCTCCATGCTGTGAATTGCAGCCCGCAGCCGCCCCAGAAAATGGCGCATTCATTGAAGCGCCATTTTCTGGCGCTGTACCCATGCTCTTCCAGTTGCCCTGGTGCCGGTGGCTAACTGGGTAATAAAGGGGTTAATGCCAGCTTTTTATTGGCAGCTGGCACTAAGCCCGAGATTCATAATATAGGGCCAATGTTAGACCCGCCATTAGGAATCTCTGGTAAATAGTCAGAAAATACACACAGAGAAAAATCTTTTTATTTGAAAAAAAACACAAACAAAATTCGGACTCCATCTTTATTATAAAGATCCGACGTAGTCCACAACGAAGGTCCCACGACGCTCGATCGCCTCCGACGTAGTCCACAACGAAGGTCCCACGACGCTCGATCACCTCTGCTACATCCAGAGACTGCAGCAAGGGATCAAGTGTCCTCTTGTTTTAGTTTCTGGGGTCAGAGTCATGGTGCACGGTACGGCAGATCATTGCCATACAGTGCACCATGACTGACCCCAGTGACTACAAGAGGACACTTGATCCTTTGTTGTAGTCTCTGGGGTCACAGTCATGAAGTACTGTATGGCAATTATCTGCCGTGCCGTGCTTCATGACTGTGACCCCAGAGACTACAACAAGGTATCAAGCGTCCTCTTGTTGTAGTCTCTGGGGTCAGAGTCATGGTGCACGGTACGGCAGATCATTGCCATACAGTGCACCATGACTGACACCAGTGACTACAACAAAAGGACACTTGATCCTTTGTTGTAGTCTCTGGGATCACAGTCATGAAGTACTGTATGGCAATTATCTGCCGTACCGTGCTTCATGACTGTGACCCCAGAGACTACAAGGGATCAAGCGTCCTCTTGTTGTAGTCTCTGGGGTCAGAGTCATGGTGCACGGTATGGCAGATCATTGCCATACAGTGCACCATGACTGACACCAGTGACTACAACAAGAGGACACTTGATCCTTTGTTGTAGTCTCTGGGGTCACAGTCATGAAAGACTGTATGGCAATTATCTGCCGTACCATGCTTCATGACTGTGACCCCAGAGACTACAACAAGGGATCAAGTGTCCTCTTGTTGTAGTCTCTGGGGTCAGAGTCATGGTGCACGGTACGGCAGATCATTGCCAAACAGTGCACCATGACTGACCCCAGTGACAACAACAAGAGGACGCTTGATACCTTGTTGTAGTCTCTGGGGTCACAGTCATGAAGTACTGTATGGCAATTATCTGCCGTACCGTGCACCATGACTCTGACCCCAGAGACTACAACAAGAGGACACTTGATCCTTTGTTATAGTCACTGGGGTCAGTCATGGTGCACTGTATGGCAATTATCTGCCGTACCATGCTTCATGACTTATAGGAGCTGGTACACTGCCAGGGGGATGACAGGTCATGAACTTAGTGAGGTCATGACAGGTCACGATCCTTGGGTCACACAGGGTCAATTGTGATCCCATGGTGGGATCACAATTGACCCCTGTGTGAACCATGGATCATGACATGCCATGACCTCTGTAAGGTCATAACCTGTCATATCCCTGGCAGACAGAGCAGAAACTGCTCTGTCTGCGCCTGCGCCTGTCAGAAGGAAGAAGAGGCGCAGGAAGCAGCGATCGTCCCAGCGGTAAGTATGCAGGGATGACCGCGGGGATGACCGGGAGGAGGGGGGACCCGGGGGATGGATCATCTCCCTCCCATCTGAGCTGTCAGATGGGAGGGAGATGATGAAAAGGACGGAGGCGGCGGCGGCGGCAGCAACTGCAGCGGGGGCAGGAGAAGGAGCAGCGATCACCGGAGATCTGCTGTAATCTCCAGCCCAGGGATCACCGCCGAGCAGGGGAGGGTAAGCGGAGGCAGGGAGAGATAATGGGGGGGGTCAGGGGAGCCAGAGGAGGACAGGGGGAAGGCATTATCTGCCGGCGGGGACGGCAGGCGCAGGAGCGGCGGGTGCAGGAGCGGCGGCTGCGGTGATTACCGGAGATCGGCAGTAATCTCCGGTAATCACCGCTGGCCAGGGGCAGGGGAGAGTGAGGGAATGGCCAGGAGGGAGAACGGAGGGGCTGGGGATCCGGCAGAAGGACAGGGGAAGAGGCGGGGAGCAGACGGAGGCAGAATTTCTATTACAGCCGCGGTAATTGGCGGTTTCAGTTTTAAACCGCCAATCACCACGTCTGTAGCCTCAGGGGGGCAAAGCCACCCCCCCGGGGTGTAGCACAAGTCCCCAGCTACCTGCAGCTCAACTGAGAGGTCAGTGACACCTCTCACTAGAGCTGCAGGAGAGCGATTAACCCAGGACGCAGCATATGCGTCCAGGGTCGGGAACGAACTTGTTTTGAGGACGCATATGCTGCGTCCTGGGTCGGGAAGGGGTTAAAGAGGACCTGTCAGCCCCCCCATGGATGTGAATCTAAGCCCAGCACTGAATGCAGCATGTCTGCTACATTCAGGCAAGGGGTCTCCCATGGCTCTGTGGGGCTGCTACCCCGACATATAGGCTTATAAAAACTTACAGTAGTTTTCCATGCAGGTGGCCCTTGTGCTGCAGCCTGCGCCTCTGTACCACCCATGTCCTCGTGCCAGTCATGAAATCCTCGCTCTGGGCTTCCCTGTGCAGGAGCAGAGCGAGGTATTGGTTATCACCGCCCCAGGTGGCTGTCCCACCTCCTGCTCTGATGTCAGAGCCTTTCCCTGCCCCCCTCCATGTTATGCTATGGAGGAGGGCGGGAAAGCCTCTGACATCAGAGCAGGAGGTGGGACACAAGGAGTAGAGCGAGTCATTGCTTATCACTGCCCCAGGTGGCTGTCCTGCCTCCTGCTCTGATTTCAGAGCCTTTCCCCGCCCTCCTGCATAGCATAACATGGAGGAGGGCGGGGAAAGGCTCTGACATCAGAGCAGGAGGTGGGACAGCCACCCGGGTCGGTGATAACCAATACCTCGCTCTACTCCTTGCATCAGCAGCACAGGGAAGCCCAGAGCGAGTATTTCATGACTGGAACGAGGACATGGGTGGTACAGAGGCGCAGGCTGCAGCACAATCGCCGCCTCCATGGAAAATTACTGTAAGTTTTTATAAGCCTATATATCTGGGTAGCAGCCCCACAGAGCCATGGGGGACACCTTGCCTGAATGAAGCAGACATGCTGCATTCAGTGCTGGGCTTAGATTTACATCCATTGGGGGGGGAGGGACAGGTCCTCTTTAACTTTGATTTTCTCTAGGAATTGTCCATGCAGAGCTCTCTTTTGCGAGTTTTTCTCTTCTGCCTTGTACTGCGTTTTTATGATATTCCCTTTTTGTCTGTTGTAGGTACTGCACTTGTTGTTAGATTATTATTATTATTAATTTTTAGTGGTAAAAATCAAATTATGTTTTCTTCACCACCCAATGGTACAATATTCCATGAAGCACCTGGGATGTCAATATACTCACAGCACCCCTAGATCAATTCACTGAAAGGTGTAGTTTGTAGAATTGAGTCACTTGTGAGAAGGTTTTGCTGTTCTGGTACCACAAGGGTTCTTTGACCTGGCACCCACAAGGCATCACAGCACAACTGTACTGTAATATTCTGTTCTTTCCCTTCTGAGCTATGCACTGTGCCTGAAAAGTAGTTTTTGACCACATATCGAATACTGGTGCACTCAGAGGAAATTGGACAATAAACTGGGTGATCCATTTTATCCTATTATTCTTTTTAAACATGAAAAACTTGGTGCTAAAACAAAATTTTAGTGAAAAAATGTGAATATTATTTTTACGAGGTTGGTAGCACTATGCCTCAAAAGAAGTTTACAAACACGTATTGGGTATTTGGGCATTAAGAAGAAATTGCATAAAAAAAAACTTAATTTTTTACTATTATCACTTTTGAAAAACTTGTGGTCAAAACATTTTCTTGGAAAAGATAATAATTTTACATTTACTTAGCCCAATATTATATAATTCTGTGAATCGCCCAACTGTCAAAATGCTCACTACTCTCCTAAATGAATTTCACATGAGGTGTAATATCCAAAACAGGGTCACTTATCGGGGTTTCTTCTTTTTTGGCATGTCCGGGGCTCTTCACATGTGACATGGCATCTGCAATCTATTCCAGCCAAAATGACACTCCAAAATTTAAATAGCACTTCTTTTCTTCTAAGCCCTGCCATATGACCAATTAGTTTTCCACAACATATGGGGTATTGCTGTGGTGAGGAGAAATTATACAACAAATTGAATGGTCCATTTTCTCCTGTTACCCTTAAGAAAATCTTAAATTTGGGGCTAAAACAACATGTTTGTGGCAAAAATGTCTTTTCTCATTTCCACAACTCAACGTTATAAAATTCTGTGAAGCACCTATGGGTTCAAGGTGCTCACCACACCTATAAATAAATTCCTTGACGTATGGGGTTTCCAAAATGGTGTCTTTTTGGGAGTTTTACACCGTTTAGGCACCTCAGAGGCTCTACAAATGTGACATGGCTTCCACTAACTATTCCAGCCAATTTTACTTTCCAAAACTGAAATGGGACTCCTTCCCTTCCAAGTCCTGTCAAGTGCCCAAACAGACGTATTACACCACATTTGGAGTATTCTTGTAGCTAGGAGAACTTGCACAACAAATTCTGTGGTCTATTTTCTCCTGTTACCCTTAGCAAAAATGAAAAATTTCAGGCTAAATCAATATTTTTGTGAGAGAAGTAAAAAAAATTTTAGAATTTTTTTTAATTCCTCATTGCTCTTATTCATGTAAAGAATCTTAAGGGTTTATAATCTTTTTTATTGTGGTTTTGAGTATTTTCAGATCCAATATACAAGAAGAGTTTTCTCCAGTGACCACAGGAGATAGGGTTCTTAAAACTTGAAATGGATCCGTTCCCAGCTCTGGGATTGCCTGCTTTTGCATGTCTGTGCTTTTTAACATAATGGCTAAATAAACATAATGGCTAAATAAACGTCAAGTTTTAAGAACCCTATCTCCTGTGGTCACTGGAGACAACTCTTCGTGTACATTGGATTTCCTCACCGCTGGGACCAGGGCAGCTCTGTGCGCTGATGACCAGCCAAGTAACCAGGACATAAAGGGTGAGCTGAGCATTTTTCTTTCTTTTCAGGTATAAGAAAGACGGCACTCACCGGAGTAAATTTTCATGCAATGCAGCGTTTATTTCTAGTGTGCAGGGTTACATTGTGCAGGGAGGGTTCTCAGGGAGGACTACGGCACTGTTTCGCGCTGTGCACCTCTACAGGTCCAGGTTCCTGGACCCGTAGAAGCGTATAGCATGAAACGATGCTGTAGTCCTCCCTGCGAACCCTCCCTGCACAATGTAACCCTGCACACTAGAAATAAACGCTGCATTGCATAAAAATTTACTCTGGTGAGTGCCGTCTTTCTTAAGGTGCCATTACACGCTAGGATATTGTTAACGATATCCTTAGAACGATCACGTGACAGTGATCGTTCCGACATCGTTATTGCGTTGTCACACACAAGGATATCGTTAATGATATCCCATTCGGCAACACACCATATATATATATAGGAGAGCAAGGACTGAACGATCTTCTAAAGTGGCAGGAATAGGAGATTTTTGAACAACGCCGTTAAAAAAGGTGTCACACTGAACCATGTAGCTTCTTCAAGCAGCGTTAATTGGGCGACGAACGATAGATTTGAGGTCAGGATCACATTTTTTGGATGAACGATCCAACAATTTTTCCATCCTACATCATTCGTTTACTTGCAAGGACGCACTAACGATATCGTTAGAATGTTCACAAATTCATGACATTTCAACAATATCGTTAACGATATCCTAGTGTGTGAAGTGGCCTTTATACCTGAAATGTTTGACATATGTGCCTCTCTGGACTGAGCAACACCTGAGTTCATTTCCTCGAGAATAGCTCTACTGGTTATAGCTGTTGCGCAAACCTGGTGCCCCGGTGTTCCTTCTTTGTTTGTATACAGGGCCGTATTTGCCATTAGGCACTTGTGGGCACGTGCCTAGGGCGGTGCTATTCGGGGAGGGCGGCAACTAAGAGTGTTGTCTTTTTTTTTTGTGTGTCTTTTTTTTTTTTCATGCTCTGAGCCCCGGCTGGGTGATCCCGCCCCCCAACACCTCCCCCCCCCCCGCGGTTATCGCGCCCTCCCACCTCACCTCACTAGTAATAGTGGTGCATGACGCTGGCTGAGGTTGGTGGGCGGCAGGATTATAGCACCGCCGGCGGGGACAGATGCTGGGTGGAACAGAACCTGCGATGACGTCACGCACATGTGACTCAGGTGGGCGGAGCTACATTTTGCCCGGCAAGAAGAATTGCCAGATTAGGAGGAACTGGGACTGACTTTACAAGGTACATAGGGGTGTGTGCAGAGGACAAGGGGGGTGTGCAGAGGACGAGGGGGTGTGCAGAGGACGAGGGGTGTGTGCAGAGGATGCAAGGGGTGTGCAGAGAACAAGGGGGGTGTACAGAGGACGAGGGGGTGTGCAGAGGAAGTGGGGGGTGTCCAGAGGACGAGGGGGGTGTGCAGAGGACAAGGGGGGGGTGCAGAGGACTTGGAGGGGGTGTGCAGAGGACGTGGAGGGGGTGTGCAGAGGACATGGGGGGTGTGCAGAGGACGTGGAGGGGTGTGCAGAGGACATGGAGGGGTGTGCAGAGGACGTGGAGGGGTGTGCAGAGGACATTGGGGGTGTGCAGAGAACATGGGTGGTGTGCAGAGGACATGGAGGGGTGTGCAGAGGACGTGGAGGGGTGTGCAGAGGACATGGATGGTGGGTGCAGAGGACGTGGAGGGGTGTGCAGAGGACATGGAGGGGGGTGCAGAAGACGTGGAGGGGGGGTGCAGAGGATGTGGAGGGGGTGTGCTGAGGACATGGGGGTGTGCAGAGGACATGAGGGGTGTGCAGAGGACATGGGGGGTGCAGAAGACAAGGGGGTATGTGCAGAGGACGTGGAGGGGTGTGCAGAGGAGATGGGGTGTGTGCAGAGGACGTGGAGGGGGGTGCAGAGGACGTGGAGGGGGTGTGCAGAGGACATGGCATGGGGGGTGTGCAGAGGATATGGGGGTTGCAGAGGACGTGGAGGGGTGTGCAGAGGACGTGGAGGGGTGTGCAGAGGACATGGAGGGGTGTGCAGAACACGTGGAAGGGTGTGCAGAGGACGTGGAGTGGTGTGCAGAGGACATGGAGGGGTGTGCAGAGGACATGGGGGGTGTGCAGAGGACATGGAGGGGTGTGCAGAGGACATGGGGGGGTGCAGAGGACATGGGGGGTGTGCAGAGGACATGGGGGGTGTGCAGAGGACGTGGAGGGGTGTGCAGAGGACATGGAGGGGGGTGCAGAAGACATGGGGGGTGTGCAGAGGACGTGGAGGGAGGGTGTGCAGTGGACGTGGAGGGGGTTGTGCAGTGGACATGGAGGGGAGTGCAGAGGACATGGAGGGGGGGTGCAGAGGACATGGGGGTGTGCAGAGGACATCGAGGGGGGTGCAGAGGACGTGGAGGGGGTATGTGCAGAGGACGTGGAGGGGGGTGTGCAGTGGAGGGGGGGTGTGCAGAGGACATGGAGGGGGGGTGTGCTGAGGACGTGGACCTCCATCTTACTGTAGCCCTGGTCCTGGTTCAAACCACTACCAGCTGGTTTTTTAATTGAACTACACCGGCATATAAACCACTTCCCAGCAATGTAGACCACACATAGTGTCAGAGTAGGACCCGGTAAGCTTGAGAGCACTTTGGCGTAGTTACTGGGCTCTTCGCAGTGACGTCAGTGATGAAGCTAAGTCTCTCAATTCATTGATTCCAGTACAGTATTTACTGTGTTCTTTTATCACATATGCATTTTTTAGCTGCACAGTCAATCCTGCACTTCATGTATCAGCCATTTAGCTTGTTCCGTAGCATATTGTGTTCAGTGTTGTGGCAATTTCATTATATATAGTGCATACACATATTTTTTGCCTGCACATTTAAAAAGGTGATGCCAGTCCTTATATATTAAATATGACTTTTTTTGACTGTGCTCCCTTCTCCGCCCAGTAGCTACACCCACACCTCCATCTTACTGTAGCCCTGGTCCTGGTTCAGACCACTACCAGCTGGTTTTTTAATTGCACTACACCGGCATATAAACCACTTCCCAGCAATGTAGACCACACATAGTGTCAGAGTAGGACCCGGTAAGCTTGAGAGCACTTTGGCGTAGTTACCGGGCTCTTCGCAGTGACGTCAGTGATGAAGCTAAGTCTCTCAATTCATTGATTCCAGTACAGTATTTACTGTGTTCATTTATCACATATGCATTTTTTAGCGGCACAGACAATCCTGCACTTCATGTATCAGCCATTTAGCTTGTTCCCTAGCATATTGTGTTCAGTGTTGCGGCAATTTCATTATATATAGTGCATTCACATATTTTTTGCCTGCACCTGCACATTTAAAAAGGTGATGCCAGTCCTATTAAGCTAGTGCATTATGGGGCCGATCACGTGATCGGCCCCAGTGCATTATGGGCTTGATCACGTGATCGGCCTGGCTCCGCGCATGTGCAATGCACTTATTGAAGTCGGGCCGATCACGTGATAATGCACTAGGGCCGATCACGTGACCGGCCCCATAATGCACTAGGGCCGATCACGTGGCCGGCCCCATAATGCACCACGCCGGATGTGACGTCCGGCCGGTGCATAGAACTACAAAGAGGGCGGGAGATTCCAAAGACATGGGGCAGAGAGGACCCAGAATAATGCCGCCCAGCGGGGCGTGCATTACAACACGGAGGTGTGCTGATGGAAGCGTGGGCACGCCTACCCAGTCCCCCAACCTCGGGGACTGCAGTAAGTTTATACTTCTTTTACACATGTTTACTAGTGACACTTTAGATAAGAAAGGGATAGATAGGGAGCTGCTATGAAGGTGTAGGGACAGCTAGAGATAGTGTAGGGGCTTAAAATCAGGTGACAGGTTCCCTTTAATGTGATCCCTAAAAATATACCGTATATACTCGCGTATAAGCCGAGTTTTTCAGCCCAAAAATTGGGCTGAAAAGTACCCCCCTCGGCTTATACGCGAGTCAGTGCTGTATACCGATGTATACATCGGTACATACCGATGTATACATCGGTATACAGCAGCCCCCGCATCCCCAGTAATGCAGGGCCCCCCCAGCGTCTCTCCGGTCACCTGTAAAGCAAGCTATACTTATCAGTGTCCCACTCGCACCCGCCGCTGCCGACATCCGCGATCCTCCATCTTCATGCGACTCCTCTTCCTGTTTCTGTGCGCGTCGCCGGCAATGATGTCATTCCCGGCGACGCGCACAGTAAACAGGAAGGAGTCGCATGAAGATGGAGGATCGCGGATGTCGGCAGCGGCGGGTGCGAGCGGGACACTGATAAGTATAGCTTGCTTTACAGGTGACCGGAGAGACGCTGGGGGGGCCCTGCATTACTGGGGCTGCCTGTATACTACCGCTGGGGCTGCTATATACCTCTGGGGCCCTGTATACTAACACTGGGGCTGTATATACTACCACTGGGGCTGTATATACCTCTGGGTCCCTGTATACTACCACTGGGGCTGCTATATACCTCTGGGGCCCTGTATACTACCACTGGGGCTGCTATATACCTCTGGGGCCCTGTATACTACCACTGGGGCTGCTATATACCTCTGGGGCCCTGTATACTAACACTGGGGCTGTATATACTACCACTGGGGCTGTATATACCTCTGGGGCCCTGTATACTACCACTGGGGCTGCTATATACCTCTGGGGCCCTGTATACTACTACTGGGGCTGCTATATACCTCTGGGGCCCTGTATACTACCACTGGGGCTGCTATATACCTCTGGGGCCCTGTATACTAACACTGGGGCTGTATATACTACCACTGGGGCTGTATATACTACTGGGGCTGCGTGTATACTACCACTGGGGCTGCTGTATCTACCTCTGGGACTGGTGTATACCACACTGCTGGGGGCTGTATACTTGTGCTAGGGTCCACCCTCGGCTTATACACGAGTCAATAGATTTTCCCAGGTTTTGGGGGCAAAAGTAGGGGGGACGGCTTATACACGGGTCGGCTTATACACGAGTATATACGGTAGTTTTTTTATATTTTGTTGGAAAAATAAGAAATTGCTGAGAAAACTGTACACCAACTTCATAATACAAAAAAAAAGTTTCAAAAATGATGTTGATATACAGTAGACATATTATACATTTTATTTATTAAACATTTTGGTTTCTGGTTTATAGGCATAAAAATTAAACATGTGAAAATTGCAAACATTTTCCAATTTTTTGCCAAATTTTTACTTTATTCATAAATAAAAGCAAATCAACCAAAATATAACACTAAAATGAAGTACAGCGTAAAATGAAAAACATTCTCAGAATCACTGTGATAAATTGAAGCGTTCCAGAATTATTACTACATAGAGTGATGGTGGGTTTACACACACCAATTTATCTGTTCAATATCTGAACAGATCTCTGGTTGCAGTGAAATCATGGACACATTGTATCATTTGTACACAGCCACAAAATGGAACTATGTGTCCATGATTTCATTGCAACCAGAGATCTGTTCAGATATTGAACAGATAAATTGGTGTGTGTAAACCCACCATAACACAGATCAGAATTGTAAATTGTGACCCATTCAGGAAGGTGAAAACAGGTTTTGGTGTGAAAGAGTTAATTCCTTAGGTGAGAAAGTGTATTCATGTATCCAAAAATGTTTGATCTACAAAAATATTTAGGAACTCTTTTTGTGCTAGATTGGAATAAATGAAAGAAATGATCCAGATATTAACTAGGGATGTGACCCATACATATTATATTTTCCAATTATTTTTATATATATCTCACACTGAAAAATAACCCAGAAATTGGGTTCAATAATTATTAATCATATCAATATCGATATGATAAAAGAGATATAACACTGGGAGATGTATTTAATCTCAACATGGGGACATTTAAAGCATAACCGGCGTTTAAATTTTTATTTACTAAAAATGTAGAGCAAGTGATTTTAATAAACTTTTAAACATACTTTATAAGAGAATTCTGATTGAAAATCATTTCTAAACCTTCCACAAGATGTCCCCACTTGACTGTGTGCAACAGACATATGCTTATTCTCAGTCAAATCCATCTTCAAGCTTCTCACACTGAAGATAGGGTGTGTAACCATATAAGGGTAAAGGAGCAGGGCCTACACAGGGTCCACACTGATGACTGCAGCTGATGAGGTGACAATGTATCAGATTACTTCAGACTACAGCACAGTTGCTGAGCAATGTCAGAATGTCAAGATCACTGCAAACTCCTCTTTCCTTGGCCTAAGCTTCTGATCTGTCATCTGACTCCACACAGCTCAGTCACTATCTCTGTTAACCCCTCTGCTGTCACATTACACTGCTCACTATCAGCTGCTGGCCATAAAATGCAGTTTTTAAAAGAGCACGGAAACATGTGAGAAAATAAGTCATATGGCAGAAAAAAAGCCATTTTTTCAATGAAATGACATTTACACTTAAGGGTTTTTAAAATATTCAAACAATTTTTTTATATAAACCACTTGCAAATTTCTATTGATTTTTGGTAGTGAACAAAGTCCAGGCCTCTGTCTCACCAAATTCTTTAACAGGCTAAAAATAGGCCAAGTTGTTAACAGGAGAAGCCTAATCTCAGAATCATGCTATGGGAATGTCTGGAGCCAGAGAGGTGAGTGGTAAGGTGAGAATAAATATTCATATTATATTTTACATCTCATGTTAATTATGCACTGGTGTCTGGAGAGACACCCGAGAATAATGAGGGAAATTAAATTTGTGGAGAATAACTTTGAGGAGAATCAAATTTCCTGGAAAAATCCACATGGACATCATGAACATACAAACTCAAATTTTGCCTGACCCATTCATCTCTAGTCATTGCCAGATTATATGACAAACAGAGGTGTACCTCTGTTAGGGTAGACTACTAAAGATTTTTTTTATTATTTTAAAACAGTGACCTATCCTTTTGTTCCAAAAATATACAGTATTAATGATTTTTTTATCTTTTTTTTTTTGCACAGAGGTTTTAATTCTTTGAACTAATGTTCAATAATATCACAAACATATTTCTTGCAGTTTTTAAGGATGACACAACGTGCAATAAGGAGTTATGTACTCAAAATATCTATATACAAAGTGCTTCTACAGTGGTAAATGGAGTGCTTTTAAGAGTAGAAACACATTATGCAAGCTGCATGCGAATATCTTGCATGTGTCCTGCATAAGTCACCTGGCACAGCCATTGCCTCTCTGAGTGGGAGTGTGGCACTCAATAGAAACATAATCATCTCCACGCTCCCATCCAGAAAGCCAGGGGCCGGATGGCTCATGCAAGATGCATTCAAGATACTAGTATGAAGCTCACATAAGGGTGTCTCTGCCCTAATTCTGCTATCCCGTGGACTGACAGCTCCTCACTCGCTCCCCAGGGTCCTCACTTAAAGATTTTGCCCTGGTTGAAGGATTTGCCTACATGCTTGAATTCTCCTTCCCAGCAGAAATACTCTTTCATAAGGGTTTTGCACTCCTCACTGGCTGGGTCTAGCTTCCTCAAGTTGTAAGATTCATTGTCTATTTGCCAATCCTCGGACAATGTGAACGCCAGATCCTGGCCTCTGAACACCCACACGCCGGCGATCGAGCTGTCATTGTTGGTTCCGAAAAGGATCATGCTGGCGAAGCCTGTTTTACGCAGCTTGTCCAGGCGCTGGAACATGCCGGTGATGAGCTTGCAGCTCATGAAGCTCTGGGTGAGTTCGCTGGGGAAGCTGTACTCCGAGTACCAGATGGACCAGACCTCCTTGTCAAAGTGCTCCCAGAAATAAGGCAGAGCCACCGATAGTGTGTCTTCATTGGAATATTTTCTCTTCAATTCATCCATAATGAAGGAACTCTTCGGGAGGTGAGCATAGGGGTCCTTTGACTTGGGCTCCACTGCCAGAGCCTTTTCGGAGTCATCGAGGTCGTCCTCTGTGGCCGGGGCTGGGGGAGAAGCAGGTTTCTTCTCCTCCTTCTCTTTCTTTGGCTCCTTAGCAGGTTTCTCTTTCTTGGGGGTGTCTTTCTTAGGCTGCAGTTCTGCAAACTTTTAAGCATCAAACTGAGCAATCTTGTCACACAGTTTCACTTCTCCCAACACTGCGTGGAACTGGGGCTGGTTCACACAGGTTATAAACCATCTGGTGACGTTACCAAAAGGCTGCCGGAAGGAGGGATCCAGGACCTGCTTGTAAAGCCACAGGAGGGAGCAAGTGACGGCCCTAATTCTGTATCACAAAACTGTAACCACTCTATGTGCTGCTAAATGGCTCCAAAAAGGATAGACTAGGACTGATGTGAACAGCACCATTATACTGCCATCTGTCAAATGCACAACACATCCACATTCTGAGCATACAAATATTTAAAGAGGTGTCACAGTACAAGTTCACATGGGATACATTTTAAATAGGTAGCTGATCATCACCATTATATTTTTTGCAGGTATTGCTTTGATTGCCATTGTTCAAGCTCTGTACAGTGGCGTAACGTCAGGCCCTTTGGTCCGATGCAAAAGCTCCAACAGGGCCCCCAATTATTGCAAATCTTTAATAGTATTTTTCTATGGGGCAAAGGGACTTTTGGGGCCCCCTAGGCTGCAGGGCCCGGGTGCGATCGCAACCTTTGCACCTGTTCTAGTTACGCCCCTGGCTCTGTATATATACTGCCAACTAAACCCTCATTGCAAAGGGGGAAATCTGTCGTGAATAGCCGCATTACTGGTCCATTTAGGCTGTAAGTTTTCTTTGCAGCACTTTAACATATAGAGACTTTGCATTAGAAATTCTGGATGAAAAATTCACTGTGTATATCGCGTGAACAAGTTTATAAAGTCAATCACTTCAATGTCGTGAAATGTTGCAATGATTCTAAACTCTGTCCATAGGCAAAGACAAGGAACATGTTGACAAAGTGTATGTTATAATATAAAATGCATAAAATATTACATTAATAAACTTAAACAGTAACTTAAAGTGACCGGCCACCAACCCCACTAGGAATAATATAAGAGAATACTGCCATTATACAATGAAATCAATTACAATAGCTATGAATGCAATAAATATGTATTAAGAAATTATTCATCACTTAACTTTGGATCTGAAAATAAATGATAACATTTCCTTAAAAATGTAATACTTATCCCCACTTTCATTTAAACATGACACTCTTATTAATGAGCTAAATAATGTATAACTCACCTAAAACCTAACTAACTAAAGAACACCTTTCTGTGCAGCTTCAGCTCTGGAAGAAAAGTGCTGTGCCCTGAAGCTATCTCTGTCGACAGGAAAGAAATAACTCTGACAAGTGTGTTTGTTTTTTCTTTTCCAAATTTAGCTAAAATGCCTTGGGGAGCGCTTATGTAAATATGATTTCCCAATTTAGTCTAATATATGTTCAGTGTCATCATGTCCTATGTGTGCTGAGTTGTTCATTACACCTAATATATCAACATTTAATCGTTTGTCTTTTTTATTTTCTCTTCACTCTATGGAGTCGCTGAGCTGTTTCATTAATATAGTACAGTCATATGCCTAAAGTGCAAATTAAGTATACATTGTTTGAATATAAAATAGTAAAATATTCACCAGAGTTTCATAGTCGTTAAATATAAATTTGCGTATGATACAGAAGAGTTTTACCATTATCTTGTGTGTAAAATATATGTAGATAGATAGATAACTAGAAAAAATTCTCTGCAGCACTCAGCTACTACCAATGATGCACACATGCTAACAAGCTATATATGTATGAGAAAAAATATTAAAAACTTACGTTGTTTTTTTTCAAAAAACTCAAATTCTTATTTTTTTATTTTTGGGGGGTTTTTAGTACACACATTGGCTCCATGTCTGCAACTTGCACCCTCATCACCCACAGTGGTCTGAGGTTGAGATAGTGTCTACCCACTTCAGAGTGGGACCGGGAGGAAAAGGAGAACAAGGATGTCAATGTTAGGACTCATCAGACCTGGGGTCACCATGTCGCGGTTGATGAGCAAACGGACATTGGCCAATGTGTGTACTAAGAACCCAGAAAAAAAAAATAAGAATTTGAGTTTTTTGAAAAAAACGTACGTTTTTAAATTTGTTTCTTATACATATATAGCTTGTTAGCATCTGTGCATCATTGGTAGTAGCTGAGTGCTGCAGAGAATTTTTTTCTAGTTGTTTGATCCAGTGTCCCTGCTGGCACCAGTTCACATTGTGTCTGTGAGTGCTGTGCAGTTTTTTCTGTTTTGTAGATGGATAGATAGATAGATAGATAGATAGATAGATAGATAGATAGATAGATAGATAGATAGATAGATATACAGTTAGGGCCAGAAATATTTGGACAGTGACACAAGTTTTGTTATTTTAGCTGTTCAGAAATACAATTATATATATAATATGGGCTGAAAGTGCACACTCCCAGCTGCAATATGAGAGTTTCCACATCCAAATCGGAGAAAGGGTTTAGGAATCATAGCTCTGTAATGCATAGCCTCCTCTTTTTCAAGGGACCAAAAGTAATTGGACAATGGACTCTAAGGGCTGCAATTAACTCTGAAGGCGTCTCCCTCGTTAACCTGTAATCAATGAAGTAGTTAAAAGGTCAGGGGTGGATTCCAGGTGTGTGGTTTTGCATTTGGAAGCTGTTGCTGTGACCAGACAACATGCGGTCAAAGGAACTCTCAAATGAGGTGAAGCAGAACATCCTGAGGCTTAAAAAAAGAAAAAATCCATCAGAGAGATAGCAGACATGCTTGCAGTAGCAAAGTCAACAGTTGGGTACATTCTGAGAAAAAAGGAATTGACTGGTGAGCTTGGGAACTCTAAAAGGCCTGGGCATCCACAGATGGCAACAGTGGTGGATGATCGCCGCATACTTTATTTGGTGAAGAAGAACCCGTTCACAACATCAACTGAAGTCCAGAACACTCTCAGTGAAGTAGGTGTATCTGTCTCTAAGTCAACAGTAAAGAGAAGACTCCATGACAGTAAATACAAAGGGTTCACATCTAGATGCAACCCATTCATCAATTCCAAAAATAGACAGGCCAGAGTTAAATTTGCTGAAAAACACCTCAAGAAGCCAGCTCAGTTCTGGAAAAGTATTCTATGGACAGATGAGACAAAGATCAACCTGTACCAGAATGATGGGAAGAAAAAAGTTTGGAGAAGAAAGGGAACGGCATATGATCCAAGGCACACCACATCCTCTGTAAAACATGGTGGAGGCAACGTGATGGCATGGGAATGCATGGCTTTCAATGGCACTGGGTCACTTGTGTTTATTGATGACATAACAGCAGACAAGAGTAGCCGGATGAATTCTGAAGTGTACCGGGATATACTTTGAGCCCAGATTCAGCCAAATGCTGCAAAGTTGATTGGACGGCGCTTCATAGTACAGATGGACAATGACCCCAAGCATACAGCCAAAGCTACCCAGGAGTTCATGAGTGTAAAAAAGTGGAACATTCTGCAATGGCCAAGTCAATCACCAGATCTTAACCCAATTGAGCATGCATTTCACTTGCTGAAATCCAGACTTAAGACGGAAAGACCCACAAACAAGCAAGACCTGAAGGCTGCGGCTGTAAAGGCCTGGCAAAGCATTAAGAAGGAGGAAACCCAGCGTTTGGTGATGTCCATGGGTTCCAGACTTAAGGCAGTGATTGCCTCCAAAGGATTCGCAACAAAATATTGAAAATAAAAATATTTTGTTTGGGTTATGTTTATTTGTCCAATTACTTTTGACCTCCTAAAATGTGGAATGTTTGTAAAGAAATGTGTACAATTCCTACATTTTCTATCAGATATTTTTGTTCAACCCTTCAAATTAAACGTTACAATCTGCACTTGAATTCTGATGTAGAGGTTTCATTTCAAATCCAATGTGGTGGCATGCAGAGCCCAACTCGCGAAAATTGTGTCACTGTCCAAATATTTCTGGCCCTAACTGTAGATAGATAGATAGATAGATAGATAGATAGATAGATAGATAGATAGATCAAAAAACTGCAAAGCACTCATTACACTGTGCGAAAGGTGCAAAGCTGTGTTGCTGGATCAATATGTAACAAAAAAATCACTGCTGCACTCAGTCTAACCAATAAGTGTGTGCTGACAAGCAAAAGTGGTTTGAGAAAAAAATAAAAAAACATTCGTTTTTTCTAAAAAACTCAGTACTCACTTTTTTTATTAAAAGCCAGGGCTCTTGGTACACTCATTGGCCAATGTATGCCTGCCCTCCGGCCACTTCTCGGCGGCCCCGGGGTCCGGAGGGTCCTAACGCTGACATCCCTGCCAGATCCTTGTCCGCGGACTCCCTGGTCCCTCGACCTCATCCTGATCCCTGAGCACCAGGCGGTGACTATATGTATAAACAAAAAGAAGGTTCTCTTCCCATATATGTATAAAGTTTGTACTTGGACTGTAACTGTTTTCCCAGGTTATTATCTATCAATGAATTACCCAATGTGTACACTGATACTTTGCTGTTAAAGTGAGTTGGGTATTCCTGGGAATAATAGATAATGTATATTATGTCATGTTTTATAGTATAGCTTTGTTCCCTGTACCACTGCATAATTGCAGTTAAGGTGCGCTTGCAACTTCTATATAATCGGGAAAAAACGCAGGTAATAGATCAGTGCACTCACTACTGCGCAATCGCCAAAGATTCTAAGATGGCGCCCGAGATTCCCGGAAGAGAGGGCGCATGCGCGGGAACGTGATAAGGAGTAGAAGCTTCATGTACACTACTGCGCAACTGCAGTGGGTGTACTGAAGATCCCGGTGCGCATAGCGCAATCGCGGGACTAGTGACGGGATTTTGCTGGATGGGAATGTGGTTTTTTTCACAGGGAGCATGCGCAGTGGGATAATGTGGACGCCAGGATCATGATGGCGGAATCTCTGCGTCCTATGCTTGCACCAGTTCACACTGGTCTGCTGAGTGCTGTGCAGCTTTTTTGAATTATATATTATATGGAGTTGCAGACTCCTTTGCTGCAATGTTAATGCACCCTCATTAACCTACAGATGATGGAGGGTATAGATGGTGCCTGCCCACCGCGAGGTGGGGGGTGGACAAGGAGGGCTTGGATGTCAGATAGGGCTCATCAGACCTGGAGTCACTTTGTCGTAGTTGATGAGCAAGCAGACATTGGCCAATGTATGTACTAAGAACTCCAGATTAAAAGAAAGATTATTGAGTTTTTTGAAAAACGTAAGTTTTGAATTTTTTCCTCAAACACATATGGCTTGTTAGCACTGTGCATCATTGGTGGTAGCTGTGTGCTGCATGGACTTTTACTTAGTTTACTTAGTTAGTTACTTAGTAATACTGTATTTGTATATGAAACTTTTGTACAACACTATATTAATTGAATTATTGTAAGCCCCTTGCATGGGAGCTATATATATGTGAGCACTATGTTTGTTTTTCACTGCTTGAGAAAGGCTGGGTGCCGAAACGTTGCAGTCCTAGGACAAATAAACCCACATGGATTTTTTGAAGGAAGTGCTGCCTTTCATCTTTTCATCTAGATAGATAGATAGATAGATATGAAAAAAAAGGAACAGCACCAGATATTACCAGATTTGTGCAGCGCTTTCTCAACACCGGTCAAGTGTCCATGTAAACAATCCAAAAAAGGAAAAAGCAGCACCAAATAGATATCAAGTGAACCTTTATTGCCAATGGCGTGGCGACGTTTCAGACCGGAGGTCCTTTCTCAAGCAGTGCTTGAGAAAGGACCTCCGGTCCGAAACGTCGCCACGCCGTTGGCAATAAAGGTTCACTTGATATCTATTTGGTGCTGCTTTTTCCTTTTTTGGATTAGATAGATAGATAGATAGATAGCACTCCCAATCAGAAAAAGTGGACATCCTTTAATCAGTGGTGCAATGTTTCGACCTGTATGGTATGGTGAAAGTGAAATAAAAGTTAACAAAAGGTGTTAAAAATAAAAAAATTAAATGTTTACCTATCCGCCGGCTGTCCGGGACCCAAGAAGAAGACATCCGATCGGCTGCAATGACCTTAACGATGTGATTGGCATGTAGCGATCAGCTTATGTGTCACGTGACAGCATCAGATGATTGCCCGCCCGAACCCATCGGCTGAGCTGTTGGCGGGGGGCAGTTTAAACTAACAGCTGATCTGACAGCTGTTTAAATCGCCCATTAACACCACTCAGCTGCTGTCAGTGAAGGGCGACTTTGGCGGGCGATTTAAACAGCTGTCAGACCACCTGTTCATTTAATTCACCCACCAAAACTGCTCAGCTGCTGTGTCAGCGGCGGTCTATTTAAACACAACTGATCTGACAACTGTTTAAATCGCCCGTTGCCGACATCAGCAGAGCGGTGATGGCGGGAAATTTAAACTAACTGCTGATCTGACAGCTGTTTAAATCGCCAGCCAACACTGCTCAGTTGATGTCTGCAGTGAATGATTTTGGCGGGCAATTTAAACAGCTGTCAGATCAGCTGTGTTTAAATTGCACGCTGCTGACACATCAGCTGAATGGTGTTGGGGGGTGACTTAAATAGCAAACAGATCAGCTGGCAATTTAATCCAATATCATCTGATTGGTTTGCTGGCCAATAAACCGATCAGATGATCAATATCAGGTTCAAGGACCTGAATCAGCTGACAGATTGACAGATCAGCTGTTAGTTTAAATCACCCGCAAAAACCGGAATGCTGAGGTGTTTGCGGCGGACGATTTAAACTGATCTGACTGCTGTTTAAATCGCCCGCCAATACCCCTCAGCTGATGTCAGCGGTAAGTGAATTTGGCGGGCAATTTAAACAGCTGTCAGATCAGCTGTTAGTTTAAATTGCCCACTGCCAACACCTCAGCCAATGGGTTTGGGAGGGTGATCAGCTGATGCTGTCACCTGATACATCAGCTGACGCTGTCACGTGATACATCTGCTGATTGCTACCAGCCAATGACATCGTTAAGGTCCTTGCAGATGATTACATGTCTTCTCCTTGGGTCTTCTCCGGCGGATAGGTGAGCATTTTAATTTTTTATTTTTAACTTATTATTAACTTTTATTTCACTTTCGCAGTGTATGTAGATACACTATGAAAGTGAAATTACAGCCCCGAACAAAGGATTCTTCCTCCCCGTGTGACAAGTTCCCATTGACTTTCATTGTACTCGCTAAAAAGCTACTCCTAATGAGTAATAATAAGGAAACTTGGGGAGTAACGAGTAGCCCGAATACCGTACTATTCGGTGAGTACCGAATATTAACAAATATACTCGCTCATCCCTAATCCTCACCTGTGACCTGTTTGCTTGTAATCAGTGTGTACATAAAAGCTGAGTGAGTTTCTGGGATCCAGACAGGCTCTTGCATCTTTCATCCAGCCACTGAAGTTTCTGGATTGTGAGTCATGGGGAAAGAAAAAGAATTGTCATCGGATCTACGGGAAAAGATAGTTGAACTGTATAAAACAGGAATGGGATACAAAAAGATATCCAAGGAATTGATAATGGCAGTCAGCAGTGTTCAAACTGTGATTAATAAATGGCAAATTAGGGGCTCTGTAAAAAACAATCCACGTTCAGTTAGACCAACAAAATTTAAGCCACATCTGCCAGGAAAATTGCTGGGATGTAAAGGAAAACCCACATATAACATCAGCTGAAATACAGAACTCACTGAAAACTAGTGGTGTGGCTGTTTCAAGATGCACAATAAGGAGACACTTGAAGAAAAATGGGCTGCACGATCGCGTCACCCAAAGAAAGCCATTACTGCACAAATGCCACAAAGTATCTTACCTACAATATGCCATGCGGCACAGAGACAAGCCTCAAAACTTCTGGAACAAGGTAATTTGGAGTGATGAGACTAAAATCAAACATTTTGGCCGCAACCATAAACGTTACATTTGGAGATGTGTCAACAAGGCCTATGACGAAAAGAACACCATTCCTAATGTAAAGCATGAAGGTGGATTGCTGATGATGTGGGGATGTGTAAGCTAGAAAGGCACAAGAAATATGGTCAGAGGTGAAGGAAAGATGAATGCTGCACATTATCAGCAAATACTGAAGGCACGTTTGCACTCAACCTGGAAGCTGCGCATAGATTGTACTTGGGTGTTCCAACATGACAATGATCTAGAACAGCGGTCCCCAACCACTCCGGGCCGTGGACCGGGACTGAGCTGTGGGGGGTCTGTGTGGCGGTCCACGCTGCCGCAGACCAGCACTACACATAAAGTGCTGAGCTCTGCGGCAGCTCAGAGCGGTGGATGCTCCCCGCCTCCCAGGGTGATGTCACTGCCCCCCGCCCCTGCAGCATTATGTTGTCTCGGGTCTTTTTCTCAGCTGTGTGCATAGATGTATAGGAGAAGCTCTCCGCAAATCACAGTGCAGAAGCCGGGCCAATCATGGTGCAGCAGCCAGGCCCTGATTGGCTACTGGCTGTTGCACTGTGATGAGCCCAGAGCTTCTCCAATACATCTATGCATAAAGCTGTGGAAGAGAAGAGGCAACGTAATGACGTAGGTGCAGCGGAAGTCGGTGACTGCTGGTATGTGTGTGTGTGTGTTGGAGATGGTGGGGGCTGGAAGAGGAGAATAGGGGCGGAAGTGAATGGTGGGAACTACAAGAGGAGGATACTGGGGGCTGGAAGAAGAGAATGGTGGGGACTAGAAGAGGATACTGGGGGCTGGAAAAGGAGAATACTGGGGTCTGAAATAAGAGGATACTGGGGGCTGGAAAAGGAGAATACAGGAGGCTGGAAGAGGAGGATACTGGGGTCTGGAAGAAGAGGATACTGGGGGCTGGAAGAAGAGGATACTGGGAGCTGGAAGAAGAGGATACTGGGGCTGGAAGAGGAGATTACTAGGGGCTGGAAGAGGAGAATACTGGGGACTGGAAGAGGAGAATACTGGGGGCTGGAAGAAGAGGATACTGGGAGCTGGTAGAAGAGGATACTGGGGGCTGGAAGAGGAGGATGGTGGGGGCTGGAAGAGGAGGATACTGGGGGCCTGAGGAGGAGGATGGTGGGGGCTGGAAGAAGAGGATACTGGGAGCTGGAAGAAGAGGATACTGGGGGCTGGAAGAGAAGAATGGTGGGGGCTGGAAGAGGAGGATACTGGGGGGCTGGAAGAGGAGGATGGTGGGGGCTGGAAAAGGAGAATACTGGGGGCTGGAAGAGGAGGATACTGGGGGCTGTAAGAGGAGGATGGTGGGGGCTGTAAGAGGAGAATGGTGGGGGCTGAAAGAGAATACTGGGGGCTGGAAGAGGAGGATACTGGGGGCTGGAAGAGGAGAATACTGGGGGCTGGAAGAGGAAAATACTGGAGGCTGCAAGAGGAGAATACTGGGGGCTGGAAGAAGAGAATACTGAGGGCAGGAAGAGAAGGATGGTGGAGGCTGGAAGAGGAGAATGGTAAGGGCTGGAAGAAGAGGATGGGGGTTGCAAGAGGAGGATGATTGGGCTGCAAGGGGATTATCATGGGGATATGGTATTGGGGGATGCAAGGGGATGATGGGGCTCCAAGGGAGCTACATGGATACCAAATTGGGGACTGCAAGGGGATGGAAAAATAATACATCCCCTGAAAATAGTACGTAACGCATCTTTCGAGGAAGAAGGGTGCTAAACTCCACCCCTTATCCATGGCCATGCCCCATATGACCAAAGCCCCACACCCACCGGGCCATGGAAAAATGGTCTTGCATGAAGCCAGTCCCCGGTGCAAAAAAGGTTGGGGACCACTGATCTAGAAAACAAGGTCACGTCGATCTGTCATTGGCTACAATAGAGCAAAAAGAAAGTTCTGGAGTGGCCATCTCAGTCTCTTGACCTCAATATCATTGAGCCATTCTGGGGAGAACTCAAGTTCATGCAAGAAAGCCCAGGAGTTTGCCAGGGCTAAACCAAGCACTTGGCTCACCGCGGTCTCTTACCACAGAATGTATTAGCCACGCGATACGGCAGTAAGAGGTAGGTTTGAGAAAGGACACCATTGCCATGGTAATCCAGTGTCCTTAAGTGACCTGAGTTATTCTACGCTTACACAGCCACTATCGTGAAGCTAATTCATTCTGTGTTAAGAGACTACAGTTAGCTAAGTGCTTGGTTTAGCCACGGTCTCTGATGAAGCTGAGCTAACGGTGTGATGTATCAAGCGCAGAAGATGTCACATAAGATCCTGGGGAGGATGTAGATCTGCCCTTAATTAAAGATGGTGTCACTAAATGTGTGTGAGTATTTTGGTCAAAGGCATTTATTTTTACTCTGTGTTGTGTGTTTTTTTCTATTGATTAGAGATTCTTATTGGCCGGCTATAATATTGGGCCGACCTAACAATCTTGGGCCTAATAGCAGCTTGCAAAACAAAGCTGGTATTAACTCCTTATTGCCCAGCAAGCCAACCCTACCAGGGACGCTGGAAGAGCCTGGTAAGGTAAAGCGCCTGAAAATGGTGGTACATCGAATGCTCCATTTTCAGGGGCGGCTGCATGCTGCGGTTTTCAGTATGGGGGTCCCAGAACACTTGGGCCTTACCACATTGAGAATCCCAATCCCCAGCTGTCTGGTTTTACCTGGCTGGTGATCAAAATATGGCGGGACCTCTTGCATTTTATTTAAAATATTTATTTAAATTATTTAAAAAAATATACCGTATATAGTGATGGGCGAGTCCTAAATTACTCGGAATCGCTTGACTCTAGCGAGTCCGAGCCCGGGACTCGCTACTCGTTGCTAGTCTAGCGAGTCCAATGTTAATGAATGGGGAAGCGAGTAATAGCAAGTAGTGTGCGATTTACAAATCACAGATGTGTCTCGGAAGCTTCAGCCTGAAGCAATCCTAGTTTTGTCAGAGACTCTGACAAAACTAGGATTGCCATTGACTTGCATTGGACTCGTTTACTGTGCAAACAATCGCTGGGAAACTCGCACAGTAAGGAGTCAGGCTGTCTGCTCTGTGCTGGCTGCCGCAGCTCCAGGGTCCTAGAGCCCGCCTGCTGCCTGATGTAGCAGAGCTGAGATTGTTCTCAGTCTGCTCACTCCCTTTCTCTGTGTTGTGTTATTTTTAAAACAATTTAATAGAAATTCATGGCGGTCATGTCTAATATTGGCGTGACCGTCATAAATTTCGGGCTTAGGGCCAGCTGATAATACAAAGCTGGCCCTAACCTCTTTATTACCCAGCCTGCCACCGCCACCAGGGCCACTGGAAGAGCGGGGTTCAGCGCCAGAGGATGGCGCTTCAATGAACGTGCCATCTTCTGGGGCGGCTGCGGACTGCAATTTGCAGCGGGGGGTGCCCAGAAATCTTGGGCATCCCTGCGCTGCGGATTCCAGCCCCCAGCTGCTTAGCTGTACCTGGCTAGACATAGAGCCCCACGCATTTTTTTTTTATTATTTCATGAAATTCATGAAATAATAAAAAAAAAGGGCTCCCCTATATTCTTGTGTCTGGCCAGGTACAAATAGGCACCTGGGGGTTGGGGGCAGCCCATCGCTGCCTGCTGGATCCGGCTGGTTCCAGAAATACGGCGAATCCCATGTAATTTTTTTTCTGAAAAATCAATAAAACAATCCTAAAAAAGGGACTGCATCTTTATTAACCCCTCGCCCATGGTCCAGGGGTTAATAAAGATGCAGTCCCTTTTATTTACATTGTTTTATGGATTTGTCAGAAAAAAATTTCACGTGGGCTTCGCCGTATTTCTGGAACCAGCCGGATCCAGCATGCAGCGACGGGCTTCCCCCAACCCCCAGGTGCCTATTTGTACCTGGCCAGACACAAGAATATAGGGGAGCCCTTTTTTTTAATTATTTCATGAATTTCATGAAGTAATAAAAAAAAATGCGTGGGGCTCTGCGCACTTTCTATGTCTAGCCAGGTACAGCTAAGCAGCTGGGGGCTGGAATCCGCAGCGCAGGGATGCCCAAGCTTTCTGGGCACCCCCAGCTGCAAATTGCAGCTCGCAGCCGCCCCAGAAGATGGCGCGTTCATTGAAGCACCATCCTCTGGCGCTGAACCCCACTCTTCCAGCGGCCCTGGTGGCGGTGGCACGCTGGGTAATAAAGGGGTTAATACCAGCTTTGTTATACAAGCTGGTATTAAGCCCGAGATTCTTAATGTCAGGCCACGTTTGACCCGGCCACTAAGAATCTCCAATAAAGGGTTAAAAAAACACAACACAGAGAAAATTTTTTATTAGAAATAAAAAAAAAAGCCATTAGGGACTCCATCTTTAATTAAAAAAATCCTCTTCCGTCCGACGTAGTCCAAAACGCGATGTCCTCTCTGCTACATCCCCTGTGCCTAGATATAGATGTCTATGCACAGGGAATGAGCAGACTGAGAACAATCGCAGCTCTGCTACATCATCTCTGTGCACAGGGAGAGCAGGCGGGCTCTAGGACCCTGGAGCTGCGGCAGCCTGCACAGAGCAGACAGCCGGACTCAGCTCGCAAAGTAACAGCAGTTACTTTGCGAGTTTCCCTGCGATTACTTGCACAGTAATGAGACCAATGCAAGTCAATGGCAATCCTAGTTTTGTCAGAGTCTCTGACAAAACTAGAATTGCCATTGATTTGCATTGGACTCGTTGCTGTGCGAGTAATCGCTGGGAAACTCGCAGAGTACCGAGTCCTGCGAGTCCCTTACTACTCGCCGAGTAACGAGTCCTAGCGAGTCGATTCGCCCATCCCTAACCGTATATACTCGAGTATAAGCTGAGTTTTTCAGCACAATTTTTGTGCTGAAAAGTGCCCCCTCGGCTTATACTCGAGTCTATACACTATACACTCGAGCCTGAATGTTTGGGGGTGGTGATCGGGGGCTGGAGGAGGCGGCAGGAGGCCTGCAGAGTGAGCGGGCAGTCACGTGTGCCCGCTCATTAAATATGCACTGCATCCCCATGTCAATCAGCGGCAGGTGGAGCGGTGCATATTTACTTGCCTCCCCCCTGGTAGGGCTCCCCCATCCTTTTTTATGTGCCCCATGCTGCCGCCACCATAAAATAACAAACGTTCTTACTCACCCTTCCAACGCTCAGCACTGTCTGCGGGCTCCAAGCGTCCTCCCTCCGGTCTGCCGGCTTCTAATCATGTGACCGGCGCTTCAGTGACGTCATCGCTGCTGCGCCGCGGTCACATGATTAGAAGCCGGCAGACCGGAGGAAGGACGCTTGGAGCCCGCAGACAGTGCTGAGCGTCGGCAGGGTGAGTAAGAACGTTTGTTATTTTATGGTGGCGGCAGCATGGGGCACTTAAAGGATGGGGGAGCCCTACCAGGGGAAAGCCCTGCAGGTATGGGGGAACCCTGCAGTGTTGGGGGAGCCCTGCAGGGATGTGGGAGCCCTGCAGGGATGGGGGAACCCTGCAGGGATGGGGGAGCCCTGCAGGGATGGCGGAGTCCCGCAAGGATGAGGGAACCCTGCAGGGATGGGGGAGCCCTGCAGGGATGGGTGAACCCTGCAGGGTTGGTGGAGCCCTGCAGGGATGGGGGAACCCTGCAGGGATGGGGGAGCCCTGCAGGGATGGGGGAACCCTGCAGGGATGGGGGAGCCCTGCAAGGATGGGGGAACCCTTCAGGGATGGGGAAACCCTGCAGGGATGGGGGAACCCTGCAGGGATGGGGGAGCCCTGCAGGGATGGGGGAGCCCTGCAGGAATGGGGGAACCCTGTAGGGATGGGGGAACCCTGCAGGGATAGGGGAGCCCTGAAGGGATGGGGGAACCCTGCAGGGATGGGGGAGCCCTGCAGGGATGGGGGAGCTGTGCCAGGGATGGGGAGCTGTGCCAGGGATGGGGGAGCTGTGCCAGGGATGGGGGGCTATATACCAGTAATGGAGGCTATGTACTGTGATGGGGCTATATACCAGTAATGGGGGCGCTATATACTAGTGATGGAGGCACGATATTATGAGGGGCTATATACACCATTTTGAAGGGCTATCTACAGTGATAAGTGATTATATACCAGGATGCGGGAGTGCTGCATTTCCCACCCTAGGCTTATACTCGAGTCAACATGTTTCCCCAGTTTTTGGGGGTAAAATTAGGGGCCTCGGCTTATACTTGGGTCGGCTTATACTCGAGTATATAAGGTATTGGCCTTCCCTGTAGTTTGATTTCCAGCCAAGGTAAAGCCAGGCAGCTGGGGGACACAGCCCGTAGCTGTATGCTTTATCTGTGCGGAAGATAAAAAACACGGTAAAGCGCTACGTCATTTTTCAAATTATTTATAGATTACTATGATGTCAGTCAATCTGTTAAAGGCCCAACTGCCAATCACAGATACTGTCACAGAGAGTGGGTGTCTGTGATTGGCTGCTGGAGTAACCTGAAACCAGCCCATACAGTCTAGCATCTACAATATATAGGCAGATTCCAGGTTACTCCAACAGCTAATCACAGATGCTCATTCTCTGTCACATCATCAATGATTGGCTGTTGGGTCTGCCACACATATAGTATTGTAATAATAAATAAATAATTTTAAATTATGACGTAGCGCACCACGGTATTCTTGATTTTCAGTGCAGACAGCTACAGGCTGCCACCCCCAATTGCCTGACATTACTTTTCCTGGTAATCAAAATACAAGGAAGCCCCAATTTTTTTTTTTAATTATTCAAGTCCCAAGCATTCTGGGCCCCCATGCTGAAAACTGCAGCCTGCAGATGCCACTGAAAATCGTAGTACCATTTCCAGGCACCTTACCTGGCTCTTCCAGCTGCTCTGGTGGGGGGTGGCACACTGAATAATAATAGGGTTATTACCAGCTTTTTATTCTCAGCTGGTACTAAGCCCAAAATTCATGATGTCACGTCAAATTAGACATGGCCACCATGAATTTCTAGTGATCATTAAAAATAAACACTGAGAATTTTTTTTGTTAGAAATGAAACAAAAGACACATTTAGAGACTCCATCTTTATTAGAAAAAAAACCTCAATCTAACATAGTCCACAGGCAGCTTCATCGCTCTGAACAGACAAGCATCTATTCAGAGCAACAAGCAGGCTGAGACTGACAGTAACAGAGTTCAATTGAGTTCCTAGCTGAGCCATGAACACAGGTGAACCCTGATGTCACCGCAAACAGAGCCGAGTTCTCAGCAGTGCATTGAATATCCCCAGACATTAATGAGTGGCTCCAGAAGTAGATGCAGCAGGAAAACGACATGTGATCTGGTAAGTATATTGATAACATTTATTAACTGTATGCTTTATTTTACAGTCCCCCAAGCCCCATCAAAATATATACAAAAACTACTCAAAAAAGGCAGCATCAGAAAAACTTACCATCAGCAGCCAAAAACAAAAACCAACACAGCACTTAGCAGGATGCAGTCAGACCCCATTAAATAGAGCAAACCCAGGTGCACGGAGCAGATAAAATCATCGTCAACCTGCAAAAACATGTGGGAGGTGAACTTGCTATGCACAGGTTAGGTTTGCATAGGACAGTGATGGCGAACCTTTCTTAGGCCGAGTGCCCAAACTGCAACCCAAAACAAAATTATTTATGGCGAAGTGCCAACAAGATAATATAACCTAAATTACAGCAGTGGTTATCTATCACAAGAGCTGCACAGGGGGGAGAGCCAGCAGATGCTAACTCTCTTCCTTGTACATGGCATGTAGTCCTGAAACACAGATGATCAATTCAATTATTTTAACAATTAATTGATTTTAAACTTACCTTTGCAGTCTTCTCTTCTCTTCAGCAGTGGTCAGACAGCTCATGTGTACTGCACATTGAAGCTGAGCCGCTGCCACTGCCCTTTCTAGAAACAGCAGGTGGATTGATCTGTATGGAAAAACGCAAAATATTAGACAGAGCAAGCAAATTTCATACTGAAATCCTGGTCCCTATCTTGTAGTAGTATCTCCATCCTGACCCTCTCCTTGTAGCTATGTGCTCCATCATGACCCTCTCCTTGTAGCTATGTGCTCCATCCTGACCCTCTCCTTGTAGTAATGTGCTCCATCCTGACCCTCTCCTTGTAGCTATGAGCTCCATCCTGACCCTCTCCTTGTAGTAATGTACTCCATCCTGACCCTCTCCTTGTAGCTATGTGCTCCATCCTGACCCTCTCCTTGTAGTAATGTGCTCCATCCTGACCCTCTCCTTGTAGTAATGTGCTCCATCCTGAATCTCTCCTCGTTGTAATGTACTCCATCCTGACCCTCTCCTTGTAGCTATGAGCTCCATCCTGACACTCTCCTTGTAGTAATGTGCTCCATCCTAACCCTGTCCTTGTAGCTATGAGCTCCATCCTGACCCTCTCCTTGTAGTAATGTGCTCCATCCTGACCCTCTCCTTGTAGTAATGTGCTCCATCCTGACATTCTCCTTGTAGTAATGTGCTCCATCCTGACCCTCTCCTTGTAGTTATGTGCTCCATCCTGACCCTCTCCTTGTAGTTATGTGCTCCATCCTGACCCTCGTCTTGTAGTTATGTGCTCCATCTTGACCCTCTCCTTGTAGTTATGTGCTCAATCCTGACCCTCTCCTTGTAGTAATGTGCTCCATCCTGACCCTCTCCTTGTAGTAATGTGCTCCATCCTGACCCTCTCCTTGAAGTAATGTGCTCCATCCTGACCTTCTCCTTGTAGTAATGTGCTCCATCCTGACCCTGTCCTTGTAGTAATGTGCTCCATCCTGACCCTCTCCTTGCAGTTATGTGCTCCATCCTGACCTCCTCCTTATAGTTATGCGCTGCATTCTGACCTTCTTCTTGTAGTTATGTGTTCCATCCTGACATTCTCCTTGGTGTAATGTGCTCCATCCTGACATTCCCCTTGTAGTAATGCGCTCCATCCTGACCCTTTCCTTGTAGTTATGTGCTCTATCCTGACCCTCTCCATGTAGTTATGTGCTCCATCCTGACCCTCTCCTTGTAGTTATTTGCTCCATCCTGACCCTCTCCTGGCAGTAATGTCCCTATCCTAACCCCCTTCTTGTAGTAATGTCTCCAGCCTTATCCCCTTGTAGTATGCTCGATCCCTGTCCCTTGTGGTAATGTCCCCATCCTGCCCCATCATGTAGTAATGCCCCCATCCTGCAGTAATGTCCTATCCTGCAGTAATATGCCCCCTCCTTGTAATAAAGCCACCATCATCACCCTTCTTGCAATAATGTAACCATCATGCCCCCTCCTAATGTCACCATCATGCCCCTCTTGTCACCATCTTGCCCCTCTTGTCACCATCATGCCCCTCTTATTTGTCGCCATCATGCCCTTCTTGTCACCATCCTGCCCCTCTTGTCACCATCATGCCCCCTCTTGTCACCATCATGCCCCTCTTGTCACCATCCTGCCCCCCCATTATACCGTAGCTTAATATTTGTCACCATCATGCCCCTCTTATTTGTCACCATCATGCCCCTCTTGTCACCATCATGCCCCTCTTGTCACCATCATGCCCCTCTTGTCACCATCATGCCCCTCTTGTCACAATCCTGCCCCTCTTGTCACCATCATGCCCCTCTTGTCACCATCGTGCCCCTCTTGTCACAATCCTGCCCCTCTTGTCACCATCGTGCCCCTCTTGTCACCATCGTGCCCCTCTTGTCACCATAGTGTCCCTCTTGTCACCATCATGCCCCTCTTGTCACAATCCTGCCCCTCTTGTCACCATCATGCCCCTCTTGTCACCATCCTGCCCCTCTTGGCACCATCCTGCCCCTCTTGTCACCATCGTGCCCCTCTTGTCACCATCATGCCCCTCGTCACATCCTGCCCCTCGTCACCATCCTGCCCCTCTTGTCACCATCCTGCCCCTTGTCACCCTCATGTCCCTCTTGTCCACATCCTGCCCCTTGTCACCCTCATGTCCCTCTTGTCCACATCCTGTCCCTTGTCACCCTCATGTCCCTCTTGTCCACATCCTGCCCCTTGTCACCCTCATGTCCACATCCTGCCCCTTGTCACCCTCATGTCCCTGTTGTCCACATCCTGCCCCTTTTCACCCTCATGTCCCTCTTGGCACCATCCTGCCCCTTGTCACCCTCATGTCCCTGTTGTCCACATCCTGCCCCTTGTCACCCTCATGTCCCTCTTGGCACCATCCTGCCCCTCTTGTCACCATCCTGCCCCTCTTGTCACCATCGTGCCACTCTTGTCACCATCGTGCCCCTCTTGTCACCATCATGCCCCTCGTCACCATCCTGCCCCTCGTCACCCTCATGTCCCTCTTTTCCACATCCTGCCCCTTGTCACCATCCTGCCCCTCTTGTCACCATCCTGCCCCTTGTCACCCTCATGTCCCTCTTGTCCACATCCTGCCCCTTGTCACCCTCATGTCCCTCTTGTCCACATCCTGCCCCTTGTCACCCTCATGTCCCTCTTGTCACCATCCTGCTCCTTGTTACCCTCATGTCCCTGTTGTTCACATCCTGCCCCTTGTCACCCTCATGTCCCTCTTGTCACCATCCTGCTCCTTGTTACCCTCATGTCCCTGTTGTTCACATCCTGCCCCTTGTCACCCTCATGTCCCTCTTGTCCACATCCTGCCCCTTGTCACCCTCATGTCCCTCTTGTCCATATCCTGCCCCTTGTCACCCTCATGTCCCTCTTGTCCACATCCAGCCCCTTGTCACCCTCATGTCCCTCTTGTCCACATCCAGCCCATTGTCACCCTCATGTCCCTCTTGTCACCATCCTGCCCCTTCATTATACCGTGGCTTAAAAAAAAAAAAAATCACACTCACCTAGTACTCCTGCCTTCACCGCTCCTCTTCTCCTCACGTCTTCAGTCTCAGCGTCACTTGACTGCGGTCATGTGACGCTGGCAGGGCGGAGCTTGGAGAGAGTGTCAGAGATGCGGAGGAAGGAGAATCCTCCGATCCGACACGGCTTTGAACTGCCGGCGCCATCATGCCGGCAGTTCAAAGCTGCAATGAGAGGCGACGCCACATGCTAGGGAAAACGGCTCTGCGTGCCCTCCCTGGCACGCGTGCCATAGGTTCGCCATCACTGGCATAGGACATCATTCACATTGATACATATGATGAGAGGTGTCTGATAGCTACCCAACGGTCCTGCCACCAAACCAAATGGGCCGCCCAGTACAATGTCTTCTCACCACTGGATGAATGGCGCCCCATGGGGCCCCACTGCACCCCACAAAAATGATAAAAAAGTGCAAAAAACTTTTTTGTTAGACAAAAATTTGTTTTATATATGGGGTATTGGTTCACTACCACTGAATATCTGAATCATATTGCAATTTCAGATATCCAGTGGCATTGAGCTTTCCATTGATAAAGAATGGCGTCACTATCTTTGTACCCCATATACCACATCATACCATCAATTTTGGTGTTCCAGCAGTCTTGGAGGGATCTGTCCACTGTGGGTTAGTGTCAGACCAATAGCGGTGATTTTGTTTGTTAACTTCACCATTCACAAAAAAGTTAGTTCATAACTAATAAAATGGATGTTTTAATCTAATATTTTTCTGTGATGGATATGGAGAAGTCGCTGGAGTTTTTCTAATCATCTATACCTACTTCTCACTAATGTAACACTGTACAGTTTTGAAGCCATTAGTTCAAAAAGATTTTTCTTGGTCTTATCACTCCAAAGTATATAGTTTGTGTAGTCTTCACATTATTAAGCACGAGCCCTAGAAAATTGTAGGTGGGCTTTATATGCATTGGCTTTAGGAGAGGCTTACTTCTAGGACAACAAAAAGGCATGTATTCATCTGGAGTGTACACCAAAATGTGTTACAGGAAACACTTACCCCAATTTGGCTTTCAACCTTTTTAGCTAACTGCAGTGAACATGCATGTTGATTTTCTTAGGCTGGATTCACACTACGATTTTTTGAAAACCGATGCTGTCCGATAGAAATCAGACAGCATCGGATCCGAATTTGGCCCCATGTGATCCTATGGGGATCGTACTGATTGAATGTGCGCTACATGGCATCTGAATCGCGTCCGATCAGTTTTTGTCCGATTTCTTTCCGGTGAAAAAATCGGAGACTGCTCCGATTTTTGCATCCGAATCAAAAATCGGAAAAAAATTGGATCTGACAGATCAGATGGCAATTATGCCAAATCTGATCCGATTCCTATAACTATAGAGCAGCTCAGCACACTAAAACTGCTCCTAACCATCTAATTTTACTTCCACAATGTATATACATACATTGCGGAAGTAAAATTAAGCAAGGCAGGGATTAAAAATAATAAACCATCTATTCTCACCTGTCCACGAGTTCCCTGGCGTCTCCAGCACATCCTGCCTCTAGGACCTGCCGTGATGTCGCAGTCACATGACCAGTTACTGCGGTAACGGTCATGTGACTGTGACATCACTCCAGGTCCTAGGATCAGAAGATACAGTTGGAGACGCCGGGGGACTCGTGGACAGGTGAGAAGAGATGGTTTATTATTTTTTATTCCGGAGGAGAGGGGAGAGGAGAGGGAGTACTGGGGGAGAAGCGGGGAGCACCAGGGAGAAGAGGGGCTAACACAGGGGAGAAGAGGGGTTAACACAGGGGAGAAGAAGGGTTAACAAGGGGGGAAGAGGGGTTAACACAGGGGAGAAGAGGGGTTAATACAGGGGAGAAGAGGGGTTAACACGGGAAAAGAGGGGAGAACAGCTGACAGGTGACAGGAGGCAGAGAGGAGCGAGATGACAGGAGGAGCCGGCCAAACTGATCCTGCAAAACATCGGGATCGGATGCCTATGTGGCATCCGATTGCAGGGATCAGTTTGGATCTGATGCTGTCCGATTTATATCGGACAGCATTGGATTTCAAAAAATCGTAGTGTGAAACCAGCCTTAAACCCTTCTCATCAGAAGGCTCTCCTGTCTAGGTGTTAATGTCTGTGGTCAGCCTAGATATCTCTGGGAAATTATTGTAGTTCAATCTTTGTACTGCAGTATACACCATGTTCCAAATTATTATGCAAAAGTCCTTTTTCCCTTATTTTCCTAAATGGTCGGTGCAAATGACAGTTAGTGTAATAAAAGTCATCACCTTGTTAGAGTATACATCGAATTTTATTGAAGAAACCTCCCAATGATAACAGTATAATCTTCAAAATTAAAAAAAACTCTAAATGCACTGTTCCAAATTATTAGGCACAGTAGAGTTTCTAAACATTTGATATGTTTTAAAGAACTGAAAATGCTCATTTGTTGAATTTAGGAGTTCACATTCACTGAAATAAAAAGCTATTTAATTCGAAAACATCCTAACAGGCCAAGTTACATGTTAACATAGAACCCTTCTTTGATATCACCGTCACAATTCTTGCAGCCATTGAACTTGTGGGTTTCTGGAGAGTTTCTGCTTGTATTTCTTTGCACGATGTCAGAATAGCCTCCCAGAGCTGTTGTTTTTGATGTGAGCTGATTCCCACCCTGATAGATTTTTTGCTTGATTATACTCCAAAGGTTCTCTATAGGGTTGAGGTCAGTGGAAGATGGTGGCCCTTTTATGCCATAGCAGCCAATGACACAGAAGTATTCTTTGCAGCATGAGATGGTGCATTCACATGCATGAAGATGATTTTGCTCCTGAAGGCACATTTTTGCTTTTTGTACCAGAAAGTTCTCTGTCAGGAACTCTGTATGCTTTGAGGAGGTAATTTTCACTTCTTCAGGAAACTTAAAGAGGCCTTCCAGCGGTTTCCCAATGATTCCAGCCCAAAATATGACTCCTCCACCTCATTGCTGACATTGCAGCCTTGTTGGGACATGGTGGCCATCGACCAACCATCCACTACTCCATCCATCTGGACCATCCAGAGTTGCTCGGCACTCATCAATAAGCAAGACTGTTTGAAAATTAGTCTTCATGTATGTCTGTCCTTTGAAGGATCCTACACCTTGAGGTTCGAGGGACTCCAGAGGCACCAGCAGCTTCAAATATCTGTTTGCTGGTTTGCAAGGACTTTTTAGCAGCTGCTCTCTTAATCCGATGAACTTGCCTGGCAGAAACCTTCCTCATTCTGATTTTATCTGCACGAACACGTCTGTGCTCAGAATCAGCCACAAATCTCTTTACAGTACGATGATCATGCTTAAGTTTTCGTGCAATATCTAATGTTTTCATCCCTTGTCCAAGGCATTGCACTATTTGTTACTTTTTGGCAGCAGAGAGATCCTTTTTCTTTCCCATGTTACTTGAAAGCTGTGTTTTGCTTAATATTGTGGAATACCCAGTTTTCCTTTTATTAGGGTCACCTGCCAAACTAATTAACACAGGTATTTGAGATTTATTTCAGTGATCCAAAGAACCTTGAGACACAATACCATCAATGGGTTTCATTGAAGAAAGAAAAACAAAAAAAAAACCCTATGACACTTAAAACCAATTTGCAAAATAATTTGGACATGGTTTATGTATAGAACAGTTATTAATACTTAATTACCCTAATTTATGTGCAAAAGATCAAAATTGACTCATGTCAGTGTGACATCCTAACAGAATGCTGTAATATAAATACATTATATAAACAAAAATATTGTAATAAATTAGCAGGGGATTAAGGAACAGGATTATACTTAGCCGTAATCAAGACCTATTAAGTCGAGGTTAGGACATTGCGGGTCAGATCTGATCCGAGGCTGTCAGGGTGAACCTGACAGCCCCGGATCGGGTCAGCACACAGAACTAGAGGGCTAATATGCCCTCCTGTCCGGTGTGCAGCCGCACACAGCTGAAGCTGCTGATGAATCAGGACCGCGGCTAGCTCCCTGAAATAACAGCGGCATGCAGCCGCAGGGGTCTGGTTCCCAGATCCTCCCAGATTCGCCCTGATCCTCCCGGATCGGGGCAATCCGGCCCCATAGGCTCCCATGTTAGGGAGCCCGGATTGCCCCGGATCCGGGAGAATCCAGGAGGATCCGGGAGAAGGCAATAAGAGGAGATATTCTCCTCTCGGACACAGAAACATTGCAAGCAATGTTTTTATGTCCATGAGAGAATTCTGAAATCTCACGGATTGTCCCAGAGAGATGGAAACCGGATGGCAAGAGCTGCCATCTGGCTTCCATCTGGCCCCATAGGACACTATGGGGCCAAAATCCGGTCCGGATCGGATCTGACCCGCAATGTGAAGCCAGCCTTAGTGATAGCAAAATGGCGCCCCAACTCCTTCACAGCTATCCTTCCTAAATCTCTCTACTCTTTCCCTTATTTAACTGAACATATAAAAATAATGTGCAATAGAGACCAAAATGAAATATTTAATACTTTTTATTATTTAATAATAAAAAAATTATATATAGGAATGATGAACACAAATAACCACTAGGTGGCATCAAACTACACTGACACAGAAGTATCTAATAAAATATAGTATACATAATGGTAGTCAAATGTTCAATGCAATTATATTAGTTTTATAATAGTTTAATGACATTGTCACGATCTCCACACTGTTATTCCTTGTCTTTGTTATATGTTGCTATGTGTGAGTGTTATTTTCTATGCTGGGTCTGGGGTGCTGGACTCATGGGTGTTTCCACTTCTCTGTGATTAGTCTACTATTTAAGTATGCTGGCTCCTTCTTCTGGGATACCAGGAAAAATAGTATCAAATCCGCACTGCTGCCAAATAATCCAATTCAAAGTGATCGTTGTAGCATATGGTGGTTTATTCTACACGTTTCGAAGTGTAACCCAGCTTCTTTATCAGGAAATGTACAGAAGTACGGCATAATCGACTTGCCTTGGTGCATGTGGTTTCTGTGGCAGCTGCCTCTAACGCTTTCATTTGGTTGTGAGTCACAACCCTACAAGGTAAACACCATATCACTTCCCTGCTAATCATTCCTCTCCCTGGGAAAAACCCTACTGTGCTTTTCTTCCACAGTTTATTGCTTGTTCCTCTATCTGGTGTCAATTGTATACTTGGGTTTGCTGAGTACTTTCTGGCTCTTCCTAGCTCTGTTGCCTGACCCGGTCTAACCTTATTTATGTTTGCTTGATTTTATGACCTCTTCCCTATGACCTGTTTATGCTTATGCCTTCTCCCTGAATATAGCATTGTCCTCCAAATTGTGTTTGTCGCATGTGACTGCCTATGCACACCTCGTAAGTTGACATTTTATGAAGCGTAATCGCTGGTGATGCAGGAACCCAGGCATGACCACGACCACAGGTGATGTAGACACAATGCACTCCACAATAGGATGAGTCGTATCCTGTAACAGTGTGATTACTCATATTCCATCCCAGAGTGCTACAGTGGAATAAGTCCTATCCTGCCCCGGGGTGCTCCCCTGACAGAGTTGTGTTTAAGGTGCACATGTTGCTCAAAAGCATTAGGGATTGTATTTAGTCCCATAGCACTCACCTAGTGGAGTAGCGTTGAGAGTGGGCATGTCACTCAGAAGCGCCAGAGATTATGGCTAAACCTCCTACCGCAGATTGATACCCTTAACATATTGAACTTCCAGTGTACAATGTTGAAATCATGGTATGCATATTGTTAACGCGAGTGATCAGGCTATCAATGTAAGTGGGCGTGAAGGTGAAGGTAATGCATTACATGTACTGTGCTGCAGGTGAGCCAAATCACAGGGGCATGCCTGGCTAACTTGATGCCTCCCACACCTGGTTGTCTCAGGGGATGAAATCTCTGTGTTAATGTAATTACATTTCTCTGCACGTATGGGACCAGGTACTTCCCTGGAAGACATATGGCCAGTAGGCCAGATCTAATGCTTAGAAAAACATGTCTTTGGAAGGCATACGTTTCAGTGACTATGGGACCTCTCTTGTTTGGGACCAGCTGGTGCCCTAGAAGGCATGAAGTCCGAAGATTGTGTGAAGAGCCTGGGATGGCTCAGGAAAAAAATTAAGCTTTTTTCAGTCGTTGCAACATTGCAATATAATTCAATATCAGGCGATCAAAACTTTGCATCTACCCAAAAATGGTATCATTAAAAACATCAGTTGGAGCTGCAAAAATTAATCAGTCACACAGCCCCAGATACCGAAAAATGAGATCAAATGGGTCACAGACAAAGGCGCAAAAGTGCAATTCTTATTCTTTAAAAATTTCTGAGTTTTTTTAAACACTTATATACCGTATATACTCGTGTATAAGCCGACCCGTGTATAAGCCGACCCCCCTACTTTTGCCCCCAAAAACTGGGAAAACTTATTGACTCGCGTATAAGCCGAGGGTGGACTCCAGCACAGGTATACAACCCCCAGCAGTGAGGTATACAGCCCCCAGCAGTGTGGTATACAGGCCCCAGTAGTATGGTATACAGCAGCCCCCAGTGGTATACAGCAGGCCCCCAGGCGTATAAGCAGGCCCCCAGGGGTATAAGCAGGCCCCCAGGGGTATTCAGCAGGCCCCCAGGGGTATCAGCAGGCCCCAGGGGTATCAACAGGCCCCCAGGGGTATACAGCAGGCCCCCATGGGTATACAGCAGGCCCCATGGGTATCAGCAGGCCCCCAGGGGTATCAACAGGCCCCCAGGGGTATACAGCAGGCCCCCATGGGTATACAGCAGGCCCCATGGGTATCAGCAGGCCCCCAGGGGTATCAGCAGGCCCCCAGGGGTATACAGCAGGCCCCCAGGGGTATTCAGCAGGCCCCAGGGGTATCAGCAGGCCCCCGGGCGTATCAGCAGGCCCCCGGGGTATCAGCAGGCCCCCGGGGGTATCAGCAGGCCCCCGGGGGTGTCAGCAGGCCCCCGGGGGTATCAGCAGGCCCCAGGGGTATCAACAGGCCCCCAGGGGTATACAGCAGGCCCCCATGGGTATACAGCAGGCCCCATGGGTATCAGCAGGCCCCCAGGGGTATCAGCAGGCCCCAGGGGTATACAGCAGGCCCCCATGGGTATACAGCAGGCCCCATGGGTATCAGCATGCCCCCAGGGGTATCAGCAGGCCCCCAGGGGTATACAGCAGGCCCCCAGGGGTATTCAGCAGGCCACAGGGGTATCAGCAGGCCCCCGGGGGTATCAGCAGGCCCCCGGGGGTATCAGCAGGTCCCGGGGGTATCAGCAGGCCCCCGGGGGTTTATACAGCAGGCCCCCGGGGGTTTATACAGCAGCCCCCAGCACAGGTGTATACTGCAGCCCCCAGCAGTGTGATATACAGGGCCCCCGGCAGTGGTATACAGCCCCCCCGCCTAGTACCGGGCCCCCATGCTGCGGCACAGCATACAGTAGCTCATACATTACCATCTCCTGCAGCGCGCGCTTCCTCCATCTCCCGCCCGGCTTGTTGCTGTAGTGTCATGTGACACGCCAGTCACATGACACTACAGGAAGATGCCGGTTGGGACATGGAGGAGCCGCGCGCTGCAGGGAGAGATGGTAGTGTATGAACTACTGTATGCTGTGCCGCAGCATGGGGGCCCGGTACTAGGCGGGGGGTTTTGGGGATGCATACCACTGCCGGGGGCCGCCAGGGGCTGTGTCCAGCAATATGCACTGCATCCCCTTGCCGGGGATGGACAGGGGGATGCGTGCATATCAATGAGGCGGGCCCACGTGACCGCGCGGTGTCACTGCAGCCCCCTCCTGCCTCCTCCTGCCCCCAGTCAGAGCCCCCGTCCCCGTCACACTCAGCACACACATGTATATACTCGTGTATAAGCCGAGGGGGGACTTTTCAGCCCAATTTTTGGGCTGAAAAAGTCGGCTTATACACGAGTATATACGGTAATAGTAAAAATATGCCTGTTTGTAATCTATGAACTCGTACTGACCCGAGGCATAAACCAATATTTCATTTTTACCGTATAGTGAAGATGGTGATTAAAAAACTCAAAAAACAAACGTGTAATTGCACTTTTTTTTGCAATTTAACTGCACTTGGAATTTTTTCCAATTTTTCTCTACACTATATGGTAAAATAAATGATGCAGTTCAAAAGTACAACTCGTCCTGCAAAAAACAAGCCCTCATATGTCTATATTGTTGGAAAAATAAAAAAGTTATAACTTTTAGAAGAATGGGAGAGAAAAACGAAAAAAAAAAAAAGGTAAATCTCCCAGGGTGAAGGAGTTAATGGGTTACTGGACACTAATCATATAATCTATATACATCTGTATAAATGTACGGCACTTGTACCATTTCATTGTATTTGAAAAAGGTGTATATCAAGCCAAAATGTTGCGATACTTTATGGGTTAATAAAGTCCACTTTTTGCTTATTTTTTTGAGTGCTGCCTGGATATATTTTTTCAATGCATTTTTGTTTTGGACATCACATTACCAGGACTGATTGCACCAATGGTTGGTTATAAGTTTGTACTGTTCCTTTTTTTCATTTTGTATACTTTCTTGTCTGTGGAAAATTGCACTATTCTTATTCAATTTTTTTTTATTTTTTCCCAAAAAATTTTTCTTACAAGTTATTACTTTCTTTGTCTATGGATGGTAATACTGAACCTTCGTTTTTTTATATAATGCTGAGGATGAAGAGAGGCTCCTTGGGGCTTTGATTCTCAATACTCCTTCTGTGTGACAGCAGTCTCCACAGTCATGAAGGATGAAGAAGCCACAGTTGCCCTTGTGGGGAGGTCAGTGGTTGGCAAGGTCCGCTAAGCAGTGTTTTAGCACAATGAGATTCTCACTGTAACTTATGCTGCATGCGATGGTTCATGCACAAAGTACTTAAATTATTGATTTATTTGCCTCTTCTCAGATTTTGCTTACATATTTAACAGATAACATGAGTTGGGTCATCCTGCACGATCATAAAAAATGGCCAGGATAGGCAAGGCTTAGCATTCACTGAACTGAAGAGTTGCCACGGCTTCTGCACAGAGGCAGGGTTGTGGCTGAGGATGCAGTTGTCCATGTGCTTGAAGCACTCCATCTCTGTCCAGAAAGCCGCAACCTAACCTCCTCAGCTTCATCATCCTCCTCTTCCACCTTCTCTGCTGAGCTCTTCAACTGCCTGCCTGCAGGTTAAAAGTAAGTGGGATCTAGAACCTCATCTTCAACCTCTCTGTTGTCACACTCCTCACCCTCAGAGACACACTCTTCCTTCCATGACCGCAAAGTCTCGTGGGCATCCACCTCAGGTATCTAAGTGTCATCATCATCAACCTCATAGTCTTCACCAACAGGGGTTAAAGCTTGGTAATTAGGGTCTACATTATGCTTGGACCCTTCTTCATCTGGCCCTGGATCCGACTCAGAAAGATTTTGTACATTAGTGCAGATCAATTCCTCCTCTTGACTCATTGCAGCTTTGGAGCAGACCTCTGATTCCCAGGTTATAATATGCATGAACAGCTCTGCAGACTCGGTCATTTGTGTTCACCACAGTCAGTAGGGTGGCTGGAGACTTACTTGTGACATGTCCGGAAACACGTGTGATTGGGGTGACACCTGTGAGGACTGCAGTGTGTGTGCTATTGAAGTTCAGGAGGAGAGACCACTTTATAGAGTATTTGGTATCCATTGTAGCACCTGATCTTTCTGGGCCTCATCTACAAGTCGTAGTGATGTGCTACTGAATAAGAAAAGGTTGATGCCAGACTGTCTACTTAAAGAAGCTGACATTTTTGTTTGCCTAGAAGCCAACATTTGTTGAGCAGAGCTTTTGGTTACTTTACTACCTACCATAAAATCTGGGGATGTGAATCCAGCAGTAGATTTGCCAAAAACTGGTACTAGGCAAAAAGTGTGGTTGCTACCTGGATGTTGCACTTGCCAGATGTGGTACTAAATGGTTTTTAGTATAGATTTGGAGCAGATGTTGACACAAGCACCACTTTACCACAATGGATTTGCCAGAAACTAATACTAGACAAAAACTGTGGTTGCTGCCTAGATGTTGCACTTGTCAGATGTGGCACTAAATGTTTTTTAGCACAGATTTGGTGAAGATGTTGACACAAGCACCACTGTACCCCAGGGAATTTGCCAAAAAGTGGTACTAGGCAAAACATGTGGTTGCTGCCGGGATGTTGCACTTGCCAGATTTGCCGCTAAATGGTTTTCAGCACAGGATTGGTGCGGTTGTTCACACAAGCACCACTGTACCACAGGAGATTTGGCAAAAATACTGCTAAAAGCCCTAAAATGTACAGTTTTAGGAGGGAGTTACCAAACCTACTGTCTATCTCTCTATCTAGCTAGCTAGCTGTCTAGGTACTGAGTTGTCACTTAGCTCCAACAGTGAGAAAATGGTGACAAAGGAAAACTGGTGTTCTTATATACCAAGAACATGTGATGTACCAAGCCAATGACACAAGCCCTTGTGTGCAAAAAGTGCAATTTGCTTTATGGGTGCTGATCGGCTGCCCGGCCAGACCACCCATAGTAAGTGCGGTAAAGAAAAAAAATGGGGACCTGCTTTTATCTGACCTGAGATCTCTCATCTCCCTACCCCCCGAACACTATCCTAAACACTGGCACTCTGAAAATGTAGAACAGAAGCATTAGTGCAAATGCACTTATGCTTTTTGACATCCAAACAATTACTGAATAAATCCGAATTTCCAACTTTTCAGCAAAACGTTCGAGTTCAAGGTGCAAAATGAACATTGCTAAATTTGGTCTGGAGTGGAGAACATGTTTGAGCAAAGTTCGCTCATGTCTAGTCCTTATCCTGGTATGTATGTCCCCCATCCTGTTATACATGTCCCCATCCTGGTATACTGTATATGTTCTCATTCGGGCTCCTTCCTGGTATATATAGTCCCCATTCTGTCTCGAATGCATAAAAAAAGAAAAAACTTTGTACTCATCTTAACCAGCTCCTACATCACTCGGCGCCATCCTCTGAAGCCGGAGCAGTAGCCGGCAGCTGCTGTCGCATGCCTGCTATGGCGACGCATGATGTCACTAACATGTGCCCCCATTCACAGCCACACCGACATCAGCTGCTGTCCTCTTCTTTGGCCGGTAGTGTGTATTGCAGCGCATGGACCTGACTTATCTCTTGTTCCACAATACATTTCAGCTAACTGTGCATCCTCAGACGCAAAGCCAGCAGAAGTAGGCGCTGGGGGTTGAAGGCCCCCTGTACACCCGGGCCCAGTCACAGTCGCGATCTCTGCTATCGCGATCATTATTCTTCAGTTGATAAATACTGCTATTTTTGTTTACAGTTTCTAGAATATGGTCACGTGCTTGAGGCCTAATATTCTGCTAAAGAAATCTCCTGCCATATATTTTAAGAAATAATACTTTCTTTTCTTTTTCTTGCCAGCAAGTTAAACTTGGGCATTCCATTACAAATGCAGAATGTTATTAAACCCTGACACATACGATTATTATCAGTGAATGATGGCGAAAACGCATTTTCATTACTGTTCTTATCCTCCAAAGATAAGTATGCACCAAGGCTCCCTTTCCAATAAGAATGCCTGTGTTTATATTTAACAACACGGAATGAAGAAAAATCCATCTACTTTAATGAACTTGCCTCTTTTGTTCTTCCTCCTGGCTTATCTGTTATGCTTCTTAAATATAATTGTTCGTCTATTCTCAGATAAATCATTTGAAATGATCGTTCCCACATTATTAATGATCAGAGACATACAACATAAATGCGCATTTGACAGTAAAGCTTTTGTCACATAGAATTGCTAAATAATAAAAAGAAAAATGGGGGGTGATATGCAGACAGAATTTCATTTCCATCTGTTAAAAATTCACACAACTAAACAAGCTTAGTATAGATTTGGATAGTAAGAATTGAAAGCTCAGTTGGAGTTTCTCCTTTATGAAAAAAATTCCTCATATGAACTATATAATACAGATTTATTTTCCAAGAAGCCTTTGCTGTATAACCTCTTTTTTAAAAAATTGTTAACCCACCATTGGCCAGTTTGGTTGCATTGTAATTTGATAAATTTAGTCCCTGATTTAGATTATCAATTAATTCTAATAACCTCTGCTCATCCTTTTGATCATGAGTGAAAACTTTGGATCATCAGCCAAAACAAATCTCCACACCCCCCCACACACCACAGACACAGTATAGAGTCAGTCACCCACTTTTATGAGCGCACTGCCACACCATCATCCTACATTTAACAGCATGTCCCTATGGCTGTGCAACAAGAGTGGCATGCTGAAAATGTATAGATGAGCACCTTGCATGGCCTTCGTCTCTGAGCCTGGCCACACTCCCTGCAATCTCACTGTGATCTGTGGGGACCAGGCAGCGAGTGATTCCTTTTTGTTGAATAATGCCACATGCCTTTAGAATCTGGTAGCCTTCAAATAAGCACATGTTTTCATGTTAAAATAGCAAGTTTATTGAAAATGTATAAACTTCTGGCAAATATGGCAAACAAACCAGGGCTTTCTCCGGCATCAAGGAACAAAAATTTAAAAGTCCACACAGGCATATGTAGGCTCACTCATACATATAAATTGTTGAGAAGATAAGTGTCCTAAAGAAGGGTGACCAGTAGTGATGGGTTCACCGAACACTTGCCCGGACTTTTTTTTTAGTTCGGGTTCAGAGCCGAAAGTGGCTCGAACTTGAGTCCGAACCCCGAACTCAGACTGTAAAGTTATGGGATGGGGGCTAAGAGGCTGTAAAATAAAGAAGATAGTTATTAAACAGCATTATACTTTTTGGCGTCCACCTACTTTTACTTCTGTGGCTGCTCATTAACTTCCAGGATATTCACTGCAAAGAGACCCTACAGCAATCACAGATGCTGTCAGAGAATTGGCACACCAATACCATGATACGGTTTTTAGCCATGGATTTCATGCTCCTTTGGTGCACTTTTGGTATTGTGAAGCGCTGCGGAATATGTTGGCGCTATATAAGTAAAAATTGTTATTATTATTATTTATTATTATTACTTTTGGCACAAAAGTGCATGCATTGTGTTCAATGTGTTCATCTGAATCTCCTGGCCCAAAAAAGCACCAAAACCGCAACACAGTTGAGCCTTTTTATAAAATTATTCCTTAAAATAATTTTTTCAAAATAACGTGGGGCTTTGCCATATTTTTGTATGCCAGCCAGGTAGAGCAGGCAGGTATGGGCTGCACCCTATCCCTGTAATGGATGCCCCTACACCTTTCGGGTGAGGCTGTCGTCTTAATTGTCTGCCGCCAAATTGAATGCTTTGTCTGGGTGCGTGCACGTCATCACCGTATAAAGAATCCACGCTGACACAGTTTTGTCTCAATGTAGAGCTTAATGACAAAGACCTTTTATTAAAGGAGGGGTTAGCTGTTTTATACTCATCATTAAAGGGGCATTTCTTAAGGGTGGTTCTAGGTAATTGCATCATTTTATGCTGAATATACATTTTATTGTGTGTTAGTTAGCTTACACTAGCCTTGAAGCCGTACAGGACATTCAGAACAATCTGATAAGAGCTTCTATACGGCTACCTCTAAATCAAAACATTTATACAAAATCAGAGACAGAGAAAATTCTAGAGGAAAGTGCAAGGATTCACATAACCATGTTTTTGGAAGGGTTCTGAAATGGCTTCAATTATTCCAATAAAATTATTAACTATTTATTGCCATAACACCCCCAGCTGCCTATTTTACTTGGCTGGAAACCAAAAATCTAGGGAAGCCCTTTTTTAATTATTTCATGAATTTTATTAAATAATTTTAAAAAATGTCATGGAGCTTTGCCATATTTTTGGCTCCAAGACAGGTACAGCAAGGTAGCTGGGGGCTTGAGTCCTCAGCACAGGGTGGCCCAAGCTTTCTGCTCAACATCCCCCCCCCCCACTGTGAATTGCAACCCGCATCTGCCCCAGAAAGTGGCACATTTTCTCGTGCTCTAGCCCAACTTTTCCAGTGACCCTGGTGGCGGTGGCACACTGGGTAATAAAAGGATAAATGCCAGCTTTGTATTGACAGCTGGCACTAAGCCCGAAGTTCATAGTGTCAGACCAATATTAGACCCACACCCTATGAATTTCTAGTAAGCAGTAAAAAATCAAAACACTAAAAAAAAATATTTAGAAATAAAACACAAGACATCAATGTTTCCCATCTTTAAGTAACAAAAAAACCCTCACTACGACATAATCCACAGGGAACATCTTCAGCTCTGCTGCATATCTCTGTGAACAGACTCCCATTCTCTGTGACAGTGTCTGTGATTGGCTGTTGGGCCCCTCTGCAGTGAATATTTAGGATGTTAATGAGCAGCACTGGAAGTAGATGCAACGGGGTGATGGAACGTGGTAAATAGAATGCTGTTTAATAGCGTTTTTCTTTATTTTTACAGCTCCCCGCCCCCGAACCCAAACCAGAACTGTAACACGGACTTCTCAGGATCTGTGCCCGAACACTAGGTGTTTGCTACTGACCCCAAACTTTACAGTTCGAGTTCACCCATCACTAGTGACCTGTTGTCTCTTCAGAATCACTAGTGTCAGGGTTTCTCTCCACTGTAGTTTAGGCTCCACACCAAGGCAAAGTATGATTCACATTTGCTGGCTTCTTCCCCAGCTCCAAGGTTGCTCAGACTTAGGACTGATGGTCCAATGTTAAATGGACCTTTTTCCTTTGCTCAGCAGGAGACTCGACTCAGACAGACTCTATCATAGCCCACACCTGCAGCTTCCTTAGGGACTCACTCTCCCTGATACATCTGTCACAGTTGCTGGGCCGGGGTACTCGACCCATCCAGTGTTAGTTAGTCCAAGGGATGTCATAGTGGCAGTCCCTGATGTCATGGCCCATACCAAACATGTTAAAGGGTTTTTTAAAGGGGGAAAGTTTATTGTGATGCCATCTGAGGTTTCTGGTCAGGGATGACCAATGCTGCATATGGTAGTCCCCAGGGGATAAGTGGTTAAGCTGGCTAGCTAGTTGGAGCACTCTCCTTAGATGGATTGGGCCCCTGGGGTGTAATGAAGGTGAAGTAGTGATGGTGGTGGTTGTAGTAAGAGGTGTAGCAGGGGTGCAGAGAGATGCAGTAAAGAGAAGACAAACATAGGATTCTTGCAATTCTTACCGGTCACCTTTACTTAAGTTCAGTGCAGACACAACCAGAAGGGGTACTGTATTTCCCAGGATTGCAGCCTGGCCAGCTCACAAGTAGTCTGAGTCCACTCTGCTGAGTCACAGGGAATATGGCCTTCCTTGCTGCCTTTCACTCTCTGACACTGCTTCCCCATGTCCGCCTAGTGTCCTGTGGTTACAAGTCCCAGGAGGCAGGTGTCCTGTGAGTGACTGCCTGGCAAGTCCTCTTGACCCTATCCAGTTCCTTAGACTTGTGAGAGTTCACGATGGTAGTCACTGTACATCCAAACATCCGACCAAAGTCAAAAAAGATGCAAAAAAATTCCAAAAAATTCTTAATCTTTTTAAAAGTAAATATAACAAGGACAGTCACATACAGACAGATATTTTGAACAATGTGGTTATCATTGGTCACTGTACATGCAGCCTAGTGACCTCCAGTTTCTTGGCTGATCCTGAGGATATCCAAACCAAATTAGGGCTGGTACCCCTTTGCAGCTGGTTGCTCTGCACGGCTATGCAGCCGGCAGCAGATTCAGTTCCTCATGCCTAGGATTTGCAGCTGACCCACGAGTATCCTGCTCTTTCCCAGCTCCTGACTTTACTAGAACTCACTCCTCTCTGTTTGCTTCCAACCCCTAACCTAACTCCTCCATCCATCCAGTAGATGGGAATTGCTCTGAATGTGAGTTTCTTCCACCCTGCATCTCCCTGGCCTGGAGTTTGGATAGTGTTGGGTGTGTGTTTGGGGTCTCAGCAAAGCTTTCCTTTCTTACCTATGGGCATGATGCCACACCTTTTAGAGAGGTGCAGTACAAATAGTGGCAACCAAACTGATGAGGCACCACACATCATTCAGAGAGACACTACATCTTTAGTTGGCACGTGCAGCTCCCTCAGAGACTCATCTCTACTCCTAGTATGTACAAGAACATAAGCAGAAAAGTTCATCTCACCATATTGATGTGTCCACATCCGCATATTCATGGTTATTACCGCTGAGTCCACCAGCACACCTGGACACAGTAATGCCAAAAAAAGATATCCAGTATCATCCAAAATAAAATTTCTCCTATTTATCATTATAATAAAATCACATCATCAACTTGTGGGAGGCAGATCCATTGACACATTTCGACCATGCGGTCTTAGTCATAACATGTTGGCAGACCACGTTACGACTAAGACCGCAAGGTCGAAACGCATCATCGGATCTGCCTCCCACAAGTTGACGATGTGATTTTATTATAATGAAATAAATAAGAAATTTTATTTTGGATAATACCAGATCTCTTGTTTTTTGGATGTACAAGAACATGCCTAAAAACTTCTTGGCTGTCTCAAATTAGATTCTTTGAATGTGGTTAAACAGAATACTTTGTGGAAAAAAAAAAAAAAATTGAAACTCTGTATGTAACTGATCACATTAATACAGTACATTCATAAATTGTGATACAAGTCATAAAATTATTGAATAGAATTTATGATATGACACATGGGGTATATTGGATGTAATGGAAGAAAACTGAAGGAATGGATAGCAGAGCATCTGTACAATATAAGTAATGACAATACTCAGGTACAAAGAGTCAAATCTTTTTCTGGAAACACAATAGTGACAAAGTGTGTTGTTTCACTGGATAGAAAGGGTTATGTTTCTGGAGTGTGGAGGTAAATTGCAAAATAAACTATTATTGAGAGATATGTATTAGATTGTGGTGTTGGATAAAAAATAACCTGAGTGAAAATTTCAGTAATTACTGTATATACTCGAATATAAGCCGACCGAGTATAAGCCTAGGCCCCTAATTTTACCCCCAAAAACTGGGGAAACCTGTTGACTCGAGTATAAGCCTAGGGTGGTAAATGTAGCACTCCCCCGTCCTGGTATATAATCCCTTATCACTGTAGATAGCCCTTCAAAATGGTGTATATAGCCCCTCATAATATCGTGCCTCCATCACTAGTATATAGCGCCTCCATTATTGTTATATAGCCCCCGATCCCTGGCACAGCTCCCCCATCCCTGGCACAGCTCCCCCATCCCTGGCACAGCTCCCCATCCCTGGCACAGCTCCCCCATCCCTGCAGGACTCCCCCATCCCTGCAGGACTCCCCCATCCCTGCAGGGCTCCCCCATCCCTGCAGGGTTCCTCCATCCCTGCAGGGCTCCCCCATCCCTGCAGGGTGCCCCTATCCCTGCAGGGCTGTCCTCTAATCATGTGACCGCGACGCAGCTGAGATGACGTCACTGAAGCGCCGGTCACATGATTAGAAGCCGGCAGACCGGAGGGAGGACGCTTGGAGCCCGCAGACAGTGCTGAGTGTCGGAAGGGTGAGTAAGAACGTTTGTTATTTTATGGTGGCGGCAGCATGGGGCACTTAACAAAGGATGGGGAAGCCCTACCAGGGGGGAGGCAAGTAAATATGCACCTCTCCCCCTGACGCTGATTGACAGGGGGATGCAGTGCATATTTAATGAGCGGGCCCACGTGACCGCCCGCTCACTCTGCAGCCTCCCCCCGTCTCCTCCAGCCCCCTGTCACCATCCGCAAACATTCAGGCTCGAGTATAGACTTGAGTATAAGCCGAGGGGGGCACTTTTCAGCACAAAAATTGTGCTGAAAAACTCGGCTTATACTCGAGTATATCCGGTATATTTTAGTTATGTATTGATTAAAGTTAATATGTTAAAATTAGATATATTTTCTATAGATGAGCAGATCAAGTTAAATTCAAATTTGTGTTTTTGTGCAGATTTTTCTTTGAAATTGAGTTTGCAGAGTTATTCTCTTGTTATGCTCTGGGGTCACTCCGGATCCCAGAGCACAGTAAACTTAAGATGTAACAAAAAAAAATCTTATGCTCACCTCAATCCAGTCCTGGCAGTATATTTGCTGAAATTAATAGGCCTCTTCACTCTTGACCTAGATCAGGGGTGGGCAACTCCAGGCCTCAAGAGTCGCACACCGTCCAGGTTTTCAAGATTTCCTTAGAATTTGACAGTTGGTAATTTACAATTATTTAACTTAACAACTGTCAAATTCTAAGGAATTCTTGAAAATCTGGACTGTGTGCAGCCCTTTAGACCTGGAGTTGCCTACCCCTGGCCTGGATGAAGCCAGAGAGTCTTCTGCACAAGGGTCCAATAGCTTACAACATCATAATACCATGACATGCACAGTGATTTTCCATGCACATGTAAAGAACTGTTTCGAGCTCCCTCAGAGCAAGGGATTTCAGACTCATGGCAGCGATAAGAAGATGTGACATGAACTGGATGGCTGAAAGTGAGAAGCAGAGGGGCCAGAGAGGTTACTGGTAGGATAAGTAAAAGTATTAATTTTTACCATGGCCTTCTACTGTCAGAAAAATGGTGGCCAGCCAGTGAATTACAAAATATTTGCTTTTTGATAAATGCAGATTTTTTGTAGAATTTTCACCTACTCAATATATATTGCGCATCTCTAAATATATTCTGTATATTTTTAAGTTAATTATGAAATTTTATGGTTAAGATTAGGGATGGGCGAATCTACTCGCTAGGACTCGTTACTCGGCGAGTAGTAAGGGACTCGCAGGACTCGGTACTCTGCGAGTTTCCCAGCGTTTACTCGCACGAGTCCAATGCAAATCAATGGCAAACGCTGACAAAACTAGGATTGCCATTGTCTTGCATTAGACTCGGCTACTGTGCCAGTGATAGCAGGGAAACTCGCAAAGTAACTGCTGTTACTTTGCGAGCCGAGTCCAGCTGTCTTCTTTGTGCAGGCTGCCGCAGCTCCAGGGTCCTAGAGCCCGCCTGCTCACAGAGATGATGTAGCAGTGCTGAGATTGTTCTCAGTCTGCTCATTCTCTGTGCATAGACATCTACATCTATGCACAGGGGAAGTAGCAGAGAGGACATCGCGTTTTGGACTGCGTCGGACAGAAGAGCATTTTTTTAATTAAAGATGGAACCAGCCGGATCCAGCAGGCAGCGACGGGCTGCCCCCAACCCCCAGGTGCCTATTTGTACCTGGCCAGACACAAGAATATAGGGGAGCCCTTTTTTTTAATTATTTCATGAATTTCATGAAATAATTTTAAAAAAATGCGTGGGGCTCCGCGCAATTTCTATGTCTAGCCAGGTACAGCTAAGCAGCTGGGGGCTGGAATCTGCAGCGCAGGGATGCCCAAGCTTTCTGGGCACCCCCCGCTGCAAATTGCAGCCCGCAGCTGCCCCAGAAGATGGCGCGTTCATTGAAGCGCCATCCTCTGGCGCTGAACCCCGCTCTTCCAGCGGCCCTGGTGGCGGTGGCACGCTGGGTAATAAAGAGGTTAGGGCCAGCTTTGTATTATCAGCTGGCCCTAAGCCCGAAATTTATGGCGGTCACGCCAATATTAGACATGACCGCCATGAATTTCTATTAAATTGTTTTAAAAAAAACACAACACAGAGAAAAATTTTTATTAGAAATAAAAAAAAGCCATTAGGGACTCCATCTTTAATTAAAAAAATCCTCTTCCGTCCAACGCAGTCCAAAACGCGATGTCCTCTCTGCTCATCCCTGTGCATAGATATAGATGTCTATGCACAGGGAATGAGCAGACTGAGAACAATCTCAGCTCTGCTACATCAGGCAGCAGGCGGGCTCTAGGACCCTGGAGCTGCGGCAGCCAGCACACAGAGCAGACAGGACTCTTATCTGTGCGAGTTTAATGCAAATCAATGGCAAAACTAGGATTGCTTCAGGCTGAAGCTTCCGAGACACATCTGTGATTTGTAAATCGCACACTACTCGCTATTACTCGCTTCCCCATTCATTAACATTGGACTCGCTAGACTCGCAACGAGTAGCGAGTCCGGGCTCGGACTCGCTAGAGTCAAGCGATTCCGAGTAATTTAGGATTCGCTTATCACTAGTTAAGATTGCTTTTAATTAAGCACATTACTATAAATGTGGTTACTCGATGCCTAATATTAAGGACCGGTTATGCCAGGAAGGTATCAGAGATTCCTACATAATGCAGAATTGATGTACTGTAGCATACTGGTATAGAACATATTTATGGTCAACACCTACAAAAGTAAGACCGGTCAGTTTCCCATTCATACGTTGATTTACAAGACTTGATTTAATGTACAATAGCAGTATTATAAGCAATTCATCAGAAGACAGGAATTAATTACTTGAAGACTTTTTGGCAATACACATGGGACTTGTAATGTTGCTCTGTAGTAAAGTGCAGTCATTATTCAACATCAAAAATGATCTGAAATAAACCATAATTACCCTCACTTGCTAATACAGCATGCACATTCACGTGCAGATTGTGCATGCATATACATGGTACATACATACTGTATACTCATGCATAGGTATTGTACATCTACAGGGTGGGCCATCTATAGGGTGGCCATCTATATGGATACACCTAAATAAAGTTGGATCCAAAATGGCCGTCATGGTCACCACCCATCTGGAAACGTTTTCCCCCTCCCATATACTAATGTGCCACAAACAGGAAGTTGATATCACCAACCATTCCCATTTTATTTAGGTGTATCTATATAAACGGCCCACCCTATAAATGGCCCACCCTGTATACACATAACACATGCATAAACACACTTATATGTTTGTGTTAAAATTGAACACAGCAAGGCAGTTTTTTTGTTCCTTCATTCATAGTTTCAGAAGCCAAACTGTTTTATTTTATGTAAATTTCAGTGTAAGCTGTAATTTTGTTAAGTGCCATTTAATACTTAAGTTAAAGTAACAATCATAGAATTTTTTATGGATGTAACAGAAAAAAACAACAAAACAATCACAAACATCATAAGTATACTGTTAAGTGTATTGTAATGGTTGTTGCAAACACAGTGATATCAAATATGTCTATGCTATTTACTGTTTTGCAATGTTTATTTTTAAAAAAGTGTTTTACAGATGTGAGTATTGTCATTGTGTTTCTTTGTTTTTCAGTAATATTACAGGAAAACAAATGACTTTTATTTTAAAAGAAATATGTTTTTGCTATGTATTCTGAGAGCAGCATGATATGGGGGCTCATACACTGATTTTTGGAAAGTCTCACTTATCAGGTTGTGTGCTGTTGTTTCAATGCAATGAGTGTTTTATCAGCAGGAGATTATCACTGCCTGGACTAGGTGTTCGAGTGAAACCAGGGGGAACTATGTTCTCAGCACTGATTAGCAGTTCAATACCAAAGTACAATGTACATATAGAGCTGTGTTGTGAACGGGTTAGCCTTCTGAAACATGCTACAGCTAAGAACGTTGGTGGTGTAATAACTACTGCATTCAGAGATATACTAGTGCACAACAGGTTAAAAGAAATCCCCGAGAAAAATTGGCTAACTGGAACCAGACCACAAGGGAACATCAAGTGTCATAACTGTGCTTGGTGTAAATATTTCAAAACTGGAAAATCACTACAAATTGGGGATATTAAATATGATATAAAATCTTTAATTAATTGCAGGTCAAGCTGGTTGGTTTATGCCCTATTCTGCCCATGTGGCAGATTTTACATTGGAAAAACAATATGCCCCCGGTTTATAAGATTCCAAGAACATTTTAATTCTATTGGTTCAGGAAAAGGTTCTATGAGGTTGATACAACATAGTAATGACCATCACAAGGGTGACCCTAATGTGCTATCATTTGCTAGCATAGAAAAAATTCCCCATCAACCGGGGGAGGGGATACTCACAAACTATTATCGCAAGCAGAAGCAAAATGGATCCTTAAATTCCAGGGTTCAAGGGCCATTAGGCTTAAACGATAAGCTAGATATGGCCACGTCCCTGTAAACAGATTCCTAATAAATCTGTTATTAAAAAAATCTTATGGTATATAAAAAACTTTAGAAAATTCTTCAAAACATTTTCCTCCCCCTTTTTTCCAAAAAAATCCATGTAAATTCTTCAAGAAATTCTTTGAAATTTATTGTGATATAATTATAATAATAATAACTGCAGTTGTTCCATAAGGCTTGGGTATATTAACCGCCAACACTCCCCCAACACCCCCCGCCCCCGCACCTTAGTTTCCCTATTAATCTATTCTATTCCATCATTAGGATTCTTCCCTTTTTAGGGCCCTGTTACACATAGCGACGCACCAGTGATCCCGACAACGATCCAACCTGGCCGGGATCCTTGGTGCGTTGCTATGTGGTCACTGGTGAGATGCCAGACAGACAGACTTACTAGCGATGACCCAGCGATGTATCAACACTAGACAGTCGTTGGGATCTGACTAGTGATGAGCGAGTAGAATCATTACTATTCGTTACCCATCGAATAGTAACAATATTCTGGCTATCGCTACTCCCCGAGTTTCTTGTGATTACTCGGGAGCAGTGAGTAGTTCTTTAACTTTCCCAGTGTATCTATATATACACTGCGAAAGTGCACTAAAAGTGAATAAAAGTTGTTAAAAAATTCAAAAAAATCATACTCACCTATCCGACGTCTGCACCGGGACCGTCAAAAAAGACATCCGATCAACCACAAGGACCTGTGAGTCTGACAGCCAATCAGATGGCTGGTAGCGATCTAGCCAATCAGATGGCCAGACGTCACAAACCACCTGATCGCTACCAGCCACCTGATTGGCCAGATTGCCAGGTTATTGATGCACGTTCAATATCAAATCTGAAGGAAGATTAGATTAAGGAATTGGAAGACAAGGTGGTTGATAATGAGGCCACTGATCCAACCTGGACCAGCAGCACGCATAGCAAGTACAGCAGCGCAGAGGGGGATATATCCATAGCATCAAAACAGGCAGGAAGAGGTAGTCATTTTACCTGAGTGAGAACTGGGTCAACTGTTCCCAAGAACACCCAAACTCAGCCAGATCTCAGGCCAAGAGGGCTGTATGGCAGTTTTTTCTGATAGTCCTTCAGAGAAAATACTGTAATTTGTAGCATCTGCCATACCAAGCTGAGCAGAGGCAAGAAGAAAGCCAACCTGAGCACCAGTAGCATGCTCAAGCACATGACAGCCAAGCACCCCAGTATGTGTGTGGAAGACCTGTATATAAAATCACTGTCTTCAGGTGAAACAAATGCCACTTTGTCTGCGCTACATCCTTCCCAATCTGCTGTCCAGGAAGCAGGCACTCATTCATCCTGCCCACAACCTGTGGTTGCACAGAAACAGCAACCAACACCCCAGTAGGTGGGCAGAAGATTTGTGTACAAAATTTGTGTCTTTGGGTGAAACAACTGCCACTTTGCCTGTGCTACATCCTTCCCAATCTGCTGTCCAGGAAGCAGGCACTCATTCATCCTGCCCACAACCTGTGGTTGCACAGACACAGCAATCAACAGCAACCACATTGTCCCAGCAAAGTATACAGTTGTCCTTGCCCCAGATTTTGGAAAGGAAATGTGAATACCTAGCCACAAAAACGCAGGCACAAACACTAAACACTCATATTGCCAGTAGCCCTGGAAATGTTGTCATTTCAGCCTGTTAGAACAGAGTCTTTCCATGATCTCTTGGCAGTGGTTGCCCATGGTACTCAGTTACCAGTTGCCACCATTTTGCCCAGTGCGCCATCCCCGCATTACACATCCACATGTTAAACAATATCAACCATGCTCTGACTAACAACATAACTGGGAAGGTCCACCTAACAACAGACACGTGGACAAGTTATTAGGTGGACCTTCATGGACAAGGACGATATATTTCTCTGATTGCACACATAGTGGACCTGGTGGAAAGTTGGACAGAGTCGCAACCTGGGACATCACACATCATACCCATGCCAAGAATCTTGGGTTCAATTTCTAGCATGGTTTCCATCTCCTTGTATTCCAGTTCCTGTCTCCTACTCCTTCTGCTCCTCATCCTCTGCTGAATTCCTCTCCCTATCACTCCCAAGCTGGAAGATGTGCAGCAGTGCCTCAGCAATGTAGCAACACGATCTGTAGAAGCTCACCTGTTTAGGTCATAGACCACACACTGCAGCAGAGCTGTTGCAAGGGATAAAAGGATTGACCAATCAGTGGCTCTCCCCACTGAACCTCCAACCAGGTCTGGTCCATGTGTAATAATGGGCATTTCCTGGTGGCTGTTTTAAAGCTCGTCAAGCTGGTACACATTCTATGCATAGCTCAAGTGCTGACTTTGTTGTATAGTGGTTTCTAAAAATATACCCTTACTTGCCATTCCTAGTTAGCAAGGTATGCTATCTCAGCACCCATTTCAGAAAGTTATCTCCTGCTTTCGCTGGTCTTGCAGAGCTGCAAAAGCATTTCAATTTGCCTTATCTCCAACAGATTTGCAACTTGCCCACGTGCTGGAACTCAATATATCATATATTGGCCAGGATTAGTGAGCAGCAGAGGGTAGTAGCTGAATACCAGCTTCACTATGCCCGTCAGACTGACACTCAGCAACCACACATAAGAAATGTTGAGTGGGTGTGGATTGCTGACTAACTTGGTTGGTTTCCTGAGGAAAGAGTGAGGTTAATGCTTGGAAACGCATTGAATAAAGCCACGAATCTAGATCCTGATAACCCTTGGCCCTGATCATTTCATGGCAGCGCGAATTGACCACCTATATATCCATTTGTTTCTTCTGTGACTGTGTCGTATACATGGTTTTGTGGATTCTGCAGCTGTTACATGCCTCATAATCTGGTTGTGGGTCACACAACCTGACCAGATGAGCAGCAACAATCAAATTGTATATGGTTTATTGAGGATGGGACCCTATTTACATACCCTTTTACAGTCTTACTCTACATTCCATGCATGGCTCATGTGCTGAACTTAGTTTTACAGCGATTTCTAAATATATACCATGACTTGCCATTCCTAGTTAGCAAAGAACACTGTCTGCATCCATTTCGGAAAGTCATCTACTGCTTTCACTGGTCTTGCAGGGCTACAAAAGTACTTGCATTTGCCTTGTCATCAACTGATTTGCAACTTGCCCATGCACTGAAACGCAATATATTGTATGTTGGCAAGGATTTCCCTGATTTTGTTGATCTTCTGTTTAAAGAAGCTGGCAAAGTCGTCGGCGGAGATGAGGGGAGAGGGAGGGTGTGTGGGGGGACGGAGTACGGCTTTAAAGGCTATAAAAAGTTGATTGGGATTGTGGGAGAGGGAGCTAATGAGAGATGAGAAGAAAGCTTGTTTTGCGGTGGTCAGTGCTGTCTTGAAGTCGATGAGGGACTGTTTGTACAAGGCGAGGTTCGTTGTGGAATTGGATTTCTTCCATCTCCGTTCAGCTACCGTGGACGTCTGTCGAAGTTTTTTGGTGCTGGCGGTGAGCCAGGGTTGTCTGTGTGCACGGGTTTGGTTGTATGAGAGAGGGGTGGCCTGGTCGAGGGCTGTGGCGAGAGTGGTGTTGTAGAGGGTGGCGGCAGCCTAAGCATCATGAGAGGAGGCTAATTCAGAGAGGGGGAGGAGGGACTGGGCGAGTGAGTGGAAGTTAATGAGCTTGAGGTTTCTTCGGGAGTGAGGGAGTTTACGGAGAGGGGGGAGCGTGGTGGGGGGGAGAGGGCAGAGAAGCAGGATGTGGTCGGATAGGAGGAGGTTGAGTTTGCGAGGTCGGGGAGGGAACAGAGGCGTGTGAAGACGAGGTCTAGTGTGTGACCATTATTGTGTGTGGCTGAGGAGAACCATTGGGAGAGGCCGAAGGAGGAGGTTAGAGAGAGGAGTCTTGAGGCAGCAGCAGGGGGTTTATCAATGGGGATGTTGAAATCTCCCATAATGATGGTGGGGATGTCGGAGGAGAGGAGGTGGAGAAGCCAGGTTGTGAAGTGGTCGAATAAGGTGGACGAGGATCCTGGAGGGCAGTAGAGGTTGCAGGAGGAGAAGATACGCACGGAGTGCGCCTTGAAGGAGGGGAGGGAGGCAGTGGGGGGTGGTGTAATTGGGGTGAAGGAGCAGCTGTTGGCCAGGAGTAGGCCAACACCATCACCGCGGGAGTTGCTGTGGCGGTGGGCGGGGTGGGAGAGGGTGAGTCCGCCATAGGAGAGGGCTGCGGAGGAGGTTGTGTCGGAGGGGGTGCGCCATGTTTCGGTGATGCCAAGGAAAGAGAGTTTTTTAGTGATGAAGAGGTCGTCGATGAAGGTAAGTTTATTGTATACTGAGCAGGCATTCCATAGTGCACCAGAAAGCAGGATTGGGGGAGGGGCAGAATGGGGGATGGGTTTAAGGTTGCAGGGGTTTGCAGATGTTAATGGTGGGGTGTGAGCGTGGGTTAGGGGTGATTGTGGGGATGTGTTGTGGGGGCCGGGATTAGGAGAGATGTCGCCAGCAAGTAGGAAGAGGAGGGAGAGGGTCAGGAGGTGGGGGCATGAGAGCTTGCGTGGCGGGTGGGTGGGCATGTTTGGAGATAAAGGCTTGCGTGTAGAGAAAGTGTTCAGAGGAGTGGGTGAGATGGCTAGGTAGGATGGAGGGGGAGAGTGTTTTTGTGTTGTCGGGAGGAAGTACAGAGGGGGGTTGTAGGAAGTAGAGTAGGATAGGAGTGAGTGTGAAGAGAAGGGAAAACATTGCATGGGGCTATAGGATTCAATGGGAGTGAGAGGTGAAGCAGGGGGGTGGGGTGCAGATGGGGAGTGGTGGTGGCGATGGGCAACAGCAGCTGAGAGGAGTGGGTGCAGCCGGGATTGGGATGGAGACAGGGGACAGGAGGACAGGAGCAGCAGGAGGGGTGAGATAGAGACAGGGGTGTGGAGCAACAGGGGACAGGTGCAGCAGGAAGGGTGTGCAAAGCGGATGAGTGCCAATCAAGTCCAGGCAATCGCAAAGCAAATGGAGGCGTACAGAGTCCAGCATGTGAAGCAGGGTGATGCGGTGCAGTCAGAGAACAGATGTAGGTACAATAGTGGGGATGAAATGCAGCCGTGGATGAGATGCAGCCATGCATGAGATGCAGCTGTGGATGAGATGCAGATGCAGCCATGGATGTGATCAGGTGCTGCTGGGGCGAGATGCTGAGGTGCAGTCAGGATCCGATGCAGCCGGGGGTCAGATGTAGCCAGGGGGGTCCATGCGGCAGAGGAGTCACTCAGAGACAGATGAGATGACAAATATATATAATTTGCCAACGGTGGATGGATAACCCAGGAGAAAAAAAAAAAATAATACAATCATACAATGTATTGTGCTATTTCTTGTAACTATACCGATACCCTATATGTGATGGAAAACTATTATTTTTGAACATGGCAGGGCTCGGAAGAAAAAGAGCGCCATTTGACTTTTTAAATGCAAAATTGTCTGGAATCATTATCGTATGCCATCTTGCGTTTTCAGAGCCCCTGATGTGCCTAAACAAAGGAAATCCTATTCACAAGTGACCATATTTAATAGAATCATGGAATGGTAGAGTTAAAAGGGACCTACTGGGTCATCTTGCCCAACCCCCTGCGCAAATCACGATTCACTAAATCTTCCCAGACAGATTTCTTTCCAGCCTCTGCTTGAAGATTTCCATTGAAAGGGAGCTCATAACCCCTCATGGCAGCCAGGTCTGCACTCAGTCTTCTTTTTTTCAAGCTAAACATTTCTTAACCCTGTAACCGTTTCTCATAAGGCATGGTTTGCAGACTGGACACCATTTTGGTTGCTCTTCTCTGAGCTTGCTTCAGTTTCTTAATGTCTTTTTTAAAATGTGGTGACGAGAACTGGACACAGTATTCTAGATGAGGTTTGACGAAAGAGAAGTAGAGGGTGATAATGACTTCCCGTAATTTAGAAAGTATGCATCTGTTAATACATCTCAGAATTGTTTACTATTTTTGCTGCATCATCACACTGTTGACTCATGTTCAGTCTGTGTTCTATTAGTATTCCCAAGTCTTTTTACATGAGCTGTTACTTATTCCTCCCATTTTTTTATATGCTTTTTTTCATTTTTCTTGTCGAGGTGTAGCATTTAGCATTTTTCATTGTTAAAAACTATTCTGTTATTTGCTGCCCACTGTCCCAGTTTGTTCAGATCTTTTTGAATCGTCTCTGTCTCTTCTCTATAGTCCCCGACAAAAGTTATGTCGCTTATCCATGTTATGTAAATAAAAGCTTATAACCTGACGTTAAATTCATCCATTAGTTTTATAAATTAATTTTTTGAAAGCTAAAACCCTCACAAATGTGGTTTAGGTTAAGAAAATAAATTGGCATCAATGCTGAAATATTGATCATTTAATGAACACAGAATGGTCAGATTTTGTCAAGACAAAAGTTTTTTTCGCCCACAGAAAGTAATGTGATTTTCAAACAAATGATTAACTTAAAATGCAAATATATGTTGCATAACATTGGTGAATGAAGTTGTGGTGTTATTAGAGTCATATTTAATATTTTATGTGACTTCCATAAGCTTGAAGGACTGCATCCATGCAGTTCAACAATGATTCATACAATTTATTAATGAAGTCGTCAGGAATAGCGAAGGATGCAGTCTTACATGCCTCCAAGAGTTCATCTAGATACTTTGGTTTTGTCTTCCAATCTTCCTCTTTCATCCTACCCCAAACATGCTCAATGATGTTCATGTCTGGTGACTGGGCTGGCCAGTCCTTGAGCACCTTGATCTTTTTTGCCTGGAGGAACTTTGTTGTAGAGATGGATGTATGAGATGGAGCAGCATCCTGCTGCAGAATTTGACCCCTTTTGTGATTTGGAATGTAAGAGGTAGCTAATGTCTTGATATTTTAGGCTATTGATATTGCCTTCCGCCTTGCAAATGTTTCGCACACCCCCATACTGAATGTCACCCCAGACCAAGATCTTTCCACCACCAAATTTAACTGGTTTCTGGGTGTATTTTGGATCCATACGGGCTCCAGTAGGTCTCCTGCAGTATTTGCGGCAGCTGTGGTATAATTCTACTGAAGATTGATCACAGAAATCCACCTTCTGCAACTTTTCCAGCATACACCTATTTAGCAGGTTGTGGGACCTTGCAAATGCAACTCGGTTTTATATTTGCTTTTTGTTTAGTGCTGGTTTCTGGGCACTTATTCGACCATGGAGGCCATTTCAAGACAGAATCCTACAAACTGTTCAGATGACCAGGCCTGTTGGAGCTCTGCTGAAGTGGAAGAGGGGCTTGCTTTGGATTTTCTAACCAACAAACATTCTTCCTGAGCAGTTGTCCTGCGGTGTCTGCAGTACCTGGGCTTGTCAAACACATCTCCAGTCACTTCAATTTTTTTTTTCATTCTTTGTACTTTAAGCTGAGACACATTAAAGGTGCCAGCCACTTCTGCAGTGGATCTGGTCTTCAGCCTCTTGATAATCAAGGCTTTGGTGGCAGGGTGGATTTTTGCCATGTTGTCAGAGCTCAAGTTGCAGTTCAAGTGAAGGCCTGGGGTACTGGGTTTCATTTTATACACACCCACGAATTAACCGATCAATTACAGAGCACAGGTGAGGATGAAAACTAGGAGTGGGTGCATTATATGACTAGGTGACAAAACTTTTGTGTTGCCAAAATCTGGCCATTCTGTGTTCAATAAATGATCAATATTTCAGCATTGATGCCAATTTATTTTCTTAACCTAAACTACATTTGGGAGGGTTTCAGCTTTCAAAACAGTAATTTATAAAACCAATGGATGAATTTAATGTCAGGTTACAAGCTTTTATTTACCGTATATACTCGCGTATAAGCCGACTTTTTCAGCCCAAAATTTGGGCTGAAAAGTCCCCCCTCGGCTTATACGCGAGTATACAGTATATATACATATATATACATCATATATGTATATATACTGCAGCAGCCCCGGAGGTATACAGGCCCCCCCATCAAGCTCCAGGGCCCCCTTCTTAAGCAGCGTCCTGTAAAGGAATATCATTCTTGCCAGTGTCCTGTCGCGCCGTCCGCAGCTGCCGACACGCGATCCCGGGCTTCATTCAGCGTCTTCCGCATTCCTTTAGTCGCGGGCAATGACGTCATTGCCCGCGACTACAGGAAGTCGGAATCCGGAAGACGCTGAATGAAGCCCGGGATCGCGTGTCGGCAGCTGCGGACGGCGCGACAGGACACTGGCAAGTATGATATTCCTTTACAGGACGCCGCTCAAGGGGGGGTCCCTGGAGCTTGATGGGGGGGGCCTGTATACCTCCGGGGCTGCGGCTGTATACAGCCCTGGGGCTGCGGCTGTATACAGCCCTGGGGCTGCGGCTGTATACAGCCCTGGGGCTGCTGCTGTATACAGCCCTGGGGCTGCGGCTGTATACAGCCCTGGGGCTGCTGCTGTATACAGCCCTGGGGCTTCTGCTGTATACAGCCCTGGGGCTTCTGCTGTATACAGCCCTGGGGCTGCTGCTGTATACAGCACTGGGGCTGCTGTATACTACCTAAGGGCTGCTGTATACTACCACTGGGGCTGCTGTATACACCACTAGGGCTGCTGTATATACCTCTGGGACTGCATATTCCTCTGGGGCTGCATATGGGGCTGCATATACCTCTGGGGCTGCATATGGGGCTGCATATACCTCTGGGGCTGCATATGGGGCTGCATATACCTCTGGGGCTGCATATGGGGCTGCATATACCTCTGGGGCTGCATATACCTCTGGGGCTGCATATACCTCTGGGGCTTCATATGGGGCTGCATATACCTCTGGGGCTGCATATACCTCTGGGGCTGTATATACCTCTGGGGCTGCTGTATACTACCACTGGGGCTGCTGCTGTATACTACCACTGGGGAGGCTGCTGTACACCTCACTGCTGGGGGTTGTATACCTGTGCTGGAGTCCACCCTCGGCTTATACGCGAGTCAATAAGTTTTCCCAGTTTTTGGGGGCAAAAGTAGGGGGGTCGGCTTATACACGGGTCGGCTTATACACGAGTATATACGGTACATAACATAGATAAGTGACATAACTTTTGTCAGGGACTGTAGTATTAGCTATCCCTGTTATCAGCAAATTCTATCAGTTTAATCTCAATTTCTTCATCCAAATCATTGATATACAGTGCCTACAAGTAGTATTCAACCCCTGCAGATTTAGCTGGTTTGATAAGATGCCAATAAGTTAGAGCCTTCAAACTGCAAACGAGAGTAGGATTTATTAACAGAAGCATAAATCTTACAAACCAAAAAGTTATGTTGCTCGGTTGAATTTTTATAAATTTTAAACATAAAAGTGTGGGTCAATTATTATTCAACCCCTATGTTTAATATTTTGTGGAATAACCCTTGTTTGCAATTACAGCTAATAATCGTCTTTTATAAGACCTGATCAGGCCGGCACAGGTCTCTGGAGTTATCTTGGCCCACGCCTCCATGCAGATCTTCTCCAAGTTATCTAGGTTCTTTGGGTGTCTCATGTGGACTTTAATCTTGAGCTCCTTCCACAAGTTTTCAATTGGGTTAAGGTCAGGAGACTGACTAGGCCACTCCAACACCTTGATTTTTTCCCTCTTGAACCAGGCCTTGGTTTTCTTGGCTGTGTGCTTTGGGTCATTGTCTTGTTGGAAGATGAAATTACAACCCATCTTAAGATCCTTGATGGAGGAGCGGAGGTTCTTGGCCAAAATCTCCAGGGAGCCGTGCTATCCATCTTCCCATAGATGCGGACCAGATGGCCAGGCCCCTTGGCTGAGAAACAGCCCCACAGCATGATGCTGCCACCACCAAGGTTGACTGTAGGGATGGTATTCTTGGGGTCGTATGCAGTGCCATCCAGTCTCCAAACGTCACGTGTGTGGTTGGCACCAAAGATCTTGATCTTGGTCTCATCAGACCATAGAACCTTGAACCAGTCTGTCTCAGAGCCCTCCAAGTGATCATGAGCAAACTGTAGACGAGCCTTGACATGACGCTTTGAAAGTAAAGGAACCTTACGGGCTCGTTTGGAACGGAGACCATTGCGGTGGAGTACGTTACTTATGGTATTGACTGAAACCAATGTCCCCACTGCCATGAGATCTTCCCGGAGCTCCTTCCTTGTTGTCCTTGGGTTAGCCTTGACTCTTCGGACAAGCCTGGCCTCGGCACGGGAGGAAACTTTCAAAGGCCGTCCAGGCCGTGGAAGGCTAACAGTAGTTTCATAAGCCTTCCACTTCCGGATGATGCTCCCAACAGTGGAGACAGGTAGGCCCAACTCCTTGGAAAGGGTTTTGTACCCCTTGCCAGCCTTGTGACCCTCCACAATCTTGTCTCTGATGGCCTTGGAATGCTCCTTTGTCTTTCCCATGTTGACCATGTATGAGTGCTGTTCACAAGTTTGGGGAGGGTCTTAAATAGTCAGAAAAGGCTGGCAAAAGAGATAATTAATCCACACATGTGAAGCTCATTGTTATTTGTGCCTGAACTACTTCTTAATACTTTAGGGGGACCAAACAGAATTCTGGTGGTTTGAGGGGTTGAATAATAAATGACCCTCTGAATTAACTTTTAATGCTTTAAAAAAAAAAAAATTTTTGTGGCACTGCATTTTCCACTTCCAGGCTGATCTACAGTCCAAATGTCACAATGCCAAGTTAATTACGCATGTGTCAACCAGCTAAATCTGTAGGGGGTTGAATACTACTTGTAGGCACTGTAGATGTTGAACAACACAGGGCCCAGGACAGAGCCGTGTGCAACCAACTTGAGACATTCTTCCAAGTTGATGTGCAGCCATGTAATGATCATTCTTTGCGTCCGATCACTAACAAAGTTTTGAAGCCACATAATAGTTGCCTTTTTTCATTCCCCACTTGGTCATTGTTTCAATAAGGATGTTATGAGATACTTTATCAAATGCTTTGCTGAAGTCAAAATACACTATATCAACTGTGTTTCCCTGATCCACCTAGTCAGTGATTCTGTCATAGAAGGAAATTAAGTTAGTCTGACATAACATATTAGTTACAAAACCATGCTGACTCTGGTTAATCACTTCATTCTAATCCAGATACTTGCGTACATGTTGTTTAATAATTTGTTCAATGATCTTTCCTTGTATAGACGTCAGGCTCACAGCCCTATAGTTCCCTGGGTCAACTTCTTCCCCTTTTTAATGATAAGGACAACATTTGCTGTTCTCCGGTCATTTGGTACTTCCGTGTTCTCCAAGAAGTTTCAAAGATTATGCAGAGTGGTTCAAAAATTTCCTTCTCTACAGTGGAGGAATTATTTGATATCTGCTGATTTGTCCACTGATAAAGACATGAACAGTCTACAATTTTGAGAGCAGGTTAATTTTAACAGTGAGAGATAGAATATCAAAAATAAAATCCAGAACATCACATTTTCTAAATTATTTAAAGTTATTTGCTTCTTGCAGTGAGAAATAAGTATTGTTTCCCTCTAGAAAACAAGACTTAATACTTGGTGGCAAAACCCTTCTTGGCACACACAGCAGTCAGACGTTTCTTGTAGTTCATGATGAGGTTTGCACACATTGTCAAAAAGTTTATTTCAGGCACACTATAAAATGAATGGAGGACGAGTTGAAGTTATGCTCAAAAAAGTCCACTTTTTATTATGTATTATTTTGAAAGTGTCTGTCACACCAAAAAAAGGGAAACAATGGAGGAAGTCCAAGCAAAGTCACATTTATTTGTGAAACAGACAAAGCAATTATTTAACTTTCTTCATGTTATTCGTGTCATGACATTTCGACCTGAGGGTCTTCTTCATATATAACAACTAATAGTAAGAAAAGAATAATAAGAATAAGACAAAGAACATCATATACACAATGTACAATAGACGATATCAGTCTGAGAAATACAAATGTGAAACATGCCTGATCAACAAGTTATAAATGATTACATCCAAAAAAAACAAAATTAAACATCTATGCTGTTAATTAGAGATGAGCAGTGTTCGAATCAAATTGTTTGCCAATCTCAAATTCGAGCTGTTTTTGGCTATGTTCGAGTCGTTCGTCGAATTAGAACATTTTGTTCCAAATTCGGCAGATCGAGGTCATGTTCGATTTCAGTTCAATTTCAGTTGTGGAACAGGCCCTGAGGAAAAGTAGGGAGGATCTGAAGGACCTGCGGTGACGTCATATTCTCAGCAGCGGTTTCCAGTCACATGACGAGTTATCGCGAGAACTCATCATTTCACCAGGAAACGCTGCCGGGATCACATCTCCGACAGGTAGGCAGTGCTGGAAGCGTCGCTGGATGGATTAGAGAGGTGAGTATCGATTTTTTTTATTTTTAACCATTGATTTCACTTCATTTTTGTTCCGCAATGTATGTATATACATTGCGGAACTGAAATTGACCACCACACTAGTGTTTTAGTGTGTTCATGTGTGTTCGACGAACATTCGATGAACACACTGTCCATTCGACGAATCGAATCGAACTAGAACACTATGGTGGTGGCTCAACACTACTGATAATTAATAGAATTGATCTAGATGATATCCATCTAGTGGAAAAATTTGTGATACCTTGGAAATAATCTGTGCGATGCGTAGTAATGTCGTATTAGAATCCCTTAAATTGCAGTGTCTATAATAGAAGTATATTATACCAGTATTAATGTGGTAGTCACATTATTTATTATAAGGGAAAATCCTGAGAATCATGAAAAAGATTCAAAAGAAATCAATAGCCACAAGGCCTAACTAGGGGCTACAATGATTGGAACCAATCCACGCATATATATATACTACAAAAGGGTCATTACATACAGATGAATATTTCATCAACAACAGTAATATCCTCTACTGATCCAAAACAATATAGATGGCATTATTATAGTGTGTAAGTAAAGATTATAATGAATTTTACCTGTCCACTTAATAGGTAAGAGTCTAATAATATAGTTTGCAAGGCTGCAGCTTTTTTAAGGTTGCTGAAACAAAGAAACATGATGGCATACCAATGAAAAACTATCACATGTGTATTAACTGAACTCCGTATATATTAAATGATAGTCTGAAATCAGTAGCGTAACTTCTGACCCAGGGGCCCCGATGGGAAAGCTCCAACGGGGCCTCCAATTATTGCAAATCTTTAATAGTATTAGTCTTTCTCTATAGGCCAAATGAACTTTTGGGGCCTCCCTAGGCTGCAGGGCCTTGGTGCGATCACAACCCCTGCATCTGTGATACCCTGTTTCCCCGATAATAAGCCACCCCCGATAATAAGCCATAGTGGGGGTAGAGGAGGGGCGGCTAATATAAGCCATACCCCGAAAATAAGCCATAGTGGGACTTTTGGGGGTAAAAAGAATATAAGACACTGGCTTATATTCGGGGAAACACGGTAGTTACACCCCTGTCTGAAATACCTCAAAATAGTCAAAAAGATATGGGCATTAGTATACCCCCTTCTTCTTCCTCATCCTCCCATACCACAGAAGTATCGTTGAAAGATTTATGTGCCAAGATAATGTACCAAGTTCCTTTAATCCACCTAGGAATCAACATGCAGTTGAAACTTTTGTAGACGTAGTCTCTGCAGACAACCAAAGGTTATTACAAAGGATCGAACGAGGTGACTTACATTTTAGGAATAACTTAATCACGAATGAATCACGGGCCATAAAACATCTTCAGGACAATAAAAAGATTATAATTATATCGGCCGATAAAGAGGGTGCAATTGTGATAATGGACCGTACATATTACATAGAGGAGTTACTCCAGCAGTTAGGTGATTCCTTGACTTATACACCCATTCCGAGGGATCCCACTAATTCCATTAGGCCGTTGATTAAAGAGAAAATTAACTTCTATCTAAGAAAAGGCATTATTGATAATAAATTAGCAGAGTACTTGGAGGCCTATAATCCTATTACACCCATTTTTTACACACTCCCTAAGGTTCATAAGAACTTAATGCAACCACCGGGGCGCCCTATAGTGGCATCTACAGACTCTCTCCTATCGCCATTGGCAATCATGTTAGACAAAATTTTGTGACCAATCGTTCCTAATATACCTTCATACATCAAGGACACCTTTCCATTTCCGTACCGTTATAAGCCAGCTAGGTCACCTACCATAGGGTAGCATTTTAGTTACCCTTGACGTCAATAGCTTGTACACTTCTATAGGGCTTAGAAGCCATGAGTTGGTTTTTTGACACTTACACATCATTCAGTGTTTTGAAAAAACAATTTTGCATAAATCTATTAAAAATTATTTTATATAATAATTTTTTCTTGTTCCAAGATCAATTTTTCTTGCAGCGTAGGGGGACTGCTATGGGATCTAATGTGGCACTCCCACGCTAACATATTTATGGCATACTTTGAACACAAATTTGTTGTCAATGATCCAATACTACAGTCATGGGCAAAAGTTTTGAGAATGACACCGAAATTATATTTTCACATGATCTGCTGCCCTCTGGTTTTTATTTGTGTTTGTCTGATGTTTATATCACATACAGAAATATAATTGCAATCATATTATGAGTACTAAAAGGTTATATTGACAGTTAGAATGAGTTAATGCAGCAAGTCAATATTTGCAGTGTTGACCCTTCTTCTTCAGGACCTCTGCAATTCTCCCTGGCATGCTCTCAGTCAACTTCTGGACTAAATCCTGACTGATAGCAGTCCATTCTTGCATAATCAATGCTTGCATTTTGCCAGAATTTTTGATTTTTGTTTGTCCACCCGTCTCTTGACGATTGACCACAAGTTCTCAATGGGATTAAGATCTGGGGAGTTTCCAGGCCATGGACCCAAAATCTCTGTTTTGTTCCCTGAGCCATTTGCTTTATGGCAAGGTGTTCCATCATGCTGGAAAAGGCATTGTTGGCAGCCACACTGCTTTTGGACGGTTGGGAGAAGTTGCTCTTGCAGGACATTCTGGTACCATTCTTTATTCATGGCTGTGTTTTAGGCAAGACTGTGAGTGAGCCGATTCCCTTGGCTGAGAAGCAACCCCACACATGAATGGTTTCAGGATGCTTTACAGTTGGCATGAGACAAGACTGGTGGAAGCGCTCACCTCTTCTTCTCCGAATAAGCTGTTTTCCAGATGTCCCAAAAAATCGAAAAAGGGGATTCATCAGAGAAAATGACTTTACCCCAGTCCTCAGCAGTCCACTCCCTGTACCTTTTGCAGAATATCAGTCGGTCCCTGATGTTTTTTCTGGAGAGAAGTGGCTTCTTTGCTGCCGTCCTTGAAACCAGGCCTTGCTCAAAGAGTCTCCACCTCACAGTGCGTGCAGAAGCACTTACACCAGCCTGCTGCCATTCCTGAGCAAGCTCGGCACTGCTGGTAGTCCGATCCCGCAGCTGAAACAGTTTTAAGATACGGTCCTGGCGCTTGCTGGTCTTTCTTGGGCACCCTGGAGCCTTTTTGACAACAATGGAAGCTCTCTCCTTGAAGTTCTTGATGATGCGATAGATTGTTGACTGAGGTGCAATCTTTGTAGCTGTGATACTCTTCCCTGTTAGGCCATTTTTGTGCAGTGCAATGATGGCTGCACGTGTTTCTTTAGAGATAACCATGGTTAACTGAAGAGAAACAATGATACCAAGCACCAGCCTCCTTTTAAAGTGTCCAGTGGTGTCATTGTTACTTAAACATGACTGATTGATCGCCTGCCCTGTCCTCATCAATACCCACACCTGTGTTAATGGAACAATCACTAAAACTATGTTAGCTGCTCCTTTTAAGGCAGGACTGCAATGATGCTGAAATGTGTTTTGGAGGTTAAAGTTCATTTTCTAGGCAAATATTGACTTTGCAAGTAATTGCTGTTTAGCTGATCACTCTTTATGACATTCTGGAGTATATTCAAATTGCCATTAGAAAAACTGAAGCAGTAGACTTTGTAAAAATTAATATTTGTATCATTCTCAAAACTTTTGGCCATGACAGTACAATCCAAGGCTCCGGTTTGGAGAAGATATATCGATGACATATTTGTGGTGTGGACAGGAACACAGGTAGAATTAATTGAGACATTCAATAGACTTAATTTATTAGTTTCTGATTTGTCATTTACTATCCATCATAGTGACAGGGAGATTTATTTTTTGGACACTCTGATACAAATTAATGCACAAAGCACTGTATCAGTGGACTTATATAGTAAACCCACAGATAAAAATAGCATTTTGCACTATAGGAGTTGTCATCCCAAATATATTAAGCAGTCCCTTCCTCATTCACAACATATAAGGATAACACAGATAATCTCAGACCCTGACAAAAGGTCATTATGTCATGAGGAAATGACCAATAAATTCATAAATAGAGGCTACCCATGTTCAATTGCTAAACCTTGGACGACACATATTGTCAGACCACCCAACACCTCACCAAGGGTCTCATTTGTTACAACATATCTTCCTTTTCAATACGATTAAGAAAATTATTAAGGAACACTGGCCCATTTTAACCAAATCATATCCCCGCATTCAAGAATCCGAAAGTCCTCTTCTGTTTTGTTATAAGAAGGCACATAATCTATGGGGGTAAACTTGTCCAGGCAGACATACTGTAGGTTCATCCAAATCTTTATGTCAAAGATTCTTAAGCACTCCCAGGTATGGGAATTTCCCATGCCTGGGTTGTATGCAGTGCTCTCACATAGTGAAAGGATCTAGTTTCACTCACCCTAGGACAGGCAAAGTATTTCCTATTCCTAATATATCATAAATGCATTTCCAGGTAATAGAGCAGGTACCCTTGGCACGTCGAGGTGGGGATCGCATACGTAGGCTTAGAGAAAGAGAAGTCTACTTGATCCACCAGCTTCAAACTTTGGAACCATGGGGCTTAAATCGCAAGTAGGAGGTTATTCACTAAAATTGCCATTATAATTGCTATTCGTTGAACATATATTTCTCCTAGTCTCTATTATGATAAAAAATGACATATGGATAATGATCTTGTAATCTGCTAGGAGTGCATCTTTGATTAATGAGCTAATTTTGTTACTATTGGATTCTGGTTTAATGTAATTGACTACCGTACCTTTAAGACTTCACTATGATTTGTACCTCACAATGTTGTTGTAATCTTTATTACTATCCTGTGTATATATTAACTATAAGTCTCCTTATATTGCCCTATATTAATATTCTGATTGTTTCTCTCTTAGGCATAATGATCTGTCATATCCAAAAAAAAGCAGGAGGTCACGCATATCCATTACACCATTCATGATCTTTCACTCGTCGGCACTCATTCTCGCATGCGCAGTGCGCCCGGCCAGTGCCTTCATTATGCAGGCGCCGCCGGCTTGTGTTCCACAGCTACGCTTCCTTCGTTCCACAGACCGGAAGCAGGAAGCGTCGCTCTCACAGCCATAAAGACGGTGTCCTCACATGGTTATACACTCCCGGCCATTATCTGCCTTCACATGTAGAGAGAGTAGAGAGTTGTGACTCACTGTGGCCGGGACTCCGAGGAACAGGCGTTTCTTCTTCTTCCTTGTCACGGGAACCGCGCCTGCCGGCAGTGGGGCCCGGTGGTCCAGATCAATGAAGACGTCGTTTGTTGAACAGATTAAGGGGTTAATTGTTTCGTGACGCTACCTATGAGTATTCCGGTGATATCCACCGGCGCTGCTTGGGCCTCCGGGGGATGGAATGCAGCAAGATGGAACGCTCCCCACAGGCTGAGCGATGATCCCCGGAGCCAGGAGCTGCACAAGATGTTCTGAGGCAGCTGCAGTTACCTTAATGTGCGGAGATAGACAGTTCTTAAGAAAGCATGGACACTGGAAGTCTCTGTAACGGGTACTTTACTGTAACCAGCAGGTGATACATGGCATACAGTTCTCAGGTAACGGACCGGGTGGACTCAGCAATGACCAGTGTTTCTCAGAGCTCCGCGGTGTTCCTCCATTCTAACTAACTTGTGTTACCGTTGTTCCTCTGTGGGAACCAGGTAAGTATTGGCCTCTTCTGTGGAGCAAGCTGTAAGCTCCGGCTCTGGAACTGGTTCGGCCGTGGTCTTAGACACTGGATCGGGGTGGATAGAAGTTTCCACTAGAATGACACAGTCTATAGGCTCTGGCGATGAAGCATGACAGGTGGTTGGCGCTGGTGAGGCGGCGAAACAGGAGCTGTCGTCCGGTTCTGGGGTGGATGTACCCGCACGGCTCTGCTGCATAGCCCGATGGAGTCGGCTGCCCAGACCCGCGCTCCAGCTGCGGATTGTCCATTCGACTGTCTCTATAAGCCTCACCCTGAGGTCTTGCAATGCCTCCTGCCAAAAGTCGGGGCTGCCGTCGATTGTGAAGACGGGACCCGGACCCGGATGGCCGAAGGTTGCTCTGGCCTTCGCCTCGACCTCCTGCATTAGATCGTGGAGTCTCATGCTGGTCATCTTCTTGGAAGAACCACACCCGTCCTAACCAGTAAAAGTTCTGTTCAAGAGCTGGTGGAAGAAGACTCTGACACTCCCACTTCTTTGGGGGTTTTTGTAGTCCACTGTGGGAAAAAGTCTTTGGCCCGTCCCCATGGTTGTTTGGAGCAATCGGGGCGGACAATGATTTTGGCACCTTTGCCTTGGCCCTCCCACAAAGAGGGGCGGTGGCTCACCCCTGGGCCTGCACGTGGTGATTCACATGGCGGGGATCGCCATCTTGGACGCCATCTTGGCCCAACAGTGAAAAGGCGGGAAAAGTTCTTTTTGGGACGAACAAAGTCCTTTTTGTTGAAATAAAGTTCTTTTTAAGCACATTATACCCTATAAGGAACGGGCCTGCTCGTATCCTGTTCGTGACGGCAAATTCTGACTCACCGTGGCCGGGACTCCGAGGAACGGGCGTTTCTTCTTCCTCCTTGTCACGGGAACCGCGCCTGCCGGTAGTGGGGCCCGGTGGTCCAGATCAATGAAGATGTCGTTGGTTGAACAGATTAAGGACTTAATTGTTTCGTGACGCCACTTATGAGTATTCCGGTGATATCCACTGGCGCTGCTTGGACCTCCAGGGGGATGGAATGCAGCAAGTTGGAACGCTCCCCACAGGCTGAACGATGATCCCCGGAGCCAGGAGCTGCGCAAGATGTTCTGAGGCAGCTGCAGTTACCTTAGTGTGCGGAGATAGACAGTTCTTAAGAAAGCACGGACACTGGAAGTCTCTGTAACGGGTACTTTACTCTAACCAGCAGGTGATACATGGCATACAGCTCTCAGGTAACGGACCGGGTGGACTCAGCAATGACCAGTGTTTCTCAGAGCTCCGCGGTGTTCCTCCATTCTAACTAACTTGTGTTACCGTTGTCACCCAGGAATGTTAGATCGGGTACAAGGAGGCTGCTTCAATTGCCCTACCGGGGAATTATGGCCGGATCTGTGGGGAGCCTTGGGTCCTTTTGGTGGGTACTCCGCTGGCTAGACGACTCTGTGTATGCGGCGGTGGTGTGGTGCTCCTGTAAAGCGGTCCCTCCACTCCTGGTTTGCATGGCAGTGATAAACGACTCCCAGCTTTGGAACCAGTAGTCCAGTTGTAAGTGAGCACGGGGATTTTTTGACCCGTATGCATTTGCCCAGAGTCCGGTTTCAGGGTGCCAAGCATTGGCACCGACCGGAGGTGGCCCGGGGGCCACACGGAACTGTGCAGAGCCCCCGCTCCTACGTTGCAGATCTCGGTCTTTCTCTGCTGCAGACCCTGACTAGACTGTCTGTACTAACTTCTCCACTACATACTACCTCTACACTCCGCCCACCAGGACCTTATTGGCCCTCTATTCTGATGTGCATGTAGGGTATGGAGCTCTGAGTTTTAACTGTGTCATTGCTTAGTCAGAGAATATTGCTGCTGCTGTCTTGGCTGCAATACCCTCCTGTGACGCACTCGTTGCGGGACGCCACAGTTGGTTAGCTCTTTTTTATTGGTATTATAGATCAGGTTCAGCTTTATTACAATATTCATTCCTATCTTTGTCAAAATTAGGTTTCTGGTTTTCCTCATTAACCTAAAGGTATACTTGTGTTAGTGCTTATATGTCTATTAAATCTCCCTTGTATTTGGCTCAGGATGAGCATAAATATATCTTTTACTTACAGTAGTGGCTTACATAAGTGACTCCCATATAGGAGCGGTGGCGTTATTAAGCCATTTCGTTTTTGAGGTATTTCAGACTATCATTTCATATATAAGGAGTTCAGTTAATACACGTGATAGTTATTCATTGGTATAATATCCTGTTTCATCTGTATGTAATGACACTTTTGTTGCATATATTACATGCATGGAATGGTTCCAATCATTTTAGCCCCTAATTAGGCCTTGTGGCTGTTGATTTCTTTTGAATCCTTTTCATGATTCTCAGGATTTTCACTTATAATAAATAATGTGACTACAACATTAATACTGGTATAATATACTTCTATTATAGACACTGCAATATAAGTGATTCTAACATTACTACGCATCGCCCAGATTATTTCCAAGGTATCACAAATTTTTCCACTAGATGGATATCATCTAGATCGATTCTATTAATTCCCAGCATAGATGTTTAATTTTGTTTTTTTTTTGGATGTAATCATTTATAACTTGCTGATCAAGCATGTATCACATTTGTATTTCTCAGACTGAAATCGTCTATTGTATACATACTATGGTGTTCTTTGTCTTATGCTTATTCTTCTTTTCTTACTATTTGTTGTGATATATGAAGAAGACCCTCGGGTCGAAACGTCATGACTCGAATGACATAAAGAAAGTTAAATAATTGCTTTGTCTGTTTCACAAATAAATGTGACTTTGCTTGGACTACCTCCATTGTTTCCTTTTTTTGGTGTGCCAGACACTTCAAAATATTACTGTCTTTTTTTCTGAGCACCCTCCAGCTGTGAGCCAGTCCTTTTTGATTATTCACTTTTTATTATGGTCTCAGTCACAACATAAAAGATGTATACGTAGAAACATCTGATGTTTCGGCTGATGTAGCCTTTTTCATTATATACAACTAAAACAAAAGGTATACAGAAATAAAAGATAAAAACATCAATTAAGCATGTTTCACTTGAAAAATTTACATAATGCAAGCATAAATAATAGAATATACATAAAACTAGACCAAAAAAGGTAAAAAAAATTAAATATACAGTTATAACGTTATATCATTATAAGATGAAAAATTAATCATCCATCCTACAAATGTCATGTAAGAGAATACCTCAGAGTGAAGTGAGGTGTCACTTTCCTTGGTGTGAAATAATATAGTGGAATGTTCCCAGTGCACCTTGTAGCTGAAATTAGGAAAGGAATGTAAAGAGAGGTAAAAGGAAAGAGGAGAGACCAATAACAGAACATTGAAGAAAAGGCTTAAAGGTATATAGACAGAGAATTCCAGTATAGATTACCTATTATGTCAAATACAGCATGTAGATGCTCCCGCAAGAGAACAATTGTTAGAACTTGGAAAAATTATCCATGTAGTAGTGTTGCTAAGTCAGCCTGAAGTATACATAAACAATGGTGTTAGCACAGGGTATGTTCAAATATTGTGGATATATGAGAGATACCATATATTACCTTAAAGGGAACCAACCATCAAAAAATCACTATCTAACCTCTAAATATCTGTCCCTGGAGCCCTAAATGACTATTCTAACCATCCCTGACTGACTAAATCTACCTAACTACAGGCACATTAAGTCACTTTTTATACTTACCAAATCCTTGTCGGATGGGCGTTCCTCCAGGCTCTTTGTCAGCGAGACGGGTCTCCTCACTGCTGTCCATCTTCTTCCCAGGGTGGCATCTTCTTCCCAGGATTCAAATTACCGCCCATTGCGTCCATGCAATGAGCGGGTCATGTGCTGCAGGCCCCGCGTCACTTCCGCCCGCCGCGTCACTGGTACACCCAGGCCGGCTTCTGAACATGCGCAGATGGCATGCTGAAGCCGGCCTGGGCGCATCATAGACCCAGTGACGCGGCAGCCGGGAGTGACGCGGGGCCTGCAGCACGTGACCCGCTCATTGCGAGGATGTGATGGGCGGGTAATTTGAATCCTGGGAAGAAGATGGACAGCAGCGAGGAGACCCGCCTTGCTGACAAAGAGCCTGGAGGAACGCCCAGCCGACAAGAATTTGGTAAGTATAAAGAGTGATTTAATGTGCCTGTAGTTAGTTAGATTTAGTCAGCCAGGGATGGTTAGAATAGTCATTTAGGGCTCCAGGGACAGATATTTAGAGGTTAGATAGTGATTTTTTGATGGTTGGTTCCCTTTAATGTGTGGTAAAGGAGGTATTATGGATCACTCAAAAATCAAAGCAAATCTATAAATGTTAAATATAGATGAACAAATAAATCTGTTACCCATTGTCATATTGGTAGCAACATAAGGGAGGGGAAACAATATTATGAAGTACCTGTGTTATGGCACAATAGCACACTCACTGGTAGGGTATTCAGAGCTCCCATAATGCCCTTTAATAATGTTGTAGTGGAAATCAGCTATTAGGGTCAGAGGGACCCACTATCTGTAACAAAGAATGAAACATAATGCAAAAGCAAGTATAAAGAGATGATATTGAAAAAGATTGCATCAGAAGAGGAAGATACAGATTAACCGATGGGTTGGGTGGATGCGGACAGAGTAGCGCTGAGGAGTGGCGAGAAAGATATGCCGCCGCCATTAAACAGTGTTTGTCAATGAAGGGGAACCAGGAAGTGGGGCTGGTGTGCATGCGTTGAGTGACGCAACAGGACTCCAGACAGAGCTGGAGATGCCCGAAGCTTGCCGAGAGTTGCGGTGACATCAGGAACCCCAGACAGAGCTGGAAATTCCCAAAGTGAATTAGAATTATGATTAGTTGATGTCAGGACCCCTGGACAGAGCCAGGAAGAGCAGAACTGGGTGCTGGATTCAGTGAGGATTTTTCAGAAGGGATCTGTATGGGTGAATTCTGTCACAAGCAGTAAAGATCAAGATTCAGGGAACTGTAATAAAAACTAAGGACATATTAGACATGAAGGTTTGCATATAAAGTATACATATAAAGAAATATACAAATACCAACAGATATGCCAGACATAAAAATTACAATCAAAAAAATTACTATCAAAATTGGCTATCAACCAGATCCCATGCTGTGGTTTAAACTATATGAAATAAATTTGTATAAAGAACCCTGAAACCTGACAGGGATAAAAAAAAAACAAGAAAACACTGACTAAACCAACCATAATGCTATTATGATGCTATGAGATAGACAAGTATTAACCCCTTAGTGACGGAGCCAATTTCCACCAGACCAGACCGTTTTTTGTAATTCTGACCAGTGTCCCTTTATGAGGTAATATCTCTAGAACACTTCCTAACAATTCTGAGATTGTTTTTTGTGACATATTGGGCTTCATGTTAGTGGTAAATTTAGGTCAATAATTTTTATGTTTATTTGTGAAAATATAAAAAATTGGGGTTACCGGATCTGCAGTCACAAGGGGTTAACTGCAGGTCATCATCCCTGTGTGGTCACAAGGGGTTAACTGCAGATCCGGTAATCCCTTGTGACCACACAGGGATGATGACCTGCAGTTAACCCCTTGTGTGGTCACAAGGGATTAACTGCAGGTCATCATCCCTGTGTGGCCACAAGGGGTTAACTGCAGATCCAGTAACCCCTTGTGACCACACAGGGATGATGACCTGTAGTTAACCCCTTAGGACCACACAAGGGGTTAACTGCAGGTCATCATCCCTGTGTGGTCACAAGGGGTTAACTGCAGATCCAGTAACCCCTTGTGACCACACAGGGATGATGATCTGCAGTTAACCCCTTGTGACCACACAGGGGATTAACTGCAGAAGACCCCTATGTGGTCGTTCAGGGGTTAACTCTGCTTCTGTTCCGGCGCATGCAGAGCAGCGGTGCCAGGACAGAGGCAGAGAGAAGACGGCCGGCGACACTGCAGGATGGGTAAGTATGAGAGAGCAGGGAAGGGGGGGTCGAGGGGAGGCGGGAGAGGTGCGGATTGGAGGGGGGCGGGGGCATCGAGGCAAGGCAGGGGAAGACCTGGGGAAGGGGGGGCAGGTTGATGACCGGAGGGGGAGCGCAAAAGGGAGGAGGGGGAGCACAGTAGGGGGAGCTGGGGAGCGGAGGAGGTGGAGATCAGGGGTGAGGGGGGATGACATTGGGGGGCCACTGAGGGAACCAGTGGCCCTCCAGGAATGGCAGCATCTCTATGCGATCTGACCTGTCAGATCGCATAGAGATGAAGCGGAGGCGGCGGGTTTGGCGCCGGCCGCCGCCATTTTTAGATGGTTAGGGGGTTACTGGGGGTCTTGGGGAAGGTAGGGGTTAATGCTTTCACTTTGTTCCAACATGTGTTTTCATGTCGGATCAAAGTGAAAGCAGTTTTACCGGCACTTTCACTTTGTGTAATGTGATGATCGGTAAATGGTGCTTACCGGTCATCACATTACTGGTGCTGGTAAAACACCAGCTAATTCTTAATCTCTAGGGTCTCAGCTACCCCGGTAGCTGAAACCCCGGAGATTTTAGCTCCAGGGGCATCAAACCAGGGCTTATTCTGTTGTGACTTATTTTCACGTCCTAACAGAATAAGGATCCTGTTTTGACAACGTATATATGCAGTGGGCCGTCACTAAGGTGTTAATAATAATAACAACATTTTTAATGTATTATTTAATATTCTCTGTTTAACCCTCAAGGTTCCAGGGTATCAAATGTATGGATCCAGTAACTCTCTCTCTCTTTGAGTCTCTTGATTCTATTGCCGCCACGTATGGCAACAGATATATTATCTATTACCTGAAAATGATGCTGAGAAATCACATGACCACATTGATTGAATGAAATGTGCTGGTATAGGAAGAAGGTTTCTTTTGCATCTAATGGTGCACCGAGCCCAATGCAGGTCAATGAGTGATAGGCTCCGCCCACAGACATCCGGCTTTAAAACGAGTGTTTCTGGGAAGGGGCGGGAGGGTGGGCTTTTTCAAATCGTCACAGCATACAACACCTTGCTGTGCCCCCCAGACGGACTCTAACAATCAATATTCTCTCTGAGAGGTGCTAGCTTACTTTGTACACTGAAGAGAGCTGTGTATTTGTGTAACATCGATAATGAATTGTGATGAGTCCGAGCATCCCGAGTATCGTGATACTCGTGCAAGTACCGAGTAGTGGCGAGCATGCTCGCTCATCACTAGACATAAGATTAATCACACATGTAAAAGGCTTTAATGGGGACTCATTTATCCAGACAAAGGGTGAAAGAAGAATTCCCCTTTGGTGACATGCGAACATTGCATGTAACCCAAACAGGGGAATGTGCCTTTCTTGATGGTGCCTAAGGTGCTCTGGGTTAATCTTGGTGTAGAGGAGCCTATGTCAGCTCACACTAGGTAGTCCCTCAGGTTAAGGGGTCTCTTGTGGCATAATAGTGGAACAGTCGTGAACTCAGGGATATCAGGATACGAGTGTGAAATAATCTACCAGTGTTTTTTAGCATAAGTATTGACCAAGGTGGAAAAAGGGTGATACGTGCTGACAAAATCAAGTCGACTTTGTTTAGTTCTGGAGGTTCGTAGTTGAGGTGTAATATCAAGAACTGTTGAAGGATAACCTTGTTTGTGAAATTTGTTTTGCATCTCTGTCATTCTAATTTTTTTTTGGAGCGGATCAGAAACAATCCTATCCACTTGAGTCATCTGAGAAAAGGGTAATGATCATTTTAGATGTTTGGGATGACAACTGGTATATAACAGCAGTCTAGTCCTGTCCTTAGGTTTAGTGTAGAGGTCAGAGATTAGGTGTCTCTCTGGTGACTTTGTAATTTGTGTGTCAAGAAAATTTACAGCTGTCATATCAAAGTGGAGGGTAAAGTTTAGTCCATGGACTCAAGAATTCAAGTCATTAGAGAAACTAGTTAGGAGATTAGATCAATTTCTCCAAAGTGTGCAATTAAAAATTTTTATTATTTAGTTAAAAATTCAAAATTGTGTATCCCACACCAATGTATATACATCAACACCACAGATGAATCAGGGGAGGGGACTATAGCTCTACACTCACCCTACTCTTACCCTGCCTTCCAACAGAGTTTTATACACTTAAGGGATGAAAATGGTTTCCCCATTCCACGATAGCTGGTCCTGATATCCCTGTTTCGCTAATCAGGTACTTGTCAAGCAAAATTACATCCATCCACTGTCTCCTAGTATCTATATGTCACCAAAACAAGGGGTGTCTCAGGATATGTCTATACCTGGTATCCAACTAACACCAAAGTGTGGTAAAAAAACTCCAGACGAGGGGTGTCTCAAGGTAAGGGTCTATCCCTAATATCCAAATGACACAAAAATGTGTTTATGAAGAACCTACTGCCTCCACAGACTAAGAGGTAGTGAATTAGCCAAGTGTATGAGCTATCCAATTCTTACCACTTCTCCTCTTGTGACCTTTCATAATATGCAGGCCAGAAATTACAAATTACACCTCAAGCACACTCTTTTAATCTATGTATAGACACAGTAATCCCAGATGAATTGTAGACAGATTGGAAAAGTTACACGGTATAACCAATACACCTCCTGTTTTCTAACACACATAGTGATCCACCAGTCAGATACATGTTGTGACAGTTCGACTTGCTATAGTTACAGTTTCTTATATAGTATAGGTCAGTGATGGCGAACCTATGGCACGCGTGCCAGGGATGGCACGCAGAGCCGTTTTCCCTGGCACGCGGCGTCGCCTGTCACTGCAGCTTTGAACTGCCGGCATGATGGCGCCGGCAGTTCAAAGCCGTGTCGGATCGGAGGATTCTCCTTCCTCCGCATCTCCGACACTCTCCAAGCTCCGCCCCGCCGGCGTCACATGACCGCGCGGCGTCACATGACCGCGGTCATGTGACGCTGAGACGGAAGACGCGAGGAGAAGAGGAGCGGTGAAAGCGGGAGTACTAGGTGAGTATGATTTTTTTTTTTTATTTCAAGCCACGGTATAATGAGGTGCAGGATGGACCCAGAGACATGAGGCTGACAGGGGGGCAGGATGGACCCAGAGACATGAGGCTGACAGGGGGGCAGGATGGACACAGACATGAGGCTGACAGGGGGCAGGGTGGACACAGAGACATGAGGCTGACAGGGGGGCAGGATGGACACAGACATGAGGCTGACAGGGGGGCAGGATGGACACAGAGACATGAGGCTGACAAGGGGCAGGATGGACACAGACATGAGGCTGACAAGGGGCAGGATGGACACAGAGACATGAGGCTGACAGGGGGGCAGGATGGACACAGACATGAGGCTGACAGGGGGCAGGATGGACACAGACATGAGGCTGACAGGGGGGCAGGATGGACACAGACATGAGGCTGACAGGGGGGCAAGATGGACACAGAGACATGAGGCTGACAGGGGGGCAGGATGGACACAGAGACATGAGGCTGACAGGGGGGCAGGATGGACACAGACATGAGGCTGACAGGGGGGCAGGATGGACACAGACATGAGGCTGACAGGGGGGCAGGATGGACACAGACATGAGGCTGACAGGGGGGCAGGATGGACACAGACATGAGGCTGACAGGGGGGCAGGATGGACACAGACATGAGGCTGACAAGGGGGCAGGATGGACACAGACATGAGGCTGACAGGGGGCAGGATGGACACAGACATGAGGCTGACAGGGGGGCAGGATGGACACAGACATGAGGCTGACAGGGGGCAGGATGGACACAGAGACATGAGGCTGACAAGGGGCAGGATGGACACAGACATGAGGCTGACAAGGGGCAGGATGGACACAGACATGATGCTGACAAGGGGCAGGATGGACACAGAGACATGAGGCTGACAAGGGGCAGGATGGACACAGACATGAGGCTGACAAGGGGCAGGATGGACACAGACATGATGCTGACAAGGGGCAGGATGGACACAGACATGATGCTGACAAAGGGCAGGATGGACACAGAGACATGAGGCTGACAAGGGGCAGGATGGACATAGAGACATGAGGCTGACAAGGGGCAGGATGGAGACAAGAGGGACATGAGTGTGACAAGGGGCAGGATGGAGACAAGAGGGGCATGAGGGTGACAAGGGGCATGAGGGTGACAAGAGGGGCATGAGAGTGACAAGAGGGGCATGATGGTGACAAGAGGGGCAGGATGGTGACAATAGGGGCAGGATGGTGACAAGAGGGGCAGGATGGTGACAAGAGGGGCAGGATGGTGACAAATAAGAGGGGCATGATGGTGACATTAGGAGGAGGCATGATGGTGACATTAGAAGGGGACATGATGGTTACATTATTACAAGAAGGGGGATGATGTTGGCTTTATTACAAGGAGGGGGCGTATTACTGCAGGATGGGGACATTACCACAAGGGGACAGGGATCGACCATACTACAAGTGAATAAGGCTGGAGACATTACTACAAGAAGGGAGTTAGGATAGGGACATTACTGCCAGGAGAGGGTCAGGATGGAGCAAATAACTACAAGGAGAGGGTCGGGATGGAGCACATAACTACAAGGAAAGGGTCAGGATGGAGCGCATTACTACAAGGGGAATGTCAGGATGGAGCACATTACTTCAAGGAGAAGGTCAGGATGGAGCACACTACAACAAGGAGAAGGTCAGGATGGAGCCCATAACTATAAGGAGAAGGTCAGGATGGAGCACATTACTTCAAGGAGAAGGTCAGGATGGAGCACACTACAACAAGGAGAAGGTCAGGATGGAGCCCATAACTATAAGGAGAAGGTCAGGATGGAGCACATTACTTCAAGGAGAAGGTCAGGATGGAGCACATTACTTCAAGGAGAAGGTCAGGATGGAGCACATTACTTCAAGGAGAGGGTTAGGATTGAGCACATTACTACAAGGAGAGGGTCAGGATGGAGCACATTACTACAAGGAGAGGGTCAGGATGGAGCACATTACTACAAGGAGAGGGTCAGGATGGAGCTCATAGCTACAAGGATAGGGTCAGGATGGAGCACATTACTACAAGGAGAGGGTCAGGATGGAGCACATAGCTACAAGGAGAGGGTCAGGATGGAGCACATAGCTACAAGGAGAGGGTCAGGATGGAGCACATAGCTACAAGGAGAGGGTCAGGATGGAGCACATAGCTACAAGGAGAGGGTCATGATGCAGATACTACTACAAAATAGGGACCAGGATTTCAGTATGAAATTTGCTTGCTCTGTCTAATATTCTGCGTTTTTCCATACAGATCAATCCACCTGCTGTTTCTAGAAAGGGCAATGGCAGCGGCTCAGCTTCAATGTCCAGTACACATGAGCTGTCTGACTACTGCCGAAGAGAAGAGAAGACTGCAAAGGTAAGTTTAAAATCAATTAATTGTTTCAATAATTGAATTGATCATCAATGTTTCAGGACTACATGCCCTGTACAGTGAAGAGAGTTAGCATCTGCTTGCTCTCCCCCCTGTGCAGCGCTTGTGATAGATAACCACTGCTGTAATTTAGGTTAAATTACAGTGTTGGCACTTCGCCATAAATAATTTTGTTTTGGGTTGCAGTTTGGGCACTCGGCCTCAGAAAGGTTCGCCATCACTGGTATAGGTAAACAAGGATGTGATTATAGGCAGGTTAGAGTAGTTATAAATCACTTACGGTATGTTTACTTATCTGATACGCATTGTCCACCACTCAACGCGTTTCTCCCTACATATTACATGTAGGGTTCATCAGGTGTGACTTGTACAGATAGTACTACTGGGATCGGTTCATCAGCCCTGGGACGCTGTAGGGGCTAGCAATATACCCCCCCTCTATTTTGGGTTTCAACCCCTCAAATGCCCTTTCTCATGCTCAATTGATGTATATAAACTGTTTACATCCATAGTCATGAGAAAACAGTTGTCTAACACAATATCCAGGGATCTGATATACGACAGGAAGTCTGTTGAGTCAAAAAAGAAATGATGTGGTGTTAAACAGTAGTTCATTGAATATTTTCTCAAGAGTGATTGATAATGGTGAAAGGATGGACTTGTCGGAAGCATCGATCAGTCTTGTCAGGTGGACTATTCAGATTTTTGTGTATCTTTGGTAGGGTGTAAAAGACCGGGATCAGCGGATTCTTGTTAAACAGAAAGTCAGCTGGTTTCTTGTTAATAATACCTATCTCTGAATGAGATAAATGAGGTAATCTTAGAAGTGATGTCACTGGTTGGATTCTTAGGAATAGGGGTATAGGTGAATGTCGATCATGAAGTTGTCTATGGATCTCACTAGTATAATACCGTTTATTCATATTTACAATTGCTCCCCCTTTGTCAGCTGGTTTTACAATAATGGACTTATTGTCAAATAGGCTTTTGAGGGTCCGTGATTCCTCTATAGAGAGATTGTGCTTGATGTGTAGTTCACGAGATGTGATCTTTCCTTTGTACAAGAGCTATATATCAGGATATCCCTGAGGAAGGTGCATGGAACTGCACCGAAACGCGTAAGAAATAAAGAAGAATACTGCTACAAGGTATATCTTGCATTCCTTGTGTTTCCTGTGGACTCAGCAGCGCGGACTGTTACACACCTTGCATCCCAAAATTTTGTGACGTTTTTTCCACGTGCGAGTAGTCGGTGGAGGTCCAGCAGCAGCTGACATTACTTTCATGCCTTCAAACCAGTTGTGGGTCACACAACTTGAATAGGTGAGTGGAATCTATATACACTACCCATACTGTCAGTGTCACTTTTGATAGGGCACTATTGCGCCTCTTGTTCCCCCATTTTTATTGATATGCTGGGAGATGGTATCTATGGTAAACGTCAGGTTACTAAGCGCCGCGCGGCGCCTAGTAACCCGATGTGTACCATAGTTACCAGCGATCTCGCTGGTCCACATCGCTGGTGAGTCTGTCTGTGTGACAGCTCACCAACGATGTGAACGATATTGTTAGCGATCGCGCGTGCATGTGATCGCTAACAATATCGCTCAAAAGATTGAAGCGTGTGACAGCCGCCTTAGAATGATATGACGTTATAACTGTACATTTGGTTTTTTTACCTTTTTTTGGCTAGTCTTATGTATATCGTATTATTTATGTTTGGATAAAAAGTCCCCTTTCTTTGCATTATGTACATTTGTCATACGTATACATCTTTTATGTTGTGACTGAGACCATAATAAAAAGAGAACTTTTTTGAGCATAACTTCAACTTGTCCTCCATTCATTTTATAGTGTGCCAGAAATAGACTTTTTGAAAAATTACAAAGAGAAAGACCATGCATATAGAATTCGTGCACACCAGATTACATCAATCAAGAGTAATTTTTATTTACCCTGCAAAATAAGTTATATCCCCTAAGGAAGCTGCCATCGGCAGCGTAATGCGTGGGGCCGCCGGACACCCAGGTTGCAGGCAATACTGGCATGATTGTGTAAGATGGATGCATGTGGTATGCTATTAATTTGAATCATAGTTAATCCCATGTGGATCCTCCATTGGGGTTCCCTCCCTGTACATTGTTCAATACAATACAACATATAAATTATTTTGAAGGGAGTTGCATTTCTATATATACTAAGCTACTAGGTTGAACTGTAATATTGCATACTATTATACTAATAGCCACTGGATCAACTCTTTCTTTCTATTATCAGGAAAATTATATGATTATGAATGTAATTAAGCTGTACATTGTAACCTGGGTCATGGGACCTACTTGGTTTTAATTGGTTTTAATGTTTAATGTTGTAGTTGTTGTCACATTTTAGTAAATAAAAATTATTCTTGATTGATGTAATCTGGTGTGCACAAATTCTATATGCATGCTCTTTCTCTTTGTGATTTGGCATTTATACTGCATGCATTTTTTGTTGCACCCACCAAATGTATTGTTGTGCATTCCTGTTATTTTTAAATAGAAATACATTTTTTGACTATTTAGATTTTTTTCTGAGCACCTCATTGCTTCATACAGAATCTTGAGATTTGCACACATTTCAGGAGGAATTTTGGTCCACTCCTCTTTGCTGGTCATCTCTAAATCATTAAGATTTTGAGGCTGTCACTTGGCAACTTGGAGCTTCAGCTCCCTCCATACGTTTTCTATGGGATTAAGGTCACCTTAATGTGCTTCTTTTTGAGCCCCATTTTTAATCTCCTGGTGGGGGGAAGGAGGCTGTCACTATTTAGTTTACAGTACATGACTCCATCCATTGTCCGATTGATGCGGTGAAGTAGTCCTGTGCCATAGCAAAGAAACACCCTCAAAACACGTTGCTTGTGTCGCAACCCGGGGCAGGGGTACTCGGAACCGAGACCTCTCTTTAGTCTGCTGGGGGATGTTATGGTGACATGACCAGGCTCCTGGGCAATAAAAGGGGAATAAGAAAAAGGGGAATAAAGTTTTTAAAGTAGTTTGTGATGCCACCTGTGGTTTGTGGCCAATATGGGCCACTGATGCCTCTCTCAGTCCCGGGTATGATGGTAGTGGGCAGCAGGGATGATAAGACCTCCACGGGCAGGGCTGGTATTTCCCTGGGGCCGGTATGTGAGTTGAGAGCAGCCGACCTTCTCCTGCTCCTGGCAGAATTCAGCATCTTCTCCTCAGGCAGGCTGTCTCTGCCTGCACAGCCATTTAGTCGGCGGCTCCGCAGGTGCAGGTAGGCTCTCTCGCCCCGCTCACACCAGAACTCAGTTTGACCAACCTTTACCGTTACAGGTATAGAATCATAGTTCACAAATGCACTTTGGTTGCTTGGCGGTTCCGGTGTTTTACGGCAGCTTGAACTGCAGGTTCAAAATCTTTCGGGTCTCTTTCTCTATTCAGGTGCTAGTTAGGGACCAGCAGTCTTGGGCTTTTCATTGGGGCTCTGCTCCGGGCTCCCCTAGTTCTAGTATGACCACTTTTCTTTCACTGCACCAGAAGTGGGTTCCAGGCATAAAGTCCCCTTACCCCGCTGCTTAATTTGTGGCCAGGGCATAAAGCATCCAGCTACATCTACACGGCTGGCCCCCTGGCTATCAACCCGGTTCCTCGGTGTACCTGTTCACCCAGACACATCTTAGACCCCCTCAGTCCTGCTCCATTCTGCTATCTTGAACCTGGGCTGGCTATGGTGGCATTGGCCGCTGGGTCCGGGTGGCTCCAGCCTGGTGTTGCTCACTGGTTTCAGGTCTGCTCTCTTCTCTTCTACTCCTCACTTCCTGTTGTTGTCTTGTATGCTCTGCTTTTGTGTGTTAGTCTCCACCCCCCCCACTGGATTCTCCTCTCACTAACTTTCCATTCCACTCACCACCTAGCTCCCCCTCTATCCCTTGCCTGACATAGAGTACTAGGTCTAGGGATTGGGAGATGTAGTGGGTTTTGGTGTGGGGTGGCCGACTTACCAGTCCCAGCTGCAGTGCCTTTCTGTGGCCACTGGCCCACAGCGGCGCCACACTTCACTGTGGGGATGGTGTTCTTTGGGTCGTTGGCAGCATTCCTCTTCCTCCAAACACAGCTAGTTGAGTTAATGCCAAAGAGCTCCATTTTTTATGTCATGTGATGATAGCACCTTCTCCCAATCACTCTCAGAATCACCAAAGTGTTTATTGGCAAACTTCAGATGGGCCTACACATGTGCCTTCTTGAGCAGTAGGACTTTGTGGGCACTGCAGGATTTTAATCCATTACGGCATAATGTTTACCAATGGTTACCGATGGTTTTCTTAATGACATTGGTGCCAGCTGCTTTGAGATCATTAACAAGTCCCTCCGTGTGTTTTAGACTGATCTCTCCCTTTCCTCATGATCCTGGATACCACATGAGGTGAGATTTTGCATGGAGCCCTCATTTTGTATTTCTTCAATATTCTTACTATTGCGCCAACAGTTGTCTCCTTTTCCCCAGCATCTTATTAGTTTTGTTGCCCATTTCAGCCTTGTGCAAGTCTAAGATGTTTTCCCCAACATCCTTAGAAATCTCTTTGGTCTTCCCCATGTTGTTGAGGTTAGAGTATTAATTGAGTGTGTGGACTGGAGTCTTTTAAACAGGTGACAATTTAGCTGTCTTTAGTGCAGATAACAAGTTGATTAGGAGCATCTAACTGGTTTGTAGGAGCCAAAACTCCTAATGGTTGGTAGGGGATCAAATACTTATTTCTTTCTGCAAATTCAAATACATTTATATAATTTAGACAATGTGATATTCTGGATTTTATCATTGATATTCTATCGCTTACTGTTAAAATTAACCTACCCTTAAAATTATAGACTGTTAATCTCTTTTTCATTGGTCAAACTTACAAAACCAGCAAGGGATGAAATACTTATTTCTCCCACTGTATCTCCTTCAGTACCCTGGAATGTAATTCATCTGCACGTAGAGACTTAAATTAATGTATGTTAGCTAAGAATTCTCTAACTATCTCTCTGTTTATAAATAGCCTGGATTTTTATATTCCTTTATTAAGCAAAGGAAAAAGGAAAGGTTCTGGAGCAGGGCCGGCGTCAGCACCCGGCGCACCCGGGCAAATGCTGGGGCCCGGGACAGGTGGGAGGGCCCACTCGCTGTCAGGCAGGGGTGTCCTGCTGCCAGTCATAGCAGATCTCTCACAGCAGCTATAGGAGCTGGAGGGCTGGTGCTGGGATTTTCCCCCTCAAACTGGAGCAGTCTATGTGTGGGGATCATGCAGCCAATGGGAGCTGCAGGGGGCGGGACTTTATTATCCCGTCCATGCTTATCCCGCAGCAGATCAGTGAGCAGCGCTGGCCTGGGTGAGTGTGTGCTGATAAATGTCCCTCCAGGCCAGGAGCAGCGGCATCCTCAGTCAGTCAGCTGGTGAGCCGTGACCCGAGCTCACTGAGGAGGATGGCTGCTTCTAATACTGACTCTTCTCTTGTCAGCAGTAAATCTTGCTAAACTCCGTGGCAGATTGCTGGTGTTTGTACTGGTGACCTCCTCCTCCACCTACTGCTGTGAAGAGCCTTAACAGGACAATGCAACTCCAGTCTCAGGTTTCCCAGAAATGTCATTTACTACCAAACTGCTCTGGAAAACCTGAGTATAGAGCCTGGGTGTCCTGTCAGGGGTCAGATTGGGCACAAATTTCCCCATGCTCAGCACTAGGTGGGGGAGAGGTCATCAGCACACAGTGCACTGCACTTACAAGGATTAATAGCAGACAGATACTTTCACTTTCTACAGATGTCATTAAACACACACAGTGTATGTATCCAACTCTATATATATAAATCTATTAGTTACCCATCCATCAATCAAACTATCTATCTTTGTGCATATAACTATAGTACCACAAGCACTGCACAGTTTGATATATGCAGAAGCCACCATTTCCATTTAACCTTGCTAGGATTATGCATGTAGAAAAAAAAGGTAAAAAATGTAAAATGGCATGTTGACGTCTTCCTCATCGTCAATGCTTGCCGTCTTCATCCTCCTCCTCAGTGGCAGTCGCCGTCTTCCTCCATTCAACAGTTATAAAAAATGATTGAGGCAGGTGTCCAGCATGAGATGGGTTAATATGACAAGATCTGCCGGGGGGGGGGAATAAAGAATCTTGCACTTTTTCACCCAGACTTTGCAGAGCTGGCTCAATTCTCTCTTATATAGATATATATACCATAATTAGTCCTTATATTGTAAAATACTCTGGAATATGTGTCCTTCCCCCTATGCTCTCTAAACGGAGCATCATTATCTATTATATAATTGCCGTAGCGACTTCCGTCGGAGCGGCGCTGCTTCCGGTGGCTTGGTTAGCGCGAGCGAGCTGCTTCTCCTGGACTCTCCCCGTGGCCGCTACGCGGCCACGGCGACTCCCGAAGCAATGCCCGCAAAGCGGGCATTGCGAGTCGTTGCAGCCTCGCGAAGCAATGCCCGCGAAGCGGGCATTGCGAGTCGCTGACACCCACCAACCAAGCCACAGAAGCCCATACTACTGTAGTGTACACCGCTATAGTATACTACAGTCCCATGCCCATAAGCGCCATGGGACTGTAGTATACCATCGCGCTGTACACTACAGACCCCTGCCGCTCTAAGCCACTACGCGCTGTACACTACACTAACCAAGCCACACAACCCCATACTACTGTACTGTACACCGCTATAGTATACTACAGTCCCATGCCCATAAGCGCCATGGGACTGTAGTATACCATCGCGCTGTACACTACAGCCCTCTGACGCTCTAAGCCACTACGCGCTGTACACTACAGCACCCTGCCCCCGCACCCCTACCCCCTACCGCCCTAACCCACTACCCCGCCGAAGCCCCTACCCCCTGCCGCCCTAACCCACTACCCCGCCGCAAGCCCCTACCCCCTGCCGCCCTAACCCCTAAGCCACTACCCCGACGCCGAAGCCCCTACCCCCTGCCGCACTACCCCGCCGCACCCACTACCCTCTGCCGCAAGCCACTACCCCCTGCCGCCCTAACCCCTAAGCCACTACCCCGCCGCCGAAGCCCCTACCCCCTGCCGCACTACCCCGCCGCACCCACTACCCTCTGCCGCAAGCCCCTACCCCCTGCCGCCCTAACCCCTAAGCCACTACCCCGCCTCCGAAGCCCCTACCCCCTGCCGCCGTAAGCCACTAGCCCGCATCCGCACCTAAACCCCTGCCGCCGCAAGCCCCTAACCCGCACCTAATCCCCTACCCCGCACCTAAACCCCTGCCGCCCTAAGCCCCTACCCCCTAAGCCGCACCTAACCCCCTACCCCCTGCCGCCGTAAGCCACTACCCCGCATCCGCAAATAAACCCCTGCCGCCGCAAGCCCCTAACCCCTAAGCCGCACCTAATCCCCTACCCCCTAAACCGCACCTAAACCCCTGCCGCCCTAAGCCCCTACCCCCTAAGCCGCACCTAACCCCCTACCCCCTGCCGCCCTAAGCCACTACGCCGCATCCGCACCTAAACTCCTGCCGCCGCAAGCCCCTACCCCTTAAGCCGCACCGCCGCAAGCCCCTACCCCTTAAGCCGCACCTAATCCCCTACCTCTACCCCCTAAACCGCACCTAAACCCCTGCCGCCCTAAGCCCCTACCCCCTAAGCCGCACCTAACCCCCTACCCCCGTAAGCCACTACCCCGCATCCGCACCTAAACCCCTGCCGCCGCAAGTCCCTAACCCCTAAGCTGCACCTAATCCCCTGCCGCCCTAAGCCCCTACCCCCTAAGCCCCTACCCTCTAAGTCCCGACGCTTTCCCTAACACCTAAGGCCCTACACCCGAAGCCCCCGCCGTCCCCTAACCTAACGTCCCCGTCGATCACTTACATGCCTTCAAGTCATCTGATCGTCCGTCCGATCCTCAACTCCTCCGTCCGGCCAGGCGTCCTCTTCCTCCGGTCCCGGGGGTCTTCTCTCTTCTTTCCGCCATCTCCGCCTCTTCGTCCGTCCCCGGGGATCTTCTGTCTTCTTTCCGCCAACTTCCAGCTCCGACGTCCTCTTCAACTAACATTAAGATACAATGGACGATCAATCCGCCATTGTATCTCAATGAAATGTGAAGGGCTCTTCTGATTGGTCGCTGTCTACTGCCCTCAGCCAATCAGAAGAGCCCCTCATTCAGTTCTCATTCAGGTCCGTCTTTTTTCCCATTGACATACATTTGCGGTGTGTCGGCGATTTTATGGCCGGCCACCTGGTTCTATTTGTCGGCCCTAAAATCGCGGACACACCGCTAATGCATGTCTATGGGCAAGTCAGGTCGAATTCTGATTGGTCGGCGTTCAATCCGAAATCGGGCTGACTGCCCATAGAGATGCATTAGCGGTGTGTCCGCGATTTTAGGGCCGACAAATAGAACCAGGTGGTCGGCCATAAAATCGCCGACACACCGCTAATGCATTTCAATGGGAAAAAAGAAAGGCGGACCTGAATGACAACTGCGTCTCAGCCTAAATAATAAATTAAATAATAAAAAAAATAATTAAAAAAGAATTAAAAAATAATAAAAAAATTAATTAAAAATAATAAAAAATTCAATAAAAATAATAATAAAAAATAAAATATATGCTAATAAGATCAGCCCTTTGCGGACCTGAATGAGAACTGCCTCTCAGCCTAAATAATAAATTAAATAATAAAAAAAATAATTAAAAAAGAATTAAAAAATAATAAAAAAATTAATTAAAAATAATAAAAAATTCAATAAAAATAATAATAAAAAAAAAAAATATATGCTAATAAGATCAGCCCTTTGCGGACCTGAATGAGAACTGCCTCTCAGCCTAAATAATAAATTAAATAATAAAAAAAATAATTAAAAAATAATTAAAAAATAATAAAAAAATTAATTAAAAATAATAAAAAATTCAATAAAAATAATAATAAAAAAATAAAATATATGCTAATAAGATCAGCCCTTTGCGGACCTGAATGAGAACTGCCTCTCAGCCTAAATAATAAATTAAATAATAAAAAAAAGAATTAAAAAAGAATTAAAAAATAATAAAAAAAATTAATTAAAAATAATAAAAAATTCAATAAAAATAATAATAAAAAAATAAAATATATGCTAATAAGATCAGCCCTTTGCGGACCTGAATGAGAACTGCCTCTCAGCCTAAATAATAAATTAAATAATAAAAAAAATAATTAAAAAAGAATTAAAATAATAAAAAAAAATTAATTAAAAATAATAAAAAAATTCAATAAAAATAATAATAAAAAAATAAAATATATGCTAATAAGATCAGCCCTTTGCGGACCTGAATGAGAACTGCCTCTCAGCCTAAATAATAAATTTAATAATAAAAAAAATAATTAAAAAATCATTAAAAAATAATAAAAAAATAAATTAAAAATAATAAATAATTCAATAAAAATAATAATAAAAAAATTAAATATATGCTAATCATATCAGCCCTTTAGCGCACCTGAATGACAACTGCCTCTCAGCCTAAATAATAAATTTAATAATAAAAAAATAATTAAAAAATAATTAAAAAATTATAAAAAAATAAATAAAACATAATTACAAAATAAATAACAAATAATAAATAATAATTTAAAAAAAAATGCTAATAATAATATTACTGCTAATAATAATGCTATTAATGCTAATAATTATGTTATTAATGCTATTATTAATGCTAATAATGCTATTATTAATTCTATTAATGCTAATAATAATGCTATTAATGCTATTAATAATGTTATTAATGCTATTATTAATGCTAATAATGCTATTATTAATGCTATTAATGTCAATATTTATCCTATTAATGGTATTATTAATGCTATTAATGCTAATAATAATGCTATTAATGCTATTAATTCTAATAATAATGCTATTAATGCTATTAATAATGTTATTAATGCTATTATTTATGCTAATAATGCTATTATTAATTCTATTAATGCTAATAATAATGCTATTAATGCTATTAATAATGTTATTAATGCTATTATTAATGCTAATAATGCTATTATTAATGCTATTACTGTCAATATTTATCCTATTAATGGTATTATTAATGCTATTAATGCTAATAATAATGCTATTAATGCTAATAATAATGCTATTAATGCTATTAATAATGTGATTAATGCTATTATTAATGCTAATAATGCTATTATTAATGCTATTTATGCTAATAATAATGCTATTAATGCTATTAATAATGCTATTAATGCTATTAATAATGCTATTAATCCTATTTATTTATGCTATTAATGCTATTAATGCTAATATTTATCCTATTAATGGTATTATTAATGCTATTAATGCTAATAATAATGCTATTAATGCTAATAATAATGCTATTAATGCTATTAATTATGCTATTAATGCTAATATTTATCCTATTAATGCTATTAATGCTATTAATAATGCTATTAATTCTAATATTTATCCTATTAATGCTATTAATGCTAATTAATAATGCTATTAATGCTATTAATAATGTTATTAATGCTATTATTAATGCTAATAATGCTATTATTAATTCTATTAATGCTAATAATAATGCTATTAATGCTATTAATAATGTTATTAATGCTATTATTAATGCTAATAATCCTATTATTAATGCTATTTATGCTAATAATAATGCTATTAATGCTATTAATAATGCTATTAATGCTATTAATAATGCTATTAATCCTATTATTTATGCTATTAATGCTATTAATGCTAATATTTATCCTATTAATGGTATTATTAATGCTGTTAATGCTAATAATAATGCTATTAATGCTATTAATAATGTTATTAATGCTAATAATGCTATTATTAATTCTATTAATGCTAATAATAATGCTATTAATGCTATTAATAATGTTATTAATGCTATTATTAATGCTAATAATCCTATTATTAATGCTATTTATGCTAATAATAATGCTATTAATGCTATTAATAATGTTATTAATGCTATTAATAATGCTAATAATGCTATTATTAATGCTATTAATGCTAATAATAATGCTATTAATGCTATTAATAATGTTATTAATGCTATTAATAATGCTAATAATGCTATTATTAATGCTATTAATGCTAATAATAATCATATTAATGCTATTAATAATGCTATTCATGCTATTAATAATACTATTAATGCTATTAATGCTAATAATAATGCTATTAATGCTATTAATAATGTTATTAATGCTATTATTAATGCTAATAATGCTATTATTAATTCTATTAATTTTAATAATAATGCTATTAATGCTATTAATAATGTTATTAATGCTATTATTAATGCTAATAATGCTATTTATGCTAATAATAATGCTAATAATGCTATTAATAATGCTATTAATGCTCTTATTTATGCTATTAATGCTATTAATGCTAATATTTATCCTATTAATGGTATTATTAATGCTATTAATGCTAATAATAATGCTATTAATGCTATTAATGCTAATAATAATGCTATTAATGCTATTAATAATGTTATCAATGCTATTATTAATGCTAATAATGCTATTATTAATCCTATTAATGCTAATAATAATGCTATTAATGCTATTAATAATGCTATTAATGCTATTAATAATGTTATTAATGCTATTATTAATACTAATAATGCTATTATTAATGCTATTAATGCTAATAATAATGCTATTAATGCTATTAATAATGCTATTAATGCTATTAATTATGCTATTAATGCTATTAATGCTAATATTTATCCTATTAATGCTATTAATGCTAATAATAATTCTATTAATGCTAATAATAATGCTATTAATGCTATTAATGCTATTAATTATGCTATTAATGCTATTAATGCTAATAATAATGCTATTAATTCTATTAATAATGCTATTAATGCTATTAATAATGTTATTAATGCTATTATTAATGCTAATAATGTTATTATTAATGCTATTAATGCTAATAATAATGCTATTAATGCTATTAATAATGTTATTAATGCTATTATTAATGCTAATAATGCTATTATTAATGCTATTAATGCTAATAATAATGCTATCAATGCTATTAATAATGTTATTAATGCTATTATTAATGCTAATAATGCTATTAATAATGCTATTAATGCTAATAATAATGCTATTAATGCTATTAATACTGTTATTAATGCTCATAATACTGCTAATAATGCTATTAATACTGCTATTACTGCTAATAATAATGCTATGGCTTATATTATTGCTATTGATGATGCGATTATTATTTAAAATCTTTAAAAAAACAATAAACATATTTTAGATACCCGATGCATTTGCATCAGGCTAACAGCTATAACTACTATAATCAAATTAATGCACGTTCTAGAATCCCGATGCATTTGCATCGGGCTCACAGCTAGTATGTACATATTCAAGTTCATACAACTTCACCAACCGTTGATTGGACACCAGCTCCTCACTAATGCCAGGTCACATAATAATAATAATTTTTATTTCTCTAGCACCAAACATAATCCACAGCACTTTCCAATTCAGAGGAAACAGGTACAGACAATATGAGACAATACAGAGTAGGTATGTGCCCACAGGACGATTTTCCTGCTCTTATGCGTTTTTGGTATGGTTTTATGCAAATGTATGCTAATATGTTCCAGCGTTTTGGCTTTCCAGCAAAACCAATGTGTTTCACAGAACTACTGAATCTACATATAGGTTTTGGAAGTTGCTGAAAGTGTCAAATCCCCCAGTTTTTGCTGTGGTTGGGAAAGAATGACCATGTCCAAAAACGCATGAAAAACGTGCAAAAAAAACAGGTAAAGGACGCAGCATATCTCCTGTCAAGGACTCTAGAGATAACTGAAACCACTACAGGTTATGCTGCATTCTGGACCGCAGCAAAAATGTCCTGTGGGCACAGAGCCTAACAAAATATTCACCAGATATATAAGGAGTAAGGTCCCTGCTCACAAGCTACAATCTATAAGGAAATAGAGGAGGTGAAAAAGTGAATGGTAAAAAGTGCCGTCATATATGGTCCAGCCATAATGCTGCATGAACCAGTCACCAGCCAGGATCTGTACAAGGACAGATAAAGTGCTATTAAGTGCATGGGGGTGTAGAAAGATGGCACCAGAGGCCAGATCTGGAAAAAGGCAGAATGGAAATAGTTAAATTGCTGAGGTGATAGGCCAGTCAAAAGAGATGCATGTTTAGGGCTCACATAAAAGTGTGGATATTGGGAATTAATCAAATTGTTTTGGGAAATACATTCCAGAGAATTGGTGCAGCTTGTTAGAACTCTTGGAGACCGGAGTGTTCGGTTCAGTTTATAGATAATGTCAGTCTTAGGTCATTAGCAGAACAGAGGTCGCGTGTAGTAGTTCGATAGACTGAGATAAGGGAGGAGATGTAGGGCAGCATTGTGGAGAGGATGGGTAGGTGATAAAAATAAGGAGGAGATATTGGACAGTGTAGTACTATGGAGGGGATGGGTAGGTGACAGACAGAGATGAAGAGAAGATGTGCAGAAACTGTAATGGGCTTTGTGGTTCAGAGTGATAACATTATATTGTTCTCTGAAGGGGATGGTATGTGTTAAAGGGGCCCACTGTGACTCTTTCGCCCAGGGCCCACGAAAACCTGGAGCCGCCCCTGTTCTGGAGTCCATATATATGCAAAAATTAAAAACTTTATTAAATACAAAAAAGTTGTAGATGGGATTACAAGATATTGTAAGCAGGCACTCAACCAGTATATTACAAATATATAGATACTAGCTGTGAGCCCGATGCAAATGCATCGGGTGTCTAGAATATTTTTAAATTTTTTTTAACATTTTCAAATAATAATCCAATTATTCCAATGACATCTTTACACCAACTACATATATTTGTATGGTTGATATCATTTAAGGAAAATTGAACTATTATGTTGTAAGGGTCTTAGGGCCCTTTTACATCTGCGTTTATTTGAAATCGCGGCAGATGCTGACCGCGGTTTTTTTCGCGGCCGCACCTGCCGCAAGTGCAAAACTGCACTTGCCGCACCTGCCGCAAGTCCCCCTATACTTTCTATGGGGATTACCGCAACCGCGCCGCAAGTGAAAAAACCGCATCTGCCGCGATTTTGGCGGACATATGGGATGCGGACATATGGGGGGTGTGTGGTGACAGCGGGAGGGGGGGGTGTGTGGACATCGGGGAGTGTGGTTACAGGAGAGGCTCCGGAGCACTGTGTCAGCATGTGCTGACAGCAGCGGCTCCGGAGCGGGATCGGAGTGGGGGTGTGCGGACATATGGGGGGGGTGAGGACATATGGGGGGTGTGTGGTGACAGGGGTTGGGGGTGTGTGCTGACAGCGGCGAGGGGTCGCAATGCCCGCTACGCGGGCAATGCTTCGCTCGTGGTGACGTCACAGAGTGACAAAGCCACGGTCTTTTGCGGGGTCCGACACGGAAGTGCCTACGGCAATTATATATTAGATGGACATAACAATGTGGAAGTAGGCTGCAGGTGCAGAAATAGAAAAGGGTTACAGATACATAGAAAAATATCAATGATTTGTTGTAACACACCAATTACCGTAATTAATTCTTAAATATACACTGTACCCGTGACACAGATGATGAAATTATTATATGTATAAAATAATTTAACTTGCAAGATGTATCAGTAACTATAAACAATGTTGTACAATGTTAGACTACCTGTCAGAGTGGAGAGTTCTGCCTCATTGCATCACGTTTATTATGTTATTTACATGTAAGCCCTAATGTAAGTGCTCAGTGAAGAGTGCAGGATAAATAGTAGCTGAGCCTTGCTGTGATCTTTGTAAGGCAGAATAAATAAATCTATAGTTGTAGAGGCCCAGCGCACACAAACCCTTTATCAATAACTTAATATATTCCCTCTACTATATCATTAAAATGAGCATAGATTGTGCTGGTTAACCATTCACCGGATGTTTATTTAAAATATAAAAGATTAAAATATTAAAAAATTTAAACAACAGTAGACACATTAAAATGTATAGGCATTCATTTTCCTGTATAGAGCAGATCAGTGGCGTAACTTCAGGCCCAGGGGCCCTGATGCAAAAGCACCAACGGGGCCCCCAATTATTGCAAATCTTTAATAGTATTAGTCTTTTCTATAGGCCAGAGGGACTTTTGGGGCCTCCCTAGGTTACAGGGCCCGGGTGCGATCGCACCCCTGCACCTATTGTAGTTATGTTCCTGGAGCAGATTCTCTTTCTAGATCTGTTCCATATGCAATCTTCTGTATTGGATCCCAGTCTTTAGTTAGTTATTGTTCTTTATATCCGTATCTGGTATCTAAAAAATATATATGATATTATAAATCTCTACTCCAATTTTGTGTGATTGAAGATAAACCTAAAATTCCGTGACTTCTTACCTCTAGGTATTCTTCTCACTAGAGGGTTTCTTGATACTGTAAATTTCTACTTCTTTCTTTTAGCTGCTGGGGTTTCTGTTTATATCTGAGTTAGAATTGTGAATTATAGGATAAATTTATATCTAAAATATTGCATTAAATTGGTATAAAGATACCTGTATACATTTGTTGAATATTGTTTCCCCTTGAGATCTATGATTTTCCTTGTTACTAGAGTTGTTACTAACTCCTGTATCACCTCCTAGAGAATATATACAGAATATATACAGAAATGAATAGAGTACTTATCAGTAGTGTATTATCAATGCTCAGGGTTTTTGCATGTACTTGTCACATCCATGTAGTGCTTAGGCTGCCTTCACACTTGCAGATGCATCTGCAGCGTTTTGCAGATGCATCTGCAAGTATCAGCATGCAGACCGCGGTCCCTATGTTTATAATAGGGCGCACCGCGGTCTGAATGCTCTCATTGATTCCTATATGTGAGCCGTAAGCAGGCGTATGCCTGCTGACAGATCACACACTCCCGCCCCGCACCTTGGACGCAACATCTCGCGTCCATAGTGCGGGCGGGAGAGTGTGATCTGTAAGCAGGCATACGCCTGCTTACGGCTCACATATAGGAATCAATGAGAGCATTCACACCACGGCCGTGGTCTGCATGCTGATACTTGCAGATGCATCTGCAAAACGCTGCAGATGCATCTGCAAGTGTGAAGCCAGCCTTATAGTGCGTTTTTTCTTCATCCTAGAAATTAGAGCCTTGGTCCTATGAGAAATAAAACCATATGCCTTGCTATTGTTTCCGTGTGTTTTATATCTTAGTTATATCATAATCTATATATAAGCTGAACTTAAAAGGGTTTTAGTGGCACATCCAAAACATTGGCTTCTACTGTGATTATGCTGCTCTATTAGTTAATGTCTATGTCCATATTATTTTTATATACACATTTCCTCTATACATATTGTCTACTTAAATAAATGTTTCCACTCTGCAGTATTAGTGGTTGCTCAACACTAAACTTGCTATAAAAAAAAAAAATGGTTCTTTCTATCTAGGCTGTTTTATGCTGCCTTTAACTGTGCTTATCTATCGGTGATCCTTGCATTTATACCTAAAAGGTGTTTCAGTATTTTGTTGTCTCCACTATCTGTGAAAATTCACTTCCTCCTTTTATCTCTTTCTGTGCCTCCCCGATCTGCAAGGAGAGGACTAGACATGAGTACAGTAACCATAGAATGAGGTAAGCCAAGCTAAACAGAACTATGGATATGCAATGAAACCAAAACAAAGAAAATTATTGGTATAATTGTTTATTCTTTATTGCTTTTTAATTTGTGATTTTAAATATTTTTTTTTACTTTTTATTTTCTTACTTAACCCCTTCAGGACCGAGCATATTTTGACCCTAAAGACCTTGGCATTTTTTGCAATTCTGACCAGTGTCCCTTTATGAGGTTATAACTCTGGAACACTTCAACGGATCCTAGCGATTCTGAGATTATTTTTTCGTGACATATTGGGCTTCATGCTGGTATTAAGTTTAGGTCGATAATTTTTGCGTTTATTTGTGAAAAAATAAAAAATATGGCAAAAATTTTGAAAATTTTGCAATTTTCACGTTTTGAATTTTTTTTCTGCTAAACCGGAGAGTTATGTGACACAAAATAGTTATTAAATAATATTTCCCACATGTCTACTTCACATCAGCACAATTTAGGAAAAAAAAAATTTTTTGTTAGGAAGTTATAAGGTTTCAAAGTTCATGAGCAATTTTTCATTTTTCAACCAAAATTTACAAAACCATTTTTTTTAGTGACCACATCACATTTGAAGTCCCTTTGAGGGGTGTACATGACAGAAAACACCCAAAAGTGACATCATTCCAAAAACCGCACCCCTCAAGCTACACAAAACTACATTCAAGAAGATTATTAACCCTTCAGGTGCTTCACAGGAACTAAAGCAAAGTGGAAACAAAAAATGGATATTTTATTTTTTTTATCAAAAATATTCTTTTAGCCTCAATTCTTTCATTTTCACATGGGCAACCGGATAAAATGGATCTTAAAATGTGTTGTGCAATTTCTCCCGAGTATATCGATACCTCATATGTGGTCATAAACCACTGTTTGGGCGCACGGCAGGGCTCAGAAGGGAAGGAGCGCAATTTGAATTTTGGAGCTAATTTTACATTCAAAAAGTGAAATGGCGCTCCTTCCCTTCTGAACCCTGTCGTACGCCCAAACAGTGGTTTATTACCACATATGAGGTATTGATGTACTCAGGAGAAATTTCCCAACAAATTTTAGGATGAATTGTATCCTGTTGCCCATGTGAAAATGAAAAAATTTAGGCTAAAAGAAAATTTTTGTGAAAAAAAAAGTACTTTTTCATTTTTACGGATGAATTTGTGAAGCACTTGGGGGTTCAAAATGCTCAACACTCATCTAATTTGAGCTGATTTCCATTCAAATTGTTAGCGGACACCATGTCGCGTTTGGAGAGCCCCTGTGTGCCTAAACATTGGAGCACCCCCACAAGTGACCCCATTTTGGAAACTAGACCCCCCAGGGAACATATCTAGTTGTATAGTGAGCACTGTGAACCCCCAGGTGCTTCACAAATTGATCCGTAAAAATGAAAAAGTACTTTTTTTCCACAACTTTTTTTTTTCATTAATTTATGAAGCACCAGGGGGTTCAATATGCTCACTACCCATCTAGATAAGTTTCCTGGGGGGTCTAGTTTCCAAAATGGGGTCACTTGTGGGGAGCTCCAATGTTTAGGCACACAGGGGCTCACCAAACGCGACATGGTATCAGCTAACAATTTGAGCTGATTTTCCATTCAAATTGTTCCATGTCACGTTTGGAGAGCCCCTGTGTGCCTAAACATTGGAGCTCCCCCACAAGTGACCCCATTTTGGAAACTAGACCCCCCAGGGAACTTAGCTAGATGGGTGGTAAGCATTTTGAATGCCCCAGTGCTTCACAAATTAATCTGTAAAAATGAAAAAAGAAAATTTTTGTGGAAATAAAAGTACTTTTTCATTTTTACAGATGAATTTGTGAAGCACCTGGGGGTTCAAAATGCTCACCACCCATCTAGATAAGTTCCCTGGGGGCTCTAGTTTCCAAAATGGGGTCACTTTTGGGGGAGCTCTAATGTTTAGGCACACAGGGGCTCTCCAAACGTGACATGGTGTGCACTAACAATTTGAGATGATTTTCCATTCAAATTGTTAGTGGACACCATGTCACGTTTGGAGAGCCCCTGTGTGCCTAAACATTGGAGCTTCCCCACAAGTGACACCATTTTGGAAACTAGAGCCCCCAATGAACTTATCTAGATGGGTGGTGAGCATTTTGAACCCCCAGGTGCTTCACAAATTCATCCGTAAAAATGAAAAAGTACTTTTATTTCCACAAAAATTTTCTTTTTTCCTTTTTACAGATTAATTTGTGAAGCACTGGGGAGTTCAAAATGCTCACCACCAGGCTCGGACTGACAGGTGGGACTACCGGGAGTTCTCCCGATTAGCCGGTGATGGTGGCGTGGGCGGGGCCGCTGTGGCGGCTCCTGTGGCCGCAGACTGACTTTAAATCATTTTGCGGCCGCCACTGCTGTGCACAGCGGGGAGTCAGCGGGCCGCAGCATTGAGCTGCATGCTGCATAATGGGCTGCTAGCCCTGGATTCATTAATGCTACTGGCCCTTTAAAATTTTGCAATGGCGCGCAGCCGCGATCGCGAACACGCAGTCGCGGTAATTTGGCCCGCACTCACGTACCTGCTGAGGCTGACGCCGTCCTCTGTATGCCGGCTCTGACTACTGGTCTGGCGGGATGTCGGCATGGAGTGGGCTGCAGCCGCTGCTTGCCTACATCGCACAGGCTGTCTTGGTGCTTGGTGAGTGACAAAGTTGAGGCCCCTGCACTGCATTATGCATATTTCTCACATGTGCTCCTCAGGTTTACACAGTACATTAGATAAGATGTACTGAGACTGGGGCTATACTTATTTAATGTATATCCTCAGCCCCAGTATGTCCTATGTAATGTATATACACACTGAGGCCCAGGAATATATTTTAGATAGGATATATTGGGGCTAATGAATATATATTAGATATATACTGCTCCAGCCTCAGTACATCCAATCTAATGTACTGTATAAACCTTAGCCCCATTGTATACATACATTAGACAGGATATACTGGGGCTGAGGTATATACATTATATAAGATATACTGGGGGTGAGGTATGTACATCAGATAGGATATACAGGAATGAGGTATATAGTATATATCATCCCTGTATATCCTAACTAATGTACATACCTCATCCCCAGTATATCTTACATATTGTATATACCTCAGCCCCAGTACATCCTGTCTAATGTTTATACATCAGCCCTGTATATCCTATCTAATCTATATTTCCCAGCCCCAGAATGTCTTGTGTGATGTATACACTGGGGCTGAGGTATACATAATCAGTATTTATAGCCTCAGCCTCAAAATATCCTATCTAATGTACTGTGTAAACCTCAGTCCCAGGGTATACATTACACAGGAAATACTTGGGCCAAGGAATGTACATTCGATAAGATATATGGTGCCAAAGTATATACATTAGATAGGACATGCTGGGGCTGAGGTATATAGTATATACCTCAGCCCTAGTATACCCTTTCTAATAAGTATACTTCAACCCCATATATCCTATCCAATGGATAAACCTCAGCGCCATATATTCTATTTAATGTACATACCTCACCCCCAGCCCCATATATAGTATCAAATATATATACCTCAGTCTTGTATATACAATATATATATATCTCAACCCCATACATCAATAAGTACATACAAGGACAATTGCACACACCCAGTATACACAGCTCTACAATATATGCTACTGACAGGTAGCTATATTTCAGTATGTACTGTGGAGCTGTGTACATAGCATTTAGTATGGAGCTGTGACTGTGTATATAATTTATAGTGTTGAGTCCACACTGTATACTATTCTAAATACACATTGCACAGTACCACTTCTGTCCTGTATATTGGGTGTAATCCTCAGTATCTGTATTATTTTGTATATACAAGGCATAGTAACACTTCTCCTGTCCTGTATGCTGGGTGTAATCCTCAGTATCTTTATTATTCTGTATATATATACTGCACAGTACCACTTCTCCTGTCCTGTATACTGGGTGTAATCCTCAGTATCTGTATTATTCTGTATATTTACACTGCACAGTACCACTACTCCTGTCCTGCTGTCAGGTGGTATTGGACTTTGTGAATTTCAGCATTTAAATGTTGTTTAATTATGATTATCGTGAACAAGGAAGTCATCACTTCTCTTCTGTATAGGTGATGACATTCTCTTTGCGGTGGATCAGTGTTGGCAGCGGATCATTCAGGATACACTGAAAGCGTGTTGACAACAGAACTGAGCTTTAATTAGTAACAAACAGGTACAGATATGAAGGGCTTTGTGAAAACAGGAATATACATATCTTAGATGTATCTGTGCAGCATCTGCAGCTGCTTCTTCTCTTATGCAGAGACACAGAAAACTGGTTACAGTCACATGGTATTTCCTGTGTGTGAGCCCCTAAGAGTGTTTCCTTTTTTTTTTTTTTTTTTTCAAATCCAACTGTATACACAATGCACAAACCTAGCAATACAACACTTACATACACAGTAATGGAGTTGTTGCACTAAGCATATTCCAACAATCTGACCTCTGGGACCCCACAATCCTGGGAAACGTGTCTTTGGAAAGTAACATGTACAGTAAATGGAGCTGCGGTTGATTTCCCTTTGTTGCACCATTCACATGTGACTCTTCGGATAACACCTTTAAATAAGTTGTGAGGGGCATCACAACGTAAAAGCTAAATTCACTGATAGGGGTTGATGGGTGATATAGTGTGTGGGCTGGTGGGCCTTGTTTTCCAGGGCTGCTTTTTGGTCCCAGTCCGGCTCTGCTCACCACCCATCTAGATAAAATCCCTGGGGGGTCTAGTTTACAAAATGGGGTCACTTGTAGGGAAGCTCCAATGTTTAGGCACACAGGGGCTCTCCAAACGCGACATGGTGTCCGCTAACAATTTGAGCTGATTTTCCATTCAAATTGTTAGTGGACACCATGTCGCGTTTGGAGAGCCCCTGTGTGCCTAAACATTGAAGCTCCCCCACAAGTGACCCCATTTTGGAAACTAGAGCCCCCAGGGAACTTATCTAGATGGGTGGTGAGCATTTTGAACCCCCAGGTGCTTCACAAATTCATCTGTAAAAATGAAAAAGTACTTTTATTTCCACAAAAATTTTCTTTTTTCATTTTTACAGATTAATTCGTGAAGCACTGGGGCGTTCCAAATGCTCACCACCCATCTGGATAAGTTCCCTGGGGGATCTAGTTTCCAAAATGGGGTCACTTGTAGGGGAGCTCCAATGTTTAGGCACACAGGGGCTCTCCAAACGCGACATGGTGTCCGCTAATAATTTGAGCTGATTTTCCATTCAAATTGTTAGCGGACACCATGTCACGTTTGGAGAGCCCCTGTGTGCCTAAACATTGGAGCTCCCCCACAAGTGACCACATTTTGGAAACTAGACCCCCCAAGGAACTTATTTAGATGCATAGTGAGCACTTTGAACCCCCAAGTGCTTCACAAATTGATCCGTAAAAATGAAAAAGCACTTTGCTCACTATGCATCTAGATACGTTCCTTAGGGGGTCTAGTTTCCAAAATGCGGTCACTTGTGGGGGAGCTCCAATGTTTAGGCACACAGGGGCTCTCCATATGCGACATAGTGTCCGCTAATAATTGGAGCTAATTTTCCATTCAAGTTGTTAGCGGACACCATGTCGCGTATGGAGTGCTCCTGTGTGCCACCAGCACAAGGGCAACTGTAAGAGTTGGGGTACAGCTTCATAAAATGGCGCCTCTAATGTGCTATTTTCTGGGGTGGCTGTGGGTTGCAATTTGCAGCGTGGGGGGGCCACAACATTTGGGTCTCTCCACGATGAGGATTGCAGCCCCCCAACTGCCAAGTTGTACCTGGCTGGCATCCAAAAATAAGGCAAAGCTCCTTGTCATTTTATTGGTAGAAGTAATAAAAAAAAATGATGTGGGGCTTCGCATCCACGCACGCACACTGACATCCACGCACGCTGACATCCACATCTACTCACGCTGACATCCACGCACGCTGACATGCACGCATGCAGACATCCACGCACGCACACATCCACGCACGCACACTGACATCCACGCACGCACACTTACATCCATGCACGCTGACATCCACATCCACTCACGCTGACATCCACGCACGCTGACATCCACGCGCACAGACATCCACGCGCACAGACATCCACACGCACAGACATCCACGCGCACAGACATCCACGCGCACAGACATCCACACGCATAGACATCCACGTGCACAGACATCCACGCGCACAGACATCCATGCACAGACATCCACGCACGCAGACATCCACGCACGCAATCATCCACGCACGCACACATCCACGCGCACAGACATCCATGCACAGACATCTATGCACAGTCATCCATGCACAGACATCCACGCATGCAGACATCCACACACGTAGACATCCACGCACGCAGACATCCACGCACGCAGACATCCATGCACGCATACATCCACGCACGCACATATCTACGCACGCATCCACGCACGCACACTGACATAGACGCGCGCACACTGACATCCACGCACGCTGACATCCACATCCACTCACGCTGACATCCACACACGCTGACATGCACGCATGCAGACATCCACGCATGCACACATCCACGCACGCACACTGACAACCACGCACGCACACTTACATTCACGCACGCTGACATCCACATCCACTCACGCTGACATCCACGAACAATGACATGCACGCATGCAGACATCCACGCACGCACACATCCATGCATGCACACTGACATCCATGCACGCACACTTACATCCACGCACACTGACATCCACATCCACTCACGCTGACATCCACGCATGCTGACATGCACGCATGCAGACATCAATGCGCACAGACATCCACGCGCACAGACATCCAAACGCATAGACATCCACGTGCACAGACATCGACACGCACAGACATCCATGCACAGACATCCACGCACGCAGACATCCACGCACACAATCATCCACGCACGCACACATCCACGCGCACAGACATCCATGCACAGACATCCATGCACAGTCATCCATGCACAGACATCCACGCACGCAGACATCCACACAGGTAGACATCCATGCACGCAGACATCCACGCACGCAGACATCCACGCACGCACACATCTACGCACACATCCTCGCACGCATACTGACATCCACGCGCGCACACTGATATCCACGCACGCTGACATCCACATCCACTCACGCTGACATCCACGCACGCTGACATGCACGCATGCAGACATCCACGCACGCACACATCCACGCACGCACACTGACATCCACGAACGCACACTTACATTCACGCACGCTGACATCCACATCCACTCACGCTGACATCCACGAACGCTGACATGCACACATGCAGACATCCACGCATGCAGACATCCACACACACAGACATCCACTCGCACAGACATCCACGTGCACAGACATCCATGCACAGACATCCACGCACGCAGACATCCACGCACGCAGTCATCCACGCATGCACACATCCACGCACACAGACATCCATGCACAGACATCCACGCACGCAGACATCCACACACGCAGACATCCACGCACGCACACATCCACGCACGCACACATCCATCCATGCATGCACAAATCCAAGCACGCATAGACATCCATGCACGCATACATCCACGCACGCAGACATCCACACACGCAGACATCCACGCATACAGACATCCACGCATGCAGACATCCATTCATTCATTCATTGATACATGCATACATACAACATACATACATACTACATACATACATACTACATACATATATACTACATACATACATCCATTCATTCATTCATTCATACACACATACATACTACATACTTACCTCATCCAAGAGGAGGAGCCCGGAAGAGGAGGAGTGGCCCACACCGGAGCTGTACGGCGGCTACAGCGGCGGACCTGCCGGCATGTGAGAGAGGGATGGGGTGGGGGGGATACGGGGCATGGGGGTGTTAGCTTCATCAGCCCCCTCTGTGATTGCACAGAAGGGGCTGAGGTAGCTGATAGGCGACGGCGGTGATAGTCATTTACCGCCGTCGGGGAGGGGGGGTAGGAGAGCGATCAGAGGGCCAGGAGAGCGATCGGGGGGCCCTGGAGGGAGAGGGGGCTAGGAGGGAGAGGGCACCTGCCATCCCGCCCCTCCAGATCTGATTGGAGAGCTCCAATCAGATCTGGAGGGGATTACTCGCTCTGATTGGCAGCCTGAATTTCAACTGCCAATGAGAGGGGCCCTGGGCATGGGGGGGTTAATCCACCTCCCGTGGGGTGAACTACAGGTTGTCACTGTGCATTAGCAGTGACACCTCAGTCACCCCCCTTACACGGGCAGCAGGAGCCCGATCATTTCATGGCCCACCCCTGGGCCATGGGTCGGGAAGGAACTGATTTCCATGGCCCAAACGGTGGGCCAAAGGTCGGGAAGGGGTTAATACTTATGTGAGACTTTATCTTTTATTACTCTGCTCTCTAGCATGAATGAATGTATCACATGGATTTATGTCCTTTTATGTCCAATTAAGAAATAAGCTTCTCAAACCATTTGGGGTCATGAAATCCTGGACCCAGACCTCAATCAAAGGAAAGTAAAGCTTTCACACTTTTTATCTATGAACTCCTTTTAATATTTGCTTCCACAACTGTTTCTTCCCTTCCTATCCTGATTATTCCGTGTTCTGTTTCACATCAGTTGTGTTATTTACTGCACTATTCTATGTAGGTATTGTGTTATACAATTCCTAATGAAGAGAATGTATGAGAACATCAGGAGTTAGAATATGGATAAATTTATCCACAATGCCATGATAATCAACTTGTACATTGTGACTTTTGCCAGAAAAAGTAGCCTGCGCTCCAAAATGTGTAGCACAACAAATCACACGATTATCAATAATTTGATTTTCTGACAAATTTATTATCACTGCAGCGCATCCCTTTTCTGACTCCTGATGTTCTAATACTTACTGATGGCATCTGCAGCAGCCGTGGATATCTGTTTGCAAGCGATTATAGTGGTTATGACAACCACTAAAGGTGAGCGACTCCTCACATTTATTTATCATATTTTGTCATCTTGGGTCATACCCTACGGTGCACCTGTTGTCTTTTTAATATGAATAAAGAGACCTGAGAAGTCTCAAAAGCTCGCCAGGTATTACATTCTTTTCAGGTTGCCATTAAAAGGTATCAAGATTTTAATATTTTTCTATCTACAAGCCAATATGGTATAAACATATAAGTGCTACATAGTCAGAAAAACGGAAGACAGAAGAAATAATAAATTACTTCAGTCTTCTTCCCAGAGTCTTGTGCTATCTCTGACAGACAGGACCTGCTACTACTAAATTGCAGGAGAAGGAGTTTTTAACTTTATAACATAAATTAACAATGACATGAAGTAAAAGTCCAGGACCAAGAAACTATAAATTCACGTCTCTCGGTCATTGTCTGGTTGAAAGTTTAAAGAACTGTACCTTCCAGTAAGTAAAGAAACCGCCTTGTTCAACTGACTATTGTGTTGTCATTGACCTTCTCAAACATTAGTTCAATATTACTGTAGATTACCTTTGGAAATTTTCTAAATAGTTGGGTAATGTCATCTTCATAATAACAAATAGGTATATTTGTAGAAAAGTTTAATATTGTAAGCAATGT